>CM076684.1:103090821-103802071 GCA_038501925.1 Xenopus petersii | reverse complement strand
CCAAAAGTTTCTTCTATTTTGCCCCGTAGTTGTACCTCCACGCATGCGCACGAACATCAATTTGAGCTTACGCGCGCGAACGTCAAGATGCACATGCGCGTGAGAGCGTGGGTTTGCGTATGCGCAAACTCCCATTTTCGTGCGCATGCGCACCGCACAGAAGCAGCAGTTTACGCATGCGCGTAGCTAGCAGGCACCGGACCGCCTGTTTGCCCAGGGTGCCTGGCCGGCATGGCCCGGCCCTGACTACGACTTCAAATCGAATGATTCGAATTAAAAAATCGTTCGACTATTCGACCATTCGATAGTCGAAGTACTGTCTCTTTAAAAAAAACTTCGACCCCCTACTTCGCCAAATAAAACCTACCGAGGTGCAATGTTAGCAAATTTTGGGTCAAAGGAAAATCGTTTGATCAATGGATTAAAATCCTTCAAATCGTTCGATCGAACGATTTTTCGTTTGATCGAATGAATTGCGGTAAATCCTTCGACTTCAGTATTCGAAGTTGAAGGATTTAACTTCGACAGTCGAACATCGAGGGTTAATTATTACTTTCAATAAAAAGTAATAAATCACATACTTTCTTTTAGTAGTTCAGAATTAGTGATGCACAGCCAGACAGCAACAATTGCTGTTCTGCAATTTCCATGTGTTGTTCAACTTTTCTTTTGGATACGTTAAAGAGGGAATAGGTAGCACCATCCATTGATAGAAATTTAATACACATTGGTGGTGTGCAAGGTCACTTGTTAAATATAGTTACACAGAAAAGGAAAAAGTATGACCCATACCATTGCACCTTCCCACTCTTTTCATATGAGTTCCCATTGGTATAAATAAAACGTAACTTTTATTGATAACCACCTAAAATTAATATGAAACGAAATTGGTATATAGTATATGTTAAAAACAAGGTTAGGTGAGGAAGCTGGATAGACTCGAGGTCCACAGCTAATAAACGGTTCTGGAAAGTTGAAATAGTAATATGGGTTTTTAGCCATAGTGGTAGCTGTTTCCCCACATCTATCTCAACTATAGTGGAATGCTGGTGACCCACAGTGTATCAACGGGTGGTATTATGGGTCAGATTGGTACTATAGATTGTACCCAGTGTGGTTGAAATTAGACCCAAGTCGCGCACCACGCACCGTCGTCTGACAAGATGCCAGTGCTTAGATGCATGTACGTATAGGTATAGTAGACATCATCGTAAATTTGGGTAAAGTTGCAGCAAAGAGGGATTTATCGTACCCTGACGAATGTCATATTCCCTCCCACACCGTCCTTAATAACCGTCGCATCGCTAATAGGAGAGAAGCGAACCTTTCGGTATTAAGTAAGCTGCCTACTTTGTCCTACATAACCGTCTCAGCGCTAATGGAAGAGGAGCGAACCTTCTGGTATTGAGTAAGCTGCCTGCTTTCTCCCGCACCACCCTTCCTTTACAGTTTACCCAAAACGCTGAACACAGGTATCTTTACAATGTTACATATTGGTGTAACATTGTACCACAAACCACCCTTCCGCCCTTCCACCAGTCTCGCCCAATTCCCCGTCCCTGCCTAACAATTTTAAAAAAGGGGTTTTTCCAAGCACCTGACACGCGTTTCGCTCGCCAATCTGCAAGCTTTGTCAAGCTGTGACAAAGCTTGCAGATTGGCGAGCGAAACGCGCGTCAGGCGCTTGGAAAAACCCCTTTTTTAAAATTGTTAGGCAGGGACGGGGAATTGGGCGAGACTCTTTTTTTTTGACGCCGGCGAATTTTTTCGGGCATTTTGCGAATTTATTCGCTGGCGGCGAATTGCGCAAATTCGCCGCAAATTTGCGCCTGGCAAATAAATTCGCCCATCACTATTTGTTAGAATGGCCTTCATCTTTTCAAGTTTTTGAATCATTTCCCTTATTTTCTGACTCTTTCCAGCTTTCAAATGGGGGGTTACTAACCCCAACTAAAAACAAATGATCTACAAATCTATTGTTATTTCTACATTTTATTACTTGATATTTCTACTCAAGCCCTCTCTTATTCATATACCAGTCTCTTATTCATATCATTTCATGGTTTCTAGAATAATTAGGACCCTAGCAACCAGATTGCTGAAATTGCAAACTGGAGAACTCCTGTATAAAAGCTAAATAACCAAAAAAAAACATAAATAATACAAAATGAAAAACAACTGAAAATTGTATCAGAATATCACTCTCTAGTCTACACTATGCTACAAGTTAGAGGGGTGGTTCACCTTTAAGGTAACTTTTAGTGTGTTATGGAATGGTCAATTCTAAGCAACTTTCCAAGTGGTTTTCAATATTTATTATTTATAGTTTTATAGTTATTTGCCTTTTTGTTATGAATCTTTGCAGTTTTGAATTGGGCATCTTCTAAAAAGCAATTACTCTGTAAGGCTACAAATGTATTGTTATTGCTACTTTTTATTACTCATCTTTCTATTCAGGCCTTTTCTGTTCACATTCCAGTCTAGAGTAATTTGGATCCTAGCTACCAAATTGATTAAAATGCAAATTGAAGAGCTGCTGAATAAAAAGCTAAATAACTCAAAAACCTGAGTTTGCAGCAGCATGCATCACCTTATTTGTTAAAGAACATATATTTATTCATATTTCATCTAAAAGTTTTTTAATATCTTTATAGAGCAAGGTCAGTTATTCTACCACCAAATTACTATTGTTTATGTTTTTACTGCTTTCTCCCGCAAGCAGCTACTAAAACAGTCAGCCATCTCTTCATTCATCTCTACAGCTTGCCTGGCTGTACATTTTACTTTATCCCTGCCTATTGCCTTGAGCTAACAGTCACTCCTCACTTCCAGTCTCCATTGGCTTGTTGCACCCCCTTTAAAACGCTGTGAAAATACAAAATTCATCTATTGCTTTGTTTGCCTTTTTTAACTGTTTTTTGGTGCTGGAAAATATTTGCCACTTACATCTCTCCATTTTACTTGGATCCATTAAATATTGGTATCAAATGCCCTGATCAGGCAGTGTTAAACACACCAAGCTATTTACACTGTTTTTCTGGCCTTAATCATTTTGCACAGTATGATAAATAATCATATACAGGACCTGTTATCCAGAATGCTCAGGACCTGGGGTTTTTAAGATAAAGGATTATTCCATAATTTGGATCTTCCTTACATAGTAAAATATGTAAACAATAAATAAACCCAATAGGACTGTTTTGCATCCAATAAGAATCAATTCCATCTTGGTTGGGATCAAGTATAAGCTACTGTTTTATTTATTTTTAATAATTTTTAAAAATTTTATTTGATTAAAATGGAGTATATGACCTTTCCATAATTTGGAGCCCCCTGGATAACGGTTTTCCGGATAATGGATCCCATACCTGTTTATTATTGTATGGGTCTTAGTTTTTGAGTGCATCAGTGCTTAGGCAGTTTGGTCCTGGGATTAAAAATATATGTTTTTAACCTCCATAATAATGACATCACAGGAGCAGAAAAGGGATCCTAAATGGAAAGCAGGTACTTCAAAATGACATAGTTCCCGACTTACCTTAGTAAGTACCATTCCATCATACTTAGGCTAGGGCCAGATAATGAATAGGACTGTGGATTCTCTGCAGAATCCGCTGCCCTGCTGCTCTCCTTGTTCTGAAGGCGCAGGGCGGATTTTGGTGAGAAATGCAAAATGACGATGAAATCCGGAGCGTCTGCTTGCACCCGCACGGTGCAGGCAGAGCACAAGTGGAGGAGCAGCAGGGGACCGGATTCTTGGCCTGCGGAGAACACAGGCCGAGATGCGCAGTCGTCTGGCCCTAGCTTTAGGCTTGACAATGCCAGTTGCTTAATAATTCAACTACAATGACTGGAAGACACTTTTGCAACAATATGGATTAATTTGACATTGTTTACGTTCTCTCACCCTCTTCTCTAAAACAGTGACACAAATAGTAGTACCGGTATAGGACCTGTTATCCAGAATGCTTGGTAACTGGGGTTTTCTGGATATGGGATCTTTCCACAATTGGTATCTTCAAGAAGAAAAACATTAAATAAACCCTATAGGCTGATTTTGCTTTCAGAATCTTAGTCTGGATCAAGTACAAGGTACTGTTTTATTATTACAGAGAAAAAGGAAATCATTTTTAAAAATTTGGATTATTTGTATAAAATGGAGTCTCTTGGAGACAGCCTTTCCATAATTTGGAACTTTCTGGATAATAGGTTTCTGGATAACTGATCCCATACCTGTACATAAAATACAAAGCCTTTCTGAGTGCTCACATTCATACTAAAGTGCAGCAGTTGTCTTGGCATTTACCTTTTATGGAAGACAGTGCCCCCATCCACAGGGCTTCACTGGTTCCTCAACTAGGCTAGTCCACCTAGGAGACCTAAAGTATTGGAGTGGTTCCAGCCTGGATGCAGTAAGAATGAGATCTGGAGTGATTGGTATATACTTTTACTGATACTGACAGACGGGTGAGAGTTATAGTAATCACTGTAGGCCTTTGTAAATGTTTTAAGGTAACATAGACCTGACCAAATATTTTAACTTGAAAGCTCACCAGATCTCACTCTAATTTGAAACTTATGTCAGATTCTTGAGCACGCCTAAGGCTATAGCCTCCATCATCAACAAAATATGAGCTGATGAAATTTCACATAAAAATAAATGCCATATCCCTCCAGAAGAGAGTTACAATCTATATCACAGTGCATCAATGGCAGGCCTGGATTTGTGGAAAGGCCACCAAGGCCTGGGCCTAGGGTGGCAGGATTTTAGGGGGCGGCATGCTGCCCAACCACACCCACATTGGTTCAAAAACACTGGGGATTTTCTGCAGATACAATCATTTTTTAATTTTCCCTTGTGCCAATCCCCATTGCTCCGGACAACGAATGGCAGTGGGCCTAGGGGCGCCCGCTATGTAAATCCTGCCCTGATTGGTGGTCGTTCTATGCTCTATTATAGTACATGTTTTCCCCTAGGTCAAGGCCTCCCACGAAAATCTTGTAGATGAAGCCAACACTATAAGGGCAATGACACACGGCAAGATTTTTCGCTGGAATTTTTTTGGATGCAACTGAAGACAACAAATCTTTCGAAAATGCCTCTCCATTTCCTCCCGAGCCAACTTTGGCCGATTTAGTGATCAGTTGGAAATACTGCCAATGATTTATATTACAGGTAAAGGAGAGGCATTTTCAAGAGATCTGTTGCCTGCAGCCGTGTCTAAAATATTGCAGGCGCCGAAACTGGGGCCATGAAAATCAGCAGCTAAAGGTATAAAGACTGTAGAAAATCACAAATTGCCCTTTTGTTTGTACAATCAGCAAATCAATGTCTATAGAGGCAGATACAATAGCAGTGGGGAAATATTCCAATTCTGCTTAACCAAAAGCTATTATAGGTATTTGGTACTGGAAAAGGTGCTGGACTATACAGTATGTTTGGAGATGGACCATATATTTGGAGGTCCTCTAACATTATTGCCCAGTGCTACTAAAAGCCAGTTTGGTGCCACATATTCTCAGCAGTGCTGAAAGGGACACTTGAAATCAGAGCAGCATGTTTAGAATAGCAACTACAAAGGACAGATTAGATATATTTTCTCACATGTGGGGAACATCTGTGACGCCAAATGGGAAGCCTATAAAATAACACTTGACAGAAAGCTGACTGATATAAGATACTCCAACATCCCTATCAGCAGGACTAAATAGTGCTAGAAAATAAATAGTGCTAGAAAAACACATTGATACTGTTGTGCAATGGCCATTCCATTTAGTAGCAAGTATATGTGTCTGTCTAGGATGCAAATGTTACTCAGTTGCTTCAGTCTTTAATTTAGGTAGACAGAGTATTTGGCTATAACCAACACTACCTTAAATTTAACTTTAAGGACAAATACATTTATTATAAACGTGCATTAATCCTTTCAAAGTCCCATCTAACTATTTTGCTTTGATGCAAGCTTATATTTTTAATATAATTTATAAAGTCCTGATGTTTGCATTGAGCATTCCTTTAACTCCTGTCTTTCAGGGTCATTTACAATTCCTGAAACAGAGCACAGAGCCCTGTGGCCATTCTGCAAGAGCAGAACACGGTGTGCAAAGTGCAAAAATTGGCAGATTGTGACCTGCGTTCTGCAATGTAATTAATTCCTTAAGTTTGTCTAGGTGCAGTAACCCATAGCATTTACTGGTCACCTGTGTAAAACACAGACATCTTATTGATGCTATGGGTTAATGCACATTGGCAGATCTACATATGGGGGTCTAGCCTTTAAACATAGCATTTACTGTGGGCAATGAGCACAGGAGCACTGACCCATAACAATCAATAGCAATTAGTTTTGATCAGCCTGTGCTGGCAGGATAAAGGAAAAATTTGGATTATTTAGATTATTGACTACAGGCTACATACAGCACAGTGCAAAAGTGCATAGGCCCACATTGCTGAATCTTGGTTGAACCCACTCTGTAGTCATTATTATTGATTACAGTTTTATGAACTCAAACTTGAATGAAAAACTTCAGCAGCTGAAAGTTGGCAAGTTTCTGTAGAATTCAATGGGAGGTATTTTCAAAATTCAAGCCATTTAAAACTTTTTTTAAAAAAATATATATATATTTTATTATTAAAAATGAATAGTAGAATGTGATTTTAGTGCGACGAGTGTAGGAATCTAAACATTTTTGTTTTGTTTAAAAATACTCGATTAGTAATAAGTATGATTGTCTGACTTGACATGTGTTTGCCAGGTTGATTGGTTGGTAAGTATAGGTTGATTAGCGTGCAAGTGTAAAAATATTGATAACCCTGTTTATGTAGTTAACCCTGTAACTAGATCTCAGTTAAATGCCAGATGGTCTGTTGTTTTGCTACTAAAACTTTTTTTTTCTCCTGGATTTGCCAAATGCTTTGTGTAAAGAAAGTAAATAGTAAAGGTATCATTCTACTGTTGTCCAAATGTATTTTGCTCCTGTCATGTATTTTTTTCATTTTTATATATAAGTAAAGGGTTGTTTATGTGTGTTTGATTTACTGATATATATCATGTATTTAATATGGAGTTTGTTGTAGTTCACGTAATACTTGATCTGGAGCTAGGAAGAGGCAGTAGATAAAATACTAATAATTCAAATATAGGTATGGGACATGTTATCCAAAATGCTTAGGTCCTGGGGTTGTCTGGATAACTTGTCTACTAGAAAATCATTTCAACATTATGGGAGAGGTTTATCAACAGTCGAATTTCGAATATGAAAAACTTTGAAATTCGAATTCAAAAAGACCAACCAAAATTAAATCGAAGGTTTTTTTTGGCCAAATAGGTCAGTTTTCGGTCAAATAGGTCAGTTTTCGATCAAATTCAAATCATACGAATCTAAGTAATAGCACATTTTCATTTTTCAAAGTATTTGACTCCAAATAGGTTCTAGGATGTCCCCCATAGGCTAAAACACCAATTCAGCAGGTTTTAGATGGCTAATGGTCAAAGTCGATTTTTAAATAGACAGTACATTATAAATTTCAAAATTAGAATTTTCTAACTTTTTCAAATTCGAATTGAATTTGGACTATTCCCTCGGTGAAGTACACAAAAATTTGCTGGAAATTCGAATTTTTTAAATTCAAATTTTCACTTCGACCGTTGATAAATCTGCCCCTAAATAAACCAAACAGGCTGGTTCTGCTTCTAATACGGATTAATAATATCTTAGTTTTAATCAAGTACAAGGTACTGTTTTATTATTAATGAGAAAAATAAATACATTTTAAAAATCTGGATTATTTGATTATAATGGAGACTATGGGTAACAACCTTTCCGTAACTAGGAACTTTCTGGATAACGGGTTTCTGGATAACAAATCCCATACCTGTACTATTTTTTTTTTTTTCGATGACCATTTTAAAAGCTGCTTAGAACCAGCCAAACAAATCATTAATCTAAAGGTTTACTACCGCTTTAAAAGCAATGATGTGCCATGGCAAAATTTGGTGAACCTCATACATGCCTTATCAGATATCACCTGCACCCCTCCACACTTCAGCAATACTGCTTAAACATCAGAACAGAACTGGCTCAGTTAGCGATTATAGGAAATAGAATGAATGCCCCAAGTGGGTTTCTCTCCAGGAAGACACAGCTTGCCAACAAGTGTACAGAATTTATGGAGCTTCAGCCTCCCGAAGTAAATCACTCAAGCAAAAATCTGTGTTTAGCTTACTCAGGAATTTGCTGTCAGACCAAACAGAAATACAGCAGGGAGTAGGCACAATATCAATCATTCTAATTGTCTCTTAGGAGACTGTCAGCGCCACCTCCCATCTACTGCATACAGTAGATGACAATTTATCAATACATACCTTTCCTTTAGTACCTGGTTACCTAGTGTGCAGAAGTAAAAAAAATAAAATAACTGGAGTGTATATGAGACTGAGATGATGATGATGTTCTACCATGATGTTCTACCAGTTTAAGGGAGTTACCATTGGGGACTGCAGTGGTTACTAATATTTATTGGGACCAGGGGGACACAATTATTCATTTTTTTCAACAAAGAAAGCAGTTTAAGGCACAAATTCACCAGTCAATGACATCACTACTAAAATGCGCCAGTGTTTTTTAAGTCTACCAGCCTTATAGTGTGAAAACCAATGACAGGAATTATTCTTTTTCTGTCACAATGAAAATAAAATGGCTTATTTACAATGAATAGGTGCATATGTAGATATAAAATGAACAGAATCCAGCTATTATAATGCCACATGGTCTTTTTTGCAGTTGTGGGCTGCAGAAAAAAATCTTCTACCTACCAATGTATTCCCTAAGAAGCAGCGAGCCTGGAAGCAGTTGCCCAGAGTATCTTGTAGCCTTTGGGCTCTAGCATGGATTACATTTCTTCAGAGTGGTTTCCCTTTTTGGGGGAAAAAGTCAAGTTAATGTAGTAACAAATAAAACCAGTCAATATTTTCATAGAACCAATAAACACAGACCAAAATCTTGCAGAGCACAGATGGGTAATATGCAGCTCTCCAGAAGCTGTAAAACTACAAGTGCCAGCATCAGTTCCGGACCGGGATTCACAATAGGTCCTGGGATTCCAAGTACACAGAGGCACCCACCAGCCCAATACTTAGTGATTGTCTATGGCAGGGCTGTCCAACTGGCGGCCCCCTCATGTGGCCCTCCACATCAAAGTCTGCCTGCTGTGTCTGTTTACCATATGTAAACTTTAAAAGGTATCACTACAGAGATTAACTGGCCCCTGCATTGTCTAAACCTCAAATTCCGACTAATCCCCTGCATTGTTCACACCTGTGATCCCCCTGCATTGTTCACACTTGTGACACCTCTATTGTTTATATGATAAAGGCCTGTACTGTTCACACCTGAGACCCAGACTGAATCTTTACCTGTGTCAGCAGCAGCCAAAAATAAATCTGATCACAGCATATTGTCCCCAAATATTTATGTACCTGTGCCAGCACCTAGCCCTGCAGTGAGCACCAACCATTTGGTTTTTTGGGGTGCTATTAATGTGGACATGGTTTTGCCGTAACATGGGTGTGGTTTAAAGTGGGTGTGGTGTAAAACAGGGAGTGGCTAACACTAGTTCTGCCCTCCACCATGTAGATTTGAAAAATTCCGTCCTTGGTACCATAGACGTTGGACAGCACTGGTCTATGGCATCTTACAGCAGTCCCTCTGGCATTTGCCAGAACCTACAGATTGCCAGTCCGAGTCTGGCTAGCATCCCACAACAGCTGTAGTGTCACTGATTGGGCATCTAGAGGAACATAGTTCCTATGTGTATTGTGATCCAAATCCTTAATTTGGAGGCACAGGTTTCATCTAGAGGAACAGTATTCAGATGTAAGAATAAGGGTTGGATAAATGATGATTCCTGAAAGAGCTTAGTTCACATTCAGCCAAATGTTAACACCCAATACTGAAGGTAAAAAAGGGTGCCCTAGGACCCAATGATTGGATCACAACGACGGGAATAAAGGCAATGCAGTCAGAGCATGGACAGGATTTTTAATCCTGTCCAAATGATATCTGGATGATTTTCAGACAGATATCAGTCAGGTAAACTCATTGCAGGGCCCCATACATGGGGTGCAGGCAGATGTGCCGAAATCCACCCTGCCTTCTGAAGACAAGGGGAGCAGCAGAGCAGTGGATTCTCTGTCTGTATGACTGATCCACAATCATTTACATCTTCTGACCCTAGAAATAATAACCAAATTCTTCTATATTTTCAAATCTGGGCAACACCCACTTATATGTGTTTTTACTGACCCATACTGCAAAGTGTACCCTTGGCTGCTACAAATTAACTGGCAAGGAGGTCTGCAATGCAATTCAATACTAGTACTTATGCAAACATTTATTTATATGATACCATAGACTTTCCTCTGACTTTCTTTATCACTATTCCCACTGGTCTGGTTTAGGCCCATGTTTTGACATTGGATAGCTGTTCCTGGAGATTATATAAACTTTCTACCTTGCATAACATTGCTTCCATATGTGAGAAAAACGTATGTTCCATTAAAAAAAACCCTTCTTAAATGGTCAGTTTCCGGTGCACTAAAATCGCATTCAATTGCTTTGCTTAGAATGTGTGTATCTGAAAAGGTAGCTTCTTTTAAATTGGTATTTTTCACCCATTACTAACAATCCATATCATTGGATAACAACGTGGACTTGCGTTTTTTGCTTCTGCTTATTATCTGTTACTGTCTTGCAACTGACCCATGATTTCCCAGCAATCTTGCTAGATTAAGATAAACTGTCAGAGAACAACCAGGCAGTGCCAGGGGAGGCAATTGTGCTCTATGCTGGGGTGATGCAGCCCTCCCCTTAACCCACTTCAACTCAAGAGAGGTAAGCATGACTGGGGTGAGATAGACAGCATTGGATTGGCCCTGCAAACAGGTCTGCTCTATGTATGTATGTAACAGACATGCTAATTAGATATATAAGAATTCTTTATTCTTGACATTCAACTTCTGATTCAGCTCAGTGGTTATTGTCCAAAAAGGCTTAACGATGCATTGGCTCTCACCACAATTTAAGAGCATGTATGGGTACTTTTATAAATAGCAACAATTCCCATTCAGTTTTTCATCAATTCTAGTGTTTGTTTTTCCCTAGGGTGTAAGCAACCCAGTCCTTCATTACCAAAAGGCTGCACATGCAAAGAAGGGGTCAATGCAAGAAGAAAAACACATTCTTTAACATTATTTTTAATTTTTTTAAAAAATATACAGAAAAGTCACAAAAAGAAAAAGCTAATTTTTACAATATTGTTGCCTTTGCAGCTGTACATAAAACCAGAAGAATTGTACACATACCTTTGAGGGCCTTATTTGAAGTATTTATAACCACCATTATAACTTATGTTTAAACAAGCCATGCCCAATATTAAAGCTGCCACTAATAGTCCATAATAATGTCCAAATTACAAAACAATTTTGGGAGCATGTGAACTGAGCTTGCACAAGCTTCTCCAAGCCTTAAAAGGGCTGTGTACCTCGGTTTTTAATAAATATGGCTTGTGATGATGAACATACTATTTGCCTGCTTTAATTAAAAATATCTATGTTTTTAATTTTCTTTTTTTCTGCATTAACAGGACAAAAACTGAAATTGAAAATTTTTGAGGTTGAGGAAAGCGCTAAAAAAGATGCAAAACTCACGCAACTTTTTTTCCTCAAACATTAGCTTGTTTAACAAAAAATGGCAACCGCATATTCCTGCACACGTTTTTCTCAGAAAAAAAGCCGCATGTCAGAGAAAGTCACATTTGTTCCATTCTAAAAAAAAAAATCTTGAACGTTTTAATGAACTGGGAAAATAAAGTTGTCGGAGACAAATCCCATTGACTTTGAATGAATTTTGCCAGCTTTTACTTGCTGAATTCTTTCTGGCAACTTTTCTTGGATATTTTTCTCGAATGAATAACGACTATGAGCTTTTGAAGAATTTTCTATATTTGTGGGTTTTTTTCTAGGGATGCACCAAATCCACTATTTGGGATTCGGCTGAGTCCCAGAATCCTTTGTGAGAGATTCGGCCGAATACCAAATCCTAATTTGCATATGCAAATTAGTGGCAGGAAAGGAAAAAAAAGGAAACATTTCTTTCACTTCCTTGTTTTTGTGATGAAAAGTGATGAAAAGTCATGTGATTTCCCTCTCTGCCCCTAATTTTAGGGATGCACCGAATCCACTGTTTTGGATTCGGTGAAACCCCCGAATCCTTTGCGAAAGATTTGGCCGAATGCCGAACCTAATTTGCATATGCAAATTAGGGTTGGGAAGGTGAAAATTGTTTTTACTTCCTTGTTTTCCGACAAAAAATCCCGCGGTTTCCCTCTCAGCCCTAACTTGCATATTCAAATTAGGATTCGGTTCGGCCTGGCAGAAGGATTCGGCCGAATCCGAATCCTGCTGAAAAAGGCCGAATCCCGAACCGAATCCAGGATTCGGTGCATCCCTATTTTTTTCTCGATTAGTGAAAAACACACAAACGTTGTTCCACCTGGTTAAAACAAATTACCAGTCCACAGAGAACTGTCTGTATAATGAGCTACACATCTCAAAGCCTAACAAAGGCTGCAGTTGGAGAAAGGGAGGGATCTGTTTATACAGAGGGATCCTCACTGGACTGGTGATTTATTTTAAATAGCTGGTAAGAACCAGGAAGCTTGATTGGCTTTCTTTTTCGGTGTTTCCCTATTTACTGCAAGAAATGACAAAATGAATAGATATTTCTTTATTAAGGACAAGGAACCCCAAAAAGTAAATTTTGGGCAAACAATAGTTTACCATTGCCAAATGATACATTTATTCCATTTAAAGTACCTTGATTTTGTTGCTCAGTAAGTTCACTTATTTTATAAGGCTCATGGCCTCCTTTTTACTTCTGCCCTGACAGTGTGGTCACTCTGATCTAGCATCATTGTTAGTTCTTGTCATTGTAACCTTTACAAGTTCTTTATCCCTGGTTTGCATGTGCAGCATAAAATATTTAATAGCTGAGTCTAACTCAGGGATTGTAGCAAATATCTGGATATAATGTCAGCCATAAAAATGGATAAAATAAGCCTATGATTAAGTGTTTATGACACAAAACACATAAGGCTGTGGACACAATAAACTCTTCACTTTGAATTTATCTGCCTGGTGAAAGTTTGCCTTGATTGAGTGCCTGCTCCAAAGTTTTTTCGGCTTGTCTGCTCCCCGTGCTGAGGGCTCAGGGTGGTGCACATGGGCCTCTTCCCTTGTGTGGTGAGTTATCATTTTCTACCTGCTGACCCTAAACTACAGATTGACTATTGATAATGTCAGCCATGTGTAAAAATGTTTGATAGCAGTAGTGCTGCTGTGGGAAAGTGTGCAAAGTTGGGAGGAATGGTGTATATACACTCTTTTTAATGAGCACTAACACAAGAAAGGATATAACGCATCCGTTAGATTGAGATTTAGCACTATTTCTATTCAGTTGGAGGGACTGTTAAGCCATACACTGGTTGAAACACTTTTGTATCCTACTGGTCAAAGAACAGAGACTTTATGAATGGCTAATGGCTATACACAGTACCTTTCTATTGTATTAGGCTTCACCCTATTTAATGCAAGAAATAACAGAAACCATAAGTGGGTTTACTGCCCCCTTAAAATGTTGCTAGAATCAATCCAATCCAAATGCCCTATCTTAATTAATACTCACACACATTACTGTTAGGTTCTGTTATCTACTACTTTATCAAGCAATACATGGCATTGATATCAATGGGACTAGCAATATGGGGGTGAAGTAACGAGGCAGCAGAACACCACCAATAAATGCAGTAGGAAATACCACTTTTGTGTTAGAGAATGTAACATGATGGAATTTACTTCCACAGGAAATAAGGCTTTCCAAACGGGCGTGTGAGACAATGTACATAAAGAAAAGTATCCCATTAGACAGGCTAAAATAAAACACAGTAAGGTCAAAGTGACTCCTATTTATACTGAGCGCAGACGTGTGACTAGTAAGCATTCCCATTACTTGGAGTTGCCCTTTCTCATCTTCTGTGTCTCTTTCAGAGGATAATATACAATATACCATATTACAATATGCATTTTGTAATCTACAGTACTGTCAAAAAGTTACCATCAAAGTTCCAGTGATGTGATTTTCTCCATTTCCAAGTTGTATTGGTCCCAGGGCAGCCACACTGGGAAATGGGCTTTATGATAAGGTAACTATTGCTCTGATCACTATAGGCTTTTCTTTAACTTAAAGGGGTGGTTCACCTTTTAGTTAACGTTTAGTATTTTATAGAATTACCAATTCTAAGCAACTTTTCAACTGGGTGTCATTATTTATTTATTATAGTTTATGAATTATTTGCCTTCTTCTCCTGACTTTTTCCAGCTTTCAAATGGGGATCACTGACCCCATCCAAAAAACAAATGCTCTGTAAGGCTACACATGTATTGTTTTAGCTACTTTTTATTACTCGTCTTTCTATTCAGGCCCTCTCCTATTCATATAATAATTTAGACCCTCGCAAGCAGATTACAGAAATTGAACACTGGAGACCTGCTGAAAAAAAGCTAAATAAAATACAAAGCTAAAAAAGAAAAAGCTAAAAAACCCACAAATAATAAATAATTAATACCAATTGCAGATTGTCCCAGAATATCAATCTCTACATCATACTAAAGGTTAATTAAAAGGTGAACAACCCATTTAAAATATGAATAGAACAATTCCTATGTAGGAACCGACTAAGATGCATGTGCTTCACATGTATGCAATTAACCAATGCAAATATGAATGGTGATGGGATCACCATCAATCTGATTGCAAACTGCATTATTTCATGCACTTCAAGTTCGAGTTGAATTAGTGTGTGATTTGTAAGCTGCACGTCAGTTGATTGTGCATGTGCAATTCACAAAATGAGTCCTGAAAGTGATTGTAGATGTTGGTTCTGGGGTTCACTTCTGTCTGGGGTTCACTCTGAACCTTGTTTTAGAGCAAAGTGCAACAAAAAAAGGAGCATGGCACACAGAGAACCAAATTTGTACTTTATCAGAGATCATTATTAAAAATGAAAATCAAGCATCAAAGGTACATGAGAACGACTGGAAGCAAGTAAATTTGACCCCTTTCCCCTACTAAAGATGTAGTGCCTATGCTGTTGGTAGGGAAAGGGTTAATACAGCTATGAAATTATGATTTATATAATTAATATTGGTAAATCCTGGTGCTGTTTATAATAAAAAGCATGAAAAATGGTAGAAATGGTATTCAGATCCTGTATGTATGGACTAATAGAACCCAGATTATTTGATAATATTGTCCTTATAAACCAAAGTCAACAAGGGCATTAAAGACATTGCTGAACAAAGAATTTGGAGGACCATCCTTGTTTAAAATAAAGCACCTTCTCAGTATCTCTGCAGCTAAATGAAGGTTTCACAGTTCCCTTTAATCGCATATAATGAAGTATAATAAAGAAGTGATCAAATCTGAATTCATTTTTATTGATGTGAACATTAACAGCCCCATTTTTATTTCAATATGCGCTTGCCAGAAATGTTTGTGGTGAAAAAAAAATGTGGTCCGTAAATTCTTAAACCAAACCTCTTCTGCGCTCCCATACCACAATTACGTCATCTCTCTTTTCTTACAACATAAAACTTTCATATTTTTAGTTATTATAGAAGTGTCTCAGAGCAGCCTCATACTGTTTAAGGGCAAAGGTACAAGAATAGGCAGTTTTTCTCAGCAAAACGGGAACAGTTCTGAAAACAAGTTCAAGTTCTAAAAGACAGTAAACTCTGCAAGTGCTGTTTTCACTGACCCTCTTTTGGGACCCTGGCCAGACAGACAACAACCATTATGAAAGACAAAATCAGGGCAGGTTAAGGATAAGAGCAGGTATTGTAATTTATGAACAGGTGAAGGCCAAATCAGGCAGAAAAAAAGGTATAGTTAATGGCAGTGGTGAAAAGTTCTGGTTCTGTAGCACGTGTGAGCCCAGCTGGGCAAGTACTTGGACACGAAGAAGGTTTAAAGGGGCAACATACCCTTTGTCCAGCATGAGTGCAATGAAGAGGGCTTGTACTTAGTCTTTTTGCCTTTTGTTTAATCATCAATTATTGTTTTAACAGGACAAACAGCAAAACTGAAGCTACTCCATGTATGGTCCTTGTAAGGTAGATAATTAGATTGCTCGTATACAACCCCCTCCCTTCACGCTTTGTTGGCAGTCCATTATACAGGGGAATTATCTGTGCACTCCATAACAAATTAAACACACCAAAAATATATTTTGGCCTGCTTTTTTTACCCAAATTGAAAGACAGGAGAAGTTCAACACTGCCTGTCAGCAGAATTTTTCTTTCTGGAATCACATTTAACCAGGGATTGATGGACCTGAGACATGCTGATTCTTGCTATAGTTACTTCAGTTTTCAAGGATGTCTAGGGTGGGATGCAGGTAGAGACTTTTTTTTGCAGGGTTTATCCCGATGATGAGAAGGTTCACATTCTCCCTTAAAACATTGATGCACAGCTGGTTACAATAAACAGGTTAAGCTCCGTCTTTATATTAAATACAGTGTATACATCTCGTTTAGTATTTTGTGTCCCTATACAGGAGCACGTGTAACATAGAACAGAATTATGTCTTTGCCCTTTGTTGTCCCTACCATTTAGTGCAACAAACATTTTAATCCATGCCCTTGAGACTGCTGTAAACTAAATACCAGATAAATAGCAATAACCCTCTATTTAGCGTTTATGCAATAAGAGGGTATTTTGTTGAAAAAATCAGGTTGTAAATCACTTGCCATAGATAAAATATACTGTTTAGTAAGGCATTCCATGATGTTGCCTGGAAAGGTTTGTCCATTTCAGCTGCTCATGTTATAAATAGATAAGGGAAAAGGTCATTTGGCTCTAGATCCGATAGAAATTACTTTTCCACTAGCGGAAAAGGTTTATCCAGTGTTTCCTGACTGATTCACATCAACCAGTAAATCTAATGTATGGACATTTTAAAATGAAATGATTCACGTTGCAGTTGACTGAATGCCTTATCCCAATGAAAGATTTTGGGAGGCCCATGCCAGAGCTGATGTCTGATTCAGCACACTATGGCTTTACAGCTAAAGGTGGCCATAGACGCAAAGATCCTATCATACGAATCGAGGATTCGGACAATTTTAAGACCGTGTGTGGAGAGTCCCGACAATTTCCGTCCGGCGGAGATTGGTCGTTTGGTCGATCGGACAGGTTTGATTTTGTCCCGACTGATCCTGCCAGGGCCCATTGCGCTCTCATCGTAATCTGATCGTTCGGCCATAGGGCCGAACGTTCATATTACCCCCGATATAGCCATGCCCGTTAGTTGCATATCGGGGAAAGATCGGCTCGTTTGCCGATGTCGACAAACGAGCAGGTCTTTTCGTCTATGGACACCTTTACAGTTTTTAAACTGTTATGAGACAAGTGAAGTATGTCAACAAGTCAAGTCAAGTATGTACTGGGGTTGACACTTTTTATAAAATACCCTATTTATATAAATGCAGCAACCAGACATTCCTGGGCCAATTCACTAAGCTGGGTGCAGCAACCTGACTTCTATTACTCTATAGTGATTCAGAAGTTCAAATTAGAAGCCACTGTAGCTCTGAAAATAAGGTGATTTCATGGAAGCAGGGGCGTAACTACCGGGGGGCAGGGGGTGCAACTGGGCCAGGGCCCCGTCAGATCGAGCGTGCTGCAGCCACAGAGTAAAATCACACGGACTAGGGTGGGGGCGGGCCCGGCTGCACGGCCCGCACCATGGCCCGTCCCCACCTAGTTCCGTTACTGCATGGAAGTATGGTGACATGCCTGGGATCATATATTCGGAGGTATGGATGCAGGCAGGAAGGAGGGAACAGGGTGAGGGGTCATGGGTTTCTTATTACCCCCTTAGTGACAGTGTCTACTCCACCATATTTAAACCACTGCCCATTTGGGAGGAAAAAAAAACCATCCACAGAATATTGTATCATCAGGATGACAATGCAATGGTTTTTAAAAACATTTAAAGTCATGTTATTCTCCCTTTAATATGTCCTAAAGAACTATGCACATCATCACTAGCTGCTAAACATTTCCATGGAAGCACTATGCAGATTCCAAGTAAACGAAAATGCATTTTCCCTTTGTGAATCTCAGCTTGGCTTTGATTCTGTGCCTGCCAGGAAATTTAGTCTTGGATGATCTAGGATATAACAGGAAGAAAAACAAATATTAGTTTAGGTTGCGCATTACTGGATGGTTTCTGGTTTCCTCTGAATATAAAAAAAACACCCATTTCAGCCTTGGAGTACTGGAAAGGGCAAGGTTCCGGTGTCTGTATTTACAGCTGCATCCTTTTGTTTTTGTCCTCACTTAGGTCCTTGTTGACTGCGTTGTTTTAAACTATACATTGTGAGCTCTCCATCCAAAGCTGCCATGGAAAAAAAGCGGTTGATTACTAGCAGATGCTCTGGGTTGTTTTTACAAGATGAGCTTATCTGTTGGTCCATATTGCAAACAAGTTATTGTTGTGTATAATGTTTATGAGTCTAAAGGAGATCCTAAACCTAAATATAAATATGGCTAGAAATGCATTTTTTACATACTGAACTTATTGCACCAGCCTAAAGTTTCAGCTTGTCAATAGCAGCAATGATCCAGAACTTCATACTTATAATAGGGGGACACCATCTTGGAAAGTGTTGCAACACTCACATGCTCAGTGGGCTCTGAGCAGCTGTTGAGAAGCTAAGCTTAGGGGTTGTCGCAAATTATCAAGCAGAAAATGAGTTTATTCTGTAATATAAGCTGATGCTACAAGACGGATGCTAGTTGCACTGGTTTCTGAGCTGACATAGTAATTATCTGTATTAATTACTAATCAGCCTTATATTGTGACATTTATATTCTATGTGTACTGTATATTGTGAGTGGGTCCCTAAGCTCAGTAAGTGACAGCAGCACAGAGCATGTGCAGTGAATCAGCAGGAAAGAAGATGGGGAGCTACTGGGGCATCTTTGGAGACACAGATCTTTACTGCTAAAGTGCTTTGGTTGCCTTGGGCTGGTACAGAAGCACAAAACATAATGTACAATATTTCTAGTCTACTTCTTTAGTTAGGCTTTAGTTTTCCTTTATATATCATATCTCCAGGGGTGTAAATACAGAGGAAGCAGACCCTGCGGCTGCAGGGGTTCCAAGAGGGGGCCCAAATAAAGAGCAATTTCAACATATATTGGTAAAACAGGACAACCTCTGCATATGTTGGAGGCCCTACATTTAATTTGCTTTGGGGCCCAGTAGCATCTAGTTCCACCACTACCTATCGTCATGTGATTCTGCATAGTGGTACCCAACTGGACTTTCCCAAAGTCGGAGGCTGTCTGGAGCAATGCTAGTGTACCCCCCAAAGGAAGAAGACTTTCTAAAATGTTCCTGTTTAGTAGTGATAAGGGATGAGTGAATTGACAATTGATTTGTGGGCCAAAAGCAAACATACATACAGATAGAAAATGGATACTGCTCCACTTGCCATCAAACCTTAAACTTTTAGGCATACTGACTCTGAATTATCTACAGTAGTTTATATAGGAAAGATCATACAGAAGGCACATTAGAACATCAGTTTATATAGGGAAGATGATATAGGGGCAAATTTACTAAAGGGCGAAGTGACCACAGCTGTGTTATAGACTTTTTGGGCATGTGACACGCAGATAACCCTTTTTGACTACACTTTGTGATATTATGGCTACAAAATCATTTTAATATTATGGCACTTAATCTATAATATGTGACCTATACACCTGGGTGACAATTTTAATTGTGCATACTTTAGTACTTTTTAAGTGAAAATCATTAAAAGTTATGTTAAAGTCAGTGTCAGACCAGGGTGATCCATGGCAACCGAGGTTGCCCCTTCAATGGCCTGAACAACCCCCCCCGGCCCCTTGACCCCCCCTCTGCCAACTCCACCCCCGCCCAGACACAACCCCCCACTGCTCGCCTCCCCCACCGTCATGCCCTCCTGTTTTTTTTCCTGGTGTCCTGCTGGCCCAATCCAATCCTGGTTTTAATTGGTTTACAAACAGCTACAGTAACTGGGGGTGGTACAACCATGTAGTGCTGAGAATAAACACAGAAGTTTGAGCAATTAATCTGCAGTTTCGCCTGTTCTTGTTTAACTACAACTCTCTTGGATAATATTGCTGCACCCTTGGCAGAGGTGCTAACAAGAATTCGGCTATAATAAATATCCTGCTTCTACAGGTAACAGTCACACACAATTTACTTCTAACAAGCTACTATTTGGTACAGGTATGGGATTAATAATCTGGAAACTCGTTATCCAGAACGTTTTAAATTATGGCAAGGCCATCTCCTATAAGGTCCATTTTAATGAATTGAGTCAAATTTTTAAACAATTATTCCTTTTTTCTCTGTAATAATAAAACAGTACCTTGTACTTTTTATGTTATCGCTCTAAAAATGCATGTTAATAATAATAATTCTGCTTGATCCCAACAAAGCTATAATGAGTCTTTATTTGAGGCAAAACATTCCTATTGTTGTTTAATTAAATGATTAAATTTTTTTAGTAGACTTAAGTTATGGAGATCCAAATAACAGAAAGATCCCTTATCTGGAAAAACGCACATCCTGAGCATTCTGGATAACAGGTCTGTACAGGTATTGGATCTGTTATACAGAATGATCAGGACCTGGGGTTTCCGGAAAACGGATCTTTCTGTAATTTGGATCTACACACCTTAATTATACTAGAAAATCATGTAAAAATTAAATTAACCCAATAGGCTGGTTTGCTTCCAACTAATTATATCTTAGTTTGGATCATGTACAAAGTAGTATTTTATTATTACAGAGAAAAGGAAATAATTTTTAAGAACGTGGATTATTTATATAAAATGGAGTCTATGGGAGACAGCATTACCATAATTTGGAGCTTTCTGGATAACAGGTTTACAGATAACTGATCCCACACCTGTATATAAATTAATTCAGGTGCACACCACTCTCTCAGTTACAATTTACAGTTTTTTTTCCAATATGGTGCAAGACTCAATCTATTTATTATGTTTAAGCTCTATATCAACTGAAAGTAAAGTTTTAAAACTGCACTGCTCTTAAGACTCTGCACTGAACTGTGAATAACTGGACTGAAAGTGTGAGAGGCTCTTGTGCCCCTTAGTGCACTTGCACTTGTTCCCAAGGTCTATGTAAATGATCCCTTTTTTTCCTTGTACAAAAACGCTACTAGGGGCGAAAATGCTGTAAAGGTGGCCATACACGGGCCAATAAAAGCTGCCGACAGAACGAGTCGACAGCTTATTGGCCCGTGTATGGGGCTTCCCCGATCAAGATCTGGCCGAAAGTCGGCCAGATCTCGACCGATGGGACTAAAAATCCCGTTGGATCACGGTCGCATCTGTTCGTTGATGCGGTCTCGCAATCCGACCGCCAGTTACAATTTGTTAGGATCCAATCGTTGGGCCCTAGGGCCCACGATCGGATCAGCCCGATATTGCCCACCTCAAGGTGGGCATATCGGGGAGAGATCCGCTCGTTTGGCAGCATCGCCAAATGAGAGGATCTCTCCGTGTATGGCCACCTTAACATTTAGCCCTTGGGTTGATTTTCTGAACCTAAAATTCCATAAAAAACCCCACTACATTTAGTAAAGATTTGCCGTTTACATATTTGCACATATGGATTTAAGGAGTTAAGAAGTTTTACAACACATATTTTCGTCCTTGAGAATGTGAGAGATAAATTCTGAAAACTGCAAGTTTTTCATCAATATTTAAAAATATATTGATATAAGCATTACCTTAAGCAAAGATTTCTGGTTTAGTTATGTAATTCTACTTTCTAAAAATGTGTTTTTTATCTTACTGCTACCAGTAAGAATTTACAATTAATTTTGGCTTGGCATTTTAAAGTAGAAATACCAAGCCTGTTCATTCCAGAAATGTCAGTTTTGGGGGGTTAAAGGAGAATTAAATCCCTCACTGTGATAAGTCCCCACTGGTCCCCCTTCCTGCCTCCCCCTGCTGAATGTAAGCCCAGAATTGTGTCCCCTGTAGAATTACTGACCGTACATGCAGAGTGAGCGCAGCGGAGCTCACGGGCGACATCTTCAGCGCTTCGGTATTCTTTGTAAAGTGAGCGCTGTATTGGCGCATTCGCAGTTGGAGCAGTACTCTGGTTCGTGATAACTGCAGTGGTGACGAAAAGGCAGATTACAGATTTCATAACAAACAGAGCTATGAGATCACCCTTTTGAGTGCCATTATTCATATCTTAAAAAATGGTTTGAAGAAATGATGTTATTTATGCTTTTCGTACTTTTCACTCTGCCCCCTACTGTACACAGATGGCTGCGGATCTTTTGCAACTCATGCACTTTGGGAAAACAATTGTTCCCATGACAGTATCCCTATAAATATGTATTACAGTTTTAGTTTCACTCCACTACTTAGCATTGGTGCAAAAAATAACCTGCATCCCATAATAACGCTGTGGTTATCGGGCCAAAGCTTGCATTCACTCGTGCTCACCTTAATAGGAATAATAGGAGTTTAGCCTTGTTCTAGGCAACAATCCCTTTGCTTAAAAGAATGGAATTTTCCATGCAAAGATAGGGAAAAAAGTTCCAGTGAATAATTCCATGTGTAGTGCATAGTGTATCAGCACAAAGCTAAAGGCACAGATAGGAGAAGAGGCAGGTCAGACAGCGGGTTCTGTGGCTGTTGATCTTCTCTCCTAAGATGATGATTCAGAAATTCCTGCTGTTTCCCAGAACTCTTGACTTCGTCATGCCTGACCTGCACCAGTCAGTAACAGCCAGGAGACAAGTGGGGATTGCCCAGTGCTAGATCTCTAATGCATATGATTATAAATTGCATATAAACAATACATTATTTAGTAACAAGTGTGTTCAGCTGTCTGTACATTACTGTGCAGATGTGTGTGCAATGTATTGAGGGAGTTTTCAGTGTACAGGTATGAGATTTATCTGCACTAGGGATGCACCAAATCCAGGATTCATTTCGGGATTATGCCTTTTTCAGCAGGATTTGGATTCAGCCAAATCTTTCTGCACGGCCAAACTGAATTAGAATTCTAATTTGCATATGTAAATTAGGAGAGGGAGGGGAAATCGTGTGAGTTTTTTCACAAATAGTCAAATACAAGAGTCCTCTGCACTCAACCCATTATCAATATATTTAAGACAGAGACATTTTGTGCATACTGCTACTAAAAAATGCCTTACCCTTTAAACAAAACAGGGATTGTTTGTCCATATATTGCAATATATTTAAGCTGGCCAACTACGTCAAAGTCATCCCATATCTGGCCAGTCCTATGCTCAATTTTATCTGATTCATTAAGAATTCCATTGCTTCATTATACATTTTACAAAGGGGCTAGGTTTTACCTGCAACTCACTTGCTGCTTTCAAAGTAAACCTCCATACTTGGCTGCCCTTTTATTAGACACCAGTGGGATCACCTGACTATAGCTGGGAGGGGTGGGAGCTACAACATGTTTGTTATATACATTGTTTGTTATAGTTTTTTCACAAAACAAGGAAGTAAAATTTTTCCCCCTTCCCACCCCTAATTTGCATATGCAAATTCGTATTTGGTTCAGTATTTGGCTGAACCTTTCGCATAGGATTCGGGGGTTCGGCTGAATCCAAAATAGTGGAATTGGTGCATCCCTAATCTGCACCCCCAGTGAAAAAATCTACAGAGGGGGCCCAGCGCAAACAGTCCCTCCTCTCAAGGCTCCCATCCCAGTCGCTGAATTTCGTGGCTTTCAACATACCACTTTTTTACAAGTATGAGAGGACCTGGGGAAGGGGGACTGCGATGCAGAAAAACCCTGTGGTCTGGTCCCCGTTGTCTCCTGGGCCCCCAGAAACCATGGGGGTCTGCTGTATAGGTAGTTACAACACTGACTGCAAGAACAAGAAACACAGGGGGCAGAATTCCAAGAAACAATTGCAAGCACAGGTAAGCATTTATACTAGCAGCACATCAGGGGTTAAACTGAACCTGCCTCTCAGCTGACATGCAGTACTGGGACCACAAACAAACTTGGAGAAAGAGACCCTGGCCAAGCATGAGCCAAGTGTAGCAACAGAAGCCAAATGAGAAAGTTGCATTGTATGTTGGAACAAGCCAAGGTGGTAACCAGGGAAGCAGCCAAGGCAGAATAAAAAAAACAGGGTAGAATCTCAAAAAAGTCATGACAGAGAGATCCAAACAAAATGCAGAAAAAAAGATTTGCAAGGTGTGTTAAGGTGGCCATAGACATTACAATTACTATCTTTCCTGGTAAATATATTTCCAGGAAAGATCTTTGTTTCAATACACACATTTAGAGCTGAATCGTCAGATATACAGGTAGAAACAATAGAATTCTACCTGTATCTGACGATTTAGCACTAACAATGGCCGATGTTCAAAATTTTACAGCCCAATCGACAAGCCGACCAATATCCAAGCCTTCTGCTATCAGGTGGCTCGTCTCCTGTACAAAATTCATTTCATACGATATCGTACATACATATGCGTGTATGGCCACTTTTAGTACTCTTTTTAGTGCTACATGCTACTACCACTTCATGTTGTCTCCAGCCATTTAGGCCAGACATGAGATGGGTCAGAATGGACATTTTAGTGAGAGTGCTATGGTCTAGGGAGCAGGTCTGGACTGGAATTCAAAATAGGCCCTAGGATTCCAAGGTCCAAACAGCCTCCCACCAGCCCACTAAATTGTGTCTTTCTACAGCATCTTACAGCAGCCCCTCTGGCATTTGCCACAACCAACAGATTACTAGTCTGGGCCTGCTGGGGAGATATAGGAAACATTCCAATGAGCGCTCATGTGCGCACCAAAAGGTAGCCACAAGTGTGTCTGGGAAGAGGAGGGAGAGGCAGGTTTGTTTCAGCTCTTTTTTGCTGGTCTATTTTTAAAGGAGAATTCAACCGTTTACAAAAAAAATAACGATAACCCCCACCCCAAGTATACCCCCTGTGAAAAGTATGACTGGAGGTAAATAGTTAGGACCACCATACACAATATGGGGTTTGCCTGTTTCCTGATGTATGTACAGGGAATGTGCATTATTCAATCCCGTCTTTTGTTAAGGTTGTAGCTAATTTGGCCAGATTAGTTGCACTTCCATTGTACTTGTATTTTTTAGTCTCCCAACCCCCTTTATTTCTGTGTAGTTCATTATACCTCCATGTTATAACATCATAGCTGATATTATTAATTGTATACTTTTTGCCCCTTGAGAATGAGCTGCAACATAATCCTTATTGGAAGCAAAACCAGCCTATTGGGTTTATTTATTTCATGGGATCCATTATCCGGAAACCCTTTCCAAATTACGGAAAGGCTGTCGTCCATACATTCCATTTTATCCAAATAATCCAGATTTTAAGAAATGTTTTCCTTTTTCTCTGTAATAATAAAACAGTACTTTGTGCATAATTCAAACTAAGATGCAGTCAATCCTTATTCAAAGCAGAACCAGCCTACTGGGCTTATTAAATCTTTACATGATTTTCTAGTAAGGTATGAAGATCCAAATTACAGAAAGATCCTTTATCCGCAAAGCCCCAGGTTTCTGGTTAATAAGTCCCATACTTGTATTACTTTTATATAAATCTTGCAGAGACTCCATTAAATCATTAGTAGCAACAACAACAATGCAACAATCAGGCCAACAGTAACAGTAGGTGAATAAGGGGAGGAAGAAATCCAATTGGGCTACTGCACATTTCCAAGTGATCGTTGCAGGTGAGACTGGCCTTACAGTTTGAGAATCACATTAAAGCATCAATACTTATACAAGGAGTACAAAGATGATGACTGATAAACATACATTTCAACACACCCATTTGCTGGTTTCCAAGCATGGTTTAGCAGTCTGAAAGTAGCATTTAGTTATATAAAAGAAAATATGGGTGTTTTTCTACAAGCTATTATTTTCCCTAGAACTGACACACGGCTCTTTTCTGGTACGTGACCGTATAGTCTCAGAATGGCATGGTATTTTCAGCCTTACAAAAACCATATTATGTTTACATGTGCAAAATATTTTGGGAACAATGCTTATGATGCTTCTCACATTTTTTTTAAACATTCTTAAGTGCTTTCCTCCCTTATGTAAAGAAAAAAAAATAGTTGAAAAACCTGAATACAAACAAACTAATAGCTTTCTTGTCCACTTTGTAAGGTTCTGTTACCCATAATTCTTTGAGTCCACAGATTATCTCTAAATACATTTGTTCTGCTTTGTTTGTGTGAAAGGGTAGGAAGTCAGTTTGCAGTTGAAAGGGAAGCAAGTTGCAGTTGAACTCATTACTTATCGGCTTTCTACCGATTCTTTGGATGGGAAAAGGAAATTCTCTTTAGTGTTTTTATTATTACTCAAAAGATATTCTTTTTGGGGTCAGTACAGCTCTCAATTAGGATATGAAGCCAGGAAATAGCTTTGATTTTATCATTATACTGATGATAAGGTAGTAAGATCTTTTCTTTGGGGGAGCTATTGAGAAAATGTGAGTGAAGTTCAAATGTAAGCAATTTCCTGGACATGCAACGGTTTCTCAAATTGAAGGAAATACAGAAAGCAGACCCTTTAGTCCTATGACGGTAAACAGCAGCCCACCAGCTGTCACTAGGGGGGGCTGCTGTGCTGTAACTGGTGGGGTTAGGTGTGCTGCAAGTATTTGGTGGTTTTATGGGGGCTGCTGTGCTGTCATATGGGGGCTGCTGTGCTGTAACTGGTTGGGTTAGGTGTTCTGCTGTGTCATCATGAGGGGCTGCTGTGCTGTAACTGGTGGGGTTGCTGTTCCAGCATATGCTGCTGTGCTTTAAGGGTCAGGGCTAGGGTTGCCACCTGCAAAAATGATGGTTGAGCCCAATGTTATTAATAGGGAAAAATGACAAATATATAGGAAGGTCGGTATTTTTTTCCAGAAAAGGTGGCAACCCTAGTTAGGGCACACAGGCAGATTCTGGGAGATTAGTCACCTGGCAAAAAAATCTCCGAACTGCTTCCCTTGTCTTCCCGCTGGCTAAAATGTAAATTGCCGACGGGATGTCGCCCGAAGTTTCCTCATGAGGCAACTTCGGAAAAAGAATCTAGCCGAGTGCTGCCACGCCGGCAATTTACATTTTAGCCGACGGGAAGGCAGTTTGGGGAGATTAGTCGCCCCGAAGAAGAGATTTTCGCCAGGCGACTAATCTCCCTGTGTGCCCTGACCCTTACCGGTGGGATTAGGTGTGCTGCTGTGCTGTCACTAGTGGGGATTGTTGTGCTGTAACTGTTTCGTGGGTTTGGTGTGCTGTTGTGCTGTCACTAGGGGGTGCTGCTGTGCTGTCTCAGAAGAACGGCTCTGCTGTAACTGGTAGTGGTACAGAAATCTCAGTACTCAAAGGGAGAAAGCCAGTACTGGCCCTCAGACCACACTGCATTAGATTAATGGTTTAAATTTAAAAACAGAGCATTGCATATGTTTCCCCACCAGTGCTTTACTTTATTTTCTGTGGGAAAGCATTTTGGGCAAATTTATCAGCCTTGGTGGTGCAGATTTATCCTGACCCTTGCTTGCCAGCCCCCCCCCCATGCTAGCTCATCTTTTTTGGTGCTGGAGGGGGTTCAGGGAGGGTCCAAGGTCCAAGCACAATTGCATTCTCTGCGCTAGAAGAGCCAACTTTTTGGTTGGAAAACCGAAATTAGACTTTAAAGTTACCAGGAGTGGTATTTTTGGTAACCAGTGTGGGGCACTGCATCCTGAGCCTGGTTTCTCAACAAGCTTGCTGTGATTGTATATCCCAAAGAATAAAGAAAACAAAGTTTTACCTTTGTTTAGTAGAATTTTATTTTGCCTCATTACCATTATAAAAGAAGATGTGCAATTATTTCAAAGGGTAACAGGTCCCCTTTAATTACCATATACTGTAGTACTGTTTTATGCATTGTGTCCACCTGGGTGCAGGCAGTAGCAGGGATATCAGAAAAAAATGCATGCGTTTGCACTTCACAGCTAATATTCACAACATCTACCAGAACAAGGGCAGAGGCAATGCTTCTGGGACCAGGTACATAGATCAGGACAGCAGCAGCAGAGGAGTGTAGTATCGGTCTGTGCTTCTCCGCAGGCCAAGATCCTCCTAGGGAGGTCAGTTACCAACTTCATACATTGGGTCTAAGAGTGCAAGAAGTATAGAGCTGCTCTGCTTTTCTGGATGGAATTATAGTTGGCTGAGCTGTGCAGACTTTGGGGCACATTTACTAAGCTCGAGTGAAGGATTCGAATGAAAAAAACTTCGAATTTCGAAGTATTTTTTTTGGGTACTTCGACCATCGAATAGGCTACTACGACCTTCGACTCGAATGATTCGAAGTAAAAATCGTTTGACCATTCGATAGTCGAAGTACTGTCTCTTAAAAAAAAAACTTCGACTACATACTTCGGTAGTTTAAACCTACCGAGGTACAATGTTAGCCTATGGGGACCTTCCCCATCACTAAGCTTTTTTTGATCGAAGAAAAATCCTTCGATCGTTGGATTCAAACGATTTTATCATTCGATCAAACGATTTTTATTCGATCGTAGGATTTGCGCTAAAATCCTTTGAATTCAAAGGATTTTACTTTGAGGGTTTATAAACCCTCGATAATCGACCCTTAGTAAATGTGCCCCTTTGTATAGGTGACATGGGTAAAATGAAAATTAGGCTTTGAACTTCATTTTATAAAGAAAGGCCTTGGCCTGAATCATGGCTTGTACCCTCACTGTGTCACACAATTTTCTCAAGTACTCATAGACATACCAGACACACAGACCCACATAAAATTATTAATGCTTAGGTAGATCATACTGAAAGTTCAAAAAAAGTTTGGAAAAAAGTTTTTCAATCAATTTGAGCATTCAAATTTTTTGACCGTTGATAAATAACCCCCTTAAAGTTACTGCTGCAGTTTTCTGGACATTTTCTATACACCCCATAAAAAACAGGGAAATATTTTGTATACATTTCCTGTATCTGCAAAGATGATATTCTGTGCAGAAAACGTGTTTCCAAATGACATAACTAGTGTATTCTGAATAGTTTCTGTGTTGCCTACTTTTTAAAAAACATCCTACGGCCTTCCGTGGCTGCATCCATTTCTACAAAGCTCCTTATTTATATAATTGCTATTTAAGTTTCTAAAGCAAACACTCACTTTTAATCTGAACAGGAATAATCAGTGGCTCATGTATTAGGATAGTGCAGTACCCATAGCATTCAATAAGCAGTTTTGTTTACACTAACCTTAAATTCATCTGTAGCATGAGTTTTTTCAGAAAATATATTGCTGCCATCTACTGATACATAAGATGTATAACAGTCCATTTTCTACATGACCTCTAAGTCTTTACAAATAGTATGGGTGCAAGTGCTTGAACTCTACAGGGAATGTTCCGATCCTTTAACACTATTTCTCAAGAGATCAATTTATGGGTCTACTGTCTGACACATCTGTTGGATCACTGGATGAGTATAATCATGCCATAACTATGACAGATGATAATACAGAGATATATACAAAAGGTGAAAAGCATAAAATCAGTAATGGGAATATTTATCAGGATAAGAGACAAAATCGAAGTAATATAAATAGAAATATCTTTAAAAATAAGGAAACGCGACTTACATACCAGGCTTTTTCTTGTCAAAGCGCTATTTCAGGCAAGATGCTTATTGACCTTACACTGGAAAGACCTAACCCCTCCGACATTTCGTGAATGGTACCAAGCTATGGCAGACTTGGCTGCTCTTGAACGAGTGGTGTTGGAAAAGAATTGCAAATGCTCAAATACATTCAAATATGGAGACATTGGTCTAGCCACATTGAGTTGCTCAAAAATGGCACGGGATAGTGAGGGGTCATAGAGTTAAATTCCGGATTGGGGGATGGGTATGTAAGAGCTTTGACGGTGTAATACATCTGTTACAATTGCCATTGTTTATGAATGTACACATTGGAACGTTTCTTGTACACTGTTCTGACTGATGTAACCCTATGACGTTGCTGTAATGAATCTGTTTCAATAAAATCTTCTTTGAGCAAAAAAAAATAAATAAGGAAACGTGTAATAGGAGATACGAGTTATCTAAATCTGACTTTGAAAATATAAATAAGAATGGAAATGTTAGGATAGTTAAGAAAATTTAAAAATATTACATTAACCAGAATCAAGATATTAAGAAGGGAGTCACAGACCATAAGCCATCAGTAGCTGGCATTTGTGAACAAATATCACTACAAGTTGGCAAAGGTTTTGGAGATTTCAAATCTTTTTTGGACCCTATTTAACACAAGTTATTACCTGATACTGTTCCAATTAGAGTAAAGATTTAGTAAATAGCGAAAAAACTAATTCAAATAGCAATAATTTTAGTTCTGATAGGATTGTTCAGACTAGTGATCAACAGGTAGCTATATTTGGAGAGAAGAGCCTTGATGGATCTCAGTTGTGGGGTTGGCAGAGGAATAGATATTGTCTTCAATGTGCAGTGTGTACAAAGAAAGTTATTTTCTTTTGCAGGTTACCTTATATATGGGTAGAACAATTAGACCAGCGGTTCTCAACCTGTGGGTCGCGACCCCTTTGGGGGTCGAACGACCCTTTCACAGGGGTCGCCTAAGAGGTCTTAGGCTTCTACGGTGTGGGAGAAAAGAGGGGCAGGCAGAGAAAGGCCACACGGGAGACAGGAGAGAGATTGAGACCTGAGAGGAAGAGAAGCAACTGATCGGAGCATCACAGCTGAAGACAAATCACCCCGCCTGAGCCTCAGCTCCAATGGGCCGCAGTCTTTATAGACAGGTGCCTAGAGCAGCCAATGAAATTTTCCTGCCAGCCCAGTGCTTACCCTAATTAATGTGTCTGCTTTATCTCAACTCTGGGAATATTCTTCTCTTGCTTCTCAGGCCTCCACGTCCGCCTTTCCCTCCTCACTTCCGGGTACAGCCCATTCTCGCTGATGCCGATCGCACTCTAAAAAAAAATCATTAGGGCAAAAGCAGGAACCAATAGGAGTGGAATGCGGTGGTAGAGGCTCCCGGCTGGGACTGTATAAAAGCCCAGAGAGTCGTCATTGTGTTTGTTGGTTAAAGAGAAGCGGGTGTAGAAGCCGTTGTTGGCAGTGTATTAGGGTTAGGCAGTTTCAAATTCAGTGCCTGGCTAAGCAACATGACCAGCCACTTCGGCACCTGCTGCAGCCGTACGTAACTGTGCGTAACGAGACCATGCTCTAAGCACTTTGACTTCAGAGAGATTTTTTCACTGAGGTAACACTTGTAGGACTAGGGGTAGGTTGGATATGAAGCACGTGACTTCTGCCCACCCCTACTTCCGGCTTTAATTATGTTCAATTTGTAACAATGAAAATACATTACGATTCATCACAGTAGCAAAATTACAGATATAAAGTAGCAATGAAAATAATTTTATGGTTGGGGGTCACCACAATATGAGGAACTGTATTAAAGGGTCGCGGCATTAGGAAGGTTGAGAACCACTGCATTAGGGGAATGGGTCATTGTACTATTATACAAAGTTGAAATCTGTTTCTTGGTGTAGGGATAGTTAAGACCTTTTTCTGCAGTCACCAGTTTGGAATTTGTATGGCTGTAAGATTTGACCTTTGGTCTTACCTGCCACTGTAAACCTAAAGTTCTGAAAAAAATGTGACAAGCAACAGGAATTAATTGTAGCCTTTCAGAAAATCTTTCTTTTGGTTGCCAAGTCAGTAGATTTTTGGCCCTTGTATGGGGCCCTCCGATGGGCTGTGTTAGCTATTCGCTCACTCCAGCCTTTATACATTACATTTTTGGCTAACTATATTAGAAACATTTTTTATTTTGCATAGTCTATCTATTCACCCTGTTCCTTTAAAGAGACAAAACACCTTCAAATCTCACCCAACCTGAAATTACATAGTAGCATAGTAATTTAGGTTAAAAAAAGACATGAAGTTCAGCTTTTTACTCTATTATAACCTGCCTACCTGCTAGTTGATCCAGAGGAAGGCAAAAATACATCTGAAGCCTCTACAATTTGCCTCAGAGGAAAAAATTCCTTCCTGACTCCAAGATGGCAATCGGACTAGTCCCTGGATCAAAGGGTAACTACACCCTATATAAAGGCAATGTTGCATTTATAATAAATAAATGCAATCAGGTCTCAAAAATGTTACCCTAAAACGAAGTTACATAGAGGGTTAATATATATTGAATTCATAAAAAACAATTTACATTACAATATTCATTAAACCCACTCGTATTCAGACCAATCATCCAGAATGTCTCATGCTGATCAAGGGCATGTTCGCTATTGCCCCTTCTTAAATCCACTTTAGCGTGTTCTATTCAATAAACTGATACTTAACATCAGAGCATTGAACCTCTGCACATGCCTGTAAATATACAATTACTGACTAAAAGTCCTGATGTTCCGAATGTATTCATATAGCTATTTTGAATGGTCTAATATGACCTATATAACTACCTTATAGAAGAGGGGGACCCAGGAAACAAGAGTGCAGGGTTATTTTATAGTAGTTCCCCTCCAAGCTCCTTTTGCCATTTTAATTTTGTTAGTGGAAGGGAATGAAGTAGGGGGTTGTCAGCCCTTGTAAGTTACATGATGGCAAAATACCTAAAATATACACAGGTCTGGGAACAAGATATAGGCTCTTCACTTAATGAAAAGGCCTGAAATTTTGTTTTGCTTAATAGTTCTGCAAAATGCTCAATTCATTCTGCAACTGAAACACTTAATACTTATGGAAACCCTGCTCTTGAAATTTAGTTGGTTAGGCATAAGGTCAAGCGTATTTATCAGTGGGAAAAGGGTTAAACACAAGTCCTCGGCATCTGAAACACATTCAAGCATATCACTACCTTGGTAAATATATTCCCAAACAGAGAAGAAACACATGAGAGTTCCCTTAGCCAGAGACCTTTGCTTTCTCCCTCTTACCCTGAAATGCTACAGAAACGGATGAGAAAGTACTTTCTTTTATTCACTGTTAAAAGGTATGAGTGCAAATTCGAACATTCACCAGAGATGGCTTCGCAACCATGGCAACACTTCGCCAGGCGTAAATTCACTAGGAAGCCAATTCCCTAAAGTGCAAAGTCCAGGGCGCCTACATCTGGCGAATTTTCTCTAGCGTTACTTTGGCAAACAAAGCGAAGATGCGCTAGCGTTGCCTAATTTGCATATGGCGGGAAATGATAGTTACATGGACGTATATGTTGCAGCAAATACATTACAATACACAAGTCCAGGGAACCTTAATAAATAAAATAGAGTTGTTATAATGTCCTACACATGAGCCCAGTGTATAGTTTATATTCCATATGTTATTAAATAGAGGGGGAAACCAGTTACCCAAAAAAATTTACGGACCTTTGCAGGCTATCAATCAAAAGGAAAAGACGCCAGCGTTTTTTGGAAATGTTGCACTAAAAATTGAGGAAGTCCTATGCACTCCATTGCACTTCGGCTTGTCTGAGCTAGAGAAGGCAAGTCTGGAGAATGAGGTAACCTTCAATAAAATCCTAGTGAATTTGCAGAGTTACGTCAGTTCACCAGAGTGAAAATTCGCCTGGCGTCAGAGTGCAAATCTACGCTACAGTCTATCTCCTTCGCTAGCGAAGTGACGCCTGCTAGGAAATAGTCGAAGTTCCGAAATGACATCACGCTGGTGAATTTTCGCTAGCGTTAGTCACTTCGTCCTTTAGTGAATCTGCCCCATAGTTTAATTTTCATGATTAAAAACAGAGTATGGTCTGACTCTTGCCTAAACATGGTTTCTATTAATGTTTCATATACAGTCTGCATTTACATACTTATATCAGATATGTATAATTTGCTATTATTTGTAATGACAACACTGTTACAATGGGCAATTTACTTTATTTTAATGGCATGTAATATTGGAACAAATTGTAAAATAAGTTAGGAATGTATTAAGTGAAGAGTAAAAGATTACTTTTGGTCAATTTCCCCAATTCTTCTTCAATATTAATTTTGGTCAACTATCCTAGGCTACACTTTCCACAGGGCCCCCCTTCTAGGGCTGGACCTCATTTCGGCGTGTTTTTTTTTTTTTAAAAAAAAAGCAGACGCCGTGTAAATATGCTAGCGGTTTCAAGCTTAGGCAATGGCACATGACGCTAGCGTATTTATGTGGCGAAACAAAAATAACAAAAATCATTTCACTGTCTGCAAAAATTATTTCACGGTCATAGTAACATACTAACATAGTAAGTAAGGTTGAAAAAAGACACACGTCCATCAAGTTCAACCTTTTTTTTTTTTTTTTTAAACCTGTTGATCCAGAGGAAGGCAAAAAATCCCATTTGAAGCCTCTCCAATTTGCCTCAGAGAGGGTAAAAATTCCTTCCTGACTCCAAAATGGCAATGGGACCAGTCCTTGGATCAACTTGTACTATGAGCTATCTCCCATAACCCTGTATTCCCTCACTTGCTAAAAAGCCATCCAACCCCTTCTTAAAGCTATCTAATGTATCAGCCTGTACAACTGATTCAGGGAGACAATTCCACATCTTCACAGCTGTAAAAAAAAACCCTTCCCAATATTTAGCTGGAACCTCTTTTCTTCTAATCGGAATGGGTGCCCTTGTGTCAGCTGGAAAGACCTACTGGTAAATAAAGCATTAGAGAGATTATGTGATCCCTTTATATATTCATACATAGTTATCATATCTCCCCTTAAGCGCCTCTTCTCCAGCATGAACATCCCCAATTTGGCTAGTCTTTCGTCATGGCTAAGATTTTCCCTTTACCTGCTTAGTTGCCCCTCTCTGTACCCTCTCTAATACAATAATGTCCTGTTTGAGTTATGGAGACCAAAACTGTATGGCATATTCTAGATGGGGCCTTACCAGTGCTCTGTACAGTGGAAGAATGACCCCCTCCTCCCTTGAATCTCTGCCCCATTTAATACAACTCAAGACCTTATTTGCCTTGATGCTACTGACTGGCATTGCTTGCTACAGACAAGTTTATTATCTACAAGGACTCCAAGCTCTGTCTCCATTATGGATTTGCCTAGTGCAGTCCGATTAAGGGTATAAGTGGATATTTTTACATCCCAGGTGCATGACTTTAAATGTATCAACATTGAAATTTCTGTCTGCAGAAATTATTTCACTGTCTGCAGGCTACAAAAATTATTTTACTTCTGCAAGCTGCAATTTTTCTCTGGCTGCAGTGGAGACTGACAGCAAAAATTATTTCACAGACTGTTTCAGGCGCAGGCTGGCTACAGCTACTGCTGGGCCCGGGCAAGGTACCCTGCTGCAGGCTGACCCCTGTGAATGCTACTTAAAAGCTGGCCTCTCACTCTCAGTAGCCTGGCTGGCTTGATATATTTAAAAAATAGATTAGCAGGAACACATCTGCTGCCTGGCTGGGAGTGAGTCCCCAATGCTGATGATCCCAGTGGAGCAGCATAGCCACTGGCCAGCTGCACCTGCTGTCTGATTCAGCCTTAAGTTGAGCCTTAAGTTTTTAATTTAAAAATTCTCTGCCCACTGACTGTTCTTGCACGCAAGAACTGCTGCTGGACTGGGTGCTACCGTGCTGGCTGGCACGGGCCCCCTGCTTTCTAGCTAGCTGGGAGGGAGAGAGAAACATGAAGGAGATTGCAGGTGCATGCAACTGGGCAAAATCAGAAGACTTAGCTAAGCTAATAGCTACACTTGTAAGGAGGCAACTTGGCAACTGGCAAGATCACGAAGTGCGCACGCTCAACTCTCCTGGGTCTGCCTTTGGCGCACACCAGTGACGTTACTGGTGAGCGCCAATTTTTTTTAAATAAAAATTGCAATAAAAAACCCGTGGGCCCCTGACCACAAATGGGCCCCTAGGCTATAGCCATGGTTAGCCTATGCGTTTATCCACCCCTGTCAACTACCCACATTGTCTACTCCAAAAGTAGATTTGTTTTGTTCCTAAATTGTGAAAAATCTGGCGGTTGCACAAAAAAAAACCTGGAAACCTCCAATGCCACAGTGAAAAAGAGACTAAAAACATAAGATAACTTTTGGTCAGTTATACGCATTGTCTTCTCCTAAACAAGCCCTTTTCTGCCCTAAATTGTGAAAAATCTGGCCTGTACCATAAAAAACAGAGACCCTCAGAGTGCATAGTGAAAAAAAGCATAACTGTGGGTCACAGCTGGTGTAGTCTAACTCATCAATGAAACAGGTGAAACCCCTGCTAGCTCTGGTCTTCACTGCCACCCTTTTGGGGTCCCAAACCTTTCTACTACAGAATTAATCTATCCTAAATAATCCTTATTTTTCTTCCTAAATTGTGAAAATGCAGACCGACCCTTGCTTGCACAAAAACTAGAGCCCATTGCCAGAGTGAATTTTTCACACATTTTCATCTCCTAAATTGTAAAAACTATGGCCCTAGTCTTCACATAAAACACTGGACCGAAACTAAAAATAACCAACAGTTAGTTTTGGATAACCATGGGTGACAGCTGGTGTGTTTTAACACCATGAAACAGGACATCCCGCATGCACTGGTTTTCACCAATGACCTTTTGGTGCCCTGGAACTTTCTTCTATGGAACCAAAAGGGAATCTGCACAACTAGTCTTCTCCTCAATTAGCCCTTGTTCTCTCCTCAAATTGTAACAAATCTGCCATGTCTTCTCCTCCATTGACCCTTATTCTCACCTCAAATTGTGACAAATCTGGCCCAGCCTTCTCCTCAGTTAGCCCTTGTTCTCTCCTCAAATTGTAACAAATCTGGTCCCAGTCTTCTCCTCAGTTAGCATTTGTTCTCTCCTCAAACAAATCTGGTCCCAGTCTAATCCTCCATTGACCCTTGTTCTCTCCACAAATTGTAACAAATCTGGTCCCAGTCTTCTCCTCAGCCTTTGATCTCTCCTCAAATTGTGACAAATCTGGCCCCAGTCTTCTCCTCAGTTAGCCCTTGTTCTCTCCTCAAATCGTGACAAATCTGGGCCCATTCTTCTCCTCAGTTAGCCTTTGATCTCTCCTCAAATTGTGACAAATCTGGACCCAGTCTTCTCCTCAGTTATCCCTTGTTCTCTCCTCAAATTATGACAAATCTGGGCCCAGTCTTCTCCTCCATTGGCCCTTGTTCTCTCCGCAAATTGTGACAAATCTGGCCCTTCTCCTCAGTTAGCCCTTTTTCTCTCCTCAAATTGTGACACATTTGGCCCTAGTCTTCTCCACGATTGGCCCTTGTTCTCTACCCAAATTATGACAAATCTGGCCCCAGTCTTCTCCATCGGTACTTGTTCTTTCCCCAAATTGTTACAAATCTGGCCCGTCATCTCATTGAGCCTTTGTTCTCTCCTCAAATTGTGACAAATCTGTCCTCAGTCTTCTCCATCGGTCCTTATTCTCTCCCCAAATTGTTACAAATCAGGCCTCTGTCTTCTCCTCCATTGGCCATTGTTATCTCCTCAAACTGTTACAAAAACACTAGGACCTTCTGACACCACCCTAATTTGTGAAAAACACAATAATCCCTAAAATGTGAAGACGTGTCGGGAAAACGTCTAAAAACTGTAGACAACTTTTGGACAATTAAGTCATTGTATTTTCTTTAACAAGCCTTTTTTTCCTGTGAATAAATCTTGCCAAGGTTTTCGCGTAAAACATTGGGACCCTCCAACGCCATTATGAAAAAGACCCTAAAAACTAAAGATTAATGTTCGTGTATTTCACCCATATTTTGTTCCTATTTTTCACACAATAAACACTGGTATCCTCTTATGCCAAAGTAAAAACCCTTAACAGTGACGATTACCTTTGGACAGTTTCTCCTATTGTTTGATCCTAAATTGTGAAAAAATATCTAACCTTAATTCCACAAAATATACTGGGACCCAAAAATAAGGTATCAAAATTATTACACTTGGTCAATTCGACCCAGTATGACCCTGATCTGCAAATGAAACACTCTGAGCTCAAAATAAGTTTGTTTTTGGGTAGCAGTGGGTGACAGCTGGTGTTCTATTACTTTTCCATGAAAAACCATTGCCAGATATGGTATTTTCTGGGGCTCCAAAAGTGTGTCAGTACTTTCTGTTGAACAGACAGGTAACCTGCACTCTTCAGAGAAAGGACTGGAATAAACGAGTAAAAAGATTACTTTTGGTCAATTTCACAGTCTTCTCTTAAAGGAATTGTTCAGTGTAAAAATAAAAACTGGGTAAATAGAGGCTGTGCAAAATAAAAAATGTTTCTAATATAGTTAGTTAGACAAAAATGTGATGTATAAAGGCTGGAGTGATTTGATGTATAACAAGTCAGTCAGAACACTACTTCCTGCTTTTCATCTCTCTTGGTTTACACTGACTGGTTACCCTGGCTACCAGGCAGTAACCAATCAGAGACTTGAAGGGGGGGCACATGGGTCATATCTGTTGCTTTTGAATCTGAGCTGAATGCTGAGGATCAATTACAAACTCACTGAACAGAAATGTACCATGTGGCCCCCCTTCAAGTCGCTGACTAGCTCAGAGTTATAGAACTGAAAAGCAGGAAGTTGGATTCTGGCTGTTTTGTTAGATATCCGTTCACTCCAGCCTTTATATATTACATTTTTGGCTAACTAACTATATTAGAAACATTTATTTTGCAGTCTATCTATTCACACTGTTTTTATTTTCACACTGAACTGTTCCTTTAACTTAGCCCTTGCTCTGTCCCTGAATTATGAAAAAGCTGGCCCTTGCTTGCATTAAAAAAAACCTCTGATGCCACCATTAACAAGAAGAGCCTAAAAATATAAAATTACTTTTGGTCAATTTCCCTCATTGTCTTCTCCAAAATTAGGCATTGTTAAGTCCCCACTGTGAAAAAGGAGCCTAAAAACACAAGGTTAATTATGGTCAAGTGTACCCATTATCTTGGACCCTCTTGGTCAATTTCACACATTCTCTTCTACGTTTGCCTCTAAATTGTGAAAAATCCAGCCCTTCAGTAGAAAAAAAAAAAGACAGGTACATTTTACACATTTTCTTCTTGTAAAATGTGAAAAATACGGCCCTTATCTTCACATAAAACACTGGACCAGAATATGGGTTACGGGCAACCACATATGACAGTTGGGGGCAGATTTATCAAGGGTCGAATTTCGAAAAGATAAATACTTTGAAATTCAACCATCGAATGGCTTTACTTCGACTATCGAAATTTTTTTCACAGTATTTTACCGTTTTGCGGTCAAAGTAAAATCGTTCGATCGAACAATGAAATCCTTCAAATCGAAAGATTCGCAGGATTTCATCCATCGATTTTTCTTCGACTTCAAAAAAACTTAGAAAACTGCTCTAGAAGGTCCCCATAGGCTAACGTAGCACTTCGGCAGGTTTAATTTGGCAAAGTATTGAAGTCAAAGTTTTTTTAAAGAGACAGTACTTAGATTATCGAATGGTCGAATATTCAAACGATTTTACTTCGAATCGAAGTCGTAGTATCCTATTCGATGGTCAAAGTATCCAAAAAATTACGAATTTTTTTACTTCAAAAATTCCCTTGACTTCGACCCTTGATGTGCTTTAGGAAACAGGCCAAACCCCTGCCAATACCAGTCTGCACAGGCCCATGTAACTTTCCAGTACTGACAGAACCTGCACACTTCTGCATTATGACAAAAAATTTATTTTGGTCATAATATAGTTCCTATATTTCACCCAATAAATCAGTGCAACCTCCTAAATCAGCCCTTTGTTTCCTTTAGTCATAAAAAATCATTTCCCAGCTTTTATATAAAACGAGCCTCTGATCATATAATTGTGGGGAAAAACACTAAAAGAATACGAATCAGCAGCCTCTCCCCGCATTGGCCAGAATCTGCAGATGCCACCACAGACGACTTCACAGATGTTATTAAGCACCAATCTTACTAAACCAGCCTTTCAATGTTACAACACTGCTCCTTCCGCTAAATAAAGGCGTCACATTACACACGAGGCGCCCTAACACAAACCCTTTCACAGACACGCTCGGGAATAACTAGAATAAAATAGCGATGAAGCTGATGCTAGTCCCGGCTTCCGCAATAACTAAATGAGGAAAACTGCTGGAAACCATCTATCTAACGCATGCGCACAAGAAAAGGAAAAAAAAAATCTCGCGCCAATTCCCCATCTACCAGGGGCGGAGCAGTAGCATCACCATCGGAGGCGGAGCATCTTCAAAGCGTGGGGCGTGGCTACGCTGTTGTGTAAGAGAACGCGCGAATTGAGAAGAAAAGTTTGGCGCGAGTGTACCCTGGAGCAGTGGATTCTGAACGCCGCGTGTCATTTGCAAGTTATAAGATGCCTGTGGGACAGAGCTCGGCCGAACAGGGTAAAAAGCCATTGCATGGTGTTCTTTAGCGGGGTTTCTTTTAGTCGTTATTTGATATGATATGGAACTAGACTTCCCAGAGAGGTCTCTGTTGTTGTCTGGGTATACTAGTATTATGTTTTGTTTCCATGAATGAATTAGGTTCCTTGTTGTTGTGTAATAACGTTTCCGTAAGAATTGTCCCCATTGTGTGACTGCCATCCACAGCAGGGCTGCCTTTGACTTTGACAGAGTGGGGATTTGGTTGGTGCACCAGTCAGTGCCTGGCAATGGAAGTCACTGTCAGTTTCCCAGCTGCCCCTAGTCATGTGACTTATGGTCTGATAAACTTCAGTCACTCTTTTCTGCATCTGCACACACAGGGTTAAGGCTGGCACAATGAATTAAAAAAAAAAAAAGGTTAGAAGGCACCAGATGGTAAGGTGTAGGTAAAGCTGTCTTCTAATGTGACTGGGGCAGGCAAGATGTTTAGCACATCAGCAGTGCCCTTGCTATGATGTTAATGCACCCAGGCTGCCAATGGGTGACAATTCACCATTGCCCTTTCATCTCCACTGAAGGGTTGCTGTTGAAGGGCAGTGGCATGTAGAGTGTTTGGACCTCTGCAGTAGATGAAATTTCAGTTCCCACTTGTCACTACTGCTAATGTTCTATAACGAGTGACCAGCCTGACAGGTGACACCTACAGAGTAGTGACAGGCAACCACTACAAAAATGTGAGCTTTTTTGATACCCTGTTCCACCTGTCACTGCTGGGTGGCGTGCAGAAGACTGATGTACCTCATCATCATCATCATCATTTATTTATATAGCGCTGTCAAGATACGCAGTGCTTATGTACCTAATGCTAATGGCAGATGTGGTGGTTGTTGTTTCTATGCCAGTGCTGGGCATTCTGTCCCATTGTGCATTTGTTGGCTGAAATTCATCCTGTGTGTGCAGTGGCAATTGGATACCATTGTAGTCACTGACCGGACGCAAGGATAGTACTGGCAATTTCTCCAGAGAAGATATTTGTGGGTTACTCCCCAGATAAAAATAGTATGGATACAATTAGGGATGCACCTAATCACTGTTTTGGATTCGGCTGAACCCCTGGATACTTCACAAAAGATTCGGCCGAATACCGAACTGAATCCTAATTGGGAAGTGGGAGAACATTTTTTATTTCCTTGTTTCATGTGACAAAGTCTCAAGAATCCCGAACCGAATCCTGGATTTGGTACATCCCTAGATGCAATAATACTAAATCTTAGATTCAGACAATGGTCTGTGTAAAATAAAATTTGAGTCACACCACTGGGTGTCACTGTGAAGCAAAGTATTATAATCTTTTCTGCGCCACACAATCCAATTCAAGGATCCAGAAGGCTTCCCTCCTTAGTAAAAATATTTTCATAATTCCCACCTCTTGCCCTGCTGGTAATATGTTCAATTGCCATGCATCTAAATGTTGCTGGGCTGTGGTTTTTTTTGCCAGCCTTTTCTGAATCAAATGTTGCCCTAATGCTGGATCTATGCATTGCTATTCTTTCTTTCAACTGCCTTGTGGTCTTGCAGGAATATATTAGCAGGCTTCTATATTGCTGCAAGACCACAAGGAATTTGAATTATGAATTCCCAGACTGAAGAATAAAACATTCAAATAATTGTATATTGTGTTATTAAAGTTCATTTGGCTTGACTAATGTGATAAAATAGGATTTTGAATATTTTTTTTGGGGTGACGGGTCCCCTTAAAATGGTAAACTTCTCTAGTTAAAAGGGCAGTATTATATGAATGTAACAATTGTATGAATTTGTTCACTGTAAGTGGAAACAAAAGTTACAGCAATATAAACAGATTTCCTTTTGTTTTTACGCAACATTACAATGTATCTGTCATTTTTGGAAACAAAGTAAACAATATATCATTATTTTATGGAGATGGTCTGGATAGACACTGGAGCAACATGGTTTCATAATGACACTGAGATTAGTGGTGAGATTAATGAAATGCTCACATTTGGAGGCAGATTTACCTAGGGTCGAATATCGAGGGTTAATTAACCCTCGATATTCGACTGCTGAATTGAAATCCTTCGACTTTGAATATGTAAGTCGAAGGTTTTTAGCGCTATTCCTACGATCGAAGGAATAACCATTTGATTGAACAATTAAATCCTTCGAATCCATCGATCGAAGGATATTCCTTCGAACAGAAAATTGTTAGGAAGCCTATGGGGACCTTCCCCATAGGCTTACATTGGCCTAGGTAGGTTTTAGGTGGCGAACTAGGGGGTCGAATTTTTTAAAGAGACAGTACTTCGACTATCGACTATCGAATAGTTCCTATGGTATTATCTGTGCATGCATGTAATACCTTTAGGACTTTGTCTTGACTACAGTGGTTTATATAACTACTGGTAAGTTTGGCTGCCCTGAGGGAATATGCTTTTCATGGGTGTGTACTGTTAAAAAAGGGATTAATTAGTGACTTTTTTCAAACCTGTGGAGAAGCAAGATGTTATTTAAACTGCATGATTTATAGTATTGGTGGTTTTATAAATATTTGTTAGTTTCTATAAAACTGCATAAAATGAACATTATTGGCATTTAGCTGTTTCTTTTTTATCATGGTCCTAGTCATTTTGAAAGATGTGTAATTCCCAGCACCTTTGCCAACTTTAAATTCAAAAATACATGACGGTAAAACTGTTAAGTATATCTAAATGCAAAAACAACACAAGAGGCATCTATTGTGAAACTTTCCCTGCATATATTGTGCACACAACGGCAGAATAATGCAATAGAAGTGTGCTTATCACAGCAATTTGATGATGATGATGATGATGATGATCAGCGGGGGGTGGCAGATAATCAAATTGTTGGGAGTGATTAGCACACTTCTGTTCCATTTAATCTGCTGTGTAATGTGTGTACATGTTTCACGATCAAGGTCAACCTGTAACCAGGAATAATAATTTTAAAAAGTGATAAAGGTGAAAGGGATATTATTATTCCTGGTTACTGGTTGACTTCTATTTTAGATCATTTAAAAGGGCAGTAGGATTCATTTAATAAGAATTTACTTCCCCCTTATTTTTTGTATAAAAGCAATAATTAAGGTCTTCCATGAATGAGGCTCTTATGGGCAGTGTTCTCCTTTATAATGGTTTTTCATAATTTGTGGTAACAAAGAAGAATGCCGGAAGTCACACATTGGGAACTTGCAAACACTTGCATTTTATATTGTAAAACATTTAATCTGGGCCCTAATATTGAGTAAGACATTGTACTGTAGTGAATAGTTATTTATGCAAGGGGGACTTCAAAATGTTTCCCTTTACACTGCTCTCTTGTGAGATTCGCTGCGAAAATGACGCCCATAGGTTGAATAAAATAGTTGCATGACAAAATTTGTTGAACCGCTTCATGCTTCAAAAAAGTTGTTCATAGACTACAATTTATTTTGGCAAATTTTTGCCGTTTTGAAATTTTTAATGGGTCAGATTTGCCCATCGCTACTCTCTCTTGTTCACTTGGTGGGCTGTCTTGTTTCTGGTACCACAGAACTAATGAACACCTCAATGTGCACAGGTGCAAATAAAACCATGTCTCTGTATTTGAACGAGAGCATTAATGATTGTAATTTATGTAGTGTCACCTGCACCCAAAATGGAACCATCTGATGACCCAATAATAACCGAATCCATGATCAAAGAAGAGGAAAAATTGGAAAAGGCTGCGGAGGTGGAGGAGAGAAAGATGATTGAGAAGGTAAATCCTTTTTCATAAGCTGTAGGGCTTTTTAAATATATATTGCACAAGAGCTATGAATATCCTGTAAATTATATCCTTATAAACTGCTCTTAGAAATTACATTGCTAAGCACCGATTATAACAATGCCATCTGTCACATGACCCGCTGAAGCTTGTCTATTACAATAATTTTCCCCCCAATTGAGGATGTTATCAGGCACCTGATTTCCATGACCTGTATAAAAGCTCTGAAAACATTGTTTTTATATGATCATGGAACTCCTTGTGACTTTTTTTATTATTGTTCTAAATTAAAGTAGGTGTACATTATTGCTTTTTAACTTAAAATTTTTAATATTTTATTTGCCTCTTTTGTGCTTACAGGCTCGTATGTCTTGGGAAAGGGATTCTAATGAGATGCGCTATAAAAGACTTCAGCACTTGCTTGAAAAAAGCAACATTTACTCCAAGTTCCTTTTGACAAAAATGGAACAGCAACAACTTGAGGTATATTTTGAGTTTGATATTAAAACATCTCCTTTAAGATAATGCCTGTGGCACACCAGGTTTCTGCTCCAGTTGTAAATAAATTGACCCTTTGCTGAGCACTGCTGGAGCAACAAGTGGACCCAAATCAGCAGCATTTTCTGATTTGTCTAATGCTTGCTTTTGAGTGCTACTGGCACCACTGTTGAAAAGTCAACTTACAAGTAGGATGCATGCTACAAATACCAGTCCCACCCACCTATAGCTTGATGATCTCATCTCCATGAGAAATCCTATTCTCCGTATATTCAGAACAGAAAACGCAACATCCTCAAAACTCTAGTAATGTAGTTGTACACAAGGGAGCTACAGTTTATGTTCAAGTGACCTGCTAATCCTTTATGTAACACAATAAAGCATGCAAAATTGTTTGTGTTTGAATGATGAGCATTCATAGTGGATGAGAAATAGTTTTTATATAATTTTTATAATTTTTCTAGTTGTCCCCTGTGAGAACAGTTTTTGATGTGACGCAGAGGGTTCCCTAACTGCAGATTAGGGAAAAAAAATACATTGGCTTATTTACTATATTTCCTTGCAGGAATATGATAATGGAAATTTTAATGGGGCTTGATTTTTAGCATGCAGTACAAAGGGAATACAAGGAAAAAGACTGACTTTCAGTTTGTATTGTCAAATTCGTGTTCTGGTTTCCATTTGCCGCTTTATAGAACTGTGCAGTTTATTGACCAATAAATCTTTATTTATTTGCACCTATGCATATTTCCAGGAAATGAGGCGGAAAGAGAAACTTGAAAAGAAGCAGAAACGGGTTCAACCAGTGAAGGTGAGGTTTCTATTTTACTGGTCAGAATAGTTTTAAATTAGCAGCTATAATGCAATAATATTCAGGGGAACTAATGAAATACATTTTAAGATGCAATAAAGACAGTCACATTTAAATAACCTTTAGTTGAATGTACTTGAGGATATTTTGAGCTTTGCATTATTTTTTTGCAGATTGCCTTTAATTCTGCCTTTTTCCAACCTTAAATACATATTTACTTTCCTGTAGTCAATGAACAGACAGCATCTTAATCCTGACTTGAGTATATTTTTTTTTGTTTAATGTGTTTCTTTATTTTTTTTCTTTCTACTTTTTGAGGCCCTTCTCATATTCATCTCCATCCTGTATAAGACCACTGCCTGATTGCAGGGATGTGTGGTATACTTACCCCAATCTTTAAACTCAGACAAATTATCTCAGAATGCTAATGTGATCCTAAATGTAGTTTTAGGTTGAACTGCCACTTCAATTTATCATAAATTAATATGTACATCAATATTTCCTTTTTATTGTCCATTTAATAAAAACAAGTAGAGCTCTGATCAGAATATCACAAATACCTGTCAAGCAACATATTTATATGGAGTGAAAGAATGACTGGCCCACTGTTCTCTTGCCTATCTTGTACTTGGCTTCCTTCATAGGGATTTCTTTTGTTTGAAATATATCACTGCAATTTATTTATTTTTTGTTTCAGATGCAAAACCAAAGTTCTGCAAACGAAGATCAAACAGGTACACATGGGCTTGGAAATGGGGCTTTATTTTCATAGTTATCAATCTTTGTTTTTTTACTCTATTTATAAATGCATATAACCATACTCTGAAAATTATACAGTTGCTATCTCGCCCCCCCCCGTTTCAGAATGTTTAACTCGCCAAACCTCAATTTTCAGGTGGTAGAAAGAAAAGGCAAAGAGAAGAAAACTACAATATTTCAGATGTTATGTCCAAGGAGGTATGTTGATGGCTACTATAGTCTGGCTACAAATATTTATACGCAGCGCTTAGTCACTCTTAAGTTTTAGAAAACGTTCATGACTCTCAAAAAAATTGGTTAAAAGCAATGACTTAACATAGAGAGCAACCTTTACTAGTAGCATAACTCATCTGTGCCTCTGGTCATAGAAAACCGGATAAGCCTGGTAAAAAGGATAATCTTCAGTTTGATACTGGCAAATTTGGTGATTGATTTTTGAACTCCTTTCAAAGAAAGTAGAAGGGAAGGTGTATACCTGGTCTCATTAGGGTCATCTGATGATGCCTCTACATTTGCAGATCAAAGTTAATGATAAACCAGATGTGTTCTCATTTGATTGCAAGGGCTTCTGAATTGTTTACTGAAAGTCTCCTAAAAGTTTTGTACTTTGGCAAAAAGTGGCTTTAGATTGACAATGCAATTTTTTTAGATCATTTTATATGACCCCTGGTCTGCTCAATGGTTACATAAACTGTTTTAGCACGACACAATCATCACTCTGTAAGTTGTAAAAAATGCCATTTTATATGCTAAACTGCTGTGGTTGCCTTGGGCTGTTATAGAAGCCCAAAACAATGTACAACACTTCTAATCTACTACTTTAGTTCTCCTTTAAGCTGCAGGGAATTTCTGATCCTGAAATCTTGTGTCAATGCATATTTTTTTTCTGTTTGATTTGTTTCATTTATGCACTGATTTCTGCCTTGTTATATAGGCTTGCTTTGTGAAGCAACTAACTGATTCGTATATTTTTTTAGGAAATTTTGTCTGTGTCAAAGAAGAGCAAGCTGGAACATGAGGTATGTATCTGCATGCATGTACTCTGGGTGATGTTGTAAAATATTTTAAAGTGGCAAAATACAGATGGTGTATTCAGATAAAAGCTCAGCTGCTTATGTCCTTTTTGATGGACAGAAAGTATTTGACCAATCTAGATTTAAAGCAAACCACTGGGCCATTGTACTAGGTTCTCTGGGTTTTCTTATGAGATGAACTACATTTTGGGATGCCATATTTAATTGCCGCTGGGGTGGGCTCAACAGGACAGCAAATCAAGTTTTCCATTCCATCAGATTTGTAAACATGGATTATATACAGTTTAATGCTAATGTTTGGGCACTTGTTATGAGATTGTTTACTATTTTTTTTTTTTGTTTTTGAAGGATGAAAACTACTCCAACAAATTAACAAGTGAAGAAATTGAAAAAAATGGGGATTCCAACAGCACTATAAAAGATAGACTATCACAGACTGTAAGGAATAATGCAAAACAATTGCTTGATCCAGAAAGGAAAGTCAATGGGCAGCCAGTTCCGTTTCAACAGCCAAAGTATTTCACTGGCGGAGTCATGCGGTGGTACCAGATCGAAGGAATGGAATGGCTCAGAGTATGTATGTCTTTAGCTTGTGTGTGTTCTCCCTATCACATCAATATAGTATGTAACCCTGTCCATAAATTGGATGTAATTAGATCATTAAAAAGGTATCAGAAGTTGTCTAAACAAATGAAGAGAGAATTACTGTTTTATCAGTTAAATGCTTCTCTTCTCTCATTTTGCTTAAACAAGTTAATTACTCAACACCCCCCCCCCCCCCGGATAGTGCATTATTCCAGAAAGTGCCCCTGGACAGCATGCTCACTTATTTATTTTAGTAGGTGGGTCTTTTCTTATTGAATGGGATTAGTTCTCCTTTAATGCCATTGAGTTATGTTTTATATATTTATACATGTAATGCGCACCTTGTCCAACGTCCCTCTATCTGAAATTATCTAAAGACTTGTACACAAGGGGGTCACTATCAAATTCTGGTAAAATGTGCGTTACGGGTTAAAAACATTAGTTTTCCATCTAAAATTTGAAGAATATGCTAAAATTTGCAGTTTTTCCATAGCTTAAAAAATGAATTGTTAGGGTGTACACAACACCTTAAGGAACTAACCGGCAATTCACCATGTCTTGTCTCTGTCTGCAGATGCTATGGGAGAATGGTATCAATGGCATATTGGCTGATGAAATGGGCCTAGGAAAAACAGTCCAGTGCATTGCTACTATATCCATGATGGTTGAAAGAGGAGTTCCAGGACCATTCTTTGTTTGTGGACCCTTATCCACCCTCCCTAACTGGGTGTCTGAATTTAAACGGTTTTCTCCAGATGTAATCCTTTGATATACTCACTGGTGGTAATTTAGTTTAGGTTAGAGATCTCTGCTAGACTATACAAGAAACTCCTTTTTATATTTAAGCGTTGCAGAATTCATATTTATATTAGGATTTCATGAAATCAAAAGGTTGAACGTGTTATTCTCTGTAAACCATTTTTTTGTGTTTTTTATCCCTTTAAGATTCCTGTTCTTTTGTATCATGGAAATGCCCAGGAGAGGCGTCGGCTGGCAAGGAAGATTAATAAACGTGAAGGATCTTTGCAACTTTTTCCAGTCGTAATAACCTCATTTGAGATCGCCATGAGGGATCGTCCGGTTCTACAGGTACAGTTGTAGTAGGATTTGGGCCAGATTGGACTCCATGGTTTTTGTATTGTTTAAACTTACATAATAAGACACGGTTTTGTTTTTTAGCATAATGCCTGGAAATATATGATTTTGGATGAGGGGCACAGGATTAAAAACATGAACTGCCGTCTCATACAAGAGCTGAAACTGTTTCGTTCAGACAACAAACTGCTCCTCACTGGAACACCTCTGCAGAATAATTTATCAGAACTCTGGTCTCTACTAAACTTTCTACTACCAGACGTGTTTGATGATTTAAGAAGGTATGGTGCAGAATGCAGTTGATTTGAATTGTTTGTATTGATATTATTCGTGCATAACTTCACAAACTTTTTTTTTTTTATTTGTAGCTTTGAATCCTGGTTTGACATAAGTGGAATATCGCAAAATGCTGCAGATATTGTAGCCAATGAACGTGAGCAGAATATCTTGCATATGTTGCATCAGGTAAATTTTATTAGCTGCTATGTAATTGAGTTTAAAAAGTCTAACTTTCTCCATTATCAAAGGGGATGCAGGGAGCTGTTGGGTAAAGCATCCTTTGACAGGAGATGGGTGCTTTAAAGCAACAAATCCCCACACACGCACATACATGTTCCTTTTAAAGGAGACCAGATAGAAAGGATTTTTTTTTTTTTTTGCAGACTGTACATTGCAGTAGCCTGCGATATATATACACACAGAGCAGCCTGTGGGAAGGTACCTTGGGATGGGATGGGCTGGGCTTACCCACACTATGACCCTAGGTTGAAAGGACTCTGCCTCAATATATAATTATATATACATTTTTTTTATTTTTTTTTTAAGATTTTGACACCATTTCTACTGAGACGACTAAAATGTGATGTCACGCTGGAAGTTCCACCCAAGCGAGAAGTTATTGTGTATGCACCCCTAACAAAAAAACAAGAAACTTTCTACACTGCTATTGTAAATAAAACCATTGAGAAAATGCTTGGACAAGAAAAGGTGAATAGTGTGTATACATGAGCTTATACTTGTAATGTAGATCACCTTATACTTTTTTTTTTTTTAAAGATTGTTTTTATTAGTTTTAATAGCATGTAACACATGACTTAGAGTTTCATGACTAGTCATTAATACAGTAATCCTTGATATAGCAGTACATGCATTAAAGTAGAAAAAGAAATAAAGTGAAAGGAGGGGAATTCAGTTTAACTTAGTAAAACATTGATAGATATCAAACATTGAGATTAGGTACCATTTTAAACAGGCCGTTATTGTTTACCTTAAGTAAGAAGCCAAAAGTCTGTTAGCACGTTGAGTCCTGGGGGGCGACCTTGAAGTTATACCAGTCCTTGGAAACGTGTTTTGGATATATTGGTTCGTTTCTTGTAGTAAGGAGTTTCCCCGTAAAACTTCTATGTCATACCAGGTTGTGTTTGTGAAGGTGTGGGTAGTTAGATATTTAAGTGGCGAGGGGAGACTGTCAATGTATGTGGTCCAAGTGATCACCTTATACTTAACTTTATTTTAATGTGAATATTTCATAACCTTGCTTTAGGACTGTGAAGAAATCCTTTCATCACCTGCTGTGGGAAGAGCAAAAAGACGCAGCCGCAGAGCTGTCAATTACAGTGAACTTGATAAGGATACCCCAAATGACCTTGAGAAACTAATAAATCAACTTATTAAACAGCAAGAGGTGGAAAAAGAAAGGTATTTTGTCTCTCAAATTTCCAGTGTCTGGCTCAGTAGGCAATAGTTGCCAGAGAAATAAACACAACAATCGTACACATCACCTTACATGCGGTCGTGACTAAATCTATCTAATACAATAGCCGTCTAACCAGCAACTATTCTTTTAGGAGACTGGGGTCTCCACTGGGTTAATGCCAACATTTTGTCTGCTTATGATGCTTGCTATACTACACACTGACTAGGCACAGCTCTATGTTCAGTTGCAGATGGGGTAAAAAAAAATTCTGTATGGGCTGCCTGTGAGGTGTTTAAAGACTATTTATATTCTCTTCTGCCAGCTTCCTTTTCCTAAACAGTTGAAGGCATACTCTATATCAGGGCTGATATATCTGCTAACTTTGAGTGGAAACCAAGAGAGCAAAGCAGGAAGTAGTGTTCTGTACGGTTATGTTAGACATCCAGTCACTCCAGTCTTTATACATTACATTATTGGCTAACTATATGAGAAACATTTTTTTATTTTGCACAGCCTATCCAGTTAAACAGTTTTTATTTTCACACTGAACTGTTCCTTTAATATGACTTTACTTTTTTCAAATGAGTGATAAGTGATGTCCCTGCAGTGAGCACCAATCATTTGGTCTTTTGGTGTGCTACCACAATTAATATGTACATGGTGTGGTGGCAACATGGGTGTGGTTTAAAAATAGGTAGTGGTCAACACTGGCTTCCATCATTGGCCCTCTACCATGAAGGCCAGAAAAATTCCGGCCCTCAGTACCACAGACGTTGGGACAGCACTGCTCTATTATGGGAACTGTTGTTCAGTAGAATCCAGGTATTACTTGGGCAAAGAATATGCATTCTTTATTTTCCCCTCCCATATTAACAAATGTGTCCCTGGTTGGATATGTTGTTTATTCTGGTCTGTTCTAAGCGCTTTATTTATTTTTATTTTTTTCCCCCACTTTTTTTAGGCCTTCAACTAAAGTGAACCTTCCATCAGATTCACAAGTAAATCTTAAAATGCGGAACATTATGATGCTTTTGAGAAAATGCTGTAATCATCCATATCTGATTGAATACCCTCTAGATCCATTAACTCAGAATTTTAAGGTAATTTTAAGCACTTCTTTTGTATTGTTTAATTATCATGTCTGATAATACACTTTAGCAAGTAATTAACTTAATGTCTGTATGTGTCAATCTACATAATTTAACACCATGGTGCTGGAAGCACAAATGTTGATCATATTATAAATAGGTGATATTGATTGAATAACTGGATATATTTACTAATTTGCAGTTTATAAACTGCTGGATTACATTTACAAAGGGATGCAAATCACTGTAAACTATATAGATACAAAATGTAAATAGTTTTTGAAGGAATTGTGTAGGAAGTTATTTGAACAGTAACATGAAGTTATGACAACACTTCTGGATTGCCGTTCATACTGAGATTAAAGGACTATGAAGCTTTATTTGTCTTGTAATCTTCCGTTCTGACTACCCTAGTGACCTGATTACCAGCATAATTAAGGCAAAGCACACGGACATTGACCTTTTTAGTTAGACAGCTGCTCACAAAAGTAATTTGAACTAAAAAAAAAGCTAGGTCAATGTAAATTGTCTTAGAATGGAATAGAATTTAGACAATTTTAAGGTAAACTTCCCCCCTTAAGCTATGACCCTCATTTGTCTATCTTATTCTAGCAAAGCCTCTTGCTGGAAGAGACTCATTTGGGACAGAATAAATTTCAATTCTTTATACCTCCTTTTTTCTTCTTAAAGTGAATAGACTGCCATCTAGTTTTTTCTCTTGCCTAATTGGGGGACACGGGCACCATGGGGATGAAGATCCTGCAGCTGGAGACTGGACACTAAATAGTTAACTAACTCCTCCTCCTGCTCTGGGCTTCTTCCCCTGCCTCCTACAATATTCCAGTTTCTTTAGTGTCCTCAGAAGGAGAAGACACGTTTTTAGTGGCTGGAGCAATTGATCAGGACTGCGTGTTAGGATCATGCCACACATGGGGGCCACTGACTTCACTCGAGCCTCTCCAGCTGACCCCTACTTTACCCTATAGCCTTCCCGCTCTACGGAGGTCTGCAGGCTCGCTCCATTTTCCCTACGCTGTCTTCCTGCTCCACGGAGGCCTGCAGCAGCGCTATACACCTCATACGTGTATACCCTTACACAGACAATTATATATGTGAGTCCTCACATATATTCTTGTCTGTGACAGGGAAACCTACTTAAAGGGCACAGTACAGCTGGCAACGGTGGTGAGTAGATTTCACCATTCTACCCTCTCTTTATCTCCTTAACATGGAGCCTTGTCCTTTGTCAGTGTTTTCCACCTCAATCCTGCCCCTCATGGTATCCCTTACCTTCCCCAATGCGCTCACTACATTCCTCGCGCCTTTTTTCCCTTCTCTGCTGTCGGCGCCATTGTGCGTTCGACCTTGGAACGCGCTTCCGCCCAGCCTCTGCTTGACGATCAGAGCCAACACGCGGCGCGGGTTATCTCTCTTCCCGCACTCCCGGCTGGCGCCAAAACCGTCACGGCATGCTTAGGACTCCTCTTTCTCTCTCTTTCTCTCTTTCTTTCTCTCTTTCTCTCTCTTTCTCGCTTTCTCTCTTTCTCCCCCCCCTACGGCTGCTGCTTCCTTCCCCAGCACTCCACAACTGCCCCTCGCTGCTCCGCTCCTGCGACTTCAGCGCTCTCGCTCCACAATTTGAGGCTTCTAGGCAGTCTTCTAACGGCAAGTACTTTTCAGCATTAAAGGGGCACTACACCAGATAGCCATGGGTTTACCCAGGGACAATAACCCCTCTACTCTTGTTTCCACAGCACGCTTAGGAGGTTTATACCCTGATTTCAGCCAGATTCCCCTGCCTCAGTAAAAAAAAAAAATATTCTCTCAAAGAAGAGCATTATGGCAGATAAAACAGAAGAGCCCAGGACCTCTAAGTCCTCAGCTCACACACACACCAAACTACACAAATCCCCTTTCTAGCCTGCACTTAATGTAAGGCCAAATTTCACTCGGCCTCGGCTGAATCCATGTGTATGGCCTGCAGACCTTCAGATCCCTCGCCACCACCATTGGCCAGTACATCTGAGTCTGAACTGATCAGGGCCCTTACCCTCTCACTTGCAGGCATCCAAAACCTGGCCCGCATTCCAGAAACATTAGGCAAGGTCCTAGAGCACCTTTCACAACCCGCTAGATCTGCCGACCTCCCCTCAGGCCCCAAACGCCTTGCACCTCCTGATTCCCCAAGAGACCCGTTCTCCCCCTCTGACGAGGAAGGCCACGTCCTTTCACAGGATGACTCTGATCAGGAACACACCTAGAACCCAAAAGGAGGTGGAAGGACTAATACAAGCTGTGCTTAGTACCCTTAACATCGAAGAGCCAGTCTCGGTCGAGCCAGCAAAAAATATCTTTAAGAGACAAAAGAAAAGCTCTTACGTCTTCCCAGCTTATGAACAGTTGGATGACCTTATCAAGGCCTAGTGGAAACACCCTGATCACAGGGTTCAGATATCGAGACGTTTCTCTTCTACTTATCCATTCCCTCAGGAGTGCACTGAGCTGGTTGATCCCCCCCCAGTTTCCAGACTTTCCAGGAATACCACCATTCCAGTGGCAGCAGCTTTCAAAGACCCTATTGACAAGCGTTTGGAGGGGTTTTGCAAATCTTCCTTCACAGCGTCAGGATCCGCTTTTAGACCTATCTTTGCTATTGCCTGGCTCGCTAAAGCCATGGAGGTCTGGGTAGAACAAGCTGCGCAACTTCTTGGGTCCGAAGACCTGACTACTGACAATCTTCTCTCCCAAATAGCTGACGCTACCAACTACATTGGAGATGCGGCTATCGACGCAGCAAAGATGGTGGCACAGGCCTCGGCTCAGTCTGCAGCTCGCCTTTCCTTTGGCTGAAGACATGGTTGGCCGATCTCACATCTAAACGCTCCCTAGTCAGCCTGCCCTTTCAAGGCAAACTACTCTTCGGGGCCGAACTAGACAAAATAATCTCGCAGGCAACTGGTGGTAAGAGCACACTACTCCCACAGGCCAGAGCCAAAAGGCCAACCTTCAAGAGACAACCCTTTTTTCAACCCTTTCGGCAAGGTCAAAGACACAGACAGACAAGCCCAACACCAATTTCTGTTCTCGCTACCAAGGTAAACAAAGGTCCAGTTGGTCGTCTAACAAGGCACCGGCCAAGTCCTCTCAGGACAAGTCCAATTCTGCATGAAGGGGTGCCCATCCCCGAAGGGATCCCACTAGGAGGCCGCCTCCAATCCTTTCGGGAGGTGTGGGAACTCCAGATACGGGACCAATGGGTTCTTAAAGTCATTTCTCAGGGACTACTAATAGACTTTACCCTACCTCCTCCCCACAGATTTTTCGTATCCAGGTTACCCAGACAACCTCACAACAGGAGCAATTTCCTCACTGTCATCCAAGACCTTGTAAAAGCAGGAACAATCCAACCCGTTCCACAATCAGACAAGGGAAGGGGGTACTACTCAAACCTCTTTATGGTTCCCAAAAAGGACGGCTCGCTGAGACCAGTGCTAGATCTGAAGGATCTCAACACCTTTGTCAGACGCTATCACTTCAAGATGGAATCAATCCAATCAGTTTTAGCGTCCATGGAAGATGGAGAGTTCATGACAGTCATCGACAAAAGATGCCTACCTCCACATACCCATCCACCCAGCCCACCACCGGTTTCTTCGATTCTTCGTGAACGGTCACCATTGGCAGTTTGTAGCACTCCCATTCGGACTTTCATCAGCCCCCCCCCCCCCCCCCCCGCACATTCACCAAGGTGATGGCGGCAGCACTAGAAGAACTCAGACTACAGGGCATACCGGTCATCCCCTATTTGGACGATCTCGTAAAAGGCGAGTCGGCAACAAAATCCCTTTACCACACATCCCGGGTCCTACAAACCCTGACAGATCTGGGTTGGACTATCAACTTCAACAAATCACAGCTCATCCCGACTCAAACGATAGAATACCTGGGGCTGATATTGGACTCCAGGAAAGGGAGAGCTTTTCTTCCGCAAGACAAAACCAGCATCCTACTGAGCAGGATTTGAACACTCCAGAGTTCCTCCAAGGTCCCTCTCAGAACGGCCATGCATCCCCTATGCTCAATTCCACACCAGACCCCTTCAACATGCAATTCTGCTGCACCAACACAAAGATCGATCCAATCTGGACCGCCAGATAGCCCTTCTGGAACAGGTCAAACTCTCTCACTTGGACGCAACCACAACGGACAACGGGGGGGGGCGACCCTTTCCTCCTCTCCACTGGACAGTTCTCTCGACGGACGCCAACTTACGGGCTGGGGAGGTGTGCTGGATCAGACAACAGTCCAAGGCCTTTGGAATCGGGAGGAACGTTCCCCATCAATCTTTTGGAACTCGGGGCAATTCGCTATTCACTGGAAAGCTTAACACATCTACTCCAGGGCCAATCCACGCGAATACAGTCCGACCATGTAACAGCCGTAGCCTATGTAAACCACCAAGGCGGCACAAGATGCCCCGCAGCCCTGAGGGAGGCGCAACATATCCTGATGTGGGCAGAAAAACACGTTCCGGCTAAATCTGAGGTCCACATTCCAGGGGTGGACAACTGGATAGCGGACTACCTAAGCAGGGAAACGCTAGATCAAGGATAGTGGAGTCTGCATCAGGAAGTTTTCCAACTCCTCGTGGACAGATGGGGACTACCAGAAATGGATCTGATGGCATCCCGACGCAACTGCAAGGTCCCCCGTTTTGTGGCTCGAAGCCAAGACCCGCTCGCTCACACGATAGACGCCCTAGTGATTCCCTGGCGGTTTTCCTTGACTTACATCTTTCCTCCTCTGGCACTGCTTCCAAAGGTTGTCAAAAAGATCAAAAGAGAAGGCACCACGACCATCCTGGTGGCTCCGTACTGGCCCAGGAGGCCGTGGTTTGCAGACATAGTGACGATCCGTTCCACCTGCCTCTGCTGACCCAGGGCCCTGTCGACCACCTGAATTCTCGTCAGTGGGCTTTAACGGCATGGCTCTTGAAGCCTTAGTACTGAAAAGAGCTGGAGCCCAAGCGGACACACTACCTACCATGCTCCGGGCTTGCAAGCCAGTCTCATCCAAGACGTACCACAGAGTGTGGAAGACCTTCATCGCCTGGTGCGAACACAGGGGTGCAGACCCACAGAAGGCTACGGAGACGGAAATACTCTCCTTCCTACAAGATGGCTTGAACAAGGGGTTGGCCGTGAGCTCTTTGAAGGTACAAATATCAGCATTGTCCGTACTTTTCCAGGAGAAACTGGCCCTTTGTTAAATGTATAATTAAGCAATTGAATTCTTAATGAATCAGATGAAAATTAAGCGTAGGACTGGCCAGATATGGGATGACTTTGACTAAGTTGGCCAGCTTAAATATATTGCAATATATGGACAAATAATCCCTTTGTTGTCTAAAGGGTAAGGCATTTTTTAGTAGCAGTATGCACAAAATGTCTGTCTTAAATATATTGATAATGGGTTGAGTGCAGAGGACTCTTGTATTTGACGGTACCACCTTGGGACCTCAACCTGGTACTCTCAGTGCTACAGGAGGATCCATACGAACCTCTAGACCAGATTCCTCTGTATACGCTGACAGAAAAAGTGGTTTTTCTTCTGGCCATCACATCAGCTCCAGAGTCTCTGAAATGGCGGCACTCTCCTGCAAGTCACCCTTCACCATCATCCGCAAGGACAAGGTGGTCCTCCGAACTACTCCGGACTTTTTACTAAAAGTAGTGTCGGATTTTCACCTTAACCAGGACATTGTAGTGCCTCCTTTGTGCCCAGAACCCAAGAATCCAGGCGAGTGCAAACTACACACCTTGGACATTGTCCGAGCCATCCAAACATATCTACACGCTACCAAAGAGGTCAGAACATCTGACTCCCTATTCATCATTCCGAACGGACCTAAACGTGGTGCCAAAGCAGCCAAGTCTACTCTAGCCAAGTGGATTTGCGCTACCATCATCAGAGCCTACTCACTTAGAGGAAAAGAACCCCCACTTAAAGTGAGAGCTCACTCCACTCGCTCACTTAGCACTTCCTGGGCAGTTCGGCATCGGCAGAACAAGTTTGTAGAGCGGCCACCTGGGTGTCCCTTCATACATTCACACGCTTCTACAGGCTACACACAAGGGCTTCAGCCGAAGCCATTTTTGGGAGGAAGGTGTTACAGACTGTAATTACTTAAACGTCTATTGGGGTTTTCAGTTTCCCACCCTCATGGGTTGCTTTGGGACGTCCCCATGGTACCTGTGTCCCCCAATTACGCAAGAGAGACTTTTGTACTCGCCGTTAAATCTTTTCCTCTTGTCCTATATTGGGGGACACAGGCCTTCCCTCCATGTATCGACACTGATTCTGTATTTGGTTTTTAGCAACTCCCGTTGGAGTTTAGTTGGGTTATATATCTATTCAAATTTTTCAACAATGTTTTCTACGGTTATGAGGGGGTAGAGGTGCTCCTCTTATGTTTTGGTCATCATGCTCCTTCGGTCGAAACTGGAGATTGTAGGAGGAGGCAGGATGAAGCCCGGAGGAGGAGTTAAAGTTAACTATTTAGTGTCCAGTCTCCAGCTGCAGGATCTTCATCCCAATATAGGACAAGAGAAAAAGATTTAACGGTGAGTACAAAAAACTCTCTATTGTCAGGTCTGCACTCGCTTAATATGGGGCACTGTCCTATTAATGTGTAGTGTTTAAATCTGTTTTGTAAATGAGCTGATTTACACGCAATAATATAGAACAGTCTTTTTATGCTGTTGAATAATTGTAGTAAAACTATGTTTAAACCTTAAAGAGGATGTTCACCTGTTAATATTTTTATTCCGAAGTAATCTGCAATTGGTTTTCATTTTCTATTTGTGGTTTTGGAGTTATTTAGCTTTTTATTTAGCAGCTTTCCAGCTTACAGTTTCAACAATCTGATTGCCAGGGTCCACATTACCCTAGTAACCATGCACTTATTCGAATAAGAAACTGGATTATGAATTGGAGAGTTCCTGAATAGAAAAGGGAAATCTGGAAAGAGTCAACTTTAACTTGTAGGTGAACCACCCCTTTGATACTACGTCTGGGGAATATAGAGCTGCTGTGTGCCCCTCCATTTCTAAGGCTTAGAGATGCTTTCATTAAATGTTTTTGCCTAGATAATTTTTTGGAAATACGTTGTCTGCCTTAAAATGATTCACTGATTTAAATCTCACTATTGCTTATTAGATTGATGACGAACTGGTAAATAGTTCAGGAAAATTCCTTCTACTGGATCGGCTGCTGCCTGAAATGAAAAAGAGAGGTCATAAGGTATGTATATAATATAGATATTGATAATGATGGGTCTAAAAACCAAAAAAGTTTCTTATATATTCATTTGTTCGTAGGTCTTGATATTTTCCCAGATGACTATGATGTTGGACATATTAATGGACTACTGCTATTACAAAAAATTCAACTTCTGCAGGCTAGATGGTTCCATGTCGTATGCAGATAGAGAGGAAAATGTAAGTAATGTTATCACACCTATCCCTAGTATTTTCTGATATAATGAAATATCCATAACATCATTTTACTTTGTTACAGATGCGGAGTTTTAACACAGACCCTGATGTTTTCATCTTCCTGGTCAGCACTCGTGCTGGGGGGCTGGGAATCAATCTTACAGCAGCTGATACAGTCATAATTTATGATAGTGATTGGGTAAGTATTATTCCCAGTAAAATGAATCCTAATACAAGCCTGTGTTGAATGGGTTGTTGGATACATACGGCTTATACAGGTAGAGCACATGCTGTACTGTAACATCTGATTCATTCATATTATTGAATTGTGTACTTGTTTCTTATATTGCACGACTGTGTGCGGTGCAGGTATGGAAACCTGTTAAACCAGAAAATCTCCAAATTAAGGAAGGCCATAATCTGTAGAGTGCATGTTAAGCAAATAAGTCTGAATTTTAATAATGTTTTAATATTTTTCTCTGTAATAATAACAGTACATTGACCTTGAAGGAAACTAAGCTGTATGAATCCATATTGATGGCAAACCAATCCTATTGGTTTTATTTCAGGTTTAATTTTTAGTAGATCCTCTTTCAAAAAACCACAGGTACCAAGCATTCCAGATAGCAGATCCTATACCTGCCCTAGAAATACCAACCACTTGTTTTTACTTTCTGTGCCAGAATCCCCAGGCTGACCTACAAGCCCAGGACAGATGTCACAGGATTGGTCAGACAAGACCAGTTGTGGTTTATCGGTTAGTCACTGCAAACACGATTGACCAAAAGATAGTGGAGCGAGCCGCAGCCAAAAGAAAACTGGAGAAGTTGGTCATTCACAAAAGTGAGTTGTCTTTAGAAGTATAATATAGAATGGGAGGCCTGTGTAATTCTTCGCAGTGATATATAATTCCTGTCGTGGGGTGCCATTTCTGGGTTGCCTTTTGATCTATGCTGTGCCGCATGTTTGGAAAAAAATTGTTGAAGACTGAAGGTGTTCAGTTTTTATTTGCGGTTGTTTAGGTATTCAGCGGCTCTCCATTTTGCAATTTCAGCTATCCTATTGCTAGGGTCTAAATAACCATAGCAACCATGCATTGATTTAAATGAATATTGAATATTCACATGTGAGGCCCTGAATATAAACAGTAATAAAAAGTAGCAATACATTTGAAGCCTTACAGAGCATTTTGTTTTTTGACAGGGTCTATGACCCCCATTTGAAAGATGAAGTCAATTCATAAAAAAAAAGATAAAATGAAGGCCAATTAAAATTATTCCAACAAAACAGTATATGGATTTACGCACTTTAAAGTGATGGTGACAAATTTTTTAAAAAAATTCTACATTAAATGTTACCTATAGTTTTTGCTGATAGTTCTGCTGTAAGTAATTGTTAGTTGAAGTTCCTAAACCTGATTGTTTTGCCAACCTGACTGTTCATCTCTGCCTGTCAGTTTCTAATGTTAACGGACTATACTGCTGCACAAATATGGCAGCCCCTCATAGAGGAACATGGGGGTAAGAAAGGTAGTGTAAAAGAATCAGGCGAATACTTTTTTGGCAAAATTAAAAATAGCATTCAATGATGTTTGATGGATGTATCTTGTGTTAGTATCTCTTTAAGACCAATTGTCACTTTTTCCGTCCAGTGAAGTTATGATTCAGTCCATGCAATTGTCAGAAAAGGGCAAATGCAGTATTACTTCTGCAAATTCAGGGTGCTTGAAAAAGAGCTGTTGCTCAAACATGTGTGGAAATTAAGCACCCTGAATTTGCTCAATTAATACTGCGTTTGACCTTTTCTGACCATTAATTTGGCTAATTCTAATTGGCTCAGTCCAAGTAATTGTCAGAAAAGGGCAAACACAGTATTCTGCAAAGTCAGTCTGCTTGAAAAAATAACTTGCTCGAAACATGTGTGGAAATAAAGCACCCTGCAGTTGCAGAATTAGTACAGTTTGAATTTTTTTACAATTACTTGGTTTGAGCCAATTAGAATTAGCCATTCTATAACATACTAATTAAAGATGAACCACACCTTTAAAAGTTGATGGTGTTGATTGTAACTCTTCCCTTATTGCTGAATTAGCCTCAGACCTCTTAGCAGCATTGCAATAAATGAATATTTCAGGTAAAAGTTATTAATAATGCCATTTAACCTGCAAGATTGGATTCCATGAAGAGTTTTATATCTAGAACCCTGCCAGAAAGCAGTCCAGGACTGCTGAACTTGAAAATACACTTCACAACACAGGATACAATTTGCTGCAAACTTGTGTAGTGTATTTCACATAACTTGACTATTTTATATGTGAAGCATAAGAGGCCTCCTCCGATTGGCCACTTTTTGATATAACGTTCTGTGGATCACTTTTTTGAAACTTTCTTCTGTAGGTTGGAAGACATTGAAAGCTTTGCAGGTGGAGGGGTTGGTCCAGGCCACAAACTTGAATGAAAGGGAATAAGAGAAGCTCAACTAAAACATACATATAATCAGTTTTACCAATTATATAGTAAGGGCGATGGGGGGGCACCTTCTATATACCAGAGAAACAAAAAATGGTGTGCAGCGAAAGAACAGATTATCAACCAAAAAGAATAGAATGACCCATTACAGCTGCACCCCTCTGTTCTTTCTCTGACCACATTTTATAGTCCCATTAAAATATACATTTTAATGATCAAATTAAGAGCATGTCCCTGAAGTTTAAAAGTACAGGTTAGATGAGGTCTCTCCATGAAAGCTCAGCTGCACAGGTATGGGTGCTACATATATCTCCACTCACTGGTTTTCGTGAAAATTTTAGGCAAAAGTTAAGACGTTCTGTGGCAAATACTTGTACCCTTCCAATTTCAACCATCACCCTGTCCCAGGGGTCCATTCCTTTGCCTGACCAAAGCTTAAAAAAAATTTCTCCTAAACACGTTTTGGGGCAATGCATTAAATCAAAAGCACATTTGTTTTATTGGTTTTAACTAAAGGTTACTACACTGAGGCCTGAACTTTTGTGTGTTTAATGTTGTTGCATGAGTTTATTTAGCAATTATACATCTACTTTATGTAGAATAGCTCTCATGAAATAAACTTGACTGTACCTGGCTTCCTTTCACAGATAAATTCAAGGGTGGTCAAACAGGCATAAATCAGTCAAAGAGCTGTTTAGACCCGCAGGAACTTCTGGAGTTACTACAGTCACGGGATTATGAAAGGTGAGCTGAATACTGTTGCCCAGTGAAGCCCTGTTTGGGGTTTCAATCCTAAAATACAGTTCAACTACTCTTCTCTTTCTTGCTGAATTGTGGTTTAATCCACATACTCTTTACCTGGAGATGTCGGCTACTTACGTTACATCCCCTGCACTTTAATTGGTGCTGTTGTGCTGCACACACTAAGTTTTCTGGATTTGGGGAGCTTACCCCCTTTATTATATCACCAACCATATAAATATTTCAGGGGTGTACACCCTCCCTTCATCGGCTGTTGTGCTGTACCGCTATATGTATTTTCCCAAGTTGTCCTTTGTTCTATAAAAAAATTGTTCATGACTGTAGAGAATGAAATGTAATTTAATTTACTGCTTTAGCATCATGACAGGTTTCAGTAGGATTTCCTGTTCGTGTAATGTGTCTTTTACCCACCAGTGTCCTTTATTATCGTGTGACCACAGCCAGATGAACACTTAGGGCCTTTTTAGCATTCAGGCTTCAACATATAAAATATTATTGGTGTGAAGTCAGCATATTAAGCATTATTAGTGTTGAAGAGGAAGAGCCATCAACTACACCACAAAATAGATTCAACACTTAGGGGCATTTATCAAGGGTCGAATTTCGAATTGAAAAAACTTAGAAATTCTAATTCAGAAAGACCAACCGAAATTTAAGTTTTTGTTTTTTTAATAAGTCCGTATTCGGCTGAATTCAAATCGTGCGAATCAAAGGAATAGTGCATTCGATTCAATGCTAAGTTTTTCCCAAAAAAAACTTAGATTTCCCTAGTCACCCATGGCCAGCATTCACCAATGGGTTAATCGCCCTCCAGGCCAATGGACAGGACCTCCCCCAAAGTTTAAATGGTCAGCCCCTTCCTTCCCACACTTGTCTTTTTTGTCCTGTCCAGTGGCCGATGGATTACATGGAACATCAAGCAGGGGCTTTTTGCCTCTTATCTATCCCAGCGTGGGGGTGGTTCTGGCTCTCTCTTCCCCCCCCGGGCGCTGGAAGTCCTAAGCTCCCCTGTGTAGGGGTTAGCTATGGAAGCCATAAGCATTGGCACAGGATTGCCAAAGGCCGCCTATTGCCGCCCTGGGATGGGCTAGGTAGAAGGCACACTAACCGTGGGGCCCTGCAGAGGTGCAGTAGGATCCATTTGGCGCCAGCAGTCCGCTTACCAGGAGGGTAGAAGGCGTCCTAATCACCGCCGTGGAGAATGCGGCTATGGAACCGCTCAGCTTGGCGCCGCGTCCCTGCAGCAGCAAACAGGAAGCGGAAGTGCGGGCGCCGCCATCTTGGATGAGGGCATTTCGACGCGGAGCGTCAAAGGAGGCGCTGGCGCCAAATAAGCTAAGTATTCATGGCGTTCGCCATGTATTAAGCATGGGGCATATGGGATAAGGCAGCAGAGAGGTCCCTATATGATTTATGCTGAGTATCAGCAGGGCTTAAATAGCTGCCAGCAATTACCTGCGGGGGCCATTTTGACTACATGCAGAGAGCACAGAAGTCGGTCAGCAGGTATGTGAGGGTCTGTAAGCCCTATCTGTATTGCCTATGGATCAATCTGACAATGTGTTTTTGTTAATACAGTATACACATGGATCCGGTGATGCCTGCCAAAACACCCCAGCCTAAGGGGAAAAGGTGAGGTAAGGTACTGAGGAAAGAGAAAAGAGAGAGAAGCAGTAGCAGTACTAATGGTTTTTTATTTGTTTTACCAGTCTTCCTGCCTCAGAAAAAAAGGATAAAGCTCCGGAAAAGCCTACGCCTGCATCGAAAGTTCAGGAAGAACCAGTAGCACCAGTCATGCAGACTCAAGCATTTGCAGATTCTCTGGCAGCAGTGATCAAACAAGCTGTGGTGCAAGGCTTCCAGGAGGCAGCAGGTTCCCGAAGGAGACCCAGGCAGTCTCATGCGAGACAAACTGAATCATTGTCAGAGGTGTCTGAAGGCGAGTTAACGGATACGACTGAGATCATGTCTCCATTGCTTTCGGAGGAAGGGGAATTTGACTCAGAGGATGAGTCAGGCTTTGACCTGGCTGTAATTGAGCCGCTAATAAAAGCAGTCCGACAGACCTTAACTTTTCCAACAGGAGCCACAAAGCTGTCGTCAGCAGATAAATTGTTTCCTTTAGTAAAGAAAAGATCTGTGGGGTTTCCAGTCCATGCCTCAATAAAGGAGATAATGACTTCGGAATGGAAGAAAATAGATAAAAAACCTCAAACAACCGGGAGATTCTTGAGAAAATATCCCTTTGAGGAAGACGAAACAAAATTTTGGGATTCCACACCCAAGGTGGACGCAGCCGTTGTGAGACTAGCTAAAAGAACCACTTTACCGGTAGATGATGCAGCGGTGTTCAAGGAACCCATGGAGAAGAGCATTGAATTCAATCTCAAAAAAGCGTATGGAGCAGCAGGCTCCGCATGCAGACCGGCAGTAGCATTGACGTCAGTCTCACGGGCGTTGAAGGTTTGGCTGACTGATATAGAAGAGGCAGTATCTTCTAATGTAAAAAGACCTAAACTGGTCGAGATGTTGGTGGATTGCAAGATGGCTATCGATTTCATCTCAGAGGCCTCAATTGATTTAGTACATCTTATGGCTAGGTCCATGGCACTCTCAGTGGCAGCCAGGAGGGCCTTATGGTTGAAGCCTTGGGCGGCGGATGCTGCTTCCAAGTCCAATCTGTGCCAACTTCCCTTCGAAGGGGATATGCTGTTTGGAGACAAGCTAGATGTCATCATCAAAAAAGTTTCTGGAGGGAAAAGCGTGTTTCTTCCTCAAGAAAGAAAGAACAAAAGGGGAAGATATGAACACCCGTCCTCCAGAGATAGAGAGACCTTTTGGAGCCTCAAGGCAGTACAGGCCCGGTAGAGAGTATTCGAGGCAGCCTTCCTGGAGGGCTGGACGACAGGGAACAAGAGGAAATAGTAAAAGGACCGGTGTTTTTTCCTCTTCAGCCTCCACCTCACATCAGCAATGAGGGTGTCCCGACTCAAGCGGGGGTGGGAGGACGGTTATCCCTCTTCGCCCACGTTTGGGTCGAAAATATCCAGGATCGTTGGGTGTGCAAGACGGTCCAGGACGGTTTCCAGTTGGAGTTTACAACGGTGCCGAAAAGAAATTATTTCCTAAACTCTTCTTTCCGAAAATCGGGAGAAAATTTGGTACTCATCCAGGAATATATGTCAGCTGTTTGCCTCAAAGGCGATAGAAGAGGTGCCAACTCAGGAAAGGGCGAAAGGGTTTTACTCAAGGCTCTTCCTAGTGAAAAAAGCCTCAGGTTCGTTAAGACCAGTCCTGGATATGAGAAAGTTAAACAAGTTTCTGAAGAAAAGAAGCTTCAAAATGGAATCTTTGGGATCAATAATTCGTGCCATCGCAGTAGACGATTGGCTCACAAACATAGACCTGAAGGACGCTTATTTTCATGTGCCCATCTGCAAAGAACACAGGAAGTTCCTAAGGTTTGCGGTAGACGACACACATGTTCAGTTTACGTGTCTTCCCTTCGGCCTTTCTCAATCTCCAAGAGTGTTCACAAAGATTCTGGTGTCACTCATAGCCGAGTTAAGAAAACAGGGAGTACCTGTATATCACTACCTGGACGACATCCTAGTGGCCGCAACGTCGAAGGAAGAATCCGAGGAACATACGGAAAAAGTAGTAAGGTTCCTTCAAAGGCATGGTTGGGTGGTCAATACACAGAAGAGCAACCTGTCCCCAACAAAATCACTGACGTTTTTAGGAGCACAGTTTCGGACAGAAGAAAATACAGTAAGTCTGCCAGAAGAAAAGCAGCGGAAACTGATTCAAGCAGTAAAGGATTTCAGGTCCCGGTCAACCGTGTCAGTACACCACTGCCTAAAAATCTTAGGTTTAATGTCTTCCACTATCCAGGTGGTGAAGTGGGCAAGGTGGCATTCGAGGGGCCTGCAGAACTTTCTGCTAAGAAAGGTGAGGATTCCACACAAAAAACTGCACAGGAAGTTGAGACTACCTCAAGCGCTGAAGGTCAAGCTGGACTGGTGGTGCAGTCAAGAAAACCTGGCAAGAGGAATGTATCTGGAAGAGCCAGACTGGATTATTCTGACAACCGATGCGTCCGAGGTAGGTTGGGGCGCACACTTGAAAGAGGATTACGCCCAAGGCGCTTGGGATTTGAAGCAGGTCTCCTCAAACATTCTGGAGATAAAAGCAATAAGAGAAGCACTGCTTTCGTTCAAAGGAACGATAAAGGGGAAAGACATAAAAGTTATGTCAGACAACACTACGGCGGTGGCCTATGTTCAAAAACAGGGAGGCACCAGAAGCCTAGCTCTATTAGAAGAAGCAAGTCACATCTTCCACTGGGCGGAAAGATGGCTAAGAAACTTGACAGCAGTACACCTACCAGGGGAAAAAAATACAAAAGCAGATTTTTTGAGCCGAACCCTCCTAGATCCCGGGGAGTGGAGCCTGCACAGCGAGATCTTTCAGGAGTTGGTAAATATCTGGGGAATGCCAGAAGTGGACGCCATGGCGTCAGTGGAAAACAGAAAATGCGACACGTTTTATTCCAGATTCCCATGCAGAGAGGCGGCTGCAGTGGACGGCTTATCCCAAGATTGGTCAAAGGGGTTGATCTATGTGTTCCCCCCAATCCCTCTCATCTGGAAGGTCTTGAAGAAGATAGACCTGGAGTCAGCAGAAGCGATAGTAGTGGCCCCCTTCTGGCCAAGGAGACCATGGTTTCCGTTGCTTCTCAGATTGACTTTGGGGAAACCCAAGAAAATTCCGGAATTCCCTGGGTGGCTTTCCCAAAGGATGTGCCAATATCAGGAAAGAAATCGCCTGGCTTTGATGGCATGGCGGTTGAAAGGAGGAAACTGCTAAGTCTGAATTTGAACGAAGAAGTAGTGGATTTCCTTCTAAAATCTAGGAAGAGTTCAACTTCAGTACAGTATTACAAAATTTGGGACAAATTCGTTATGTTCTCCTTGGCTGCAGGGAAAGATCCGGTAGAGGCAACAGATTCACTTATAGTAGATTTTCTGTTTGCGGGATACAAAAGAGGTTTACATTGTAACACACTCAAAGTACAAGTGTCAGCCATCTCAGCCTTGACAGAGAAAAGTTGGGCCCTAGAGCCTCTGGTGAAAAGGTTCTTTAATGCTCTGATGAGAGTAAAGCCGAATGTGCGGGGGATGGCACCGCCCTGGGATCTTCCGTTTGTGTTAGATACATTAACACGCCCACCTTTTGAGCCGCTGAAAAACGCTTCACTATGGAACCTTACGCTAAAGGTTATCCTGCTAGTAGCAGTCACCTCAGCATGTCGTGTGGCAGAATTGTCCGCCTTGTGTGCTACGGAACCATTTACTACCATCTTTAAGGATAAAGTAGTGCTCAGACCTGCTTTCAAGTTCCTGCCGAAAGTGATTTCCAGGTTCCATATGGATTTAGAGGTAATACTTACCTCATTTTGCCCAGATCCAAAGACCGAGAAAGAGGCTCGGTGGCACACCTTAGATCTGGTGAGAGCGATAAAAATCTACCTAAAAAGAACAAGCTCTTGGAGGAGGTCAGAACATTTGTTTGTTATCCCCTGTGGTTTCAGGAAAGGCAAAGCTCCTTCTAAGAAGACAATAAGTTCTTGGATTACTACGGCTATTGCAAAGGCTCACAGCGTAGCAGGCAGGAAGATTCCCCAGGGCCTTAAGGCTCACTCAACTAGAGCTCTGGCGAGTTCCTGGGCTTTTGAGGCAAAAGCATCACCTGAAGTCATCTGTAGATCCGCAAGATGGTCTTCGGTCAAAACGTTTATAAGGCATTATAAGTTGGATATCCTTTCCTCTCAAGAAGCAAGATTTGGGAGGAAGGTGTTACAGTCTGTTGTGCAATTTGCTGAATAAAGCAATTATTTCTTCACTAGTTATTGTCCCTCCCTAATTTCAGCTTTGGTAGCTCCCATTGGTGAATGCTGGCCATGGGTGACTAGGGAAAACAGGAAATTGTTTCTTACTTACCGTAATTTCTGTTTCCTGGTCACCTTCCATGGCAGCATTCACCAGGGAATTTCCCACCCAATAACAATTTGGAGGAGGTAAGCTTTACAACTAAGACAAGTGTGGGAAGGAAGGGGCTGACCATTTAAACTTTGGGGGAGGTCCTGTCCATTGGCCTGGAGGGCGATTAACCCATTGGTGAATGCTGCCATGGAAGGTGACCAGGAAACAGAAATTACGGTAAGTAAGAAACAATTTCCTGTTTTTTTTCAAAGTCCACCAATTGACTCCAAATAGGTTCTAGGAGGTCCCCCATAGGCTAAAACAGCAATTTGGCAGGTTTTAGATGCAAATGGTCGAGATTGAAATTTTAACAAGACAGTACATGATAAATTTCGTTTTCGTATCAAATTTGGACTATTCCCTAGTCGACTACATAAATAGCTTAACTCGAATTTATTTCATTTGAAAATTCACCTCGACCTTTGATAAATCTGTCCCTTAACTGTGTGTACTTGGGAGCTTCTTGCATCAGTTGTACGCAACAACTGTTTTGTTTGTTTAAACCAGATAAGATTATATATAATCCATTAGGTATTCCTAATCCTAATGCATTTTATCCCTTCTGTTTCTTTTACAGAGAAGTAAAAGGGTCAAGTGAAAAGGTGATTAGTGATAAAGATCTGGAACTGTTACTAGACAGAAGTGATCTTGTTGGTAAGTGTCCGTGGAAGAATTTTGAATAGGCTTGTGTTGGCAACACTAAAGGAGGATCACTATCTGCCATAGCAAACACACAGGAACCAGGCAGACACTGGTTTAAAGGGATACTGTCACCACATCAGTTTATGGTGCTGCTACAGTAGAATATTGCACTGAAATCTATTTCTCAAAAGCGCAGATTTTTTTTATATGTACTTTTAAAATTTGACACAGGGTTAGACATATTGTTAGTTTCCCAGCTGCCCCAGTCATGTGACTTGTGCTCTGATAAACTTCATTCACTCTTTACTGCTGTACTGAAGTTGGAGTGATATCATCCCCTCCCTACCCCCCAGCAGCCTAACAGAACAATAGGAGTATAAGCAGAGGTACCTAATTTTACCTCCAAAAACTGGGAAAGCTTATTGACTTTGAGTATAAGCCTAGGGTGAGAAATGCATTTTAGGACATCTTCAGTAGAACACACGCTCCTACTCACTTATCCGAAGAGGCTGCAGTCACCCATCTGTGCTGTCCACACTTGCTGTTGTAATCTCCCCCCTCGTCCTCCCTCCTCAGCCCTGTTTGGGGAAGGTGGGGGGCTTCATTACACCGTGCAGGGTCGAGCAGCACCCTCAGCCCCAGGATCCCAATGTGCTGCCCAGTCCGGACTCCTTGCCATGCCTGTTCAAAGAAGCGCAAGTAGCAAGTGAAGAATCTGAAGCCGCGTCCAAGTAACTATTGGTTATGTGACATAATTTCCGTAAGTGATGTCACAACCCAGAAGTTCAGACCGGAAGACCAGGAAGAGGAGTACAGCAGCGTGAGTAAGAGGAGAGTTCTTTCCTAGCAGAGCGCACACAGGAGCATGTGTTCTGCTGAAGATGTCCTGAAGCGCAGCCATTCGCGTCTGACTCGAGTATAAGCCGCATTTTGGGTGCTGAAAAACTCTGCTTATACTAGAGTATATGTGGTAACCAGATATCCAGATAGCAGATAACAGCTCCCTGGTAGATGTAAGAACAGCACGGAGTAGTAAAATCCAGGTCCCACTGCAACACATTCAGTTACATTGAGTAGGAGAAACAACAGCCTGGCAGAAAGCAGTTCCATCCTAAAGTGCTGGCTCTTTCTGAAAGTACATGACCAGGCAAAATGACCTGAGATGGAGCCTACACACCAATATTACAACAATATTACAAAAAAAAAAAAAAAAAATACACTTGTTGGTTCAGGAATGACATTTTATATTGTAGAGTGAATTATTTGCAGTGTAATTTAGAAATAAAAACTACACCATAAAAATCATGTCGGAATCCCTTTAATGAAAACAAACTTGATTGGAAGTTATTGATCGACTAGAGCACACATTTCCCCAAGGTTTATGCTAGACCTAGTATTTTTATTTTGTACAGTTTTATGGTTAGGTTCCTGTCCCTTCTAAATGTGTTTTCTTACATATTGCAACCGAAACAGTCTCTAGGCCTATGAGAATCCTTTGTGAAAAGTAAAACCATGTTTTTGAAATTTATTTGTAGGCCAGTTACTGTTTCGACTGAGCCTAGAATTTTGCAGTGTCTAGATAAGTTTCATATCCACATTTCATACCTACAAGGTTTTTTTGGTAAATGTGTAGGTTGTGACCAATCAGAACTTTGCTTTTGTCATTCTAATGCAGTGGTTCCCAAATTTGAGGGGCTTCCCTCCATAGATGATGTAGCCTGAGAACCAGTTAGGGTGAAATCTAAAGGAATACTTTCTAACTGTTTTAGATATGGCTGAAACTATAGCAATGTAACCTTGAAATGTTGTAAAGGTGACACAACAAGGTCTTAATAGGTCAGCACCTATCCTTTCCAATTCGCTTCAATCTGGTGCAAGTTCAACAGTTTATACATCCAACTTGTTCACCGAATTATCTACCATTGACGGCGCCATTCACAGGTTTCATTTCTTTAAAATGCCTTTATTGAGACATAGGCTCTGACCCAGACAATCGGCAATGTGTCAGACCGCCATTGGTTTTTTTTATTAAGGCTTAATTGTACCAAACCCAGGGTTTTTAACCTCTTACCCAGGGGACTTTTTTATGATCTAAACCAATACATTGCGGTTAAATGTCTTGCTAAGGTAAGCTATTGCAATTTAAATGAAGGGCATATCACTTTATTAAGAGAGTCGTGGAGACCCACTGTGAACAGTATTGGGAACCATTACTTGGCCCTCTTTAATGCATGGTATGGTTAGTTCTATAACAAAGGCTATAGCACACATGGCTGTGTGCTGTACCAAACTTTTTTCCCCCTCTTTTTTTTTTTTTTCTCCTTATGTAGTTGTGTATTGGAAGTGTTTATGTTGCACTGTTGTATTTCAAATGTTGGGTTCAGTAACATTTTTTAATTATCTCTCCATTCCTCCTCCAGCACAAATGAAAAACAACGTCTCACTACAAAATGCAAAACAAGGGGTGTTCAAAGTTGTCGACAGCACAGAAGTCACTGTGTCGTGAAAATCCTTCGCCCTCGGCTGAACAAAACTGGGGGGACAACTAGATTTAGAATTAGGACTGCGGAAAGCTCTCGTACTTTTAATATGTGCAAATGGCTTTATAATACTGTAATTGTCCTGCCTGATGACTTCAACACCCTTTTCCTGCTTACATTGCTGCACTTTGTTACTTGAATTAAAATGACATTTGCATCTTCCTGTGGAAAGTTTGCAAAAGTCTTTTATCGTAGACATGTTTTTGTTTTGTTTTTTCTTGTACTGTTTTTTTTTTTTTTTTAGCATTTTGGAACTTGTCTTTACATAAATAAAAGGGATTTAATACATTTCGTTTTGTGTTCTGATCTTTGAATATTCAATCGAGATCTCTCGCCTTGTTACAATCTTGATATGCAAGGCAGCATCATTTAGCCCCTTAACACTGCTAAGAAAAGGGGCATAAAATAGACCCCACAACTGTACTTTAAAGTCATTGTAATAGGATGTCTTTTAGAGGCAGCTAAAAGGGTTTGTTCACCTTTGAGTTAACTTTTAGTATGCTAATCTAGTGATATTAATCTTTTTATTTAGCAGCTCTTCAGTTTGCAGTTTTAGCAATCTGGTTGCTAGGGTCCAAATTAAAAAGAAAAAGATCAGTTGCTTAGAATTGGCTAGTCTATAACATACTAAAAGTTAACTTCAAGGTGAAACACCCCTTTAGGTTTGTTGTGAAACTGCATATGGTGTACTTTGGCATAATGTACATGTGATTTTGAATTATCCTTTTAGAATTTGAACCTAGAAATCCTGCAGATCATGCACTTCACACAGATCTGTTACTTGGTTCAGAATCCAACCAAAGACAGGAATGTGAGGGAACTAAGTTAACCACAAGGGGCTACAATGTTGCACAATATGAATGACATGAAGATCTGGGGGGTTACTGTCTACATATGGACTGGGCCCTCAGCCACACCGATCCATTCTATTTATCAATTTCTGTAAAATAGCTACAGTATCTAGATAATATGGGTTTCTGCATATGGTCAGTACAAATGACTTATAATGCACAAGCCCTGGCAATCCCATCAACACTGTTACAGTATCTGTAGCTACTGTAATTGATCTTATGAAAACTGTAAAGCATTTTCCAAGGACTTGTAGCTTGGTATTGTCTAAAAAGCCTTTTGCTAGTCTAAAATAGCAGACCTACAAAAGTAGTGGAGTAGTATAGGTAAGAGACCTGTCATGCAGACTTCTGAGAATCTGGAGTTTTCCCGGGTAACTGATCTTTCTGTAATTTGGATCTTTGTACCTAAAGATTACTAACAAAAAAAAAAAAGATTTGAAGATTAAATAAACCCAAAAAGACTTGACTTGCCTCCAGTAAGGATCTGTAGGCAAAGGTACAAGGTACTTGTAGTCAGAGACGAAGGAAATGATTTTATCAAAATACTTAACATTTTTAAAAAACAGAGTCTGTGTGAGACAACCTACCCTTAATTTGGAGCTTTCTGGATAAATAATGGATGCCATACCTGTAGTAATATATGAGTCAAATGTATTTTAATTGGGTTGAATTGTTTGTATAATGTAGACTATTTTGAGAATATTTGCAATTTGGTTTTTGTTTTTGTTCAGCAGCTCTCCAGTTTGGATCCTAGCAACCAGAAATAGAAATAGCAAATTATAAGTAATGAGTAGCAAACACATGATACAGGGCATCTGTTTTTTTGTTTGTTTTTTTTTTTTCATGGGGTCAATGACGTCCCACTTAAAAGCTGTAAAAAGTAGAAGGCAAACAATTCAGTCTAAAACAAACCATGAGGACCAATTGAAAATGTGCTTAGAATTAGCTTTTCTATATCATACTAAGTTAACAGAAAAGTAATCCATTCCTTTTAAAATGGTTAGCCAGAAGTGGCACGAATAGCCTTTCTCAGATTCTTGCATGACGCCTTTAAACCACAGACTGGTCAGTTTTTACAAATTATTGATCAGACCCCATAAAAATAATATGCCTGAGCTAGGTAATCGTATTACAGCGAGGTGCGCCTCATTACCATTTGCTAGAAGCACTTAAAAGTGGTGAGCCAATGAGAATGGAACATGAGATCTGCTTACAGTATGTCCTTTGTACTCCAGCTGCTCCCACCATCCTGAATTATTGTATGTCCAGCAGTCCTGTGCCATGGATTTTGCTGAAACCTGCTAAAATCCATTCAAATCTGTGTGGACATCACATTCGCATGTGTTTCAGATGAACTGTACCAGGGGTGCCCAAAAGGTAGATCGTGATCTACCTTTTAGACCTTTAGCTGATGATCGGTAGATCTCAACTAGGCTCTGTCAACAAACAGCTTGTTAAGGTTAAATAAGGAATAGTTATTTGTGAAATATAGCAATACAGAAGAACCCCCATTTTAAGTTTCTCAGGGGACCAGGAAAAAATTATGTAAAATCCAGGAAAAATGTAAAATCGGAAATGTGTTAAAGTAACTTTTTCTTCAAGTACTGAAAGAATATAAGCGCAGGAGTCCATTTTACTTTGAGATATATGATTTCCTGGGGTAGATATACTCTTACAGGATTCTTTGGCTTTGGAATATAAAGTATGCCATATTTTGGGTAGTGCTTTGAAAATTCGGTAATTTACTGCTGGGCATTTTTTGTCTATAGAAGTCAGAAATCTCCATAAAAATATACATATCTGGTATTGGCACATTTGAGACACTTGAGGCTTTCCAAATCAGTTTAATTGTTGTGCATAAAATATCTTTCTGGTATAAATCCTTATATAGTGAAAAGTAGCAATTTTTCTTTTTTTGGTATTTAAAACTCTCCAAGAAATGTCCCTAAAATGAGAGTGCAATGAAATGGGAGATTCTGCTGGCACTTAAAGGACCAGTAACATAAAAAAAAAAATGTTAAAAAAATTTGTTCGTATACATCGAAAAAAACTTCGCAAAGTCTTTATTAAGAAATAACTTAACGAAACTCCGCTTGCACTCCTCTTCAGAAAGCGATCGGGCGATCCATCGTGTGGCCCTCGATTTCTCCTCCCTGCCTTCCTTATAGGAGATAGCCAGGTAGGAGAAATTGAATGCCGCACAATGGAATGTTGCCCTGTCGCCTTTTCTGAAGAGGAGCAGAAGTGGAGTTTCGGTAAGTTATTTCTTAATAAAGGCTTTGCGATTTTTTTCATGTGTTTACTAATGAATTTTTTAAAGGGTTACAGGTAGGGTTGCCACCTTTATTAAAAAATGTTACCGGCCAGTGGGGGGCGGGCACCAAAAGGGGCAGTCTGTGATGCTAAAAGGGGGCGGAGCTATGCAGTGTGATGCTGAAAGGGGTGGAGCTACGCGGTGTACCGCAAAAGGGTGGAGCAACATCGCACAGCGCTGGAAAAAAGGTAAATTCTTTTTGAATTGGGAGTAGGCCAGGGGCTTTTTTTAAAGGGTATTTCAAATTACCTTTGAATTGGGGGTAGGCCAGGGGCTTTTTTTAAAGGGTATTTCAAATTACCGGCAATTGCATTGCCGGTAAAGTTACAATACTGGCCCCGGCCTTGGCAGGCGTTTTACCGGCTAGGCCGGTAAAATACCAGCTGGGTGGCAACTCTAGTTACAGGCAGGGTTGCCACCTTTTGATAAAATGTTCATCGGCTGGTGGTGGGGGCGGGAGCTAATGGGTGGGTTGTGATGTAAAAGGGGGTGGGTCATGCTGTAAAGGGGCAGGGCCTGAACGCAAGATTGGCCAGAAGACTGCAAAAATTGAAAATTTGGAGCGGGTTGGGGGCGGGCCGAGGGCTTTTGTTAGGAGTATTACCAGGGGCGTTTCAGCCATGAGGCAAGGTGAGCACCTTGCCTAAGACGCAGCTCCGCCGACATTACCAGGGGCGGCAAAAAGCCGCTCCTGGTAACTTAAAGAACCAAATTTCCTTAAACTGGAAATTCGGCTTTTTTAGTGCAGAGAGCGCAATTTCGCTCTCTGGGCTATCAATGCGGCCTGCACTGTGGGCTATTAAGGTATGCCTGACGGGCGGCAGGGGGCGGTATTGTGAACATCGCCTCAGGCAGCGTTACTTACGAAACGCCCCTGAGTATTACAAATTTACCAGCTGCAACATTGTCGGTAAATTTGTAATACCAGCCCCGGCCTTGGCAGGTGTTTTACTGGCTAGGCTGGTAAAATACCGGCCGCTTGGCAACCCTAGTTACAGGCATAACCCAGGGCATGTGTGGTTTGCAGGGGCCAACATATCAACCATTAAAATTCCAATGCACAGTTTGGGCATTCTAATGCGGTACAACAATTTACTTGGAATTACAAAGCACTACAAATAGATGTCAAGGTAATGCTTCTACCATACCGATACACTTAGGAACGGTATACTAAGCCCCTGCCCCTTGCTGTCACCCACATTTTGTTTTCCAATTTACACATTACATCCCACTTGAATACCTCCCAACTGTCCCATTTTCAAAGGGACAGTCCCTCTTTTGACAGCTCAACCAGCAGTCCCTCATTTGTACTGGAAAGTCACAATTTTTTTCTCCACTGTACAGCCAGAAAAAGAAACAATGTTTCTAACTTAATTGGCTTTTTGCAGAGAGCCCAGAGAAGTCACAGCTGCAGATAAGATGCTTTTGTAACAATTTTGAGATAAGCAAATAAGTAATTGTAACAATAGAAGATAACAGGTCTCTTGGGAGACGTTAGACTCACTGCTTAAAAGGCAATTCACCTTCATAAGCAAAATTGTAATAACTGGAAAAAAAAACAAACAGAAATATGTTCAAACTTTCATAACCTGCCAATTTTTCAAAAATGAACATGGTAATTAGAGGGTGTGGTCACAAATCTCCCTCTTTTTATTTCCAAAATGTTGGGAGGTGTGCCAACATTTAATAGGCATTCTTTCTTCACCTTTAGTGCCAAACCTGCCCACCATATTTACACACAGCATTGCTAACAGCCTGAAGGCCAAGGATTTATCTGCTTCAATGAACGTATTGAACAGTTTTTAATGAAATAGGGATTATGTACTTTTAACTATTCTCTAATAATCCTTAAGGCCCTTGTTTTGCTGGGACCAAGCAGGTGCCCTTCACAAAACTAACCATGGAGCTTCTCACATCTGAGAAACCTAGGAATCCCTATTTGGGCTCAATTAGGCAAAAAGCCATAATCAGGAAGTACAGCGATTTGTATGCCCCAGTAGTACTTCCTGTTTACATGGGCTACTAGCGTCACGGGATTTAAAACTACATAGACCAGCATGCCTCGGTTGCACATCCGGTTTGTGGGAGTTCCAGCCGTCGCAGGATTTAGGTGTAAATTTGGCGCGGGTTTGAATGTTGGCAGTATTTTCTGTTTGTACGGGAGGTCCCAGTGAGTAGCGGAAAATGGCAGATTCGCCGCAAGACAATATGACCACCCGGTCGTTGCTGAAGCAGATTATAGCGACAGAGCCGACTCGCTCCGCTGTGAGGTATAACCTCAGAAAGAGAAGCTCGCAACATGAGAGAACTCCCTCTCGCACTCCTCAGAGGCGCAATACAAATGGCACCGTCTCCTCCCCGTTACACACTGTACACAGTAAAATGAAGGAGAGAGTGAGACGTTCCCTGCGCAGAGAGTCCTCTGTGAATCCGAAAAGGCAAAGTCTTCCTCTTACCGACCTTCCTGTTACTCGGAAAGGAGCCAGGGGCCTTCAGGGCTACGTGGAGGATTTAGATGGGATCACCCCAAGGAGCCTGTTGAGGAAAATCATTCAGAATGAGCCTGAGGTCTCCCTGATTGTCTCTCAGAAATATGACCCAGTCGCTTCCACCTCCACAGAACCAGAAACGACTTTGGGCCGTTCCTTGAGCAGTGTTGGTGACTTAGGAATCAGCCTCCAGCAGCTGCAGGAAGATGAGGGGACACGTGCATTTGGGAAGTCTAAAAAGAAGAAGAGGCGGATGAGCATTTCACAATTCGAAGAAGGGGTGAATCTAAGACTGACCCAACCCGAGGAACACTCTGAAGACGTGACCCAACAAAGCCAAATTGATTCCATGAGTCTGCACGAGCTACACGAAGATGAGCGGACCAATGCATTTGGGAATGCCAAAAAGAAGAAACGCATGAGCGTCACGCGGTTTGAACAAGGAGTTGAGCAAAGGCTGACGCAGACTGAAATGAGCCATTTTACCCAGCCAAGTAACGTTCGACCATTGCTGGCAGACCAATCCAGCATAACAACATTTCTTCAGAGTAGTAACCTGGATACCTCGGCTGAACCAGAACATGTGCAAAAGCACGGGTTAGTGCGCAGACCAAGAAAATTTAACTTTGTCTCTTTAGAAGACTTTGAGCAAGGAGTGCATGAGAATTACAACCTCTTGAAAGGCTCCCAGGAATGCTTTGTAGAATCGGCTTCAGAAGACACGGACATTCAAAATGAAACCGCTCATATGAACACAGAGCTGTATGCCCAACCAGGAAGTGGTGAAAGAAACCCTCCAAGAACCGATGCATCACAAAAGGCAACCGAGGAGGCAAACCTTTCCAATGAACAGACCGAGGAAATATATGAGAAGCCAATGGAAAATGAAATTGAGGAGTCGTACATTCAGCCTTTAACACAAAAGCAAGATCTTAAATCAGATTCCCAATTGGAAGGTGAATTTAAGGACTATCCACTAAATGCTGTTGATAGTGAAGAAGCAACAAATGAAAGCATACAAGCCATCAGTAATGCAGTTGATGGAGAGGGGCAGCTTATTTTAGGTGAGAGTCAGATACACGATTCAGACAAGCATAGCCAAACAAACGAAGAAAAAGAAGATCAAGAATCTTCCATTCCTAATGCCTATGAAGTAAGTGTAATGTTAATCTCCCCAGAGTTGACACCTGATGCTCACATGGAATATGAAAGCTTTGCAACACCTGTCTTCAAGTCACCAGAAATTGAGCAAAAGCCACCAGAAGCTAGCAGAAAAGAGAGCTTATCCCCAACAAATAATTCATGGGGCAGTCACCTTCGAAAGCCCACAACCCAGGTTTCAAGTCCTCTTCCTTCTGCATTGTCTTCTATAACAGAAAAGGAGGGTGATCAGCCGGAAGATAGCCAACTGAGTGAACAGTCTGAAGAATTGATGGCAAAAAGTACCGATACTGCACTAGAGGAAAGGACAATTACGGATTCAGAGGAGTCCAGGAGTGAGGAACTGTCCTTTGTGGTTAACCAGAAAGTGACCTCCGTTAAGCAAATGCTTTATCCACTGACTGACACACCAGCATATGTCAAAAATGCCCTTAAGATCACCAAAAAACCCCAAGCTGGCAAAATAGCTCCAAGAAAGAAAAACAACGAAACAAGGAAAAAGGAGCCTGGACTTTCAAGCAGCTTTGTAAAGCAGTTAGTGAAACACAGCACTCGGATGAAAGTAGCAAAAGATTCGTACAAAGAGGTAGAAAAGTGTTTGAACGTATATTTTGAGCAGCTGTGTGGCGATTTAACTGCATATGCAACGCATGCTAATAGAAAGACAGTCACTTGCGCTGACATTGAGCTCCTGATGAGGAGGCAGGGACATGTGACTGATGCAGTGCCTCTTAACCTATTAATTGAGCGACATTTACCCATGGAGTACAGGAGATGCTTAATTCCTTGTGCTTCCAGTGGAAACAAGGTCTACCCTAAGACTAAGTTATAAAACTGTAATTGTAATTATATTCTCTATATACTATGGCTATTATTGGTGTAACGTAAACATTCATAGCACTTTGCTTTATTGAGTTGTTACTGGCGAAACTGGGGAGTAGAACTGCTTGTTAATATTCTGGTAATAGCTCAGAGTAAAACAGGCTACAAAATCTATATTTGCCATATGCAAGCAGGATAATTTGGTCAAAATATTCTGCGTTTTCAGTAATTTACCAACAAATGTCAGAGATGATTCATTTAGCTTTGGAATGCAATCTCCTGTTTGTCAGGGATTGTCTAATTATATCCGCTAACTGTTCTGCTGTATAATTGGTTGTTGCTGTTGTTTATGGGACCTGTACATAGTCAAAGCCTTATTACAATCATTACCATTGCTACTAATACTGCCTCTTCTGTATAGATCTTTCTTCTTAGATCCTCTCCCATTCATGTACCAGTTTGTCATTGATGGCCTGGGCCACGAACCACACACAGCCGTTTAAAGGGGCGGTTCATGTTGTAGGATGGCCGATTCAAAGCACCTTTCTGATTATCTTTATTATTTATTTATTTGGATTTTTTTTTAATTATTTGCCTTTCTCTTCTGACTTCCAGCTTTCTAATACTGACCCCATCTTAAAAAAACACATGCTACAAATATATTGTTATTGCTGCTTTTTATCACTCATCTTTCTGTTCAGGTCTCTCCTATTTATATTCCAGTCTCTTATTCAAATCAATGCATGGTTGCTAGGGTAATTTGGACCCTAGCAACCGGATAGCTGAAGTTGCAAACTGGAGAGATGCTAAATAACTTAAAAAAAAACAGTTGCAAATTGTCTCAGAATATAAATCACTACATCATACTAAAAGTTATCTCAAAGGTGAGCAACCCCTTTTCAAAATTTCAAGAATGCGGCACCTCCCCAAAAAATAAGAAAAACAAATGACCAACTGCATATTTGATGTAGACTAAAATGCTATCTCTATCAAGCTGATTGACTTCTCCCTACTTAAATTATGATTTGCACATGGGCAGTATCCTCTATATTGGTAACATGTTACAATGTTTTATGTGACGTCTTTATGTTGCTTCTCTTGCACTTTCTCAATAAAGATTTGTTTTAATGCATCACTTGCACTGTGCAATAATGGTACAATTGTGCAGTGTATCATCATCATCAGCTGCCAGACACGAAGATCTGAATCTACAGGCCTCCGTGTCTCCAGTCTCAAGCACATTGAGTCCTCAAAACTTTGGATTGTTACGATGGAATTGAAAGGAAATTCCAGGCAAATCAAGCTTTTTCCAGCCATTTAGATCCCATTTAACTTAAAGGGGTGGTTCACCTTTAAGTTAACTTTTAGTTTGTTTTAGAATGATCGATTCTAAGCAACTTGTCAATTGGTCTTTATTTATTTTTTATCATTTTTGAATTATTTGCCTCCTTCTCCTGACTCTTTCCAGCTTTCAAATGGGGGTCACTGACCCCTTCCAAAAAACAAATGCTCTGTAAGGGTCTGGCCACACAAGCAGATTTGGGGAGATTAGTCGCCCCATCGACAAACCTCCTCTTCTTCTGGGTGACAATCTGCCTTCCCCCTGCCCCCCGCCGGCTAAAATGAAAATCGCCTGCGGCAATGCACACGCGTCACTTTGTTTTCCGAAGTCACCCGAAGTTTCCTCAAGGCAACTTCGGCCGACTTTGAAAAACGAAGCGCCACGTGTATTGTCGCAGGCGATTTTCATTTTAGTCAGAGGAGGGCAGGGGGAAGGCAGTTCGGGAGATTGTCGCCCTGAAGAAGAGATTTGTCGCTGGGGCGACTAATCTCCCCGAATCTGCTTGTGTAGCCAGACCCTAAGGCTACATACTTTTTGTTATTGTTACTTTGTATTGCACATCCTATTCAGGCACTCTCCTATTCATTTTCCAGTATCTTATTTAAATTAATGAATGGCTGCTAGGGTAATATGGACCCTAGTAACAAGAATCCTGAAACTGCAAACTGGAGAACTGCTGAATAAAAAGCTAAATAACTCGAAGACCACAAATAAAAAAATGAAAACCAATAGGAAATTGTCTCAGAATATCACTCTCTACATCATACTAAAATATAACTCAAAGGTGAACAACCCTTTTAAGATTGTGTATATGCATATAACCTTAAAGAAGGGCATTTAAAATCACTGGGGAGTGCCTAATGTTTGGCACCCTCCATTGCTTATAACTTAATGAGTTTGATTGCACTCCGATTGGCAGCATGCATCTGTTGGTTATGATTAGTAATTCAGTGCACCAGTAATAGCCCCATAATAACATTAAAGATGTAGGGGTTTTGGGAGGATCTTACAATGCTGCTGTGTTGCTCTTTTCACTTTCTTCCTATGTTTGGTCTGGTAGGATGTAGAAACACATTGATGACTGTAGAACAGGTATGGGATCCGTTATCCGAAAAACACTTTATCCTGAAAGCTCCAGATTACAGGAAGGCCGTCTCCCATAGACTCCATTTTATCCTAATAATCTTAAGTATTTTAAAACGATTTCCTTTATCTCTGTAATAATTAAATCATACTTTGTGCTTGATCCAAACTAAGATATAATTAATCATTATCGGCGGCAAAAAAAGCCTATTGGGTTTATTTAATGTTTACATGATTTTCTAGTAGACTTAAGGTTTGAAGATCCAAATTATGGAAAGATCCTTTATCCAGAAAATGCCAGGTCTGCATTCTGAATAACAGCCCGCAATTCCAAGAATTCAGTGCTCCTTTTTATACCACGCTCCTTTCATGCAGCAGCCTTCCTTATTGCTAGGTACATTCACTGATTTATATAGTATATGTCACTTTCTGTTTGATCCAGTTTTATTCTAGGTTTGTAGGAGTGTATGTAGGCGGCACTGTTGCTGTTGTTTTGGTTTTTATCCATCTATGTCGATTTTTTTTTTATTTTATTTTGAACATTGTTCTTGTTCCACTGCACAACTTTACTTTATCCTTTGCTGCTCCCCCTCCCTGCACTTCAGTCTAAGTACCTGCACCTGCCTTTATTCTACTTTAGCAACTATTCAGTATTGCATGATGACTGTAACTGGGGCTCAATTGGTGACCGTCAGATGTTTTGGGGTCTGCAGGGCAAAAGAGACAGTACTTAGACTATCGAATGGTCGAACGATTTTTAGTTCAAAAAGTTTGATTCGAAGTCGTAGTAGCCCATTCGATGGTCGAAGTAGCCCAAAAAACACTTGGAAATTCGAAGTTTTTTTACTTTGAATCCTTCACTCGAAGTTAGTGAATCGGCCCCTTACTGGTTAATGCTTTTGCATTTATAATGAAGTTTCTCTTCAGTAGAATTCTCATTGATGAATTTTCTTATCTCTATAATCATCTATAATTATGTTTTGTTGACTCGTATAAAAAAAACTAGGTGGCATTAATTTAAAGCTAAACAATAGCACACAGGGTCTCACTTCTGCGCTGTGACATCACACATCTTTAATGGCAGCTTTGACAACCCGGCGCCACTTTACAGCCACGCACAGGCAAAAAAAACTGCTGCACCTGCCCAAGGACCCTACAGAGAGAACATTGGAAGAGAGTCGCACAAACACCATGTTATTTTGCAGGTGGGGAGCTTACACGTTTTATTTTTCACCACCCGTGCATCAACGTTTCGGGGGGGGGGGGTTTCACCCTCCCTTCATCAGGATGAATAACCCTACAGCTTAGTTTTGGCCGAATCTTTATCAGGATTTGACTGAATCCACGAGCCTGCCCAAACCAAATACGAACCCTATATAACCTGAAAAACATTGCTATGTGTAAATCAAGTATTTCCTCCCATGTGGCTGCTTTTCCCTCACAGAAGGGTTCGGATTTGGTTCAGCCAAATCAATACAAGTGATGTGCATGTCGAGTTTCCCTTGACCCGCAACTGACCATAACCCGCTTCCTCCCAAACCCAGCCCGCTCCGTCCCCTCTATTTAGACCTGCGCCAGCCCTGACATTACAAATGGGGCGGGGCAGTCGTGAGTCTATAAATCCAGGAAACGGAAGCCAGCAGTGTGAGGTCACGGGCAGGTAGAGTAGAAGGCTCAACCTGAACTGGCTGACCCATGACCTGAAGATTTTTTGCAGTAGCCGGCCCAAACCCACCCAACCTGTGGGTTTTCGGGCGAGCCAGAACATCAAAAATCAGCACCCCTGGATTTGTCTGAACCCTAAAAAGCAGAGTTCTGGCATTTGCAGTACAAACTTAACTTATTTTACTGACTAGGCTGTCAGGGAAAAGAAGCACAGTAAATCAGAGGGTTGCGGGGAGTAACTACAGAGGAAGCAGACCCTGCGACTGCAGGGGGCTCAGGAGGTATAGGGGCCCATGTGGCCCTAATTCATTTACAGTTTCAATAAATATTGGTAAAATAGGTCAATGTTTTGGGGGCCTGAAAAATGATCTGCTGTGGGCCCCAGTAATATCTAGTTTTGCCACTGGAGGGTAGGGCTTCATACTTGAACAGTGTCCAGCCATTGTGGGGTATCTGTACAGGGCTGCCATTACTGTAGAAACCACCTATTCAGTTGGCACATCCACTGCTGTCAGATAATCAGACCTCAGAACCTGAAACACACATGTACAGTTCATATTTGAAAGAATACTCCACACACGGGTAAGTTATATGTCTTTTGTATTGTATAACAACTAAAGCAAAAAGACAGAACACACATGATGGCAGTTACATTGAAATGATTTTTGTGTAGAAAAGTCTCACGCAATCTCCTAAAAGCACTTCCTGCAAACAGAAGGGACACGGAAGTCTCAGCAAATGGAAGTTTTGCTCTTTACTAAAATGGCTCAGCAGAATGTTGTTTGTCGAGCCAGCGCTGCAGAGAGGGGAGAGAGTTATTTGGGGAACACGGTGACCACGTCGTATCCCTCAGGCGGTGTCATGCGTTCCCGTGCGTGCTTCTCACAGTACATCGTGTCTTCTACAAAGAAGTGGCCCTTTTGCTTGAGATTCATGCCGCAGTCAGTGCACACGTAGCATTCAGGGTGACGAGGTTTGTCCCGAATCTTCACGAATGCTCCCCTGCAAATAATAATGGTATAAATCATTCCCAGGAGCAGACTTTATAGCCACACAGGGAAACGACAGGCAATGTGCTATGCCCCTCCTCTGAACAGAATGTAGACGCCGGAGCAATAATAGAGGGACCATCACTAGCCATTTTGGAGCTCACAAAGCTAGAAATCATACGGACAGAAATCATACTTACAGGGGAACTGTCACGAAAATGAAAATTTTATAGAAGCTTCATCACACTGAAATAAGAAACTTTCTCAATACAATCAATTAAATATTCTGTACTGTTTCCGAAATAATCGAGTTTATATTCAGTATCCTCCTCATTCGGTCTTCATGCAGGAGTTGGGTGTCAGATGAATGATCCAACATTTCTTTTAGAGGTGCTCCTTTTGCTTAGAAGATGTACTAGAGCTCACCAGACGTCATGTCTCTCTACATGCAGGATTTGTGCAAAAGGCAGTTATTTTGTTAGATTTTGTTTGTACTGGAATCAGTTATTTGAGTGAGCTCTAATACATCTGCTAGAAAAGGAAGCCCCCTATAAGATATATTGGATCTAACTGTCAGTGAATATCTGACACCCAACTGCTGCATTAAGAGAAACAGATGCAGAGAGAGCAATAGTGAAGATCAACAGTACAGAATATTTAATTGATTGTACCGAGAAAGTCTCTTATTTCAATATGAGGAATGTTATATTATATTATATTTTCATTTTCCCAATAGCTCTTCTTTAAATAAAGGGTTTATTTTAGTACAATTGCTAAAGAAAGTAATGTTCTCTTCACTGCTCGTCCTGGCTACATGTACCATTGTAACCACTATATCTGTAATGTCTCTGTGTAACTGAAACAGTCATGCAAGCCAGCTGATTAGAGCTGATAAAAAGACCTGGAGGAGCAATGACTCCTGAAACAATGTTTTAAGAATAAGACCCATAGAATAGAAAGAGTTCTTTTTGCAACTACATTTGCATTATTAATCAATGTATATCGTATGTAATGTATTATATTTTCTCTCTATGCCCGGGAAAAAAAAGTGTTTTTGAGTGGATTTCCCTTTTAAGTAGGGATGCACCAAATCCAGGATTTGGCCTTTTTTAGCAGGATTCGGATTCGTAGAATTTTTCTGCCCGGCTGAAACGAATCCGAATTTGCATTTACAAATTAGGGGTGGGAGGGAAATCACGTGACTTTTTTGTCACAAAACAAGGAAGTAAAAAGTGTTTCCCCCTTTCCACCCCTAATTTGCGTATTATGATCCGGTAGTGTATTCGGTGCATCCCTGCTTTAAAGGAGTAGGAAAGTCTATATCATTGGGGGTGGGGGAGTGCAAAATGTTAGGCACCCCCAAGTGATTATAATCATTTATCTGATACCTCAGTCCAGTGTTTTTCTCAGCAGAAAAGTAGTAATACCCTTGTACATCTGTGCAACACCCATAGAGCCAACCTTTTTCATAATTCAATGCCCGGGGCATGTGCAGTCGAGTGTAAAAGATGGCTTTTCTGTTAAAGTTTGGCTTTTCACTCTACTGCACAAAGAAAGAATATTCAGGAAGAGAATCGATCCATAGTATTCGCAGAAAAGTCCCTGGTCTGTGCAGACTTCTACTAACAAGAGCATCGGCCCAGTGATATAGACTTTCCTTCTCCTTTAAATGAATGGAAATTTGCTTTCTTTATATAATGCAGTGAATGGCTGCGCTGATATACCTAGTTCTCTTCATATTGGCCAAATAAGAACGTTTGGTTAAAGCAGCAAAAACAATATGATGCCAAATTGAAATTCACAAATGCCATTATTTTAGATGCATATGTTTGAGTTGAAAGCATCCTACAGATACATTTACTTACACAATGCCTGAGCCACAGTGATCACAAATCGGCAGTTTTTGTCCACTTCCCAAAGAGGCGGCGACTTTATTGGTGGGTGCCCTTACGCTCCGGAACCCTGATGGTTTTTCCCCTAAAAATATAATGCCATCAAATTAAATTCATTATATCAAGAAAAAGAATCTGCCTTCTTACAGTTCTCTAAAATGAGCAAATACAATGTGAAAATGCACAAGAATGTATTTAAAACACGCGACTCCCTGCATTTTATTCCAATATTTAGCCAAACGTTTCCAACATAGATCATATTTTAATTAACTTTAGTGTGGTGTAGACAGTGACATCCTGAGACAATGTGCAATTGGTCTTAGTTTACTATTTTTTTGTGGTTACGGACTTATTTCCCTTTTCTTCAGCAGTTCCAGTCCAGCTTTTTAGCAGCTATCTGGTTGCTAGGGTCCTATTTACCCCAGAAACCAAGCAGTGGTTTGAATGAGAGACTGGAAGATGAATAGGAGAGGAACGGAACAGAAAGATGACTAATAAAAAGTAACAACATAATTGCAGTTACAGTTTGTTTGGCTAGAACTCCTGTTTGAAAGTTGAGAATTTTGTCATATGTAAATGATTTATTCAGAGTCAATGGCTTTATTGTAATTAATAATACTGTTATATATTTATTTTACAGGTATGGGATCTGTTATCCAGAAACCCATTATCTAGAAAGCTCTGAATTACAGAAAGGCAGTCTCCCATAGACTCCATTTAATCCAAATTATCAAGATTTTTAAAACTGATTTTTTTTTCTCTGTTATACTAAAACAGGACCTAGTACAGGTATGGGATCTGTTATCCGGGAACCCATTATCCAGATAGCTCCAAATTATGGAAAGGCCATCTCCCATTTTATCCAAAGAATCCACATTTTTAAAATTATTTCTTTGTAATAATAAATAGGGATGCACCGAATCCAGGATTCGGTTCGGGATTCGGCCAGGATTCTGCCTTTTTCAGCAGGATTCGGATTCGGCCGAATCCTTCTGCACGGCCGAACCGAATCCAAATTCTAATTTGCATATGCAAATTAGGGGCAGGGAGGGAAATTGCAATGACTTTTTGTCACAAAACAAGGACGTAAAAAATGTTTTCCCCTTCTGACCCCTAATTTGCATATGTAAATTAGGGTTCGGTTTGGTATTCGGCCAGATCTTTCACGAAGGATTCTGGGGTTTGGCCGAATCCAAAATAGTGGATTCCGTGCATCCCTAATAATAAAACAGTAACTTGTACCGTACTTTGATCCAAAATAAAATACAATTAATCCTTATTGGAAGTAAAATCAGCCTATTGGTTTGTTTAATGTTTACATGATTTTATAGAAGACTTAAGGTATGAAGATCCAAATTATGGAAAGATCCTTTATCTAGAAAATCCCAGGTCTGCCTTCTGAATAACAGGTCCCATGCCTGTAATTCCAAAAATTCCAAAATTTAAGGTATGGAGAACTAAATTACAGAAAGATCCATTATCCGGAAAACCCAGGAGCATTTGGAAAACAGGCCCCGTACCTGTATATGTCATCATCATAATGTTTTGTATCAGGTTAGAAAACCCTGGTATTTTTCCTACTTTCCAAATTTCAACAGCTGACTTGCCCATAATAAACCTTGTTCTCACAATTAGGGATGGGTGAATTTGACCCGTTTCGTTAAAAATTCACCGCCGGTGAAATGTCGCAGACGCCCATTAAAGTGTATGGGCGTCAAAATCTTTTTGACACGCGACTTTTTTTTTTTGACGCACAACGCCATACAAGTCTATGGGCGTCATTTCCGCGGCGAAACAAGGCGAAAAAATTCACCCATCCCTACTCACAATGAACACACTTGTCACTTATGTCATCACTGTACTCAGTAGTTACTCAAAACTGCATCTGGTGGTGTGAGAACAGGAAGGAGTGAAAGGGCTTGGGTCCTTATTGGTAGACCAGAAGCCATGGCAAGTGCTGTGGTGGGGAGCCTGGGAGAGGGGACTCAGCAGTTGCATCACTATAAGGTTTTGTTACTCATCACACGACAAGCAGAATGAAAGAAACAGTAGCAGCAATTGGCAAGAGAAGTGTGAAGTGGCTGGTAGGATGCACATGTGATACGTCACTCTCAGAATACGACATGCTCTACCTGCGTCTAGAAATGGTCTGTCCATGGGACCTGTAAATAAACATTCTGTACCCTCAAAATCTAGCAACAAAAAGAGAATAAGGTGTTATTTGTAACAAATATAAATATAAGCAGGTAGTACCTGTGCATAAGTGAAGTACAAAGTTAGAACAATTTTATCTGAACTGTTAGAAGGCTGCCCATCCATCATATACAAGGGGAGGCGTTTGCTTTTTATACCTCTGTATCAATATTAGTTGAATGAATACGGCTTGTGCTGAACATCATTTGTGCCTATTGTGTTTATTAGTTTTTGTGTTTATTGGTTTTGTTATTATTTTACATTAAACAGGCCAAAAACTGAAAGTAAAGTCACATTCTACTTACTAGCTTACATGAGCTCAATCAAAACAAATCAGCAGTCCGCTGTATAATAAAAAGCTTCTTATCTGAAAACCTAACAGGCTGCAGCTGGAGGTAAAGTGGGAGTGTTCTCAGTGGACTGCTGATTTGTTTTGCTCCAAAGGATAGCAAGTACAATGACAATTACTTTCACCCTCATCAAAACAGATATTTCCTAATTAAAAACAATAGGCAAAAATCCTGCACAAGCCCTAAAATTCAAAGACGTGGTTATACTGCCCCTTTAACAGCTGAAGAGAAACCAGTAGGCAGAGCTCTCAGCTTACATCCAGTCTGGGTTAGAAAAAGGCTACCCGTTAAAGGAAAACTAAAGCTTAACTAAAGAAGTAGCTAGAAATGTTGTACATTGTGTTTTGGGATTCTGTACCAGCCCAAGGCAACCACAGCCAGTTAGTAGTAAAGATCTGTGTCTCTAAAGATGCCCCAGTAGCTCCCCATCTTCTTTTCTGCTGATTCACCGCACATGCTCTGTGCTGCTGTCACTTACTGAGCTTAGGGACCAACTCAAAATATACAGTACACATAGAATAGAAATGTCACAATATACGGCTGATTGGTAATAAATACAGATAATTACTACATGGCAGAACAGAAACCAGCATTTACTAATCAGACCTGTAGCATCAGCTTATATTACAGGCCAACCTCATTTTCTGCTTGATAATTTGTGACAACCCCTAAACTTAGCTTCTCAACAGCTGCTCAGAGCCCAATGAGCATGTGAGTGTCGCAAGATGGTGACCCCGTTATCAGTCCTGGATTATTGCTGCTATTGAGAAGCTGACACTTGTGCAAGATGGTGCAAGGTTAGTATATAAAATATGGCATTTTTAGCCCTATTCATTTTTAGGGTTTAGTTCTCCTTTAAACGTTTACATATTTGTGTCAAAACATATATTAAACAGATTAAGCCCACCTTCTGGTCAGTACGATATTGTTCCCTGCTCACTAAGATAAGCCTACTTACAAAAAAAAGTGAAGCATAATAAGGTCAGGCACACATATAGTGAATAAAGTACCCCCTCTTGTAAAATATAAGGATATTATACAGTAAGTTACTGTGGAGTATCATCACCATATAAAAACACGAGGCCGAAGGCCGAGTGTTTTTACACAGGTCATGGAACTCCGAGGTAACTTCTAATATCCTCATATTTTGCAACTGGGGGTACTTTATTTATTATAATACACAAATTTAAGTGAGTCATGTGACAGAAATGACATCAGAACTCACCGTTTATAACTGATGACATCAGAACTCACCGTTTATAAGGATATAATTTACAAGATATTCATGGCTTTTGTGTATTATAGGGCTATAAAAGACCATTATGAAGGCATGGATTATCTTCACTTTGCACTTTTGGGCTAGTACACAATTCCCTATAAACATGGTATGATCATTTTTCGATTTTCAGTGCTTCAACATACACCCTACTCGGAGTATATTTCCCTTTAAATCATAGATCACTTTTGTAACTCCTTGTCACTGTGCAGCTGTCAGGCACAGCACTAAGTGTGACTAGGGTTACCACCTTTTCTGGTAAAAAATACCGGGCTTCCTATATATTTATCTTTTTTCCCTATTAATAACATTCGGATGAACCATCATTTTTAAAATACCGGCCAGGTGGCAACCCTGGGGGGCACATTTACTAAGGGTCGAATTTCGAAGTGGTAAAACTTTGAAATTCGACCATTGTATTGTAGAAATTCGATCAAAGTTTTTTTTTTTGAGTTAATTTGATTAGTCAATCAAATTCAAATCGTTTGAATCGAACGATCGAACGATTTTCAAAAAAAAACCTTTGACTTCTAAAAACGTAGCCAAATACTGGCTATAGTTTCTAGGAGGTCCCCATTTGAATTCGAAAATTCACTTTGAATTCACTTCGACCCTTAGTAAATAGGCCCCTAATTGTGACAATACTCGCCTTTCTCGTCGGTTTCCAAGATTTCCTGCAGGACCAAGAAAGAAGCCGACTGCCTAGGGGGTTCCTCTGATTCTCGATTCTCTTGCAGCATCTTGTAAACTTCGGAGTCTTTATCAATGTGTTGAGTATTTGCTGGCTGTGTTTGTTCTGCACTGTAGGTGAGAAAAGATGGAGGGTAAGGAAACAACAGGTATTCAGTCTGACAGATTCACCAGTGGGTTTTACAACAAAGATCCAGAGACAAACATAATATCCCGTGTAGCAGTAAATAAATGAAGCAATCTCCGACAAACAGACTCCATGTTACCCAGTAGGGGTGCACTACAGAGGAACCAGACCCTGCAATTGCAGGGGGGTCAAGGCGTTTAGAGGGCCTATGAAGACCCTAATTAATGAGAAATTGCAATAAAAAGGCCCAGTGGTTATATCTATCAAATAATGCATGCTTGCCATTCACAGTCTCTGTGTGCCCAAACATGCAACCTGCCTTTGTATAACCACACACACACACAGAGCATTTTGACCACCACTGCTTTCCGCAGTTTTGATTACAATCCACCCCTGTGCCATTAGCCTTAAAGAAGATCGGGTTTTTGCAGAATTCACAGTTCAGGATTCAGTCCCCATTTTGTACTTTAAGCACTTATTATATTTAGTGTTTTTAATTAACAATAAAAAAGTTTTTATAGTTTTTACTTCTAAATTATACTGTTTACATTATATAATTCACTTTACCATATAAAATATTTTTGAACCAATAAATGTATTATTTTAGCTGTAATATTGGTGTGTAGGCAGCCATCTCTGCTTTCAAAAAGAGCCAGCACTTCACAATGAAACTGCTTTCAAATAGGCCATTGTTTCTTCTACTCAATGTAATTGAAAGAGTCGCAGTGGGACCTGGATTTTACTATTAAGTGCTGTTCTTAGATCTACCAGGGAGCTCTATTTTGTGTCAGGGAGCTGTTACCTTCCCATTAGTTTGCTAATGGGCTGCTGGGGGGGGGGGGGACATCACTCCAACTTACAGTGCAACAGTAAAGAGTGAATCAGAGCACAAGTCACATGATTGAGGGCACCTGAGTATCTAACAACATGTCTAGCCTCATCTCAAATTTCAAAATGAAATTTAGAAAAACTTATTTGCTCTTTTAAAAAACAGATTTCAGTTACAAATTCTGCTGGAGCAGAACTATTAACTGAAATAGTTTTGAAAAAAAATCATGGTTTCCCGTGGCAGAATCCCTTTAAAGGAATTGTTCAGTGTAAAAATAAAAACTGGGTAAATAAATAGGCTGTGCAAAATAAAAAATGTTTCTAATATAGTTAGTTAGCCAGAAATGTAATGTATAAAGGCTGGAGTGACTGGATGTATAACTTGTCAGTCAGAACCCAACTTCCTGCTTTTCAGCTCTCTTGGTTTACACTGACTGGTTACCCTGGTTACCAGGCAGTAACCAATCAGAGACTTGAGGGGGGGCCACATGGGTCATATCTGTTGCTTTTGAATCTGAGCTGAATGCTGAGGATCAATTACAAACTCACTGAACAGAAATGTACCATGTGGCCCCCCTTCAAGTCGCTGACTAACTCAGAGTTATAGAGCTGAAAAGCAGGAAGTTGGATTCTGGCTGTTTTATTAGACATCTGTTCACTCCAGCCTTTATATATTACATTTTTGGCTAACTAACTGTATTAGAAATATTTTTTATTTTGCACAGCCTATCTATTTATGCAGTTTTTATTTTCACACTGAACTATTCCTTTAATATGCAGATTGCTTTATATATAAATGCAAACATTGGAAAACAATACTCTGCAGAGTGAGCTACGGAAAAAGTATACAGTAGAACTGAATTTTAAGTTTTTCAGGGGACCAGGAAATAATTATGTAAAATTATTAAAGTGTTAAAGTAACATTTTATTCAAGTACTGAAAGTATATAAGCAAATGAGTCTGTTTTACTTTGACATATGATATTTAGTGTGTTAATAACAAGGGTTAATCATTGCAGCATTAATGTTACACTATGGGGGCATGTACAAGGCCTCAGTCACATACACAACCTAAAGCAATAAGTGATTGGTGCAGGACTGTATAAGGAGTAGACTAATTGTAATTAACCATTTACAGGCAGAACCATGGCAAAATATACATCTGCTTAGTATTTTAAGCCTCTTTATTTCACAAATAACATTCATAGAGGAAAAAAGCAGTTTTTGGAGACATCAGGACAAAAGTTTGATGTAAAATCCGGGAAAACATTCAGGGAAATGCCCCCATTAAAATGCATTATAAAATGGTGGGACCACAAATAAAAATGTATAATGCAGGAAAACTTAAAATCAGGCTACTTAAAATCCAGGTTGCATTGTATGTCATTTAAAAAGAAATCCTTTGTGAACTCATCGCACCTTCAGTTTGAGAATCTCAGGCAGAATATTGCAGCCTATGACTAAGTGTTTGAAGACACTAAACGCGTACGGGTAAGGCCACACGAGGAGATTCGGGGAGATTTTGTCACCTGGCGACTAATTGCCTCGTCTTCTGAGCGACTATCTCCCCAAACTGCCTCAGCGTGTTTTCCCGTAGGCTATAATGAAAAGTCGCCCACGCTAATGCACACTCGGTGATGCGTTTTCTATAGTAGCCTCACTATATTTCATTATAGCCTATGGAAAACACGCTGAGGCAGTTTGGGAAGATAGTCGCTCAGAAGACAAGGCGATCAGTCGCCAGGCGACAAAATCTCCCCGAATCTCCTCGTGTGAACTAACCCTAAACCTGTCGACACTAAATCTTTTTACTTTGCTGCAACAACCTGGTGGAAGAGTGCCTTATTTGAGTGCCTGCTCAACAATACTTTTAGGTTGGTCCGCTCCCTATGCTGAGGGCTCAGGGCGGTGCACCTGGGTCACTTCCTAAACTTGGTGAGTAATAACTCTACTGATTGGCGACCCCCTTCAAGTATCATTAGAATATTGCTATTGCTCTAGTCATTGACCAGTAGTCATTCTACAGACACAGTGCAGAGGAAAGTACAGTGCAGAGGTTCTGCAGACAGCACCAAAGCCTTGAAAAGTTGAAGTGGACCATAAAAGGAGGCAAAAAGCTGGACTGAGACAGATTTACAGCAGTGACTCCCTCTAAACTGTGCAATTTCATGTTAGTTATGACACCAACGCGCACACAAGAATTGCAGAGCACACAGATAATACATAATGTCTAGCATGAAGACTAAACTAATAATTAGAAGGAACGGTGCAGAGTGGGCATATCGGACATTGTTTAGGGTTATCTTGTGATCTGTTTGACACAAGCAAATGCTGAATGGATCATTAAAGACTAGTACATACAGCTTACTGGAACATATCTCCTATGGTTTGTTCATAGTTCATTTCTATTCATTATTATGTTTGCCTCATACTGTTGCTGTTCACCTTCTTGACCGCCTTCCTTTATTTGCTTAGCTGCAGTCTAGATGTGCCGAGATTGTTATCCGCACAGTTCTAGCAGTTAGGGTCCTATACCCCTTCCTCCTACAAAGTTTTCTCTAATGAATGAACGGGAGACTTCAGCTATGTCACACTCCAAATAAATATGTGCCCAAGGAGAAGCACAAACCAGCCACTGCTTGCTTCAGAACTACATTTAGGACAAATAAACACTTTGTGTCTGCTAAAGTATAACATGAACCTTCCCACTTTTGCTCTGCTTAAAGGAGAAGGAAAGCTCCAGAGACTGTTTATTGTTAATAGATTAGCCACAGATTAGCGCAAGCTAGAACAATATATTTATTCTGCAGAATGCTTTACCATACCTGAGTAAAGGACCGTTGAAGCTCTTTCTGTTTATTTAGGATAGCAGCTGCCATATTAACTTGGTGTGACATCACTTCCTGCCTGAGTCTCTCCCTGCTCACTCAAAACTCTGTGCTCAGATGACAGCAGGGAGGGGAGGGGGAGAGGAAGAGAGGAGCAAACTGAGCATGCTCAAGCCCTAGCCCTGGAGGTTTAAGCTGAAAACAGGAAGTCTGATACAGAAGCCCATATGTTCACAATAGAAGGAAAGAAATAAAGTGTTTCTTTTGACAGAGGACTCAGAGCAGCATTACTTTGAGGGTTTATTTGTGTATTTATATAGACCTTTCTGATAAAGCTTACTTAGTTTTAACCATTCATTCTCCTTTAAATGATTTCCAGAGTTGAATCACATGCAGGGAGGGAATCTAAGAAAGGGGAGCTGCAGGAGGAACAGGAAATTGTTGCTTGTGCCCAGTTGCCCACAACAGCTGAAGGAAGCTGCCTAAGCCTAGGGTGGCAAAAAATTAGGGGCGGCATGCCACCCAGCCGCATCATGGGGACCTGTGCGTCCCCATTCAATAGCGCCGTTTGTCGGCCCACGGGGGGAGTGTGGTCGGGTGCTAGGACTGTGTGGCCACCCGTTCGGACTGCGCGGCCTAGGGGCGCCCTTCCCGAGAAATCTGGGATGTTCCTAAGCCCATAACTGCCAAGCAGACAAGAAGTCAATAGGAACAAATAAAACAAAGAACTAAAAATGAAGTTTAGTGTTCTTGCTGTGATACACCAGTTCAATAGCATAACTAGATGTTACTGGATTCCGTGACAAAATGATTCCCCTTAAACCTAGAGAATAAGATATTTTCTAATTCTAAGAAGCTACTTACCACTCAGTGACCCACTGGGACCCCCAGCAGCTTTCCTAATCATATTCAATACTTCCCTTTTGTTCTATCACATACATTGTAATATTTTCCTGCTCTAGAACTTTTCTCAATATTTCATGATGGCAAATGGTTAGCATTGCTGCCTTGTATCGCAATAGGATTGGTTCCAGCCAGAGCAAGAAGTTAGTTTGTTTTCCTAGCGTGTATATATATGGGGTTTCCCATGGTACTCGTTTACTTCAACATGTACAAACTGCCCCTTATATGACTGTATGCAATACACCATAGCTTGTAAACTCCACTGGGGTGGTGGGTGGTATGAATTATAGATCATATCTGTAAGGAGCTGCAGAATATGTGTTTGTTGTATAGAAATAGTAATATTTAAAGATACCCTTAAGAGCTTAGATGCCCCCCCTTACTGCAGCATCACAACAAAACAAATATTGAGCAATTTATGGCATGATATATCCAGCAACTATCTAAAGGTAGATATGACCTATATCACTCTAAACGCTCTGCTCCAGAAGATAACCAACAGGAGAAACTTCTAAACTTATTAGAACAGGATCATATTAATGATTTATAAAGTTATGCAACAGTATTATTTCTGGGGGAAAGGTGTGTTCATTGTCATGTTACTACTTATTACTTATCTTACGATTCAGACCTATACAGCTTTCTGTCTCTCATTTAAACCACTGTCATGTTTCTAACTTAAACTGGGCCATATCAACCAGGTAGCTGCAGAAATTCTAAAGCGCAGAGCGGCTGAACCAAAAGTTAAAATCCATATCATGCATAGAATAGTTTGTTTATGTAGTCAACACATATAACTTGTTATTGCTATTACTGAACATTATAGGAAATATACAAGCTCTTTTATTGTAATATAGAACTGCTCTGAGAAATAAGCTATAATCATCCCCTTCTGTGTACCCATAAACATGCATTCACAATTACATCTGTGACATGTGAAACTTCCAAACCCATAAAACCAAATGCATGCAAGCAAACATGCCGTCCATGCTGTAATGTCTTGATCAGGAATGAAACAAGTGCCACATGCCTGGCTTCTAATGAATGATTTCCTTATTGAATACAGAACCATGTGAGACTAGAAGTGAATCTGCTCGGCAGGGCATTTAAAGGGGACCCGTCACCCCAAAAAAATATTCAGAATCCTATTTTATCACATTAGTCAAGCAAAATGAACTTTAATTATACTATATAAATTATTTGAATCTTGTTTCCTTCAGTCTGGGAATTCATAATTATAGCAAGCAGGCAGGAGACATTTTGTGGACACTGTTATTAAGACAAGACTTGTATCATCTCAGAATCTTATTTGTGGACCTGATGTCCAGCCCCACGCCCTGGCTACACAATTAAATGGTGAAGAGAATGGGGGAATGTGTGGAGAGCAGGGACATCTAGGAATTGCTGAATGGAAAGTGAATGTAATTGTCTGCCCCGCCTCTATGCCTAAGACACAGAGGAGGGGCAGACAATATTTGATTAACAGCTGAGATTTTTAAATGAGTTTACAACAGCTATGAATGCTTTAATACAAATAGAATTTAGATTTAGATGTTTATTATACAGCTTTTTATGTCTGGGTGACAGGTCCACTTTAAGCGATTACTCAAAACCTCTCATTGCCTGAGCTTCATACAATATACACATATTTGAGGGCAGACTCTCGCATGCTGAAATGGAGACTGACCACAAAAAAAAGATCCCTTCCCTTCCAAAGATTACAGCATACTAGAGTTTGCAAAACTTCCCATTATCTGTAAACAATTTAACTGGAAGGGGCCTGTGTATCTAAAAGGAAAACGGCAAATATTGGGCTGGGAAGAAGACCTCTTCTCTAAGCAGCTCACTAGTATTTCAACAGCTGATACGCCAGATGTCAGGAACCATAAAATCCTTTTCAATATTTGTCGAAATTCTGCTCCTTTGCCAATGTAGCACAGTGTTAATAAAATATATTATTTTGGGGCAAATGTTTTCCTTTTATGCCATGTGCATTGATTTGTGCAATAAAAAAGTGCCTGCTAATAAAATGAATGAGAAATTTAGATGGAAATTGGGTCGTAAAATGATGCAAAAACTCTGTACATATGGCTAGACTATTGTATAGGGCACATGTGTACCGTGCCAATAAACATTAAAATCCAGTGGTCTGATAATATAATCAAATAACTTCATTAATATAATGTTTCATGCCTGTTATATGCCATCAGATTACATACACAACACCCAATGCTACTGCATTCTGTGAGGGATGCCAAACCACTCTACAGTGAATTCACATTAGGATGCCATGCATTGTTAGATGAATGGAAGTGGAGGGCGATATCGGGTTGGGGTGCTACAATGCCATCAAGCGATGTCAATCCTTAACACACGTGCACTGTGCTGGGTTTCTTTCTGGCCAATGTTACCTGGTATAAGATGGGTTAATGGATGATATCTGCCCATGCAGAGTATCCATTATGTTTTCCTGTGAATAGAGCTGTAAGGGGGAGTTAAACTGGACGTGTATGACTTTGAGACCAGGAACATCAACCTCCACTGGGCTGTTGGGACAGATTTGAGCTGCTTGTTTGAGTCCTTCAGGAACCACTCGCACTTGGCTTGGGATGGAGGAGGTACTGTGCCTCCTTTGCAAAGAGCTTGAGGCGCTACGTGACTGGAGAGGGTTATAGACTGAAGAAAGAGGAGCTTTAAACATGGCAGAAGGAGACAAGGGGCTACAGATCAGTATAAAGTCAGAGGTTAAGGCAAGAAGATGATAAAAGGAAAAGGGAAGGAAATGAAAAGATTAATTATGAACAAACAGCTGTGTTTGTGTGTCTTAGATACTGCAAACATATCAGCACACGCTACTTTTTTCTTATACTGTTCCAAAGTGAAAGGGACTGAGGGAAACTTGAAAGAGAATTACGGCTCATACCCACGGGTGATCCTGTCAGTACATGTGATCTAGTGCATGACTGCCAATGAACGGGCATAAGAATGGAACAGATTTGTCTACAGTAAACTGCCCATGATTGACTGTGTAGGCTCTGCTTCTGCATTGCTCCTTTAGGATGTGCTTTAATTGGATTTAAAGAAACAATATCAAAAAATAAAAGTGTTTTAAAGTAATAAAAATATAATGTACTGTTGCCCTGCACTGGTAAAACTGCTGTGTTTGCTTCAGAAACACTACTATTGTTTATATAAATAAGCTGCTGTGTAGCAATGGGGGCAGCCATACAAAGGAGAAAAGGCTCAGTTACACAGCAGATATCAGATAAGCTCTGTAGGACATAATGGTGTTATCCACTATTTAACCTATGCCATATGCCCTTTTTTCAATTTTCGCTACACAGCAGCTTGTTTATATGAACAAGAGTAGTATTTCTGAAGCAAACACATTTTTACCAGTGAAGGGCAGCAATACATGATATTTTCATTACTTTAAAACACTTTAATTTTCTGGTGTAACTGTTCCTTTAACATTCATGCCCAAATGCACTGGGATTGTAACAAAACATATTTGTTTAGCAGGCAAAACCTAAATGGCTGTACAATCACCAAACCCTGTTTATCCATCTAATGACAGATCAAATGGTCAGATTCAGTAAGATCTGGGGATCCACAAGAACAGATAAATTGCATTTATTAAGTTGCTCAGAGAAATGGCCAGAATGGGGTACTATCTGTAGCTGCTCTCGCTGCATCTGCTGAAGCCCCATCCACCCACTGAGATGTTCCTAGAATATTATGTTAGAGCTGCCGTACATGTCCGGATTGTCCTAAACTTCTTAAAACTGCCTGACTGAATCTAGGCCACCATATGGGTAGATATGCCTGTTTGCTCTCATGGCTTAAACAAACAGTAACATAAAAAAACAAGTCTTTTAAAGTAGTATAAAATTAATGTACTGTTAGGGCAGAGACAGACATGAAGATTCAGGAAGATTTAGTCGCCTGGTGTGTTTGCTTCAGCAACACTACTATAATTTACATAACAAGTGGCTATATAGCCATAGGGGCAGCCATTCAAAGCGCAAAAAAGAGAAAAGGCACAGGATACTCAGCAGATACCAGATAAGCTCTGTAGAATACAATGGGATTCTTCAAAATGTATCTGTTATCTACTGTGTATCCTATGCTTGAATGGCTGCTCCCATGGCTGCCCAGCAGCTGGTTTATATAAACTATAGTAGTCTTTCTGAAGTAAACCTACCAGTTTTACCAGTGCAGGGCAACAGTACATTATATGGTAATTCCTTTAAAAAAAAATGTTAATTTTTTGGTAGGGATGCACTGAATCCACTTTTTTGGATTTGGCCGAAACCCCAGAATCCTTCGAGAAAGATTCGGCCGAATACTGAACCGAATCCTAATTTGCATTTGCAAATTTGGATTTGCGAATAAGGGGTGGGAAAGGGAAAACCTTTTTTACTTCCTTGTTTAGTGACAAAAAGTCACGCAATTCCCCTCCCCCTCCATAATTTGCATATGCAAATTAGGATTCGGTTCAGCTGGACACAAGGATTCGTCCGAATCCGAATCCTGCTGAAAAAGGTCGAATCCTGTCCGAATCCCAAACATCCCTATTTTTTGGTGATACTGTTCCTACCGATTAACCAATATGGCTAAAAATAATTGGCTCAATTCAGTCCCACACAGACCACAGTGGTGGGAAACAGACAACCTGATCATCTGCCCTTGTGCGGCCTGCTTATCTTTAGAATAAAGAACCTCTAATATATGTCAGAGCCCTTGCTATGACCAGTGAGAAAAGCTGTACATTCATTTTTATATCCGTTCATATGAGCAGGATTCAACATTTGTCAGTAATGTAAGTGACCTGTGGGTACTTACCCTGGGCACAGATTAATTCACAGAAAGTTCACTGAGAAAATGAAACATGGCGTGTGAGGGATAATTTGAGTGGCTATGCTATATGACTGGTTAGAAAAATCCTACAGAATATAACTTTGCTCAGGAATTTTACTCTTAACATAAATAAAAGGCTTAAACTAGGGGTTTATAAAAGTCCTAATATACTTGTCCGTGTGCTGCTGATATGTATATAGGTTAGAATTCTACTGAAAGACAATTAATATGTAAGCACCTGATGGAACCTGTTGGAGATTTTAGTGGCTGGTAAGTCATGCTGAAAGCACGCTGAAATTTGATTGGTCTCTGGTAAATGAAAAGACACATTGGTTAGAAAAGACAGACTCCAACAAGCGAAGTGTAAATATATTCCTCAATTGTGCACAAAAACAGGATTTTTTTTTACTTTTGAAAAACACATATGATAACTTTCCATGGAGATCATGGTGAAAACCTTCCCAACCTTTATGCATACTACTATAGTATCGACGGACTATAGTAATGATATCAGCTAGAAGGTCTGTTCAGGAATTTCGAGCAGTCTGAGATACTTACGCTTTGCTTGGTGCTGGGGCACTGGAAGTGGCTTTGGTCTCCAGAGCACTATTGAAGTCCTGTATGTTGTCGGAAGAATAGAGGCCGGCTGGGTTGTTGTACTGAGCAGTGATCACTTTGGGGGTGCTGGAAGCTGAGGCAGCAGTGAACGGCATAGCACTTCGATTGTGTGCAGTTCCTATTTGTTTTAATTCCTGCATGCAAGGGGACCAGAAGGAAAATCAGAAGTGTCTCTAACATGCACGCGGAATGTGACACATCAGCCAGAACACATGCCATGCAACAACCATGAAGAATACGGTAAATATGAGTAGCACCAGTTTTACAGACAATATGTACAGCAGATATGTATTAGGAACAGTATAGAGGCAAACCCATGGCCTTGCTGTGCTGCTATATACCAGAAGGAGGGCATCATCTTATAGGAATCTCTAGGAAAGCTAAAAGTGGCCATACATAGGGCGACCAGTATGATTCTCTAACCCAGGGGTCCCCAACCTTTTTCACCTGTGAGCAACATTCAGATGTAAAAAGAGTTGGGGAGCAACACATGCATGAAACATGTTTCTGGATGGTGCCAAATAAGGGTTGTGATTGGCTATTAGTAGCCCCTATGCTCACTGGCAGCTTACAGGTCATGTCTGTTTGGCAGTATATATAGTTTTTATGCAACCAAAACTTGCCTCCAAGCCTGGAATTCAAAAATAAGCACCTGCTATGAGGCCACTGGGAGCAACATACAAGGGGTTGGAGAGCAACATGTTGCTCATGAGCTATTGGTTGGGGGTCGCTGCTCTAACCGCACGGCCAATGGGTGGAATGGATGATTATTGTACAATGGGTACACACGATAACAAGTCAGCACTCAACCACAGAATAAAATGAAATTGGGTGCACGTCTCAGGCAGCCACTTTCAGCCGAACTTTAAATACACTTTTCAATTAGACAGCACCAGGCAATTAAGTTTTTCTTAAAAAGCCTTTATTGAAAAGGGCTTTACTCAGACAGATATACAGCAAAGTTTCAGGCTTACAATTGCCTTTCCTCAGTTTGAACGCCTAGCGACTTACCGTACATGCCTAGAATGGTTCGAATCGGTCAACCTTCCCAACCAAATCTGAGAATGCATGGCTGAACTTAAAGACAGTTTTAGCAAAATGCTACTCTTTTCAGGGAAATTGTTATCAATTTGTGTAATTATCTATGTGATGTTTGTTTTGGGCAGGCCATTTCAAGAAATGCTGGTTTACAAACCATATTATCACAAACCATATTATTACAAACCAAACCATATTACAGAAAGTACACAGTATTAAAAATCATCTTCATCATTTTTGTTAATGGGGCCCTTCTTTTTGGCTGTGTGCTGTACAATTATCTTTTATGTGCACAAAAAAGTTGTGTTCACAGAGAAGTGTATGGTAGAATATGAAAATGAAGTGCGTCTATCACCTTACACGGACAATATCAATTTCTACAAGGATAATAGAAAAATGCTTTTGGTATGAGGTAATGCCGGCTCCAGCACACAAACAATAGTCCTGTTATAGCTTGTGTGTGTGCAAGGACACTCTTATCACAGCTAATGTGCACTAACACACCCAGTACTGATGTGCAATCACATCCTGTCTCTGGGGAAACAAATTAACAAGCACAAACACAGACTTCAAATGAAATTTAGAGAAGGAGAAACCTCTAGAAAATAAGGGCAGAGCTTCAAACGTCCCACTTTCGTCATATTTTATATGTGATTTTACATCCTGGGCACGGTAATCCCATGCTGCATGCAGTCACTAACACCATGCACCAGGGTCTGCCCATTCCCCTGGTCTTTTGTCTGTGGCCTTTTTTTTTAATTTTGCATACTGTATGGTTCTTAGATATGGAGTCTGTGGGTTGATAAATCATATTACTGTGACAAATGAGTACTGATCGCAGCCTTTGGCCATGATAGCTCAGTATGTATCAGGCTTAGCATTGTAAATGCATGGCATGTAATGTACATGCAACATACCCTTAAGGGAGCTAACACACTGGCAGATTCAGGGAGATTTAGTCGCCTGGCGACTAATCGCCTCTTCTGCGGGGCGACAATCTCCCCGAACTGCCTTCCCCCTGCTATAATGAGAAAACGCCAGCGCAAATGCACTCGCTGCAATTCGATTTCCAGAGTCGTCCGAAGTTGCCTCACGAGGAAACTTCGGCTACTTCGGAAATCGAACCCTAAAGAGCTACAGCTTGTGATAAGGGAGACATCCTCAATGATTTTCAATCACTGAAATGTTTTCTCATATAACACTTTCCAAAGGCTGGGGGGGGTTGTTTAGTACATTCCTAATTACTGGAACAATACTGAAAAGTGTACAGGGCACAGAAAAAGCTAAGAAAGGTTCTCTATCCCTTCTTATAGCACAAGGTATGTCCAGAATGTGACTTTCTCCTGGGGATTGCAGAACAACTGCTGTTCAAGGCCAATCCACCCTAGACACTCCCCAAACTGACATCCATTTAGTTAGGAATACTTTTCACAGATACTTACACATTGGTGTTCATAGTTCAGTTGCTACAAATGCATAGCTTGTATGCTTAAAAATACAGTACATTACACATTAAGAAAATGTACAAAACTGTGTATCACTGTCAACGACTGTATAAATAAAAATATTTAAAAAAAAAATACTGAACATTGTAGTAAAAACATAGACCCTAAAGAATGTATGTTGATCACAATTGCAAAACTAACCTGTGTACCTGCCTGTATTCATGCCCAAATTTAGTAATGTGCATATCAGATTTGCAACACATGCACCAAAGCATGCTAGGTGTTTATATCTGCAGCGGTGAGAGGAAGGGCAGAGCAGAACGTGAGGTGGGTTCATACACAAGTATTGTGACCACAATGTCAGAGCTGAGGAAGAAGCCAAGTCAGCTTGAGACTATTCTCCATCAGGACATGCATGAAGGCATTGCAACAAATGCAGAGGAAAGATCAAATGAGCAGTGCAAGATGCTGTGCCCCCATGCCTTAACAGGACTCACTCATATACATTTTGGGTCAAAGTGAAGGAATTCTGATATTAAAGGGGAACCCCACAAAAATCTTTTTGAAAAGTAAACATAATTTCAAGCAACTTTGCAATATACAGCAAAAATAGATACTGACACCAGAAAATAAACTTTTTTAATATCTATCATAACATTATCTAATGCTATTTATAATTTTGCCATAAAAGTATCTGCTTGATACTTTTACATTACCTTTCCTACCCCTTTTTTTCCCTATGAGGGGGCTGCAATGTTTCTGCAGCCGGAGTCTGATAGCATTAAAAACACTAACTGACTATGCAGATTTTTCATGATTTTTAATAGTTTCTGACAGTTCCCTAAGCCAAACCACCTGCTGATCTCTCTGACTACTTTGCTGGGCTGGCTGACTACTGTTACTTTGTATCAACAGCCAGCGTTCCTCAGCCTGCATCCTCCAAACCCCACAATTCCCTGCACACGTGATTTCAATAAGGTAAGGAACATCACAGTGCAATGCATTATGGATTATGTAGTTCCTGCATGCTGTCTGTAAAGCTGGCCATAGATGTAAAGATATTTAAAAGATCCAATCGTTATCGTGAGACCACGATTATCTCAAAATGATCGTTTAAATGTACGATGTGTCCATCACCCATATGCACTTGGGGCGATAAAGATTTTTTAACCTGGCCGATCAATTTTCTGACAGATGTTGGACGCTAAATTTGTAAGATGTACGATCGTTCGAATCCCACTAACTTCACGATAATTTGACGGATTGGTCGGACTTCGCTAAAATCGGTCGTTCGGCAAAGAAAAATCTTTGCTTCTATGGGGACTTTAAGCTGTGGCGAAGTTGTTAAAATTTGTAACATCAGTGTTTTAGTCCCTCCTTCCCTGCCAGGATTTCAAATGATGCAGAAAGAGAAGAACTGTTAAACAGCTGGATTTCAGCATAGAAATGGCATTATTCATACTTTTTGAAGAAACAGGTAACTGTGATGGGTTCATTAGGGGTTTCTGTGTTATGTGAGCCTCTTTATCAAATTTTGGTTTGGAAGCTGGAGTTCCCCTTTAACAGATACAGATACATCAGTACATTATATATATATTAGAGCTTACACTTAGACTGTAAGCTCTACGGGGCAGGGACCTCCTTCCCACTATGTCTCTTACCACATAGCACTTAAGCTCTTCGTCCTATGATTCTGTATATATTTATTATGTGAATTGTCTTCCCATGTATACTTTTATATATATATATATATATATATATATATATATATATATATATATATATATATATTGTACTTTAATGCACTGTACAGCGCTGCGGCTCCAGCACTTTACAAATAAAGTTATACATACATACATACATATATTAAAAAAAAGCTGTTACTGTGCCCCCAAGTTTCTCTAAATTCCATGAAACAGAAAGACCATGGGGATAAAATAGTTGTGACTGCAACTAGTTAGAAAATAAAAATACAGATTGATTGCTATGGGTAACTGTACTGGTGGATTTTTAGAATCTTTGTATTTCAGCCCCCTCTCTTATGTCTAAGATAGGCACTGCAATTATAAGAGTTATACTTTGTACTGTAAAAAAACACCAGGGATGAGCAGCCAGTATCCATTTACACATGCCACTCAGCAACACTTTCCAGATGAAAGCGGGTAGAGGGGTGGTGGAAGTTGTATTTTAATAACATTTTGATTATCTGCAGTTGCCAACCCATCCAAGGTGCTTAAATGTAATCGTATAATCCGGTTGTATAATATGTGGACTTAAATGTCCCATATAAAAGGATAAGACATAGAGTGTGTATAAAATAAAACACCCTAATAATGGGTTTATGTAATAAATTATTTTAAGTTTGCTGTCTAGTGACTCATAGCAACCAACATTTGCTGGTAAGCTGCCTGAATACAAACATCAGCTTGGTTGCTATGGGTTATAAGATGTGGGCAAACATACAACATTTTATTACATTAGCCTACATGTTTGCCTAGCTGCAGTAACTCATTGCAACCAATCCTGATTAATTACAGATATCCAAGTATAGATACGTTTTAGCACAGAGAGCAATCTTAGAGCCTGTACACAGCTGGGTTATATATAAACATTACTGTGCAGGACACACAAAGAATCTTACTATAACACTGTGCCAGCTATTTGTCGTCACACACGGCAACTCAATCCCTGGAGGAATTATCTTTATCCAAAACAGAGGAGTGACTCTATAGAACAGGAGCATTGTTCATCAAGTGTGCGGCTGGCTCTGAAGGGGAATGGCAATGCTGGTAGGTTTGGTCTGGGTTAGCTTTAAACAAATGAAGAAAGTTTTTGCGGGCACTGATGTAGAAGAGAAGCCCCTGTACAATGTTGAAGGAGGTGCAGAGAAACCCACATTCCCATGCTGCTTAGTACTGGTACAAGGTGTATCTAGCTGCTTGTATTCCTGCTCAACTAAAGAGTTAGAATATATAGTGAATAAAGTACCCCCTCTTGTAAATTATAAGGATATTATAAGTTACTGAGGAGTTTCATGACCATATAAAAACATGAGGTCATGGAACTCCGAGGTAACTTCTAATATCCTCATATTTTGCAACGGGGTACATTATTTATTATAATACACAAGTTTCAGTGAGTCTTGTGACAGAAATGACATCACTATTCACTGTTTATAACTGATAACATCAGTACTCACCATTTAAAAGGATATCATTTACAAGATATTCATGGCTTTTGTGTATTATATAGCAATCTCTACATAAAGCCATTCGGACAGTAAGTGAAATGATAAGGACATGATTACCTGTGGGTTACTTGCCAAGTTCATCTTATATGGATTTGGTTTTCCATCTTCAGAGACAAGAGGAGACCATATTTTTGATTCAACCCTGAAAACAATCAGAAAGAGTTGTTACAAACCTTGCAATTAGATGATGTTGAAAGAAGGTTGCTTCTGGATTTGACTACTATGCAACTAGCAGCTCATGGCATATCTCGTACAGCTTGACCAGAATCTAGACTTTGTTGGTATAATAACTCTGCATGAAGTTGCTTTCATATTTGATCAGCGTGACCATAGTATTTGCCCGTGGCTAGGGATTCACACAATTTACGATAACCAGGTTTTGCCAGTTAGCACAGGAATACTTTGTAGCAGGCTGGTGCCAATGCAGACCAAGCAGCTGAAACCAGGAGTCAAAATGTAATTTAAGTTCTAGTCTTTATACTCCCTTCTAAAAAGAATAAATATTCCAAAGCTACTGTATGTGGCCTACTCAAGCCTTGTTGTGTTCCTGAACTGGTTCCTTTTTATAAGCTAGGGAGGGCAAAGCAAGCAATACTGTATTGAATTTATGAATTCAGAAAACCATTAACCGAGTAACAGTAACGTAGGTAAAAGGTTAACCTTTTATGTCTATATAAAATCTGCCTAACTGTTAGCTGATCCAGAGGTAGGCAAAAAAAAACCTTGTCCAATTCGTCCACTTGTTGAACAAACTGAGTTAATCCTATCAATGTTTGGACAGATAAGAGTCGGACATGTCAATGGTTTGCCCCTATATACAGCCCAGTAAGCAACAGTCTCATGGTGGCCATACAAAGGGAGATCCGCTCGTTTGGCGACATACAAGTGGATCTCTCCCAGATATGCCCACATTGAGGTGGGCAATATCGGGCCGATCCGATCGTGGGCCCAACGTTCAGATCAGAATGGAAGCGATACGGGCAGTCAGATCGAGGTGTAGCATTAACGAACAGATGCGGCTGCGATCCGACAGCATTTTTTACCCTGCCCAATCGACATCTGCCCGTCTTTCGGCCAGATATAGATCAGGGACACCCATCGGATGGCCCCACACAGGGGCCAATAAGCTGCTGACTCTGTCTGTCGGTAGCTTTTATCGGCCCGTGTATGGGGGCCTTTAGTTTCAAGGAGTCAAGTTGGCAGCTAATATTGGCACTTGCATAGCCAGAACTGAGTCACAAAACTGATCTCCTTGAATAGCTGAACAGTCGAGTAACAAGAATTTACAAACCAAGCAGAGAAGCAGGGGGTATGCATTTTCTATGCCATGGTTCTTAGAAGGAACAACATGTGTGTGGAAGGCTAAATGTGTTTGGATGCTGTAATCTGGAATTAGAATATACAAGGCACATAAAAAAAAAGAATGGAGCCTTTGTCATAACTTTATTGGCTAAGAGGGCTGGCTGTAAAGTAACAAAGATTTGCAAAACCAGTTAAAAAGTTACTGAAAGTTACACACAGGAGTGGGGATTTCATCCGACTCACACTAACATCTCTATTACCCACAACAAAAAAAATCTCATGGTTCAGCTTGATAGTCCAAAATTCAGACAATATATTGTTTCAGAATCAGTTTGTATAAACGAATGCAGCTCAGGATGAAGAACAGATTTATCTTTTGATCAATTTGTTATCAAAAGCTGCTCATCTAATGAGTAAGACAAATGTTTATTTACAAAATGATAAGATTTTCTGAAACTGCCTGTGATAGCAATAAAAATACCCATGAAAGGGGAATATTAACACTCCGATTGTAAACTAAAGTGATAATTGACAGCAGGCAGGAAAGTGAGGGAAGGGAATATAAGGAACTGTTTATTTGTAATAAGACTGAGAACGCTGCTCAGAGCCAAGTGCTAAACGAGATTTCCCAGACTCCAGTTAAAAATAAATGATGTATAAACAAACCGTCCTGCCACTGCTCCAGTAAAGGGCAACAACAGCCCTAAGTAAACAGAGTGGCAACTAGTTTACTCAGGATTGTAGAGCACTAACTCACTTACTAAATCATAGCCAGTCGTTTTCTTGCTGCCTGCAGACAAAACCTGGCATTTCTATAGTAAAAATAATACGAATCAATTTACATTATCAATCTATTGTCTGTTTGCTTGAGTGAGTCTGAAGGAAGACAGAATGAAGAAAGACAAATTGCAATGATGCTTAGATTGATCTTGCGTGACATTTCTGCGGCAATGAATTGCTGCAGGTCTTCGGGTCCCAGCATTAGACATGGTTGTTTCATATGCTCGCAAGAACTGACAAGAGACCCAAACAATGTACAGTATTTCCTTTGCTCTGAACAGGGGGAAACTGACTTTTGAGAACGAATAATCATGTCCCAGTCCTCCAAGCTTGCCTTCACAACTCAAGAGTATTCAGTGATTTTTACAGGAAATCCAAAAATGTGGCCATTAAATCCTTACCTAGTTTAAGGGAATTTTGCACTTTCAATAACAATCTATGGTTTTTTACAGGTCAGAAAATGTGATCTATAAATGTACATATCTATGCTTTTACTAAATCAGCTGATCCTTATTCTTATATACTGAGCTGTATTGTGTACTTGGGTTAATAATTAACAGATCATTGTACGCAATAAATCTCATGCCACCTTCTCTTTCAGCTAAACAAGCAGCTCTTGCTGAAAGGGTCTCACGTGTTAAACAAAGAATGGCCTTAAAGTGGGCCAGTCACCCAGACATAAAAAACTGTATATTAAAAGTCCTTTTCAAATTAAATGAAATCCAAATTCTATTATTTATAAAAGCATTCATAGCTGGTCATTTAAAAATCTCATCTGTCAATCAAATATTGTCTGCCCCTCCTCTGTGTCTTAGGCATAAGGATGGAGCAGACAATTACATTCACTTTCCATTCAGCACTTCCTAGATGTCACACCACACACCTACACACATTCCCCCATTTTCTTCACCATTTAATTGTGTAGCCAGGGCATGGGGATGAACATCAGGTCCCCCATTCTGGTGTATAAACAAGATTCTGAGATGATGCAAGGTTTGCCTTAATAACAGTGTCCACAAAATGGCTCACAGGTGCCATCTTTGGTAATCCTTGTAAAGTGAGTGGCGTATCTGCGTTGGAGCAGTTTTCCGGTTTGTTACAACTGCAGTTATCCTACAATGGACACAATTCTAGTGTAACACTTAACAAGAGGAGGCAGGTACATCGGAGGGGGGGGGGCAGTGAGGACTTATCACTGTGGGGGTTTAGTTCTCCTTTAAGGTGGCCATACACTATAAGATCCGCTCATTTGGCATCTTTCCCCAATAAGCCCACCAAAGGCAGGGCGATATTGGCTAATTAGATTGTTCGGTCCTAAAGCCAAACTATCAGATTACAACGATGGGAATAGGCACTGACGGAACAAGAATCAGATGAGAAAATCAAACCTGCCCCATCGATATGTGGCCAATTTTGAGACAGATAAAAAGGCAGATAAGCTGCGGAATTGGTCTAAAGGACCTGAATCGGCAGCTTAAATCTGCCTGTGTATGGCCACCATTCAACCAATTTTTATGCAATTCGACAAATCCGTCAAATTATCATGAGGTTAGTTAGCAGTGAACAATCATGCATCTAACAATTTTCGTCAGACATTGGACAGAAAATCAGTCGGTCATGTTAGACAATTTTTATTGGTCAATGAAATGTATCCATTGTCAATTTTTTTGCAGGGCCATGCAGGCAGCTACCCACAGTTTACTAGCTTCAACTAGACTCTATTGCTTGAAATGGTCATTTCTATTGATGGACAAATCGTGCATTTAAACCATCGTTTCAGGTCCTACGACAAAGAAAAGATTGTTTAAAAATCTTAACATCTATGGCCACCTTTAGAATGATTTCATATCTGGTGCAAGCAGTCGTTAATATGATTTATGGCAAATGTTGCTATTAACAGCAGCAATGCAGGCAGGAGATTCATTAAAGTCCAGCAACATATGTAACAATTTCAAAATGGCTGCTATCTTATGTTTTTTAAGTTATTTAGACTGTGATGGGCAAACAAACATTCTTTCTCTGCATTTTTACATTAGAAAGACTACAACCTCAGCTGATGCATTTTCCTCAGACAGTCAAGGAACCAGAACCTTAATATTAATAGGGGACTTTTCTGTTGGCAGGGTTCAATACCTGTCCCACCCAACCAATAGGAATCTGAAGCTTCTCGTCGGTAGCGTTTTAGCAAGCAGAGCACAGAGAGGGACTGCAGGCAGGATTATAGCACAAGTGGAGCACACCGAGGGACAAGTTAAATCTATATTTCACTGCTAAATATACTTTAGTGAGCCACAAACTAAATAATGATATTCATAACTATGCGCATTAACAATTACTGCCAGAAGCACTTCCTTTAGTAACATGGCGGCAGTGTCCTATTAAACGGCCAGCAACTTTAAAAGAAAAATATATTTTTGACAAAACATTTTTTAGGAAAAAAAAACTAGCGATTACAGAGTACTGTATGAGGACTACTGAGTGGGACAGTATGTAAGATTTGCCTTTCCTTCTCTTTTAAGGGCCAACTTTTGTATCCGCATCAAAGTTTTCATGTAGAGATGTTCACTACAGCCACATCAACTCAGAAGCCTGATGCCGGGAGTTGGTACTAAAATGGATTCTGTCATGATATTTATGGTGTAGTTTATTTTATTTCTAAATCACACTGTTTAAACTACAAATAATTCAATCTACAAATTGTATTCCTGAACCAGCAAATGTATTTTTTTTAATATATAATATTGGTGTGTAGGCAGCCATCTCAGGTCATTTTGCCTGGTCATGTGCTTTCAGAAACAGCCAGCACTTTAGGATGGAACTGCTTTCTGGCAGGCTGTTGTTTCTTCTACTCAATGTAAATGAATCTGTCGCAGTGGGACCTGGATTTTTACTACTGAGTGCTGTTCGTAGACCTACCAGGGAGTTGTTATCTTGTGTTAGGGAGCTTCTATCTAGTTACCTTCCTATTCATCTGTTGTTAGGCTGCTGGGGGGGGGGGGAAGGGGGTGATATCACTCCAACTTGCAGTACAGCAGTAAAGAGTGACTGAAGTTTATCAGAGCACAAGTCACATGACTGGGGCAGATGGGAAACTGACAAAGAGCAAAACAATTTGCACAAATAAAAATTACAATTCGCATTTCGCAATGTAATACTATGCTTTAAACTGTTATTGCATTGCCCACTTTTAAGAAGTGATTGAAGGTGTCAATCTTTTGGAGCAAACGTAACAACTTTTTCAGTAAGACGTTTTATTACATTTACTGCGCATTGGCGCAAACAATAGAATTCGCAAACAGTCTTCCACTGTCAGAAGTGGTCTCTAAACAGTTTCTGGGTTCGCAAAAGCTAGATTAAATTTGCGCAAAGGAAAATTTGTTTGCAAACTTTTCACATTGCGAATATTTTTTCCTTTACCGACTTTTATTACATTCCCCCAAATATGTCTAGCCCCATGTCAGATTTCAAAATTAAATGTAAAAAAATCGGTTTGCTCTTTTGAGAAACGGATTTTAGTGCAGAAGTCTACTGGAGCAGCACTATTAACTATTATGAAAAAAACATGTTTTCCCATGACAGTATCCCTTGAAGGTCACGAGAATGATGTTGGGCAATGTGAACACAAATAAATGCAGCAAGGGCTTGTCCCTGCTTGATTTTGGACCCGTGTGCCGGTTGTATCTATTATATTTATTGTGAACACAAGTCGCAGTTCTGGGAGCTGTATTTCAGCAGCAGATTGACTTTAGACCCTTGATCTAACTGGATTTTTTTATCCTGCTGTTGGAACTACACATTGTTAATGAAAGACTTGGACATAGGCATGAGGACCTAAGCAGGTTTTCAGCTACTAATTCCTGCTTCTTCCTAAATGCAAAGACCCCCATCATATCCTGTTTGCTCAATGTCCTCTGTCCTTTTTCTGTGGATTCTGGATGATGCACTGCAAGTTCAAATGAGCTACAGAGAGAATATTGTAGTGGCTGCTACACTCTCTCTTTGTGATAGAAGAATGATGAAGGTGACCATTAAACCTCTGTATAGTAATGCGCTGCCCAGTGCACATATTTTTCTGTATCTTTACAGCAATAAAATAAAGAATGTAGAGTGATACTTTACACATTCTTAATGAGGTTAATGTTAAAACAAAGAAGCAGACACCATTACCTGTTTATCGTAAGAATTAATTCATCTTCACAGCCTTTAATTTTATTCTGCGCTTCTAAATGAGTCATCCCATCTGTGTTTTCCCCATCAATAGCAATGACTACGTCTCCTGTACATAGTTCCGCAACTGCAGCTTTGCTTCCTGGCATTACCTGGAATAAAAAGACCATGTGAATAATTGAATTCTTCCCTTTATGGCAACTACAACAATTTTATTTTTATACAAAATGAATGAATAAACCTGATCTCAGAAGTGTGCGTGTTTTGTAGTATGGTCAGGTGTCTTAACAGCCAATCACCTGCCATGAAATTCTGCTACAGTACATTAAATACAGTATCAGTAGTTTAGCAAGCAATAACTTTGAGATGGGCCCAGATATGGAACTTCCCTTGGGCCCTTGTTGTTAGCATCTAAATTGCCCTTTGTATTGCAAACTGTATAGTACTCCTTTGTTCCTCATCCCCCATACATACCGTACTTTAGTACTTATTGACTCGAGTAAAAGCCTAGGGTGAGAAATGCAGCAGCTTCTGGTAAGTTTCAATCAAAAAATTGAGGGTTTCCATTGGAGGTGCCGGTGTCTCGTTTTTGGATGCCGGCGACCATTCATGGACGCCGGCAAATATTCTTGGACGCCAGCGACTAATTTTGGATGCCGGCGACTATTCTTAAACGCCGGCGACTATTCCCGAGTATAAGCCGAGGTAGAGTTTTTCAGCATATTTTGGGGGCTGAAAAACTTGGCTTATACTCGAGTATATACGGTATCCATAGTATAAGGATAGTGGTCGGAAATTGGCAGGTCACCATATACATACCTATAATCATATGAAATGTTGTTATTATAGGTATGTGTATAGACAGCTTAAGCCAATCTGAACCTCTACTTTACTTTGAGCTGGTGGTAAATAAATATGTGTTGTTGTTGTTAATAATAATAATGATAATAATAATAATAATAAGTAAAGGACTCCCCATGTATCAACAAAAAACATTCTATACCTATTAGTCAGAGTAATAGGAGCAACTGGGTGTAAAATAAGTTTCATAAATTTTTGCTCTTTATACTTCCTAATGTGGTCCATGATTTTTTTCAGCTGCCATACCGCTCAGAACAAACAAATATTATCCATGGACTTCAAAACAGTGATCTTCAATGGCGACAATGAAAAACCTATGTACTTAATGAAATAGTCTTACCAAGAAAAAGTGGAGAGACATAGTACTTGTCTGTAATAACTTCCCATAATAATACTCCCTGTGCTTTACAGATGCTATCCCCCCGTTCATGCAAGAAACAGCAGTTTTGAAACAATAAGGCCTGTGGTGCCCAGTATGTTTTGGCTGCCAATGACGGAAAACAGTGAAAGTCAAAATACCTTCTATTATCATGATGGAAAATCCTATACATCTCCCATAAAGCAAATGTTTGGGGCATCAAAACACCCATTGTGCCACCCATTGTGCTCCAGCCTAATTACCATAAGCACTACACAATTCTATAATTGAAAACCATTTAAGACCATTTCTGTAAATTTGTCACAATGTTTTTTTTCCTGAAAAAACCCAGATACAAAACACTACTGCCCAGTGGTTTAAATGACAGACAGGATGATGAACAAAGAGCGTGTGAACAGAATGATAAACAAAAAATAGCCTCCCAGCCAGTTTCCTTTCTGGTTACTGGGGCCACAGTGACAGAAGCAGAAAATAAAAGCAAGAAGAATAAAATGTGTGGTTGGACCACTTTAGTATAAAAGTCACTACTGTGTATTAGGGCAGACTAGTGTATTGAACCCATCTCACTGTCTGAGGAATATTAAGGGTGGTGCCAAACATTGTGAGTCTAGGGCTGCGGAGAAACACAGGACGAGAATCTGCTATTTCTCCTCTGCTATTCTATGACCTATATTTATCAAAGAGTGAAGTTAATAGTGAAGTTCCGCCACTAGAGTGAAATTCCGCCACTCTCCATTCATTTCTATGGGATTTTTATAGGCGTGAACTTTCACTTTCACCCATTGATAAATACGCCTTTCAAAATCCCATAGAAATGAATTGAGAGCTGCGGAATTTCACTCTAGTGGCAGAACTTCACTCTTTGATACATTTACCCCTATGTGTCTGAAGCCGAATACATTGCCCTGGGTTAGGTTCAGGCAGAAGTAGCAGATTTCAGCACAAAGTGCAGATACAGGAAGCTGATAGTTTCATCTCATGCGCTTCTCTCTGCCTCATTAAAGGAGAACTAAACCCTAAAAATTAATGTAGCTAAAAATGCCATTTTTTACATACTGAACTTATTGCACCAGCCTTAAGTTTCAGCTTCTCAATAGCAGCAATGACCCAAAACTTTAAACTTGTCACAGGTAGTCACCATCTTGGAAAGTGTCCGCGACACTCACATGCTCAGTGGGCTCTGAGCAGCTGTTGAGAAGCTAAGCTTAGGGGTTATCACAAATTATCAAGCAGAAAATGAGGTTGGTCTGTAATATAAGCGGATGCCACAGGGCTGATTATTAAATTCTGATGCTAATTGCACTGGTTTCTGTGCTGCTTCATGCAGTAATTATCTGTATTAATTACTAATCAGGTTTATATTGTGACTGTGTACTGTATATTTTGATTTGGTCCCTAAGCTCGGTAAGTGACAGCAGCACAGTGAAGTGAATCAGCAGAAAAGAAGATTGGGAGCTACTGGCTGTTGTAAACTCATTAAAAAATCTCAGCTGTCAATCAAATATTGCCTTAGGCATAGAGGCGGGCAGGCAATTACTTTCACTTTCCATTCAGCACCTACTAGGCATCACTGCACTCCACACAGTCCCCCTCTCTCTTTCCCATATAATTGTGTAGCCAGGGCATGAGGATGGACATCAGGTCCCCCATTCTGGTGCACAAACAAGATTTTGAGATGATGCAAGGCTTGTCTTAATAACAGTGTCCACAAAATGGCTCCTGCCTGCTTGCTATACTTATGAATTCCCAGGCCTAAGGAAACAAGATTCAAATAATTTATATAGTGTAATTAAAGTTTATTTTGCTTGACTACCGTGATAAAATAGGATTTGTAAATCATTTTTTGGGGGGACTGGTCCCCTTTAAGATAGCCACACATGTGCCCAGATTGTGTTGGAAAATTGGGCTGATTTTGACTACACTGTCAAACATCTGGCCAATAATGTCACAATGCTGAGGGTGGGTTGAGATTTTTCAAAAGAACCTTTTCAGATTGGTCTGTTCAAACTGCAAATGTAATCTGAATATGCCTTGCAGCTCCTTATTTATTCCCAGGTCCACTGAGAACATAACATGTCAATTCTTTGGAGTGTAAGGCCAAAACTCTTTTATCTATAGACCAACTGCCCAGATAACCATAGGAGCCTCTTTTTATTTACCTTTTTTATTTGTTCACCCCTTAATTTACAGGGGGGTTGCCAATATATTAGGCACCCCTAATGAATCCAGTCACTAAGCTTGTGTCCGACAGAAATCGTTTAACCTGTTTGATCTACTAAACAACTGATTGACATGGTGTGGAAAATGTTGGGACGACTATATCTTTGCATCTATGGCCAGCTTTTGTCTAACCAAGGGAGGACTGGAAAAACAAAAGATGTCAATGCTACAGTGGAAACTTCCCTAGGCCAATAGGTTTTTATTCCTAAAAGAAACACAGATCAAACTCTGTGTCATATTAGAATTTAAGACTCCTTGTCCCTTAAAAGTTAATTTTCTGTGCTGTAGGGGCCACGCCACACTTACTTGATTAGCCGGGCCCCCCATCTTTCTGAGAGCTGCTGACTTCGGGAAGGCATGGACGTTTAAGGGGCCCTGGCCACCAATTTTCTTATAATGTGTGTGGGGGGGCCCCTGGCCACCAATTTTTTTCTCATGTGGGGGCCTAGCCACCAATATTTTTTAATGGGGGGGGGGGGCCTGGCCACAAATGTTTTTTTATGGGGGGGCCTTGACCACCAATATCTTTTTATTAACATGTGGGAACCTTAGCCACCAATATCTTTTTTGTTTTTTTTACTGTGTGGTGGGGGGCGGACCTGTGGTGGGGAGGGCGGACCTGTAGGTGGGGCTTGCAGTGGGCGCAGCCCAGGGGGCCCAGGAAATTTTGTGATTTCTGATGGCGGTCCTGTGCCCAACTGTTTGGCCCTAAGCTGTATATAGGTATACACTGTATGTACAGAGAAGCATTTGAACATTTTTCAACACAATGTGACCACTAAGGGTCCCAATTTCCCTGCACTCTATGGATGAAATTGTTGCCCTAATAACAGTATGGTAGTTTCCACTCATATAAACACAGTTATGTACATAAATATGGCTCCCCTTTTTTAATTAAGAATTTATATTAAAAAAGTAAATAATTTACTTAAAAACAGGGTTTGGTTCTCCTTTAAAGACCAATATGAAATGACTTGTTCATTAATCATTCCATCATTTTATAGTTATAGTTTTTAAAATAATATTTTAAGAAACAGGAGACGTAAAACTCACTAAACTAGGGTTAGAGAATGAAGGAAAGGATATTAGGGCCCTTCCCATGTTCTGCTTACATGCTTACATGGGCGCATTCTATTTGACATGGTATAGCTTTCTATAGATTTTACAATATAAAATGAGTCAGCTCTATTCTTTCTGAGCAGTTTTGCTGTACTCATGGGGACTATCATTATGCACAGGCAAAAGCCTGGACGACCCATAAGGTTGTGGCTACTTTTCGCTTTCAGCCAACAGAACTCCAATTTTCAATTGCATCCCTGATCCACCACAATTGCAGGACTGTATGATGTCCACCACCCCCTTCCTGCCAAGATGGGTAGCAGCATTGTCAAAATCAGCCAAACCTGGGCATCTATAGCTCGCTTTAGCCAAGTGATGCCTTATATTAAAACCATATGCCATGCCAGCTGCATTTTTAGTATTTTCCTGATGAAACACAGTGGGGGTAATTTATCAACACTGGGCAAATTTGCCCATGGGCAGTAATCCAGAGCAACCAATCAAATTGCTGCATTCATTGTTCTACTTGCAGCTGGCTTTAAAAAGCTAATCACTGATCATCATCATCATCATCATCATTTATTTATATAGCGCTGTCAAGATACGCAGTGCTTTACTGCAGTTATAGCAAACAGGGAATAAATGGTAGATAGCAGACAAGGATTACAGAGTACAATAGGGTTTACAAACTAAAAGGCTAGGGTACAATTGAGACATTAGGATTGTATAAACAATTTGTCATTTTTGATACAGCAATGGTTAATTAAGGTACATCGAATAGGCCTCTTTAAACAGATGGGTCTTTAAGGAGCGCTTGAAAGTTTGGAAGGAAGGGGAAAGTCTGACAGCTTGTGGCAGAGAGTTCCAGAGAAAAGCAGAAGCCCGAGAGAAGTCTTGTAGACGAGAATGGGCAGAAGTCACCAGAGGAGAAGTGAGGCGAAGATCAGAAGCAGAGCGTAGGTTTCGTGAAGGAGTGTATTTGGAGATTAGAGATGAAATATAGGGAGGGGTTTCTTTATTAAGGGCCTTGAATGTGAGTGTAAGTAATTTGAATTTGATTCTAGATGAGATTGGGAGCCAGTGAAGGGACATGCATATGGGAGCAGCTGACTTGTTGGAATACCTGTGAGGAGTAAGTTGCAGTAATCAAGGCGGGAGATGATGAGAGACTGAATCAGTGTTTTAGTTGATTCTGAACTGAGATAGGGTCGTATTCGAGCAATGTTGCGCAGTTGAATTCGGCAAGATTTTGCAATTGTTTGAATGTGTGGTGAAAAAGATAGATGAGAGTCTAAGATGACTCCTAGGCAGCGTGCCTGTGTGGTGGAATGAAAGGTGGTGTTGTTTACGGTGAGTGATATCTGAGGGACAGGGGAAGATCTTGGAGGAAATATGATGAGTTCTGTTTTAGAAAGGTTCAGTTTCAGGTGGCGCTGTGACATCCAGGAGGAGACAGCAGAGAGACAGTCTGTGACTTGGGAAAGGACAGAGTTAGAAAGATCAGGAGTAGACAAGTAGAGTTGGGTGTCATCAGCATAAAGGTGATACTGAAGTCCAAATGACTGAATGAGTTTTCCTAGTGAAGTTGTATAGAGCGAGAACAGCAGGGGGCCAAGAACAGAGCCTTGAGGAACTCCAACAGAGAGTGGGAAAGTAGTAGAAGTAGAGTTAGAGAAGGAAACTTTAAAGGAACGGTCAGACAGATAAGATGTAAACCATGAAAGAGCAGTGTCCCGAATGCCAGATGAGTGTAGAATGTCAAGGAGGAGTGTGTGGTCAACTGTATCAAAGGCTGCAGAGAGATCAAGAAGGATTAGAATGGAATAATGACCTTTAGACTTTGCCAATAGAAGATCATTGGTTACTTTGGTGAGTGCAGTTTCAGTCGAGTGTGATGGGCGGAAGCCAGATTGCAAGGGGTCGAGGAGGGAGTTGTGAGTGAGATGCTGGATCAGGCGTTTGTAAACAAGCCTTTCTAGTATTTTGGATGCGAATGGAAGAAGGGAGACCGGTCGATAGTTAGTGGGAGAGCTGGGATCAAGGGAAGGTTTTTTGAGGATAGGAGTGATTAGTGCTTGTTTGTATAATGATGGAAAGGTACCAGTAGAGAGTGAAAGATTGAATAAGTGGGTAAGTGCAGGAGAGAGTGTGTCAGAGATTGGGTGGAGAAGGCGAGAGGGTATGGGGTCAAGGGAGCAGGTGGTGGGTTTTGAGATGGCTAGAAGTTTGCTAACTTCATCTAGAGTTGCAGGGGTGAAGGAGTGCAAAGTAGATGTGAGTGGACTGCACGTTGGTCTAAGATTGTTGTCGGACGGTATGCTCAGCCTAATGAGATCGATTTTTTCATTAAAGAAATGAGCAAGGTCTTGGGCGGTAACATTAATAGGTGGAGGTGGTGGAGGGGGGCATAGGAGTGAGTTAAATGTGGCAAACAGCTGCTGTGGTTTGGAGGACATAGTAGATATTAGATAAGAGAAGTATTGTTCTTTGGCTAATGATAGAGCTCGGTTATAGCAGGAGAGCATGAATTTGAAGTGGATGAAGTCAGGATCAGTTCGCGACTTTCTCCACCGTCGCTCAGCTGATCTACTACATCTTCTGATTGGTTGCTATAGGTAACTGCCCATGGGCAAATTTGCCCAGTGTTGATAAATGAGCCCCATTGTGTTTCCTGAAAGCTTGCAAAGTAATTTCTGGAAGAATTAATGGTATCATTTCTACTATAATATCCCCTCATGAAACAAAAAGTCCTCAGTGTGTATAAATGTCACAGTCTGGGCAGGCAATAAAATGATACCGTAATTTAGTATTTATTAGAGGAAACCGACAGTTGCACATGGCTTCATCATAAAGGAAAAATTTTCTTGCATAAGCATGAGCTCTCCTATGCTAGCATGTATAAATAAGGTGCATAGAACTCCTAAAGAATGGATCTGTAGATGGAATACCGACGATCTGCAATGATGAAATATTTCCTATGCAGGGCATACGAGTTTAGACAAATAAGAACTGCATTTAATAGAATGGTCAAAAAGAAAGAAGGCTATTGTACAAAAATAAGAAAGCCCCAACATGCCACACTGCCTCTTTAATGAAAGTGATTATTTAACTTTTAGCCAAGTGCAAATATTTTTAAGGTTTTTATTTTTGGCAATTGGCATTACAATAATACGGTTATAGCAGAGTTGTCTTACACATCAGGTAGCATTATATAAACATTCAATAATGTATTATTAAATAATTCACACAACTGAGGGAGCGGCATTGGGGACACATGGGTCATATGGGATATATATATCATGGGATCAGTCAATCCAGTCATCCCACACTTCGTCTATAGGCCACATGCTTCATAAGCGAGGCGACGTTCGCAATGCCGCCCCCCTGCCGCCCGTCATGCTTACTTTAATAGCCAATGGGGGGTCCAGAGCAGGCCGCATTGATAGCGCAGAGGGCAAAATTGCGCTCTCTGCACTAGAAAAGCCAAATTTCCCGTTTAAAAAACGGAAATTCGGCTCTTTAAGTTACCAGGAGCGGCTTTTTACCACCCCTGGTACTGTCTGTGGAGATGCCGTCTGAGGCAAGGTGCTCACCTTACCTCATGGCAGAAACGCCCCTGTTCATAAGTCAGTTTGATCAATGGGAGCATACGATTGACTAGTTTTAGCCAGTAGCTAATTGATGGGGGCTTGGGTTGTAGCCATTGTAGAATAATAGCTTTTTTTGCATAGAATAATAGCGTTCTGTAAAGTTTTCTGGTATGACTTTGGGGAACTAGGTTGTCTATTCCTCCTAATAGGCACGCTTCGGGGGAGACAACTTGGGGTAGGTCTAGGAAGTCACTGAGGCATTGGGTCACATTGCTACAAAATTTTTGTATGTCTGGGCACATCCAAATAATATGTAAAATAGTCTGCATGGGGTGTTGACATCTTGGGCATGCAGGTGGTTTATTTGGAAAAGCCCTGTGGAGTCTCATGGGTGAATAATAGTACAGGTGTAAAACTTTGAAATGAATTAGTCTATCCTGTGTTGAAATATGATAGTAGTAAGCTCTTTCAGTGGCTTACCAAGTGCAAATATTTACAATAAAATTAAAATATAATGATGTACTTTGAGTTTTAAAGATCCAATTTAAGAACATTTAGGTAGTCATACACTTGCCAATCGTGTACTGTAGAGCATATCACTGACTGGCCTGTCAGCTAAATGGACAGATATCATATGATGGACCAGAAAAGGTATGGTCACCTTTCTCTTGTTCTGTTCATCGCGACCAACAACACAAATTAAATCAGAATCGCAAATGCCCCATGTAATGACCTAATCGACAGACCAGCGGATATCCATGACACAGTAATTGGTCAAGATTTTATGGCCAGCATCCGTATAACAAAACCTTATACCAAGATTAGTTATGTTCAGAAGAACACTATGATAATGTTAGAATTCCAAGTCTCCCACAAAGTACAATAATTTCTTCTGGATGACCACAGACGTTCCCCATCCCAGATACCACCCAGGTAAAATTGCTGACATTCCTGTAATTGTGGCTTCAGGGCACATGTATCAATTGTAGAGGTGCAAACCAGTGCTGGTAATGGTCCATACATAACATATTACTTTTAGCTTTGGTAGGCCATGGTTGCACAGTTTGCACAGCATAAAGCTAGGGGCAGGGCATTTCAGCAGGCTGATTTCAGCCCCTCACAGCGAGCAGTATTCTCTTCTTCTTTTGCATATGGAACCCTTGTGTTGGCCCCAAGAGAGTGTGTTCGCTCCAGAGCCGACACAAGGGTTCTAAACAGGAGAAAAGAAGACAATACTGGTCATGGTGAGGATCTTAAATCGGCCTGTGGATTTTGGCCCCTTCTGGCCCCAAGGGATATAATTCCTTTGGCAAGCATTAAGCACAGGGGCACTATTCGGCCCTCCAGTACTCCTGCCTTTTCCAGTACTCCTACTCCTCCTGAATGAAGTCCACAGGAAGGGGGCTTGTCAGGGGGTGCCCAAGTTAGTATTGTTTTATTGCCCAATAGTTTCAAGGACAGGGGACACAACACTTGAAATTATCCATTCACTTGTAGAATAGTCACTTGCGCTCATTTATGAGGGGATCGCTGCTAAAGAACAAGACAGTCTCCGTTTCAAAGCAACAATCGTTTGCAGATAATGAGCATACATGTGAATGGGAACAATTATGTACCTCAACAAACAAGGTGAGTAATTGCTGTGGGAACAAAATCTTGAAATTGTCCCTTTGCCCTTGAGGGATCCAGATTAAGCCTTGGAATCACCTTAGTGACCCAAGATTTTGCTTAGCATTATTCTTATTACTACTGTGAAAATGATTTTGCTTCCAGCCATCAGAGGCATCTCTGAATAAGACAGACTGATAATTATATGGAGATTATTATGAATAAATCTTTCTTATGAAATGTGCTTTAGTATCAGGCCACTAAAGTAAAGGAGAAATGAGGATAAAATGGGGCATTATATATCTTGAAGTTAAGAACTTGTAGTGTGTAAGAATGCAAAGTCCAAATGCACATTTACTCCCATACAAACTAATTCTAACTCCCATCCTCTGAAAACTGACGCCAGTGACTGTACTGATACAGTTTAATCACAGCAGGGCATCATAAAGAAAACTATGATCTATGAACTATTAGCTAGATAGGGCTGGGTACAGTAAAGAAAATCTGGCATATTTTACTGCATTCCACATTTCTCCTAAACATCTGTCTGGCATCGTAAATATGCAGGGGGTTGTCCAAGCACAGCATTATGTTTCAGGGAAATTAAATTATGGTCCGTCTGCTTTGTACTAGATTTCAATTTAGCAAATGCACAGACGCAAGTCATAGGTCATAGCTTAATATGTGCACAGCCCATTGCTCCATGGAATAGAGGCCTGGACAATTGCAGAGCTTTTTGCTATTCTTGTCTCAAAACAGACTTCTTTGATGCTCTTTCTGCCACCTGCCTGTACTTGGATGACATCATTTCTGATTCCTTCTGTACCAGATGATGGCTTTATTGTTTATGGCTTTATGATGACATCACGAATGTGTTTTGGAGGGGAGGGGTAGGGACAGGTAAAAAAAGCAGAATGTGGTGTCAGGTCCAAGTCTACATAATAAAACCCTTATAGGCCACTATCTAGGATTATTTGTCAGAGCTCTCATAGGAGTACAGGTATGGGATCTGTTATCCAGAAACCCATTATCCAGACAGCTCCGAATTACAGAAAGGCCGTTTCCCATAGACTCCATTATAATCAAATAATCCAAAAATTTTAAAATGATTTCCTTTTTCTCTGTAATAATAAGACAATACCTGGTACTTGATCCAAACTAAGATCTAACTAATCCTTATTGGAATCAAAATCAGCCTACGGGGCTTATTTAATTTTTACATGATTTTTCAGTAGACTTAAGAAGATACATATTACGAAAATATGTTATCTGGAAACCCTCAGGTACCAACCATTCTGGATAACAGGTCCCTTACTTATATATAGACTGCTGCATCCTGAAACCAGGTGACAATTCGTATGGTAAAGAGAAAGTTACCTCCTCCTGGCCAGTTAGTGGGAAAACTGCACCAGCCTGTGGTTCTTCTTAGTGAGCATCATGGAGCGATCCTCTGCTTTCCCTTATTTCTTCAATGCCTATGGCATGTGCAGTATAGTGAAAAAGATGGCTTTTTGGTTAAAGTTTGGTTTTGACTCTACTGCACATGTGCACTCATGTGAAGAAAGAAGGTGCAGAAAGACAATTGCTCTGTGGTGCCTACTGGGAAGAATCTCGGGCCAATGCATTTTTCTGCTAATAAAAACACCAGCCCAGAGTAAGAAAAGGGGTGCCTAATAGTGATTTACACTTTCCTTTAAGAAGTGTCAATAGACAAGAACCCTTGCCGTCCTGAGAATGGGTAGTAGTGGGTAATAGCATCTCAGTATGTTTTCGGAAACAAGAAAACATCTCTCGTGGGAAACTCTGGCTGCCACATCCACCAGCAAGTAGCTAAACTGACCTTTGCTACAGAGAAATAAAAAATTATAATAGATAGAGCCGCCCATTTTGCTAAATTTTTCAGACAAAACTTAAGTGGAGGCACAAGTGGAGTTTACACAAACTTTTGTGTAAACAATCAGAATTGTTGTTTAGCTCTCAAAAATAACACATTGGACCAGAGTCTTTAAAGATTGTGGGAAAAAAAAAATCAAAATTGGATTGTTAGTAAATTACTCCCTTGATGTAAAGTATTATTAAAGAAGTTGGTCACCTTCAAATTAACTTTTAATATGATATAGAGGGTGATATTCTGAGCCTATTTGCAATTTTTTATAGTTTCTGAGTTCTTTAGCTTTTTATTTAGCCACTCTTCAGTTTCAGAAATATGGTTGCTAGGGTCTAAATCACCCTAGCAACCACACACTCATTTAAATAAGAGACTGGAATAGGAAAGGGTCTGAACAGAAAGAGGAATAGTAAAAAATAGCAAAAACAATACAATTGTAGCCTAAAGCTGGCCATAGACGCAAAGATCTGATCGTACGAATCAAGGATTCGTGCGATTTTCCGACCGTGTGTGGAGAGTCCCGACATTTTTCGTCCATTTTTCGTCGATCGGACAGCTTAGATAATATCTCTGCGTGTATTGCCGATCGTACGATTTTCAGTGGGAGACTGTCACTAGCTTTGGTTGGACATAGATATCGTACGATTGCTGTCAGGGGCAGAACATTGCTGATCTGTTCTTTAACTAATCTGACTGGTAAGAGTTTGATCTGAATGGTTAGTGGCGGGTCGGGAGATGGGAAAGTCCGATCGTACGATGATTCGTAAGATCGGATCTTTGCATCTATGGCCAGCTTTACAAAGCATTTGGTTTTTAGATGGTGTCAGTGACCCCCATTGGAAAGCTGGAAAGAGTTAGAAAAAAAGCAAATAATTAAAAAACTATATAAAAGAAAAAATAAAAATCAATTGAAAAGTTGCTTAGAATTAGCCATTCTATAATGTACTAAACATTATCAATTAGCATAAAGCTGAAACACCCCTTTAATGTTATCTTATACTTGTTCTTGGCTTTTCACCTCTGGCTTTGTTATAAGCTTGTGAATGTCTGGCTGCATTTCCATATCAGTGTTTGCAGAGACAGAGACTCTTTGTCGGTCAACACAAAGGTAAACAGAGTTAGTTTCTATTGTGGCTTGTAATAAAGGTCGTACTTGGGAATATGTCACTCAGTCCTTATACAGTGACTCAGGCAGTTTTACAGCAGCAGAAAAAGTAAAAATATGACCAGCTTTGGAGATGTGAGGAAAGTAATACAAACCTGAGCCACAACATTACATCCAGCCGCACCTTGACAAGCTGCAGTAACCTGATATTTCTCTGCACAGCAGCTTGAGCATGTAACACCATAATAATACATGGCCACTTTAGTTCATTAGTTCACTTTAATTATGGAGAAGCTTAAGGAGCTATAGATCTGGTACTGAACTACAAAAATTAGCCATATTATAAAAATAGGACATAGGATCAACGAACAGATGCGGATGCGATCCGACAGGATATTTAGTCCCATCTGATCGACATCTGGCCGACTTTGGGCCAGATATCGACCGGGGAAGCCCGTCGGAGGGCCAATAAGCTGCCAACTCGGTCTGTCGGAAGCTTTTATAGGCCCATGTATCGGCCACCTTAAGAGCTGTATCGTCAGATATACAAGTAGAAACAATAGAATTCTATCTCTATCTGATGATTCAGCATTAACCCCTGGCTGAAGTTCGAGCACCTTCAAAGGCACCAAAAAAATGTTTCTGTCTTGGCTGATCGACAAAACCAATATCCAAGTCTTTTGCTAATATCAGTCACCTTGTCTCCCGCCATCAGGGCTGCTCCTGCCATGAGGCAAGGCAAAAACCTTACCTCAGGCAGCAGTGAGTGGCTAGTAAACAGGGGTGTCCTCTGGTAACTTTAAGACTTTAATTTTTGGTTTTCAAAATTGAAATTTGGTTCTGCTAGCAGAGAGCGCACTCGTTGCTCTAGTGATGCGGCACCCCTTTGACTCACTCCCACACTGAAGTTTTTGAGCGGGAAAGGGGGGCAGCATCATGGCAGTTGCCTCAGGCAACGCACAGATATTATTGTATGATAATATGTGTGCATGTATGGCCACCTTAAGGGTAAAAGCAAAGCTGAAATCAAACAGAAGCAAACCTTATAGCCAGACACAGCTGATACACTGGAAGGCCAACTAAATACAGTACTATACGTTTAACTGGCAATCACTATGGAGAATTAAATCAATATTTGTTCCCAGTGTAAACACCACAGGCAGGATGAGACACAGCATGGGAAAGTTCAGCACACTCAATTCGGCTTTGAATATTATAAACTACAGATGTGTTTTGTAATTCTGGGAGGAGAGTGCAGCCATCAGTCTAAATGACAACTATTGCTCAACTGCATATTTTCCTGTCTGCATCTGCCTCCTTGTCAGAATTTTTGTAAAAAGCCATTGCCACGGTCCCATGAATATAGCAAACATATCGCTGGGAAGCTGTATCGCCCTCGCTAGAATAATTTATGAACAAGGGTTGGAGATCATGGACAGACATAAAGGATATTGATCTCAAACAAGAGTGAATCAGCCTGTGACTCTTTTAGGACAAAGACACACGCGAAGATTCGGGGAGATTTAGTCGCCTGGCAACAAATCACCTCTTCTTCGGGCTACCGGCAATTTAGATTCTAGCCGGTGGGAAGGCTTTTCCGGGAGATTAGCTGCCCGAAGAAGAGTCGATTTGTCGCCGGACGACTAAATCTCCCCGAATCTTCGCGTGTGTCTCTGCCCTTATGGCCAGGCTCACACTGATAACGCTGTTGTTGAGAACATCCCAAACTGAAGCAGATTATTCGAATCACTCTGTCTCTGCATTTACTTTGATGTGTGCAGTAACCACAGTAATTGGTATTGACTTTTCCTCAGTGTTTCCTTGCAATTGCCCTATGTCAGGGGTTCAGGCACAGAGGTGGTTAGAGAGACAAGCTTCTGACACATCATTTGGACATCACACATATTTTCATGGCTGGTGGCACAACCAAATATCACATAGTTAATACTCATTTAGCACTTCATGTTCCCTAAAGGGTTAGAATGCTAGTAGGGATCCCCAGATCTTAGCTGACCACTACCAGCAGTGATGTGCTGGTCGAGTTTTCCTGCCCTGCCCTGCACCCTCCCAACCTGAACTCGGCCAAGTCGTCCCCTCTATTTATATACCACTCGCCCCGCTGTGACATCATGAAAAGGGCAGGTAGGCACAAGTCTTTAAACTGAGGGGCCGGAACCCAGCAGCGTGAGATTTACCCTCAGGTCGGGAGGGTTTGGGGTGGCTACCGCAAAAAATCTTTGGGTTGTGGGTAGAGAGAGCGGAAGGGAGCGCTCAACCCAAACCTGCCCACCCAAAGATATTTTGCGGTAGCTAGCCCGAACCTGCCATCTGGTTTCGGCCAGCCCACACATCACTAATTGCCAGTCTGCCAGCAGTAGTAGCAGAACACTGAAAGGCACTTTTGAAGCTGTGGCTTAGGCGTGATATAAAATTCTTGCGTTTGACCCTTGCCTACAGGAGATTTATCATACCCATGAATGAAAATCTGTAGGTCTGCATCTGTATGAACAGCCTTAGCAAACAGCCCAAGGATGCCAGGTCAGATGTGAATTAGTGAATGTTGTCCTCGGTCTGGTTCCAGGGAGAGTTTTATCAGTGAGGATGACTGCCAGTATTCTGCCCAGTAATGCAAACAAATTGGACACGCTCCATTGTGCTGATCTAATAAATTATGTGGTGCTGGAATCATAACATGGGATTAGTCCTGTCAGTGCTACATCATTAAGCATATACGGTAGCGAGTATACCAACTGAATGATCAAATGGATCAGTGCCAAACCTGGGGCATTTCCTTTCAAATAGTTTTTATCCAGCCGTTATCTGAGCGCCAGATGTTGTGAAATGGAGTCACTGCAGTGCTCATGTGTATACAAAACATTAGGCACTGGATGTGGGCTATTCAGATACATGAGATTAACATGAATAATTAGAAGAATACAATATATCTAAATGCGTAAGGGGAATGGCACACCAGCTGGATTTAGTTCCGCTACTAGAAGCAGCAAAAAGCCATAGAACTTTTCCTATAATAATTGTGGATCCGAGGACCCAGTGGATCTTCAGTGGAACATCTTGGGTCGAAATCCACCTGCAATTCAAGTTCTAGCTCGGAGTGTCCTCCATTTACCTTTGATTTTTGCTATTTAAAGGAGACATTTTGCGTTAAAAATAAGAATGTACCAGTGCGTTATACTCATTTAGATATAGAAGAATTGTGCTAAAAAAGTCGTGTTTCAGGCTGATTTATTGAATATTTCTGCAAAAACCCTAATAATCCCTCCCTTCGTTTCCACTTCCTGCTCCCTGAATTTCCAGGTTGTGCAGGGGAGCCGGAGGCACTTAGCTCACTGCAATCAGCAGCTAGCAGGACCTGTTAGGAAAATGAAGCATGTCTTTGCTTGTGTGACTGCAGGGCTGTGATTGGCTCTACCCCTCCTATTATGCCTCTGGCAGGGACCGTCTTTTGGGAGCTCTAATAAAGAGGCTATTTTTAAAGATAATATTAATTTTTAGCACCATGTAAAAGTAACACCATATATTACATATAATTGCCTACAAAATTAGGGTTTTTTCATTTATCCTATATGTCTCCTTTAAGTTCACCTGCCCAAAATGCATTTGCATGGCCAAAAGACTGATGGATCAGATAGGGTGCAGTGTGTGTGTGTGTGATCACTGTGTTCCTGTTAGGGAGAGCCACTGGGATCAAAATGACATTCCTTCTCTTGGGTGAGTTTAATACTATCTGTGTCACACATAGTACTACTGCTGGTAGGAAACTATCGCTGAAAAATGTTCATGTCAATGAACTAGTTACTAGAATGCCATAGGTTTATTGCTTCCTGGGCAGCAGTAATGCAGTGGCTACTGAAGAAGGCTTTTCCCTGCGGGGACCACATATAATCCTAAAGGCTCATGGTTCAGGTTCATGAAGAGTTTCTTAAAGGATAAGTCAACTCCAAAAAATATTTTTGCTTCATATAAGAAAACACAATTCTAGCCAACTTGCCCATATACATTAAGTACACATTTTCTAGTGTTTAAGTTATTTGTATATGTATTGCTATTGAAAGCAGTGTTTGTCCCTGCCTATTCTCTGCCCTGGTTGCTCTGACTGTTGATACAATGTTGCAACAGGCCCCTTAAAGGGGAACTCCACAAAAACATAACTGAAGCTTTTTGAAAAGTAAACATACTTTCAAGCAACTTTGCATTATACATCAATTAAAAAATATGCAGACTTTTCATGATTTTTAATGGTTTGAAGTTCCCTAAGCCTAGCCTCCTGCTCTTCTGCTGATCTCTCTGACTACTTTGCTGAGCTGGCTGACTACTGTTACTTTGTATCAACAGCCATCCATCCTCAGCCTGCATCCTCCAAACCCCACAATTCCCAGCACATGTGATGTCAATAAGGAAAGGAACATCACAGTGCAATGCATTGTGGGTTATGTAGTTCCTGCATGCTGTCTGTAAGCTCTGGAGAAGTTGTTACAATTTGTAACTTCAGTGTTTTAGTCACTCCTTCCCTGCCAGGATTTCAAATGATGAAGAAAGAGAAGAACTGTTAAACAGCTGGATTTCAGCATAGAAAATGGCATTAATTCATACTTTTTGAAGAAACAGGTAACCGTGATGGGTATATTAGGGGTTTATGTGTTATGTGAGCCTCTTTATCAAATTTTGGTTAGGAAGCCAGAGTTCCCCTTTAATCAGCTGCCTTGTCTTACATTGTATCAACAGTCAGAGCCAATGAATGGAATGTATATGGGAAAGTTGCTTAGAATTGTGTTTTCTTTTATTAGGCAAAAAAATATTTTTGGTGTTGACTTATCCTTTAAAGGAGACACGTAGGATAAATAAAAAAAACTAATTTTGTAGGCAATTATATATAAGGTGGTGCTGGTTTTAAAAATGTATATTGACTTCAAAATTAGCCCCTTTATTTGAGCTCCCCATAGATGTTCTCTATTTCAAATATAGGGTGGGTATGTTCTAATAGTCGATGCCAAAATACAAAGTAGGAGGGGGATAGCCAATCACAGCCCTGCAGTCAGACCACCACAAGACATGCTTCAGTTCCCTATCAGGTCAGCCTAGTTGCTGATTGGTTCCTATCCTACAGCGCAGTGTACGGAATGCTGTCAGCTCTCCTGCACAGCGTGGGAAAGGAGGCAGCAGCAAGGGAACAGATAGGCTGGACTAGTAGGGGTTTATCAGAAATTTTCAATAAACTAACCAGAAGCACAACTTTTTAAAGCATATTCCTTAATTTCAAAGTTTACTCAGGGGTGCTTCGCCAATGAGGCGAGTTGAGGCTGTCGCCTCAGGTAGCAGCACCCCACTAGGTACCAGGGGCAGCAAAAATGCTGCTCCTGGTACATTAAGAGCGAATTTCCAGGGGGGGGGCAGCAGCAACTGCTGCTGCCTCAGGCGGCAGAGGGGCCAGGATCACCCCTGAGTTTACTGCACTGGTATATTCTTGTTTTTTACATAATATGTTTCCTTTAAGGTAGAAGCACAGTATTGCCCATGTTTACTGACTGATTGTATGGGGTCAAGAATACAAAAAAATCCCATCCGGGTCCAGGGCCTCATTTGGCTAATCTTTAATCTACATTTTGCATTTCTGTAACACAATATTTCTTCACATTTTTGCATTACTTTAGCAAAGGGAAAGGAAGTGATGTGACAATCTTACTTACAAATCCACACGCTTGACCCTAGCAACCACTGGCTTGATTGACAGAGTTTGTACAACTAAGAGATAAATATATTTACTTATATACAGGTGTGGATGCTTCTGGGCTGTCCACGCCTCCAGCTGCTATTCAGCAACTCCCATTCAATTTCACCAGCAACTGTCAGTGTATTTGGGAGCTGAAGAAGCAGACTGCTCTATAAACAGACACACACCTTTGCAAAGCCTACAGTGAAGTGACCAATGGAGTGCAAGAGGGCATGAGCTGTACAGCAGTAGCAGCGGGTGGGTAGCGTTATACACAGGTACCGCCGACCCTCAGCAATAAGCAGGAGTCGGACACATGAGCGATAGTCAAGTAGTCAGACACTGGGGAATCCATCTGGCCTCGACAGGGAGCGACTTACCCTGGAAATAGTTAAGGGTTGTTCGAAATCTTTCCCTCCAATCAGCCGAAATCCCCAAGGTGAAGGTCCAGTCATTAGGACACGTTTAGTAGCCATGTTGTGCCCAGCTTTGTCCCACTCACGTTATCTGCTCCCAGCACGGGCTGTTGTCAAAGTTCCACTCGGGACTCTTTCCCTGATGTCTAACCCTGTGAGACAAAGAGGGCGTGGCCTGATAGCTGGGAACGCCCATTTAGCAGCGATACAAAACGTCCTCACCCTACAGTGCCCGTAGCCATTGGCTTTATCTTTTGAGATGGGAAGTTCTGGTCCTGGCTCCTGCCCTCATTCCCGGCCCCTTTCTGACACCGTGCTGTTGCCTTGTATGGAAGAGCAGGGATCCCAAACTCCGGCAATGTTTGCATAATGTTTACATTCTTTCCCGCCCACCCTCTCCCCTGTGCATCAATAGAGAGACCAAGCGCACCCGCCGCACCTTGGAAGGGCTCATGGGAATTGGGAACGAATTACTATAGGGCAGCGCTCACAGCTCACAGAGAGACTAGGGCCTTACATAAACTAGGGACAAAAGCTTTATGTGATTAAGGGGGGATTTTATCAGTCAAAACTTTCTGTGGACTTCATAGACCTTGGGCATTAGCCAGTGCCGGGCAAATGCCAGCCAAGTCGCACCCGCCCCACACCACCATGCCAGGTTGGCGGTTTTCCAGCCAAATTGGGCTACTAATTTAAATTCCCGGCGGATTTTGAAAGTACAAACTAGCCAAGGTACGGATATCGGCTACTTTTTGGGCCTTTGGCTGGTTTGTACTGGTTAAACGAGCCAAAGATGTGCCAAGCCTGAATCTCGCAATGCATGTTGGGAAATGTAATAACAATTTGCCAACTGTCAAGTTTAATGGAAGACCACTATACCCAGCATGCAATGGGACTGACTTATGTCGAAGTCGTGAGTTACTAGATTTCGGGCTCTGTACCCCATTCTGGTCTTTTTACGGCGACTATTCTAAATTTCAGACAATTTGGGGCAAAAATCTGCTGGCCACTCAAATCTCTATAGGTTTGACCTGTTTTACCAATATTTATTGTAATTGTATATGGACCTTGTATATGGGGCCTCTATACCGCCTGGCCCCCCTCTGTAGTTATGCCCCTGGTGATGGGTGAATTTGTCCCATTTTGCTTTATGGAAAATTTAAAAAAGGAATATTTTCACATATGTTCATTTTTATAACTTTAGACTCCATGTATTGTACTGTTTTTGGGCTACTTTTGAAGTGCCTTTTGGCTAGTTTTGGGCTGGTTTTGAAACTGACTTGGCTGGTTTTGAAAATTAGACCTGGCATCCCTGGACCATGCGCAAACGGGGACGCGCGTGCACTAACGAATACGGACAGACCAGCATTAGCCCTTGCTTAACCTTCAGTGACAGACTAGGGGTAGGCTGCTTATGAGCTACATGCCGGAGCCTCCCAAGCCTTGCGCCCTAGGCACGGGCCTCTTCTACCTGCCCCTAGTTCCGGGCCTGGCGTTAGCTTACAGTTACTATACACAAGCTGAGGTAATTTTTTCTAAAAAAATTTGAAACAAATGATTTAAAGAATACATCTGTATTGTAAATTGTATTTACTGTAAAAGGAGACTGATAAAATATATATTTTTTGTTTTCCGTTAAGAGGCAGAGATAAAATCTTTACGGTTCCAACTCTGCAACCATTTAGTATATCTATGGCATCTTAGAGCAGATTCTCGTTTGCCAGAATCCACAGATTGCCTTGTATTCTACACACATTCAAGATTTATTTGCCCTAATGCTCTGCTGAGTAGTACTCCAACTATGAAAAATTTGACTTTGGGCCAATAGGTAGCAGTTACGGTTGCCACCTGGCCAATAAAAATTATGGTTGATCCCAATTTTATTAATAGGGAAAAAAGACAAATATATAGGAAGGCATTTTTTTCCAGAAAAGGTGGCAACCCTAGTAGCAGGGCCTGGGTCCAGAATTTCCAGGCAAAAGGACTGCATAAACAAGCTTGGCACTTTTGAAGACTCCTAGGTTTTACACATCTGTGGCCTTATAAAAATATTTACAACAGAAAGGTTAGTGAGCCAAATGTAATACGGACAGCAACAAAATATGAAGCAGTCATCACAAATCCCTACGAAATACTCCCTGCGAGTATTAAGAAACACCCAAGTTTTTTCTCAGATCTTATTTGCATACACTACTATATCTTTATGGTATTATGTATTTTTGTGATGTTTTCTTTGCACCATTTTAAATAGTGCAAAGAAAACACCAAAACAATGACACAGTGTCAATTAGGGTTAGTCAATCAAGAGCCATCTCATTTACATGTCATTACTCAAGCATGAAAAATGTTCCTGCGTGGTGCCAAATAAGGGCTGTGATTGGCTATTGGTATAATCACTCCCCCTCCCTTATCAGCATTTCTTATTATGATTTCTTTGTTGTTCTTAAGAGTCTTAAGGTGGCCATACATGGGCAGATAAAGCTGCCGATATTTGTCATTTAGACCAATTTCACAGCATATCTGCCCGTGTATGGGGGCTTCCGACGGGTCTTCCCGATCGATATCTGGCCACGATATCGATCGTGAAGGGTTGATTTTTACCCGACCGACCTGTCAGAGCCCCTTGGCGTATCGTAACTCAATCGTTCGACCATGCGGCCGAACGTTCAAATTACCCCCGATATAGTCATGCCGTTAGTGTCATATCGGGGAAAGATCCGCTCGTTTGGTGATGTCGACAAACGAGCATATCTTTGAGTCTATGGCCAGCTTTAATGGCATCTCTCTCCACAGGTGTCAGATTATCCTGCCATTTGTGTTTGTTTTTGTGTAGCATTATCATAGCGTTGTTAATCAGTCGATGGAAAGTTTTAATGGAAGGGGTTGAGCTCACTGGATCAACCCTGCTCTTTTTCTTGAAAATCCGTTCTATGCCTTTTGCTGCATATGCATCCTGCTGCTTCTCATGTGTCCCTCCGTTCAAGCCCCTTGCTATTCCCTCAACACCAAACTGTTAATTTAGGCAGATTTGTTGCATATAAAAAATATCGTAGCAAAAATACATTACTGAAAAAGGTATATAATGCATTCATGAGTGACCAAACAGGGTGGATTTCAATCAGTGTCTGATCACGTCCTATTCAGATATCATACAAGCCTGGCAGAATTTTGCTTCAGCCAAAGACAACTACTGTATATGTCAAAGGTATGTTCTGTGACCACTCTGCTGCCCACTGTGTTTGTAACCACACAGGCTTGCACCCATTTTGGTACTGCAAGAAATCACCAGTCTATTTTGGGAATGGCTGCATGATTGCCCCTGAAAGTTGTCCTTTTTGCAACCTCTAGTAACCTGCTGCACTAGGATCACCAGGGGCCCAAGTGCAATGTTTGCCCAAATGTTTTGCATTCAGTCACCATTACTTTCTTAATCAAACCCTATACACCAATATCCCCCAACCTTACATACTGCAGCTGGTAAAAAGGATTCTGATTCCAGTACTATTAATAGAGAATTTTTTCCACAAATAAGTGTCAGTCTTATTAATATCAGTCACATGATGCAATAGTAATTCTGTCAGAGACCTTTGCACTAGTGATGTGTGGATCAAGAAAAACTCAACCCGCACCTGACCCTAACCTGCAAAATGTTGCCATTGTATGACAAGCACACAACCCACACCTGCATCATTTTATTCTGTGCGCTACTTCTGTGCATGCCTCTGTGTCCAAGACAGGGAATCTTTTAGAGCAGTGGGCTGTACTTCCCCAGCCTGACCTGCACCGAAGCCTAACCCCAGGGCCAGAACTACCCCTAGTCCGTGTTTGCTTCTCTCTGCCACTCTCCCCTCTGCTGATCTCCCCTCTGTCACTCTACCCTCCCCTCTGTACCTATCCCCTCTGTCACTATCCCCTCTTCCGCTCTCCCCTTGTCACTATCCCCTCCCCTCTGTCACTATCCCCTCCCCTCTGCCACTCTCCCCTCCCCTCTGTCAATATTCCCTCTTCCGCTCTCCCCGTCACTATCCCCTTCCGTCTGTCACTATCCCCTCCCCTCTGTCACTATCCCCTCCCCTCTTCCACTCTCCCCTCTGCCACTCTCCCCTCCCCTCTGCTGCTCTCCCCTCTGTCACTATCCCCTCCCCTCTGTCACTATCCCCTCCCCTCTGCCACTCTCCCCTCTGCCACTCTCCCCTCCCCTCTCCTGTGGCTCTCCCCTCTGTCACTATCCCCTCTGCTTTGCCGCTCTCCCCTCTCCTGTCACTCACCCCTCTGTCACTTTCCCCTCTTCTGCCCTCTGTCGCTTGCCCTGTGCTCCCTTCCATTGCTGTCCCTTCTATGACCATGGCCCCCTACCACATATGGGCAGGTGGTGTACAAGATGGCTGACCAGGTTTCCTAGAGCACCTAGTCGGCTTGGCCCATCCCTGCCTAACCCAAGATAGTCAAATTTTAAACCCAACCGGTGGTCAACCCGCTGGTCACCACAGGTTTCAGGGCAACCTGCACATCACTACTTTGCACAGAACCAATAACCTGAATAAAACTATATTATGATGGTGGGGTTTTTTTTTTCATTCATAATCACCTACCTGCGATTCTGTACCTTTAAGAAGAAATAAACAGTAGATGACAGATATATTTGAAAATACAGGACAAATGCAACAATTATTCAATGCTTTAATTTATTAGGCTTCAAAATATAATGCACTGCAATATGAAAACAACACAACATAACTTGAAAAGTGACTGGTATGGTGATAACTGAACAATGCTGTTAAAGTGTATTGGACTATAAAGTTTGGTAAGGAAAGCATTATTGTGAAATAGCCAAATGGTAACATAATTCTAAATATGGTGGCTGAAACTTCTGTTGAAAGAAAAAACATTAATAAGATATGTTTGCTAAAAAGTGTTCAGTGTCATTTTCTTATGTGTCCTATGGTTCTGTGCTTAACTCTTCTTGTGTCATTTAAAACAAACTCGTTCATTAAATTAAATTCAAGAACTTGTTTTTCCTGAATCTTGCGCTTTTATCTTTCCATCAGTCCTCTTAAATTACTCTTTTTTCTATACAAGATACAACATACATGTTCTTTACAAAGTCAAATATACATATTTACAATTGCTGTCTCTTATATGAACCATCTGTGACTTAGATGTACTGTGTACATGGAAAAAGAAAAAAAAAACTTAATATAGGTAATATATCAAAACATATTGCTAGTCATGCCAACGCAGCTGCAATTGTTAATAAATCTGTATAAAAGCAATAGCAAAAAAATAGTCATCTTATATTAAATATATCTTGTTATGACAAAAGAACATTCTCAATCTTTTTTTTTTTCTTTTATGACCATAAGCTACAAACTTACAGTATTACCCTCCCTTTTTTTTTATTAATAAATGTGTTTATTTTACAGGTGTTTACAGTTTGGGAGATTGCTTTGATAGGCAGATTACAAAGATTATATTTACTTCTTGCATTATTTTGTAAAAATAATTCAACGTGGAGCCCAGTTTGGCAATGACAAGATCATTCTAAGCCAGGAAGCCAAATGATGTCTGGACCTTCTGAATTGAGACATGGCCTAATCTACGATGATTTGAGGGTATCAGTTATATATAACCATATATAATACACAAAAGCCATGAATATCCTGTAAATTATATCCTTATAAACTGTGAGTTCTGATGTCATCAGTTATAAAAGGTAAGTTCTGATGTCATTTCTGTCACATGACTCACTGAAACTTGTGCATTATAATTAATAAAGTACCCACCTGTTGCAAAATATTAGAATATTATAAGTTACCTCAGAGTTCCATGACCTGAGTTTCGGCCTCGTGTTTTTATATGGTCATGAAATACCTCGGTAACTTATAATATCCTTATATTTTACAAGAGGGGGTACTTTATTCACTATATATATATATATATATATATATATATATATATAATTTTATAAGATGGCTTTGTTCAGGTGGTTTCCCCTTATTGGAAGCCCAGTTAGCGACGACATTGGTCATTTGCTGAGCTTGTGCCTCATTCAGGGGGTAAAATGTTCTGATAACTTAGTTTCCAAGCTCTTTCTGTAGAAGATCTCATGCCAAATGATAGAACAACAAGTGGAAAAATCCCTATCACGTCTCGTATCTGTTCCTCAGGCAATTTAGCAATGATTATAATAGAGGCAATACCAAGTGACCCATCGTAGTATGAGGGTTTCTTGAGTGCACCCAACAAGGCACAAAAGCAGTTACTTATAACCAAAGTGACCTTAGACAACCAGACTATGCATGGACACTACTATGGACATATTTGTAATTAACAGCCTTTTGTCTCAAAACAGAATGGGCAAGCCCCCACCACAAAAAAAAAAACGATTCTCTAATTTGCAAACTGTATCTACTTCTCATAGCAATCACCTTATAATACTCATTATGTTGTTATGAATGTTGATTTGTTCAGATAGCAATAAAGGCAAATGACTCCCATGAACACTGATGGCGCTTTTGAGCATTGAGCACCATTATGAATGACGCTTTAAGATGGTTTTGTGCACAAATATTCTCTATAGCACACAGGATTTCCTATGGCTTATTATTAGGCATAGAATTTCTGTAATAAAAAATGTCAGTTTTCATTGCTTATTAATTAGTTCATATTGGTTGGTAAGAGCTGACTGACCAATTCCTGCACTCTACAGCTACAACCGAACTGCAGATTTTTACTCTGGAAAAATTCTGGGGGGGATATACCCTCAGCAAAATAGCTGCAGAAGGGCATAGCCGAACAAACGTATTCAGCCTTGAGGCTTTTCTTGTTTTCCTGTAAAATAACAATTCTCTGTTGCCTTGAACTGCATAATTTAGGCTGTTAAATATCTAAAGTAACAGCTGAAGTGAATATAAAAAAATATTTGTTGTTCCTCCTTTTGATTAAAAGGTTTGAAATAAAAATAAAAGGGAAAATCTAAAATTTAGAACTTAAATAAAATATTTCAAAGGCAACAGGTTCAATATAAATTGTAAGAAATAGGTTTTAACTTCATCATATATAAAGAAGTCAGAGGGCCACTTCTTAAACCCAGAACTGACACATGTAAACCATATACCTCTATAAATAACTTTTATCTAATACATTCAGCAAAGGCTTTCGGTTAGCATCATTCCCACAAGCAAGGCTCCGTATGGATGTTTCCCAGTAATTCCGAACACCATCTTCTTTAGTAGAATACTAATTTTACGTAATTGCCTGGAAAAGTACCAAAGAGTTTGGTTCTTCTAGACGTACCTAGGTGGTAAAATATAGAACATTAGCAAACAAAACAATATTTTTATCCAGATCTAAGGCTTTTCTTTTTAAAGGGATTCTGTCATGATTTTTATGATGTTGTTTTTATTTCTCAAATAATTCACTTTTCAATATAAAATTTCATTCCTGAACCAGCAAGTGTATTTTTTTTTTAGTTGTAATATTGGTGTGTAGGCAGCCATCTCACGTCATTTTGCCTGGTCGTGTGCTTTCAGAAAGAGCCAGCACTTTTGGATGGAACTGCTTTCTGGCAGGCTGTTGTTTCTCCTACTCAATGTAACTTAATGTGTCGCAGTGGGACCTGGCTTTTACTATTGAGTGTTGTTCTTAAATCTACCAGGCAGCTGTTATCTTGTGTTAGGGAGCTGCTATCTGGTTACCTTCCCATTGTTCTGTTGTTAGGCTGCTGGGGGAGAACTTGCATTAGAGTAGAGTGACTGAAGTCCATCAGAGCACCAGCCACATGACTGGGGACAGCTGGGAAACTGGCAATATGTCTAGCCCTATGTCGGATTTGAAAATTAAATATAAACAAATCTGTTTGCTCTTTTGAGAAACAGTTTTCGATGCAAAATTCTGCTGGAGCAGCACTATTAACTGATGTGTTTTGAAAAAACAATCCCTTCTACCCCCTGACGCAAACCATCCCAGCACCCCACCTCGGTGTCCTCAAATTTATCCCCCATGCTCCAGTCCAAGGCAGGATGTGGTCCTGGGCTGGTGGGGCCCACTAGGACTGGGGCCTACTGGGTTTTCCCCCAGTGCCAGTTATTTGGTCAGAAAAATGCATTATTGTACCCATCTGAACTAAATGGATAGCCACAGGTACTTGCACAGCAATGGGGGAGTTCTGTCATTATATTACATTACATATTATGTGACCAGAACATTTAAGTTGGCTGCTACAGGTACTAACCATAGATGTGGAGGGATCATTTATCATTTTAATGCCTGGTAACATGCAGGGGTTAAGTACAGACCCCCGTGTGCCAAAATCTTACCGTTAGAATAGCTACACAGGCCAATCACAGCATCAGTACAGGAAAGTCCCTTTTCTAAAATAAGGGCACAATCTTAAATGGAAAAACTTCATCATTCAAGCTTGGTGTTACAGAATTGACCAGGCCTCAGGATAAAATGTTTTAATAAAAAACTGATTTGTGGCTGTATCATTTATATAGCTATATCCATTTATAATGCACAATAAAAGTTATTTTATACTATATAATGCAAAAAGTAGCTTATCGCCAATTTACAACAAGCAATGAAAATATGGTTTATTTGCATTCTTTTCCTTGCTTTAGCTTGATAATCAGGTGAAAAAACTTTAGCCTAACATACCAAGTGAAAATATCTCACAACTTGTTATCCAAGTGCAGGTAATACATCATGAAAGTATCTAATTCAGTACTGCATTGATGAACAGAGAGATCAGATATTACCTCTAATTTTAGATGAAAACAAATGCTTTATTTCTTATTGAGCTTTGGTAAATACATTATAATGGGTATTGCCTAATATCCTTATAGACGACTTCCGCAGATATAAATAATAGACAGTGCTCAAACAGACTCCGGCCTACTTCTTCCATTTTGTTGTTCACAGTTTGTCCACAAGCCACTTCAGGCTATGGTGAGAAATGGGTGTCAGGATTCTATTACACAAGGGCCATTCTATTTTTCTGCTACTTCCAAGAGGAGGAAAGTAGGAGACATTAATATGCCAGGGAGGTAGGTATGCAGGTTCCTAACACACAGATATTGTACTTTGGGATGATAATTCAACTTACCTACAAACCAGCCATCGTCACATTTTTCCATAATATCAACAATGTCCCCTTCTCTGAGCTCCAGCTCGTCATCATTTTGGGGTGTATAGCTATACAAAGCCTGATAGGTATATCTAGATAGTAAAGAATAGAAATATTCACTTAAGTCAATGACACAGTGAGATTCACAATGAAAGAAACAATATCCACACACATGTATCTTCATACGTATATGCTACAATAACCAGGAGTGAAAATATACTGTATAACCGTCTACTAAGAAGGCAAGAGAAGAAATAGTGAGCCGTACTCATAGAATAAGCCATAATATACTCTTGCATATACCTGCGATATACAGCGCCGGATTTCTTCTCCGGCGGTCCTAGCGCCCGCCTCCCCAGCGCGCCGGCGAAAAAACGCCAGCGCCGCTGGTGTAGTTCAACGGGGGAAGAAAAGATCCCCATAATGCGGCTGGGCGGCCGCAAATCCGGGCCTCGCGATATACTGTTACATATGCCTGCGATATACTGTAACATCTACCTGCAATATACTGTAACATATACCTGCAATATACTGTAACATATACCTGCGATATACTGTAATATATACGTGCGATATACTGTAACATATACCTGCAATATACTGTATCATATACCTGCGATATACTGTATCATATACCTGCGATATACTGTATCATATACCTGTGATATACTGTAACATATACCTACGATATACTGTTACATATGCCTGCGATATACTGTTACATATGCCTGCGATATACTGTAACATATACCTGCAATATACTGTATCATATACCTGCGATATACTGTAACATATACCTGCAATATACTGTAACATATACCTGCAATATACTGTAACATATACCTGCGATATACTGTAACATATACTTGCGATATACTGTAACATATACCTGCGATATACTGTAACATATACCTGCGATATACTGTAACATATACTTGCGATATACTGTAACATATACCTACAATATACTGTTACATTTACCTGCGATATACTGTAACGTATACCTGCGATATACTGTAACATATACCTGCAATATACTGTATCATATACCTGCGATATACTGTAACATATACCTGCAATATACTGTAACAAATACCTGCGATATACTGTAACGTATACCTGCGATATACTGTAACATATGCCTGCGATATACTGTAACATATACATGCAATATACTGTAATGTATACCTGCAATATACTGTAACATATAACTGCAATATCTATAGCATACAAAATCACACCCAGGCACACAACTCCAAAACAAAAAGATGCAAATGTGCCACTATAAATACAGTTGCTGTATGAATGAGGGATATGTTCCCATATATACAATGTGAAACATATAATATATATAATAAAAACATATAATGAAATTAGACACACACAATGCATAATACATATATGAATATACGGCATACAGAGGCTGACATGAATACATCTGTGAAAAAGTACTGGCAGGCCCGGATTTGTGGAAAGGCCACCTAGGCCCGGGCCTAGGGCGGCAGGACTTTAGGGGGGCGGCATGCTGCCCAACCACACCCACATTGGTTCAAAAACACAGGGGATACACTGGATAAACAATCATTTTGTAATTTCCCGCACTCCTATCCCCATTGCTCCAGTTCAGATGATGACAATTTGCATGAATATAGGGGAGGGGACAGGGGCTACAGATAGCAGTGGGCCTAGGGCCCCGAGTATTGGTCTGAATAAAATGTGGCTGGATTGTACAACAGTTAATAAAAGCAGGGAGGGGGGTGCAACCTTCCACAATACAGGGAGCTGACATCATCCCAAGCCGGAAATTCCTCCTAGCAGCTGTGTGAATATGGTATACATTTCCAGGCTATGTGGCTACTAATCTCTCCTGCATACTGATATGCATTCTTCTCAGGCTCATGCAAGCAATGGAAAATATGAAATCATGTTGGAAAGCCAGGAAAGGACACAGCACTGACAGTGGTTCAGTAATAGTGTTATGTCAGGGGTTGTTTAAGGCATGCTGACATAATGCCTTGTTACATTCTGGTCCTTCTGCATACCACACCAATCAAGCAACACACAAATACCTCAAGACTTCCTCTAAAAATTAACTTTTAGTATGATGTGATGAAGATTAGGAGACAATTTGCAATTGGTTTTCGCTTTTTATTATTTGTAGTTCTTGAGTTATTTTTTATTCAGCACCTCTCCAGTTTGTAATTATTTTGGCAATCTAGTTGCTAGGGGTCCAAATTAACCTAGCAACCATGCATTGATTTGAATAAGAAACTGGAATATGAATAGGAGAGGCCTGGATAGAAACACAAGTAAAAAGTAAAAAAGTCGAAATAACAAGAAAAGTGTAGCCTTACAGAGTAGAGGATCAGTGACCATAGTTTAAAAGCAGGAAAAAGTCAGTAGACAAATGCAAATAATTCAAAAACTATAAAAAAAAATAAGCCTATTGAAAAACTGCTTAGAATTAGCCATTCTATAACATACTAAAGTTAACTTAAAGCAGACCCACCCCTTTAAACACATTTTATCCCCACATCTAAAAAAATCTGCATTGCTCTTAAAAACGCTCTCACTTTTTATAAGGGATGCTCGAATCCACTATTTTGGATTTGGCCGAATCCTCCGCAAAAGAATCGGCCGAATACCGAACCGAATCCTAATTTGTATATGAAAATTAAGGGTGGAAAGGGGAAAACATTTTTTACTTCCTTGTTTTGTAACAAAAAGTCACGTGATTTCCCTCCCCGTCCCTAATTTTTATATGTAAATTCGGATTTGGTACAGCCGGGCAGAAGGATTCAGCCGAATCCGAATCCTGCTGAAAAGGCCAAATCCCGAAACCGAATCCTGGATTTGGTGCATCCTTACTTTTTATACAAAAAATGAATACAGATATGCAGTAGTCAGTACCACTTCTCAGCAGCTAATATTACACTAAGACCGGATATGAACATCGCTACCTGTTCTGGCTTATCTTAGTACTGTCAGATCCATTGCAAAGAAGAATCTACACTGCAGAAAGGTGGTGGGATATTCACCTTTAAATTAACTTTTAGTATGATGTAGAAAATGTTCTGAAACAATTTACATTTGTTTTTAGTTATTTAGCATTTTATTTGGTTTGTAATTTCACAATCTGGTTGCTAGGGTCTAAATTTCCCTAGCAACCATGCATTGATTTGGATAAGAGACTGGTTTATCAATAAGAGAAGGTCTGAATAAAAAGAGGAGTACTAAAACATAGCAATAACAATACATTTGTAGAATTAAAGGGCACTTTAATTGCACTTGTCAGTAACCCCCATTTGAAAGCTGAAAAGAGTCAGAAGAAGGCAAAAGCTATTAAAAAAAAATGAAGAACAATTGAAAAGTTGCTAAGAATTGGCCATTCTATAACATAATAAAAGTTTGTTTAGAGGGAAAATATGAGAAAATAACACTTACGCATCCTGTGGCGTCTGGCTCCTTTCTAGGCTGTCCCTTCTGTGTTGCGCTTGAGGTTGCTGGGAAATGATTAAACATTGTTTATTGTCATAGGAAGAGACCTTGTGTCGATAGTCAAAAGGATGAGAGATAGTGCTGCAGTAACGGACAGATTTCTCTGCAATGCTTATTATCTCATTGCAAACAGCTTCCTGCCGTCAGGTCACACCACCATTAGACAGTCAAGTAAGAGGAAAATAAGAGACAGGGCATTCCCGATTGTAGTATATAATTTCAGAATACAACAAGAGTTGTAGATCCGGTTAAATCCATGGAGTGGAGTGCAGAGTGTATCCAGGTAAGCATGGAAAAACAGGCAAGATACAGAATAAGGTAGAGTTTAGTACAGAGACTGACATAGCCGCAGAGCAGGATGCGTTTGGCACATTGCTGTTAAAAACAAAGATAAATCGAGCAAAGGAATACTTGGTGTGCAGCAGTCAATTCATGCATTATCATGGTTAGGAGTTAGAGGGAAGGCGTAGCAAGTGAAAGCACATCGTATTATTAGGGAACAGACAATAGTCAAACCTATGCACCAGTGACCCCTCAATATCCAGTGGATCACAGGATCTCTTACCACATAACTCTTCTCAGACTCTGTGAGCTCTGGTCCTGTGCTCAGTGTGTGATGAGGACGCTGTGTCATTAAGCAAATTACAAGGGACATATTTAGCAAGGGTTATTTGGTTATACTAAGACATAAAGACAGATGCTACAAAATAAGACCGTGGCAACCTGCAGGGGAACCTTTCATTCCTGATGCTGGATGTTAACATTGAGGGTTATTTTATAGCAATACTTAGGGGGTTATTTATTAAAATACAAATGTTAAAATCTCGAAAAATTCACGTTTTTTCATTAGAAAGCTCAAATTTTTAGAGGAAAAAAACTAAACATTTTCAAGATTTACTATATATTAAGCCCTGATGCTGCAAAAAGCCAGAATCCGAAAATCTGCCATCTCAGACCTGTCGAGGTCCTGTATAAGTCAATGGGAGAGGCGTCTATCTCAATTTGAATTTTTTGTGGTCTGTGCTTGTTTTGCCCAAAAATCCTTTTTTCAGGGATTTCGGCCAGAAACTAGAAACATTTGAGCACAGTGTCGGACTGGCCCACCGGGATACCAGGAAAACTCCCGGTGGGCCCAGGTGTTAGTGGGCCCTCTTGTTTCTAAACATTTGGCCTATTTCATGGGCATTACCTATTTCTTTATGGGGGAAAAATGCTTAATAATGGGAGAATATTGAAAGTATATATAAAAGACTAGGAGAATAAAGAGGTTGAGTGAGTAGCAGAGGAATAATAGTTTTGAAAGGTCCACTGTCTAAGGTTTTCTAGTGGGCTCACGGTTTTAGGTTTTCTGGTGGGCCCAAGGTCTAAGGTTTTCTGGTGGGCCCAGGTCTAAGGTTTTCTGGTGGGCCCCTGGCATCCCAGTCCGACACTGTTTGAGCAATTCGGGAAAAAAGCCTGAAAAATTTGAGCATTTCCGATTTTCACTCAATTTTATCGCGTTTTTCCACCATCCAATTAATTAACAAATAAAGATAAAATAGGGCATGGGAGTTTGGTCGTGGTTTTTTAAAATATAAGATGAATTCAGATTTAAGTAAATAACCCCCTGATTCTGATTTGATTTGCTCCCACACTCCAAAACTATACAGGGATTATTATTAGCTGCTAATAAAATTCACCATAGTATATGTATGTGATAGGAATTTAGTGTACAAATATAGGAATCTTAGACTGTAAAGTCCATAGGGACAGGGACCAGTCTGAATGATGTAGAAACACTCTAAACTTTTGCGAATACAGTGGCACTATTTTAATAATAATAACAAGAAACTGCCAAGGCTTTGGGAACAGTTGATTAAGTGATTAGAGTGTGGGCACAAATCTTAAAGCAGCACGCTGCACCATCCACTCCTTTTGGGGAAGTATAACATGAAGCACAGACTATTCTACCAATTCTTATCTCAGCTATGTATATATTTCTACTCTATCTGTACACTAAATGGGGTCTAGAGTTCTTCTGAAATTTACTAAATGGCCCAGATTGGCACATAAGATAATGGGGCAAATTCCCTAAACTGTGAAAATTCGCCAGCAGCCATCACAACACTTCGCCAGGCGTAAATTCGCTAGGACAAAGCTAATTCACTAAAGTGATAAAGTTGCGTCCAGGGTGCCGAATGCTGGCGAATTTTCATGCACTAGCGTTGCCTAATTTGCATACAGCGGGAAATGATAAAGTTACATGGACGTATATATTGCAGCAAATACATTACATTATTTACACAAGTCCAGGGACTCTTAATAAATAAAATAGAGTTGTTATAATGCCCTACACATGAGCCCACTGTATAGTTTATGTTCCATATGTTAGAAAATGGAGGGGGGAACATGGTTACTGAAAACATTTTTTTGCAGGCTATCACTCTGAAAAAAGGAAAAGCCCCCAGCGTTTTTTGTGGGACTTTTTGCACCAAAAATTGAGGAAGTCCTATGCACTCCATTGCATTCACCTGGTCTGAGCTGGCAAAGGCAAGTCTGGCGAATGAGGTAGCGTTCAGTAAAATCAGCATCTAACAAGCGAAAATTCGCCTAGCATTAAGAGTGCGAAGCAACGCTAGGGTCTATCTCCTTCGATAGCGTGATGCCTGTGCCTGGTTCAAAATGGCGCCATGCTGGCGAATTTTCACCAGCGTTGGTCACTTCACCCTTTAGGGAATCTGCCCCAATGATTGCTTTCTACTCTGCTAAAAACAGCCAATTAGAATGAGCCTGCCAACTTGTCTTTGGACACTTGCCTTTTGACCTGTCCACCAGAACTATGAGACCGAACCCTTTTAAGGCCTGTTTTTCCAAACATGGATCTCCATTAAGTGGAAAACCCTAAATCCCAAGCATTCTGCAGACTAAAATATTTTATTTGATATCATCACAAGAATACAATAAGGTGTAGAGGATGTCAATGAAAAACATAAAAATAAATGTTACAATGAACTGGAGTAGAAGTGTGAAGACTAGATGATTCATCTTATTTTGTAAAGGGCAGATGTTTTACATGTTATCACCCTGTGCCACTGGGATTATATTATTGCATTCTAAAAGGATTTGTCTGTTGGGAAGATAAATGATTAGTGGATGGATTTTGGTCCAGTTGAAAATGGGATAATTATATATTAATCCTAGCTGACAATAACAAAATGTGTCACAAAGGCAGAATATCGGACACATTTCATCCATAAATGAAATCCCTGGTATAGTGTAACTGGGCTAAATGTCGTCGAGATAATTGTTTATGATTTTATGGGTTTCAAACAAACTACTGGAATGCTGTTATAAACTATTGGATGGGATCTTTATCTTGACTGAGGACATAGCTCAGCCTTGGTTCCATCTAAATCGTTGGTTCCCCAGTCCAACCATAACAATCAATGATGGAAAATGTTTCCCAGCTATGAATGGTTTCCTTTCTTCATACAACATTTTTTTAACTTAAGGTATGACGATCCAAATTACGGAAAGATCCGTTTATCTGAGCATGCGGAGCCAAGCATTCTGAATACCAGGTTCCATACCTGTATGCATATCTATTTATATCAAGGGGTGTTAGTTATAAATCTTGGGATCATGAGAATTAAAGTACATATTGAGGCTTGGACAGAGATCATGGCAACAGGAAACTAAAATTTGGTTTTAAAAACATCTTGGGTTTTATAGGCCAGTTGAGCCACTATATGCCACCTCCTGGGTCTGAAGGACATACTACATACAAGCAAGGTATCTTACAGTATATGCTAAAACTAGTATATTAAAAGTTTAATAAATGTGGGCCTACAAACTGCCTCCTAGTGTGAAGGTTACACAGACCCATTGCATCTGTAGTAAACCTGAGTGCCATTCATTCTTTCATTTTAAATTAGTAATCATGCATGAAGATCTGCTTTGTTTTAAAGCAGAACTAAACTCTAAAATTGAATAGGGCTAAAAATACCACGTATTATATATTGAACTTATTGCACCAGCCTAAATAGCAGCAATGATCCAGGACTTCAAACTTGTCACAGGGGGGTCACCATCTTGGAAAGTGTCTGTGACACTCACACGCTCAGTGGGCTCTGAGCAGCTGTTGAAAAGCTAATCTTAAAGGCTCGTCGCAAATTATCAAGCAGAAAATGAGGTTGGCCTGTAATATAAGCTGATGCTACAGGGCTGATTATTAAATTTTGATGCTAATTGCACTGGTTTCTGTGCTGTCATGTAGTAATTACCCATATTAATTACTAATCAGCCTTATATTGTGACATTTCTATTCTATGTGTGCTGTATATTTTGAGTCGGTCCCTAAGCTCAGTAACTGACAGCACCATGGAGCATGTGCAGTGAATCAGCAGAAAAGAAGATGGGGAGCTACTGGGGCCTCTTTGGAGACACAGATCTTTACTGCTAAAGGACTGTGGTTGTCTTGGGCTGGTACAGAAGCACAAAACATCATGTACAATATTTATAGCTACTTCTTTAGTTTAACATGAATTGAATACATTTTAACAGGGCCGGATTGGGGCACATGTGGGAATTAAATGGCTGTTCGGATCAGGGGTACAGCCTAAATATTCCAACTGTTACGAGGTTTGCTTACTAATATTTTTCAGTTGTAAATGTACCCGAACAATAACATTGTAAAAACAACTACCGTATATTAATTTTATTGTTAATCAGAATAGAAGGAAATATGTAAACCTGGAATTATAGTGCATTTATTCTTTTTATAATTATAATCCTGGAATAGTTATTTGCATGGGCTTACCACAACAGAATTTGAGTTCAGGGTATTAACCGGGGAGCCTGTAATCATTACAGGACTTTTAGACGCCCTTCCTGTCTGTTCTCCGTCAGATCTGCAAGGCTAATGGAATGATGTAAACAAAATTGAAAATACAATGAGAATGGGATGAATAATGTCAGCACACTAAAGAAAATTCAAAGTCACAGCATACAAGGAGTCATGCCAAACAGAGGTCATATTTCACGATTATATTTCCACCATACACATTACTAGGTTTAAATATACAAAATAGCACATGCAAGAATAGCCATGGAAATGTATCCTCCTGTATCACAGCTATTGTACAGTAACAATCATATCCGTTAGCCAATCATTAGATCAGGGACAGCCAACTTGGAGCACTGATGTAAATGCCGAATTTCAGATCTCAACATACGCTGCAGTTAATAACAAAATATAATGTAAAGGGAATAATCAGTGTGTTTTTGCTAGAGAAGAAACATAAACATCACTGGACACACCAAGCAATATTTAACTTAAAGTAAAGGGAAAAATACTTTCCAGGAGCTGATTTATTTTGGAGGCTTATTTGCATGGTCTTGGCAGTGACAGATCATGCAAAATCTATAGAACATTTGCAAATATATTGGCATATGCCATAATGTGTACCTTGTAAGTGTAAGAAGTACAGCTATAGGATGCGTTATCCAGAAACCCGTTATCCAGTTAATTCCAAATTACGGAAAGACAGTCTCCAATAGACTTAATTTTATCCAAATAATTCACATTTTTAAAAATGATTTCCTTTTTTTCTGTTGTAATATAACAGTAACTAAGATATAATTAATCCTTATTGGAAGCAAAACCAGCCTATTGGGTTTATTTAATGTTTACATGATTTTCTAGTAGACTTAACGTATGAAGATCCAAATGATAGAAAGATCCATTATCGGGAATGCCCGGGTCCCAAGCATTCTGGATAACACCTGTAGTAAGTATAAAACTAAGAAAAGTATAATTTGGAAGTGGCTGCTGACTTGGCATATTTGGAGGAACACTCAAAACATATTCTAAAGACTGATGGTGGAAACCAAGTGTGCCCTTGGCAAATGCCCAGTTTTTAAAGTGGCCTTTGTCTGTTCAGCTATCTTGTTGAAGTGACAGGATGGCCAGTGACTACCTTAGGATGTGTAATAAGTTTCCAAAGCCTAAAATAACAGCAATCTATGAACAACAGGAGCTGATTTATGATGGTGACTTGGCATCTCCAGACCACGCAAGCAGCTTACTAGCCCTGCATCCAAGCTTTCCCAATGGCCTGTCTGACATCTGACCAAAAATCCTGTCGAGCAAGTACAGCATCAGCCCCAACTTTCAATATAACGTTTTACATATTGAACTATTTTTTTTACTATAATTCTCTATATTCAAGTGTTATATTGAATAACTAGATCACTAAATGAAAAATGTTTGCCAGGCTAAAATGTTGCAAGGTTGGATAGTTTACCACCCCAGCTTGAAAAATTGTATTTGATGCCAATAGTATTAATAGGAAGATAAATAGACAGGTGTTTTTTTAAAGGTGGTAACTAGAGTGCGCCAGGCTCCCCTGCAAAAAAAATCTTCAGAGGGGCCCAGTGCACTTTGATCCCCATCCTACCGCCCACTTCCCGCCTCTGCCAAGTTCACGCCCTGACTCAGCCCACTCCCCCACCCAGACTCCGCCCACTATGTGGCCAGTGCCGAGGGGAGGGCCTGAATATGAAGAGGTGTAATAAAAAGTTGCAATAACAATAAATGTGTAGCCTCAAGGAGCAATTGTTTTTAGATGGGGTCGATTACCCCCGTCTGAAAGCTGGAAAGAGTGACAAGTAAAAGGGGAAAAAAATTAAAAAAAATAAATAATGAAGAACAATTGGCCATTCCATAACATACTAAAAGGTGAACCGTCCCTTTAAGCACAGGGCTAATAATGACAAAAGTGACTACAAAGAACAGCAGCCACATTTTGCTCAGGGCCTACAAGGCAACATCATCATCAGAATGTATTTTTTACAGGACGTCAGTAAGAAAACAATTAGTACATCATCTTACAAATATGCAGAAATGTAAATATGTTCAGATCAAAACCAATGAGTGTACAATAAAGATCACCAGTGGTGCCAAACTTAAGAGTTGGGAACTATAACTCCCAGCATCCCCTCACAACAACTAATCTGATATTCCTGATCAAAAGACTTTAGAGATACTGTATTTCTCCTAAGCGATGCAGGGTTCTCAAATTTGTGGTTCAATAAGAGTATGGGATTCTGAAGTTTAACTATTCCTGCTACAGTCATGCCAACTTAAATCACGTTTGCCATATATTTAGGAATCCAATATACGTGCTGATCATACCACAGACTACGATTTCACGGGATGTTGCAAGACTTTACATGCCCATTCAATGTGCACAACAAATACTCGGTAGCAGGTAGTGCATGCAATGAAAGGGGAGGGTGTTTCACTGGGATACAGGCAATGCAAGTTAGTATGTGCCATTGGGCAGAAATTTAACAGCACATTACCTGTGGCAAAATGACCCTGCCTTTAAGTCTGGGAGGTGGTTGGTATGTGACAGGACAAGAGGACAGCACATAAGGATAGACAGATATTGAGTCTGCAGTCTTTAAAGGAAAGAACTCTCGTCAGGTACAACATCAGAGATCAGAAAATCACAGATATTCAGTATTTTGAGCATGCTGTTAGCATATGGCCTATCTGTGTAGCAAATAATTTTTATGCACACACACAGTCACAATGTGCAGATTAACACAGAGAAAAGAGAGAGAGAGAGAGTCAAGTTAGTAGTCTTATTCCTAAAAGATGTATCACCAGGCAAATCCAATTCACTCACACTCTGAAAAAAGCACAGCCGCAAGGCTGATACACACTCGTGCAGTCTGTACCTTAGGGAAATTGCACTCATTTCCCTTCATTTCTTCTTGGCCACTATTTACAATGCTAAGAAGCTCCTTACACAACTGGTTTTCCTCATATGAATCTGAAGTTGTTTTACTTGCTGGGGTCACCCCATGAGTTCTGCGTGGTGGGATGGGGGCCTTTGTCATTGTATAAGTGGGGATTCTGAGATCATTCGGCTCACCATTGGCTACTGGGCCAGCATCACCCCTTAACTTGTACTGATTGCGTAAAACGTCGCTCAGTTCAGAAATCAAATCATGCTGAGCAAACGGCACAGGTGAGTCTCCGTAACTGGAGCCTGACAATTTTTCTTCACTAACAGGAGAAATAACGTAACTTATTCGCGTTGCAGACTGAGGCCTAGATGGATATGTAGGCAATGGAGACATGGCGGAGTTTGGGGTGGAATTCCCCGAGACATTACAATTATGGAGACTGACAGATGGTGTAACGGATAATGTGGGACTGGCTGCCACAGATGGGGTGATATAGTCTATGGTACAAAGCATAGCTTCAGGTAGAGGCGGCACAGGAGGGGTGACAGTGGGAGTGTTATTGCGGGATACACCCATTGTCAGAGAAATCCATTCAGATGTGATAGCCTGCACCTCTGGAGAGAAGGCTCTGCGTATAGCAGTGGGTGGAGTAGAAGTGCGTGGCCTGGTACAGCCAGAAAACTTCAAAGGAAAAAAGGAGAAATAAAACAAAAGTAGAAATGAAATTTCTGGAAATCAAAATCAGATTTTTAAACTTTAAGTAATAATGTATTTGGGGGGTAACCAGTTTGGCTTGATGAAAACACATGCATGTATTTCCAAAGGAACACTGTTAATTATCATTGCTGCTATCATAATACAGCAGAATGGAAAGACAAGATGAGAGCTACGCCTCTGTACACAAAGCACTGGGCAATGGCATTTAAGAATATTCAATGCCAAAAAACCTTGGTTTAGTATAACATCAATTATCCACATTATGTAATTTGAAGGGATAAAGTCTGGTGCCAAATGGGCAATATAAGTTTTCACGAAATCCACCACCTTCAGCATTTGCATAACTAGATGTTACTGGGCCCCACAGCAAATAATTTTTCAGGTCCTCAAAATGTCTAGAGATTGACCTGTTTTACCAATATTTATTGAAATTGTTTATGAATTAGGGCTTCATGTGGCCCCTATACCTCCTGGGCCCCCAGCAGCCGCAGGGTCTGCTTCCTCTGTAGTTACACCCCTGACCTTCAGCATTATCATTTAATTTGGGGCTGTGCTTAAAAAAAATGTATCCCAAGCTGTGGGGCTACCTCCGTGGGGGACATGGAACAGCAGCAGGGTGGCTCAGGCTAAATTCTTCTTAGGATAACAATTTTTGAGAATGTTTATTTTCTCTTCTAGATACCCCTGAAAGCCCAGTTTGATGGTCAATTAGGAGGAGATCTGGTTTTGCTTCCCTATACATTAACTATGGCTGAACTACTGGTTTTCATATACTGTATCTGTAATCTTTGTTAGAGGTAAAGAGGACCTTGAAGCAGGTTGGACATCCATGGGGGACTTGAACTTGAAAAGTCTGTCAACTACTTGCTTAGAGTCACAGAAACCTTATGGACACTTACATGGTCCATGGAACAAACACTTGAAAAAATGCATATCTTCACTACACAACTGAAGTTAGATGACTCACTAACATAGGTAGATATCAATTAAGAGCAAAATAGACCCTTCTGGTTCTGGAAATCTAAAAATGCATAGTATATCTGCAGTGCCATATTGCATGTAAAATATATTTCTTCAGGATTACCATTTCTTTTTATTGTCAAGATTTGTCTTAATCTCAGAATAAAAACTGTCCAAAACATAAATGAGCACTTCCAACTTCTCAATTTCAATATGCTTGAAAATGTATAATTGAATAAAGTACCCCCTTTTGTAAAATATAAGGATATTATAAGTTACTGAGGAGTTTCATGACCATATAAAAGTACGAGGCCGAAGGCCGAGTGTTTTTATACAGGTCAGGAAACTCCGAGGTAACTTCTAATATCCTCATATTTTGCAACTGGGGGTACTTTATTTATTATAATACACAAGTTTCGGTGAGTCATGTGACAGAAATGGCATCAGAACTCACCGTTTATAACTGATGACATCAGAACTCACCGTTTATAAGGATATAATTTACAGGATATTCATAGCTTTTGTGTATTACGAAGCCCTGGAGTGCGTCAATCTTGGGGAACTACTATATATATATATATATATATATATATATATATATATATATATATATATATATATATATATATATATATATATATATATATATATATATATATATATATATATATATATATATACACACAGGTATATATATATATAGTAGTTCCCCAAGATTGACGCACTCCAGGGCTTCGTAATGCAGTTTAGAAAAGAAAATTTATTGTCACTGTTTCGATCCCGGAACCCTACAGCCACCCATGGACTCCACTTGCATTTTCTTCACAGGTCTGTTCATAAATTAGCTTTTTTTTATACTGTTTCAAGAGTCAGCACCAGCAGTGCAGGGAGGGTACAAACAGATGCTTTTTTACATTTTAAATGAATGTAAATTGGAAAGCTGCTTTGGTATGCTGTATTACTATGGGGGATACGGGAAATTTTTGATTTTGTCAGAGTACTACATGATATCAAAACGTACGTCAATTATGTTTGGAGATGTTTTTATACACCGCATATCTACTCTGTTTGTTCCTTGGTAAATAGTGGTTTAAACACTGTATATGATGTGCTTACTTATTGCTGTGACTTCTATGTGCTGATTTCTCAATAAACTTGCCTGAGATAAAAAAAAAATAAAAAATAAAACCATCTGGTGGTTCCTTTTTCAAGTGCATGGTCAGAAAGGATTCAAACTGTCTGGCGGAGGCTCAGAAGAAATGAACTATAATGCCTCTCATCTGCCACTAAAGATGCACAAGAGAGTACATAGTCTGCTATTGAGAATCTGCTTAGAAATTCTTCATTTCTCTACACTCTAGCCACACAAACCAGTTAAAAAAGCACACAACCTCTATAGGTGCCCTCTGAACTTCAATTGTAAGCAGCGGTTACCTGTGGGGAAGCACTAGTACTTCTGTTTGGTGAATAAGAAACTGGAAGGTCCATGTAATCTGCTGAATTCTTCAGTCGTGGTCTTTTCACAACCTCAATGTAGCTGACTGGAAATATTCCCTGACGGCTTGTTCCAGAGATCTTGCCTTCATACCAATTTTCATCAATTCTCCGAATCAGTGTAATTCTCTCACCCTTGTATTTAAGAGCAACACATGCATTAATGGAGAACTAAGCTTAGTTATGTATTAATAAAATGGCTTTCTACAGCAAAATGTTTTAGTACCACCAAAGCCTGCTAGGAACGATGGCACTTGCAGTTCAGCTACATCTGGAGGGCCACAGCCTGTCATTCCTGTACCAAAATAACATTATTTGCACTATTTTCTCAGCAGCACTTAAAGTGCATTCCTCACATTCGTGGAACTTTCCTAATGTCTTACATTTAGTAAAGATATGACAGAAATGTATAAATATTTATTCTGGTAGAAACTAAGTGCTATTTTAAGTGTAATGTTTAGTTTTACTTTTGTTAACATCAGCATAAAAGTGACTACATCATTGATTATATACTTTCAGATTTCACTTTGCCATGAAAATTGATAATAATGTAGTATAATTTTGTATTGTACAATTTGAAATGACAAGTGGCATAATAATACTAACTATCCAGATTATAGTAATGCAGCTCTCCAAGCAATTAGCTTCCCCAATTCACCAAGCGTCTTACACACATTGTAGTGAATTACCTTCTTAAATGACATTTCCACAGCAGTGTCTCCATTAAAGTTAAACTTGGCAACAGCGTCTCCATATTCCAGAACCTGCAGTGGCGAAGCTTTCCTTGGCTGAGCTTTCTCTGTTTCTGGGATTACCTAAAAATAATTGCAATTTTATGTATACTGTAAATATGCAGGTTAGAGTCATTGACATTCATCTTGTGAGAGATATACAAATAACCTTTATTTTTTTCTGCAGTTTTTTAGGGGGGGGGATCCAATAAATGGGGCAGAGAAGATTCCTTTTCTGCATGTTTTCATGTATGAGTTTCCTTATTGCTTGTCCCAGGTGAGTCATTCTCCACCAGAAGGAGCTACAGAAGCCACATATTTATGAGCACCACATATTTATGAGCATTAGTAGTGGTCGTGTAGTTGTAGTCTCTGAAGAAGGCCCCTGGGACGTGAATATGGCTGCTACAAAGGCATTTGTAGAATGTTGGCTACAGCCTGTTTTGCAGGGATGTGCTGCACCTCAGTGATGATGGTGCAGCTGTTTTGATAAAAAGGATGGATATAAGGTTGAAGGGGATTTGAAATTAGGTATGGAGGCAGTGAGTAGATATAGGTTAGATGGGGCCTGGGCATAGTATGGAAGAAAGAGATGAGGTGGGGGTTAGCCTATGTCATAAAGAGAACCAGAACTCAAGACTCTAAGGTTGTAGTACAGGTATGGGATCCATTATCCAGGAAACCCATTATCCTGAAAGCTCAGAACTACAGAAAGGCTGTTTTCCAGAGGCTCCATTATAATCAAATAATCCTATTTTTTTTTTAAATGATTTCCTTTTTTCTCTGTAATAATAAAACAGTACCTTGTACTTGATCCAAACTAAGATATCATTAATCTTTATTGGAGGCAGAACCAGCCTAATCGGTTTATATAATGTTTATATAATACATGATTTTCTGGTAGACTTAAGGTATGAAGATCCTAAATACAGAAAGATCCATTATCCAGAATACCCCAGGTCCCAAGCATTCTGGATAACAGGTCCCATACCTGTACTGGCATACATAAACAGTGTAAACATTGGAAGCAGTATAACATACATGTCCACTAGTGGAAGAAGCTTGACATGTAAATTCGGTGATTAATGTCATTGGATAAGCAATATGATATCACTTTTATGGCTGAAACACGGCTGAATGAATTGCATGAATGGGCAGGAATTACTGATGGCTAGATTTGGCTTTAAAAGGACAGAGTAAATGGGAAAGAATGCTTTTTTCTGGTAAACATAATTTTAAACTTTCCTGACAGTCAAAAAAGTGTTAAGAATAATCTGAACTGGGGAATGCTGATGGGTTCACAATCTTATTTTCACAATCAAATGCAGGCAATGCTCAATTATAACTCACCGGTTGTTGTAGCGTCTAATGCTAGCTGCTTGTACCCTGCCAGGGACCCACTTATAACTCCAAGAAATACACGCTGCAGCACTTTGAATCCTGTGAAAAGTGATTTATTGTGCCAACAAACTAGGCAACGTTTCTGGCCAACGCCCTTCCTCAAGGCCCGAAATGTTGCCTCGTTTGTTGGAACTATAAATCGTTTTTTACAGGATTCAGTGCTGCAGCGTGTATTTCTTGGAGTTACAATCTTATTTTCAGTTCCAAATCGTGTTAGTTGAGCAAAACAAAGTTTACTTTCACTATATAAGTTAAATCTTGTTTCCGTCACAACAATACAACAAGAAGGCAAATAACAATTTAGTGGCATTGGCATTAAGGCAAATCTTTGGATCATCCTAAAATCTTGTGTATGGGCCAAAAAGCAGGACCTGATGCCCATGCTAAGCTATAGACGGGGGGGGGGTGATATGAGGGGTGCAGTGACAACGAGGATTACTATTTAAACAGAGGGAATCCTCTGCATACACTGAGCAAAGTCTACAAACTGTTTAAAAGGTTAAGGTAAAAACAAAAACATGACAATATTGTGAGTACATTGACTACATTTTATTTATATACATATATATTTACCTCAATATATGATATTGGGAAGATTCCAACTCTGCCATGATGCTCTCCTTCAAACCAGTTCTCGTCTATTTGCCTATAAATGTAAACCAAGTCTCCCTTCTGAAGGGGTAGCTCCCTATACAAAGAAAATACATTCATTAACAACAGCCACAAGGAAATGTAAAAGTCCAAACTTACTTCTACAGACCCTGACAGTATAAACTACATTATTTGCTACTATAGAAATGACTTGCACTTAGATTATAACATTTTCTAACTGTACTTGATGAACTGCAACATAATCTAATATGAAAGACAGTAAGTCATGTTTGAGTAATATATAAGGAAAAACAAACTACTGTCTATATTATTAGTTGCTGCTATTGCATATTCCATATTCTATGTGAAATAGAAAAATTATGTGTATGTCCTGAACACGGAATTGTCATCTGTTAGATAAAGTAGAAAGTAAGGCGTTTGTAATACTGTCAGACAGGGATGTTTTTATCCAGGACAAAAGATAATAGATTCAATCTGCTATGATTTGAGCAAAGCTATTTCCCCCCTTAGCAGATTTCCATAACTCCTTCATGCTAAATTTATATACAAATGACACATATATTCCAAAAAGCATACCCTGTGTGTCTTTGAATAATGTAAATTAGAATTTTAACAATTCTACAGCTGACCGTGCCCGGCTCGCACCCCAGTGTGTGCATACGCAGTGATGTCACATGTGGGGGGTGACAAGAGGGGAGAGCGGGAGAACTCGGATTAGGGGTAGGCAGAAGACTCTTTAAAAGGTCTCTGGCCAGTGCACTCCCCCCCCCAATCATTGCACCCTAGGCAGCAGGCCCAGACTGGCAATCTGTGGGTTCTGGCAAATGCCAGAGGGGCTGCTATAAGGTGCCATGGAAAGTCAGTATTTAGTGGGCTGTGGGGCTGTTTGGGCCTTTATGTACTTAAAATGTCAGGGCCTATTTTGACTCTCAATTCAGACATGATAGGCAGGTACCTCTTCTGCCTCCCCCTAGTTCTGGCCCTGCCTTCAAATGAGGTATTACAAATTACTCAATAGGATAGATCTACTGAATTACAGTATGGATCAAAAATAGTGCTGAGTGAATTTGTCCCATTTTGCTTCCCTGAAAATTTACAAAACTGCTGGAAAAATCATGAAACACATTGAAGTCAATGGCCTTTTTTTTGGTGATCTTTTCCTACAAACATTGAAGTCAATATTTTCATAGCAATTCATGGCAAGTCAGTGGATGCTTTTTTGGGGTCAAAATGCTAAATATTAGCAGTTGTTGAATTTCGCCCTAAGTCCATGCCTGGCAAAAAATGTCACAAATGAAGCTGGAGAAAAAGATATTGTGCTAATGATGTACTTACTTCAGAGACTGTGCTTTAAAATCATACTTGGCTCTTGCCTGCTTCATCTATAATAAGAAGAGACAACTGGTTATTTTACTAAAAGATAATTGGACAAATTGACAGTGGAATGAAAGCGACCTGCTAAAAGTATTCAGAATGGCAGACACTAATCACCAGCTATGCTGCCAACATTGTAATAAAAATGGCTAATTAGTTAATGGCCATTGGTTATCTATCTACATTCCTCCTTGATATACATGGCTCCTGGCATGTGCAAAGGAGAATACTCACTCAAGCTATTGGTGTTCCTACTTGAACAGAATAAAGTCAATTTATAAAGAACTACAATAAAATAAAAGTGACAAAAGACTTTTGAGACACACAAGAATTCCTAAAGTGACCTAGAAATATATAAGATCTTAAATAAAAATTCTGGATCTGCAAATAAATTTGGGGGGATTAATTTATTTACTTAACAGGGTAGGTCACCTTTAAATTAACTTTTAGTATGATGCCGACTGATATTCTGAGACAATGTGCAATTGATAACTTTTATCGTTTGTGGTTTTTAAGTTATTTGACTTTTTATTCTCAGTTCTCCGGTTTTTATTTAAAGCAGTTATCTATTTTATAGGGTCAGTTTTCCATAGCAACCAGGTAGTGGTTTGAATAAGAGACTAGAAGATGAATACAGAAAGAAACAAAGGTTTTTTTTGGAGGTCAGTGAACCCCATCTGGAACCTGAAGAAAGAGGCAAAAGAAGTAGGCAAATAATTTGAAAACTTAATAACAACCGAAGACCAACTGAAAAGTTGGTAAATGGGACACTCTGTAACATACTAAAAGTTAACTTATGTATCCTTTTAATTCTTCCACTCATAGCATTCCAACATAACATTTCAACATTGGTTTGTTTTAACAGGCAAGAAAAAAATAGTAGACTGTTAGTAGCCACAACATGCTGACAATAATTTGAGGAATGACACATATTAGTAATATGAACACACAAGAGAATGATCATGAGAGGTTAGAATCAGTAAGACACCACAGACACCAGTTATTATATGAATTTACATGAAATGGAAGCATGCAGAGAGCACCGTTACCATAATTCCCCAGCCAACATGCTGTCACATCAAGTTTGTCCCTTGCCCCTCTACAAGCCAAATTAGATAGGAAGCAAATCTACACAGGTCTAAGTGGCAGCATTCTCGTTACTAATGATTGGCTACATTAAGAAGACGTGAATGGAAAATATTGCTTGGGATCAAGCAGCAGGTTGAGGTTACTAGGACAGACCTCAGACCGAGATCTCCTTTTTGATGAATCGCCTACATTAAGAAGGTCCCCAAATCGCTCATTAGTAATAAACTGATGATGTGATGGGACAATCCCACTGTGCCTTCTGGCGGCAATATCAGCTTCTTCTTGCTCACGCTTAAGTCTTCTCTGATCCTCTATAAGTTTCTAAGATAAAATTGCATAAAACGGTCTGTGAATCACCTGTGTGATGGCATGGGCAACACAAATTAGATGATACCACAACATAAGCTAATTATGTTACACAGTGTTTGGATAATAAAGGGAAATTCATCAGGCTGTTATAAAAAGAATACTATGTATATATATAATATATATATCTATTTGTTACTGTGGCACACTAAAGAACTAGCAAAAGAAGATAATCTGTCCATTGCTCAGTAGTAGACAACCAATGACTATCCACCCATTAGATGCCATAAGTAGTCCATACTCATGCCTTGACCAGATCAACGCCCATCTGCTGTTATTGGGTCTGTAGCCACCAAAATCATAGAAATTAAGCAGAACTTTACACCCTTAAAATATAGGCAATTTCACATTCAGCAACCTCTAAAAAAAGCCCTTTTTTCAGGTTAACTCAATGAGGAGCCAGCATTGCACATTGAGGAACTTTGAGCCTTTTGGGGCCCAGGCATTTAGTATTTCACCAGGCAGGAAACAAAACACTCCAAATCAACCGCTTTCATTTTTATGGCAATTGCCTGCAAGTTCTAGTATACTAGATTGTAACTAGGTTGCTAGGAGATTGTCCCTTGAAAACACTGAAACATTCACATTTTCTTTACTGTTTTTTCAAGCCCATTAAAGGTGGCCATATATGTCCAGATACTCTCGTATCTGCACACCTGATTTGGAAAACTACATGCTGGACCAAGGATCAGGCTGATCTGAGGGTGATGGGGATCATCCATTGGCCATGGAGACATGTTGGATGAGGACCACACCAATGCATTCATGTGTTCCTTGTCTGACCGGATTTTTTGATTGATTGATTGATATTTGCCCAATTTTTGCCCTTGGTGGCCCCCACAAAGGCCAATACATTTCTAACTCTTGTCTGGAAAATTTAGCACTCGTTAAAATTTTGTACCAGAAAATCCAGTGCACAGGCCTAAGCAAAATTTGTTGTTGTATTTTATAAATTATAGCAATAGTAAAAGTGCAAAAAGAGGGTGTTCCTCAAAAATCTCACAATTTTTTGCTGCCTTAAAAAAAAGGGAAAATCTAGCAGAGAGGACATTCTTATTTTTTTCCTTTGCCATTTTGCACCAGATGGAACAGCAGAACAATTCTATGTAAGCAAAACTAAAGATATTGGGAGTGCCATTGCCATTGCTTTGAATGGTAAAAATTAGATTTCTTTAAACTGAGAAAGGCTGGTTGGACAATTACCACTTTAAAGCAATTTGTAATCCTGTTTCTAGTAATCCAGTCACCTAACCCATAGACCAAACAACTTAGCCGCTGGACTGGAACAATTCATCTTTGTGTGAGTGTGGCCAGATCTCATATTTGGCCCATATGTGACCAATTGTAAACTGCAACTTGCATTTAGTCTTTCAGTGTAATTGATACAACACAAACAGTTACGCATGATGTGATCATGAAAAATCCTAACTGACATGGCTCATCCTAAATGCTGATGAATGTCCCTTGAACAGAGTTATACAAACTTAATTTTTGGTTAGTTTTAGGTGATAATTAACATAAACCCTAAAAACAAAGATTGTGTAGACCATTAGATTCAGATATATAATGTAACATATTTTATTGCCAGCATTATGTTTTTGTAATACCAGCTATAGACTGCATCATCATGCCAACGTTTGCTACCTACATAAGCAGATACGGGTGAAAACAGGAACCATAAGCTGAGGACTCACACACTAACTAAATCTTACTGACTAAAAGTAATTACAAACTACCTGTTTTAATATTGTTTGCCAGAAATAATTTGATTAGAACCTTTTCCTGAATATGTATGGATGCATTTATATAGTCACTGGTTACATAGTAACATCATTATGCGGCTTTAAGATGCATGACCGTATTGCTGGAAGAGTCTCTGAGTCTCTATTTTTTGCCTGAATAATAGCTTCTTTGTAGGTCTTGCCTATGATTCCATTGTCTCAGGCTGTTTCGCTGTAACTGATGTGCAGGTTAAGGAGACTAAGGCTTCCTGCTCATGAATAAAGAACTGGCAAAAAATATTACTGCAATATAGCCTGTACATACCTCTCACATTCTGGCCAATTCATGGCCAGTGAATCATGTCTGCTTACTGTCCTGCATAAGCACAGAGACATTTCTAAAGGATCATTGTTGTCCTTTCAAACACAAACAGCCCTATAACACAGGCTAAGACTCAAGTCAAACTGTAACCAAGAGCCACACAAGTCATTGCTCTGGATAAAAGGCTTCCTTCCAATGTAGTTAAAGCAGCTCCAGCATTATTTATAACTGCATCCATTTAAGGTCAGAAGTCTGTTATCGTCTAACTTAATATATATATATATATATATATATATATATATATATATATATATATATATATATATATATATATATATATATATATATATATATATATATATATATATATATATGTGTATAGAGAGTGTTGGAGGTTGAACAGTGTTACATTCTTGGAGCCCTGAACAATAAAACTATTTTATTAGGAATGTATAATCTCCCCACCCAGGAGAATAAATTGGGCTGTGGAAGCCTGTGTGGCCATCTCTATACATTTTGTTTCAATCCTGTATGGTCATAGAAAACAAAAGTTCTGTTAGTGCCTTCATATCATTAAAAAGCTATTGGCAAATGACACTCTTCGGCCAGCTAAAAATTGCCTGAAATAACGCCCTGCTACTTGAACAAAACATCTGATCGTACCAACTCCGTTGCTTCCTAGCCTGAAAAATCTCATTAACTTGTTTTGAGCCCTGTAGTCCATCATCCTAAGCATGTACCACAAGCTGAGAAACATGGATCTAAATAAAGGTTTTTCTATCCACAGCACTACAAAATCAACAGGTTCCATTCTACATTTTTTCTCATTCTGTTGCATTCTCATGCACAGTTTTTTATATATTTTCTCTACATGCTTAGGGAAAATTAGCGATAGAGATAAAAAGTGAAAGAATACCTCTTTGCTGTCATATCTCTTGCGGAGACGTTCTTCTGGTACATCCATATATTCAACAGGGGCAAAATGTCTTGGAGATTCTGAATCTACTTCAAAACAACACAATGCAGTCAATAGAAAACCCACAGGCATGGCGTGCAGACAAACACTGACCAGCACACAGAACAGTGTGGAATTATTAGCAAAGGCTTCTAAAGACAGAATCACTGCAACCAGATTTGTAGCACTATTTTGTTTGTGACACTGTTACCACAGGCCCAATCAAAATGTAAGTACATTAAATGCAACATTTAGGTGGTATCACAAGAAGAACAAACTGAACTTATAAAGGCTTCCCATCCAAACAAGCCACTGCTAGCCACCAGTTAGATGCCCAGGACAATACAGAAAGACAATGGATCCTTCTACAATTACCTCACATTAGGTGCCAACATTTCAAACCAGCTTATTTATAAATTGAAATGGAAATGTTGGTCCCAGGTAGTAATTTTATTACACAGAAATCTCTCCAACAGGCTCCTAGCTAAGGTTGAGCCTTCCAGGGTATTGTTTAACATGTGTCATTGTCCTGCATAACCTTGCATGCCTTAAAAGGACCTACCGCATGTTGTGCAAAGACATCTGATTCAAACCCAAATTATATTTTGCGTTTCAGAGAATATTATAGAAATGTGAGGTAACAAAAATATTAGAATATGGTGACAACCAATTAAGTTCAGTTTGGTCCTAGATGGGACACCACCTTAATTTATACTCCTAAGAATACAGGCAATATTTATATTAAACGTTGTTATTCTGGCCCAGAATTGTGCCAAAATATGTAATATATTCAGGCTGGCAGTGACTTAATCTGCCGTTACAAGAACAGCATGTTAAAGTGGAAAACTGCTTGTCTGCACACTGCCCTTTTGATAAAAATCATGTAAATGTCAGCTTAGAAGGAAAACAAACAACAGGCACAAATGTTTTAAGAAATGATGAAACAAAGTGGTAAGACAGGTAGATGATCTGTCACACAGATGGAGTGTCACATATTGGGAAGATGCACAAAAACTCCACCTCCTGTAAATGTTCCGTGTTCATTCGGCTGACTGTTGTTGTTAGAATCCAAATTGTAACATAAAGGGAATGAGACAATATCTCCATTATTTAAAGAATCTGGACAATGGGATTCTAGAGTGGAATTATCCTGCTCAAGGCTATCTACGCTTAGGGAGCTCAGCCTTCCAACAATTTCATATGAAGATTGGCGTGCTGGAAGGCTAGGCCTCTCTTCTGTAATCTTTGGAGGCTCTACTGGGCTTTTTCTGTCTAGAGCTACCATGTCCCTCTGCTCCGTTGTATTACTTGAAGGCATTTTGGGGTTCTTGTGGAAGGGCTTTTGTACCTTGAATGGGAGTGGACTTATAAGATATATATTTCTTTGAAAAATCATTTGGTCCACTTGCTTATCTACTCTTGACTCCAAGGTATTTGACTTTTTCTGTTCATGCTTCCGAATGGTTGTAAATCTTGTGTAGGAAGCAGGACAGGAGCTCTTGCAGGTGTTAAGTTTGTATTTATGGGGCACTTTGTTTAAATTAGCACAGCTGTCAGTAGATGCATTAGAAATGTGATCAGCCTCCTCAGTGTGGCCTGAAGAGTTATTTACAAGGTCCGTGTCACTGGGTTCAGAATTCATATCCTCCACATTACTGCTAGGTGTAGAGGCTGTTTGTTTTGTGACCTGGACATCTTTGTCTTCATTTCCTTTCACTGACGGCTCTAAAAGTGATTCAGCAGAACATGCAGACAACATCCCATGTCTTGGTTGTGATGGTGTGGAAGAGGTACTTTGCCCACTGGAAAAGTCTAAGGAAGGCAAAGACCTGGATCTCTGTATCAGCTGCTCAAAGGCCGTTACACGGGAGGACACTGTGTGCTTGGGGATATGTTCTGAACTGTCAAGATCATCAACAGAAGATCTGTCCCTCATCTCTTTCTCAAAAGTATTAGCAATGTCTCGGACATTGGAGCAGGACGATGCACTGTGTAGAGTTGAACGGTTAATATGGTGCATGTCTTTGTACATCACAGTGAATTCTGCATTACTTGATTTAAATTTAGGTGGGAAAGGGCATCTGGTGGCAATCATGCTGCATTCTTGCAAACTGATAGTACTGCCTGACTTTACCTTGTAATCGCTGTAAGATTTTGACAACATATTTTCCATGCTTCCTCCTACTTTTCCACTGCTCATTTGTTTGTCTTCAAAAGATGTCCGAGGTTCAAGCAAATCTTCGCAGCTCTGTGCTTTCTGCTGCGTTGATGTCACATTGTGCTTGTGCTGGGAGGTAGCTGGCAGTGGGACCATTGGTTTGAACCGAGATGGTAGGATTTCTCCTATACAAACTTTCGCAGCTGACAGAGAGGACTTCTGTTTATAAATGTTGCCTAAAGAGCTACTAGTGCTAAACGTTCGGTTGTTAATTGTGGTATATGACAACTTATGAGCATTCCCACCTGTAGAATCCATATGAAAGCATGCAGAATGGAATAAAGGCAGTCTGTTAAAATAACACCAGTTATCACTGAGAACAAAAACAAATGTATTTATTTATGATTCTGGATATGACAAGAGATACTAATCCTATGGCTGAAACGCAACTTCTGATATCACTATACAAATATGGTCGTGATAGGTGCACTCAAGGGACTTTTTTAAGTAAATGTGGACTTTCCCAAGGGTTAAGGAGCCCAGAACATATATGTATCAAGTTAAAATGTTTCCTGCTACATGCAAAAATTAAAACCCTGCCTCTCCCCAGCCCTAATTGGCATATCTCACCTGTGTGGACTCCCAACACCTCTTCAGCCTTGGTTGCTGTTGCAATGATGTGGGCCTTGAAACAAAGCAAACACCTACCCCAAGCCTGACATCACTGGTGCAACAACCATGGTTGAAGTATTGTCAGAGCCTGAAACAGACATGTTACTGCTAGAGGCAATTTGTTAGTTTTAACACATTAGTCTAAGGAGAACCAGTTCATGTGCAGGTTGTTTTGGAGGTAGTAGTTCCTTACAGACTTACCTTTATTAGAAGCTGAGCTAGAGGGGCGTCTGTTGAGGCTATTAAGTCCATGAAATGGAATATCACCACCTTCTAAAACATTCTTGTAGATTTGCCTTTCATTTTCAGAGAGTGCAGGATCCACAGGTGCAGCTTCTGTCCCCCTGCTGAAGTGGCACCTCTTAGTTAATATCAGTTAGAAAATCTTTACCAGAGATTCATATCCAGGTCATTCTTAAATATTAAGGACCCATTTGATAAGAACCCATTTTCCAGCTCATTAATATTTGGTTTAATCTGCTTTATAATCTCTAAAGAATGCAAATATTTGCAAGTGGTGAGTGCAGAGCTGCTGTCCTACTTAACTCAAGTGCACTAGTTGATTTAATTGGTTCCAACTTGCTAAAACATTCTATTTTAACACATTCCTTATCAAAGAGCAGGAATAGCAGAGCAGGACAGATCATTAAAGGGACACTTTTTTTTAAAAAAAGAAAAGGGATTTCTTGGCTACTTACTTTACTGGTTTTAATGTCTAATCATTATATCTGCAGCAGTCCTGCCCCACAGTATTGTTAAGGTCCCCATCGATGCAAAGATTTTTATTTGATGAACGACTGATTTTAGTGCAATCTAACCAATCCATCACATTATCGTGAGGTTAGTGGGAATCGAACGATCGTTCATCTAACGATTGTTCGTCCGACATCGGTCAGAAAATTGATCGGCCAGGTTAGAAAATTTTCATTGGTCACATTGAAATCTATCTATGTTTGCAGGGCCAAGCAGGCAGCTACCCTCAGTTTTCCTGGCTTCAACTAGACAACATCTCTTGAAATGGTCTTTTTAGTTGATGGACAAATCATACATTTAAACGATTGTTTCAAGATAAGCTAATGATAATGAAAAGATCTATTAAAAATCTTTACATCTATGGCCAGCTTAACAGAGCGCCAAAAGTCACAGATACGCTATCCAAAAAAGACTAAGGTTAGGGTCACACACTACACGGACTGTTTGCCTGCACCCGAACGGAGGTAATGATTCTGGGTGCAGGCAATGCAGCAGAAGAGGAGCAGCAGGGAAGAGGATTCTCGACCTACGTTTCTACACAGGCCAAAATCTGTATGATGTGGTCCTAGCCTTATCAAATAGTAGGATAAACCAAAATAAAATTTGCACAGTTCATAATCCTGAGTGGCCTCCACCAAGGACCTGTAAGCTTCAAATCTGACTATTTACAGAGTACTCCTTTCAATCCATACCTTTCAACTATATCTGCAAAATGGTATGGGGGAGATTTATGAATGCTCGAGCCTTTGGCTACTAAAACCATCCAATAGTTTTTAAACTCTTGCGTGGTTTCAGCATTCCAATTCCTCGGCTTCATGCCAATTTTTTTATCCTCCGACAAAACATATAAAACTCTAGGCAGGTTTTAGGTGCTGAGCTTTTAATTTGTTTAAAAACCCACTTGGTAAAAAAAAAAGATCCCCAAGTAGCTGAGATGCGGAACCCATGTGTGAGTTTAGGAACTCTTGAGTGGTTTTAGTAGCTGAATGCTCGATTCCAAAGGCTCAAGCATTCATAAATCGGCCCCTAAGAGTTTTTTTTTTTTGGAATTATGTTGGTACAAACAGATTCCCATTCCCAAAATGCTCATCACGATGTGAAGGGAAAATCCAAAAATGCTCTATGGACACTTTTCTTGAAAAAAGAGAAGGGGTAGTGTGATAAAAAAGGGGCACCTTTAGCCCATGTATAGTAACCCATAGCTTTAAAATAGCTGACCAGTACTACCTGAAGATTGGTTGGGATAGATAACTACACCTTTAGCAAATTTTACACTTTTTATTACATTACCTCCTAAGCTAACGTAAGGATGAGAAGTATTGCTGATTTGCTCAGTAAGACCCTATTTCATCTTGGAGCACTAAGGGTCTGTAAAACGTGGCTATGAGTGGCAGTGAGGCATACCAGTTGGCAAACATATGTGCACAGTTAAAAGCCAAAATAGCCAAAGTAAACAAGAGTCTGACAAAGCATAAGGACTTGCAATTGTCATGATTTGCCAGGGAGTGTCACAGTTATTTTAGCAAAGGGTATATGTGAACTTCAAACCCCCAATATGTAATATTATTAAGGCAATATATTGATAAGCATCCCCAAACTTTTACACTGGGAATTTACAGCAATGGTTCTCTTTCCCTCCCCAAAAACTGAGACCTAACATAAATGTCTAAAACTATTCTAATTTGCTTAACACAATTTTCAAATAAAGTCTTAAATTGATTAAGATCACTTAAAGGGGCTGTTCACCTTTTTAGTATGATGTAGAGAGTGACAATTTGTCATTGGTCTTCATTGTTTATTAATTGTGGCTTCTGAGTTATTTAGCTTTTTATTCAGCAGCTTTTCAAATTACAAATTCAAATCACCCTAGCAAACATGCAATGACTGGAATAAAAATAGGAGAGGACCTGAATACAAAGATGAGAGTAGCCATAACAATAAATGTGTAGCCTTTCAGAGCATTTGGTTTTTAAATGGGGTCAGTGACCCCCTTTTGAAAGCTGTAAGAGTAAGAAGAAGTAGGCAAATAATTCAAAAACTATAAAAAAATTAAATTGAAAAGTTGCTTAGAATTGGCAATTCTATAACATACTAGTTAATTTAAAGGCATATGACCCCATTAATAATTGTATCCAACTCCTTCAGTCTTTCAAACTTTTATGATCAGAAATATATGAATTTGTCTTGCAGTCCGTACCTTACCCAGTCTGCCTGGGTTGTTTTCTAGAAAATTCTCACAATGAGATAAATTTCAGCTTGACAAAATACACAAGATTAAAAGGTTGTGTGTTATAAAGCCATTAAAGGCAGTGTTTACATGACTAAAGAATTTTAAGTGCATTTTTCTATTGAACAAATTGGTAATATTTTGTTCATTTGAAGGAAATTTAAATCACCAAGTGCCCCAATGCTGAAAGGGCACTAATTCTTATGCCTGAGGGTCCATCACAAATACATAATTTCTTTAATCCTAATTGTACAGTTCTATAAAACTTGAAGGCAAACTTACTAGGATGGAATGTCCTCCGGATGACTTACAGCTGCATTCTACAAGAATCCAAACAGAAAAGAAGATTGATATACAGGCAGGCAGTAGAGAGTTATTCACACGTCGCCCAGGGGGCCATGTTAGCTAGAATCAACACCTGCTAAAACACTGAACAAAAGGCAAAAAAACATGTAAATGGAAATAATAGTTCTACAAATCTCCTTATGGAAAGAGACACATACTTCATGTCAGCCAGAGAGCTGGGTTAACCCACAGGTGAGTCACTGCAGCTGAAACCAGGAATGATAAGTAGCTGGTGTGAGAGTAGCAAGCTTAGAATAGTTTATGCCGAGGTATTGCCTTGTAAGGGTGCCATCCCACCCTAAAACATCAGTTACATAAGTGCAAGGAAGTGTTCGAAAAAAATTTAAATTTCCTATTAAAGGAAAAGGGATAAAAAAAAGTGAAAATTGGCTGTGTGCTCTCAGAATACTCTTCAGGTTTGATGCCTTTCTTTCAAAATACAAAAAGGGACAAAAAGATTTTTTTTTTGACCACACCCATCCGGGACTGCGTGTTTAGCTGTCAAAATCGGGACTGGGAGGTAGGATAATGTAAAAGCATCAGAAAACATGATTCCTTAAAGGAACAGTGACATCAAAAAATAAAAGTGTTTTAAAGTAAACAATATATAATGCAGTGTTGCTCTGCACTGGTAAGGGACAGTCCACACAAGCAGATTCGAGATTAGTCGCCCCAGCAACAAATCACCTCTTCTTCGGGGCGACAATCTCCCCGAACTGACTTCCCCCTGCCCTTCGCCGGCTCAAATGAAAATCTCCTGCGACAACTCACGCGGTGTTTCATTTTCCGAAGTGCCCAAAGTTTCCTTGTGAGGCAAACTCCCCGAATCTGCTCGTGTGGACTGACTCTAAAACTGCTGTGTTTGCTTTAGAAAATAAGCTGCTGTGTAGCAATGGGGGCAGCCATTTAAAGGAAAAAAGGTAGATAACAGATAAGCTCAGTAGAACATAATGATATAGCCTTTTTTCAATTTGCTACACAGCAGCTTGTTTATCTGAACTATAGTAGTGTTTCTGAACAAACAGATCAGTTTTACCAGTGCAGGGCAACAGTACATGATATTTGCATTACTTTAACATGAAATGACATTTTATGGTGTTACTGTTCCTTTAAGTAGCATCAGTCATGTTCATCTAGAGGCAACTATTTATTCAAGTGGCCTTTTACTCATTTAAGGGGATTTTTATAAAAATATAAAACATTTGTGTATATTTATAATGTTGTTTATTGATTACGCACCAGTGTGTGGCTTATCATAAAATACACTGGGAAAACAGATCGGGAAATATACATTATCCATTATAATTAATGCAGAGAGGCGAAATTATCTCTAACTACTGGTTACCTTTTGTTAAGTCGACAACATCCAATGGAAAATAGTTGCTATATACCCAAAGGAGTTATCCTAGATTTAAAGGAGAACGAAAGCCCCAGGGCGCAAAACCCCTCCCCCCCTCCCCTCCGTTGCCCCCCCTCCCTCCTCCCCCCTGGCCTACCCCTCCCCCTGGGCAAATGCCCCTAACTTGTTACTCACCCCTCTGCGCAGGTCCTGTCCATGGAGTTCGCAGTCGCCATCTTCTTCCACGCGCGTCTTCTTCCTGCTCTGACCGGCGTTTTCTGGCGCATGCGCAGTAGGAACAGTTACGGTACGGCTCTACTGCGCATGCGCCGAATGTCACGAAGTTTTCCGATTTCACTTCGTGACATTCGGCGCATGCGCAGTAGAGCCGTACCGTAACTGTTCCTACTGCGCATGCGCCAGAAAACGCCGGTCAGAGCAGGAAGAAGACGCACGTGGAAGAAGATGGCGACTGCGAACTCCATAGACAGGACCTGCGCAGAGGGGTGAGTAACAAGTTAGGGGCATTTGCCCAGGGGGAGGGGTAGGCCAGGGGGGAGGAGGGAGGGGGGGCAACGGAGGGGAGGGGGGGAGGGGTTTTGCGCCCTGGGGCTTTCCTTCTCCTTTAACTTTGCTAAAATTAGGGATGCACCGAATCCAGGATTCGGTTCGGGATTCGGCCAGGATTCAGCATTTTTCAGCAGGATTCAGATTCGGCCAAATCCTTCTGCCCGGCCGAACCGAATCCGAACCCTAATTTACACATGCAAATTAGGGTTCGGATTTGGTTCGGTATTCGGCCGAATCTTTCACGAAGGATTCGGGGGTTCGGCCGAATCCAAAACAGTGGATTCGGTGCATCCCTAGCTAAAATCAAAAACCTACATCACTATAACTTTTTAAGGCAGCTCCCACTCATATGAGTAAGTGTAACTATGCAGGCAAGGTTTGTTCTGTGTACACATTACGTAATGCCTTTATACCTTACGATCAATTTAATAGAAAATAAATATAAAAAATATACAACTGTTAATGTGCTCATGGCAAAGGGGCCACAATATGTATTATACATCTGCACCCAATCTATCCTCCAGACCATTTACTAAACCTGTTGCTGTTATGGGTTCTGCTGTGTGTTTCTGGCATGAGGTGGAAATCTGGCCTTGTGTGTAAGAATCCAGTACAGGATTACCACGCTTGCACACCCTGGCTCTCCACGATAAGATGACTTGTGTGTAAGAATACAGAACAAGCCAAATCTGCAAGGGCGTATACCTAAGACATGCCACTATTCGTCACTCAGCATGCTCCTTTTCTACTAACGGCAGAGACACACGATGCAATTCGGGGAGATTAGTCGCTCAGCGACAAATCTCCGCTTCTTCGGGGCGACTAATTTCCCTGAACTGCCTTCCCGCTGGCTAGAATGAAGATCGCCGGCGGGATGGCACTCGCAGCACTTTTTTTCTAAAGATGCCCAAAGTTGCCTCACGAGGAAATCTCCCCAAATTGCAGCGTGTGTCGCTGCCCTGAAATCAATAAACCACCTAATATGGTTTGTGAAAAAGCAGAATACTGGGCAAATTATAAGAGTCAGCGCAAATTGCTTCCCCTTTAATATCTATTTTTGTTGGGGGCAGCAGTGTAGGAGTGGTTCACCTTTAAGTTAACTTTAACTATATGGCTAATTTTAAGAAACTATTCAATTGGCCTTAATTTTTTTCTTTTTTAAAGTTTTTTAATTATTTGCCTTCTTCTGACTCTTTCCAGCTTTCAAATGGAGGTCACTGACCCCATTTAAAAACAAATGCTCCGTAAGGCTACAAATGTATTGTTATTGTTTCTTTCTATTCAGGTCCTCTCCTGTTCAAATCAATGTATGGTTGTTAGAGTAATTTGGGCCCTAGCAACCAGATTACCAAAATTGCAAACTGGAGAGTTGCTGAATAAAAAGCTAAATAACTCAAAAATAAAAACAATTGCAAATTGTCTCAGAATATCACTCTCTACAACCATACTAAAAGTTAATTTAAAGGTGAACAGCCCGTTAAAAGCTGTCAAAACAGCCAATTCTGAAATTAGTTATTATTGTCAGCAAAGAATACTTTGAAGCTGTTGGGGACTAAAAAAAACCTTGTTGTCCTTCTCAAGGAAAAAGTCAATGGGATATAAAACAGGAGAAAATGTAAACGATTAATATTATGTAATTGAGTATTGTTTTTTCCCCTGGCTCTTACCACATTTTTTTTCCCCAGAAACAACTTTACCTCCAAGGCCAGCCGCTGTAGCTGAACCCATGAAATGGTGACCGGGTCCAGCGCTCAACAATTATGGCAATCATATTTTTTTTGACCAATGATGTAACGGAAACAATTAGCAGCCAATTATAAAAGCAATTAACTCATCAGCCAAAGCAATTCAAGCACAACTACAAGCAATTTGGTTTCATGAAAGATCTGCATTATTGGCACATAGTAGCTGATACTAAACACTTCTAGACAGTCATATATCAAGCCTAAGTCTGCTAATAAAGAAGAATAGACGATTCAGAATGTGTTTGCCTACAACATACTTGCCTAAGACTAAATTAAGAAATTCTTACAGTATACCATGGAAATGTTTGTTAAGATGTTGATAAGTCTAAACGGAGCCATTGAGATAAAGTCAAAAGGGCCAATCACCAAAAACAAGTATAGAACACTATTGTCTTCACAAGTCAAGGTGGCATGATTGTCCCAAGCCACTTCACCCCAAAAGCAATCATGAAAGATTATCTGTTGAGATAATAAATCCATCCTTAAAGGACAGAGTGGCATTTAAAATGTTTATCAAAAGTTATAATTTAAGGGGTAATGCCATTTGAGCATTTTAGCTGCATCTTTGCATCTTTGTTGCAGCTGAATAAAGTAGTTTGCAAGGTGTAAACTGCAAGCCCTAATGGAAGTACACCCAGCCAATATATGTTATATATATATATATATGGTACAGTAACACCAAAAAATGAAAATGTTTTAGAGTTATTAAAGGGAACCCGTCGCGTGAAAAAATAATTCCAAATCCTATTTTATCAAGTAAGCAAAATTGACTTTAATTACGCTATATATATTATTTGAATCTTCTTTCCTTTAGTCTGGGATTTCACAATTAGCAGGAGACATTTTGTGGACACGGTCATTAAGGCATGTCTTGCATTATCTCAAAATCTTGTTTTAGCATCAGAATGTGGAACCTGATGTCCATCCCCATGCCCTGGTTACACAATTAAATGGTTAAGAGAGAGGGGGAATGTGGGGACATCTAGGAAGTGCGGAATGGAAAGTGAAAGTAATTGTCTGCCCCGCCTCTATGCCTAAGACACAGAGGAGGGGCAGGCAATATTTGATTGACAGCTGAGATTTTTTAATGAATTTACAACAGCTATGAATGCTTTAATAAAAAAAATATTTGGATTTCATGTTTAATTTGAAAAGGACTTTTATAATACAACTTTTTATGTCTGGGTGACAGGTCCTCTTTAAAATATAATGTATTGTTGCCCTGCATTGTTAAAACTGGTGTGTTTGCTTCAGAAACTATACTTTAGTTTATATAAACAAGCTGCTGGGTTGCCACAGGGGCAGCCATTCAAGCTGGAAATAGGAGAAAAGGCACAGGTTACAAAGCAGTTAATCGATAAGCTCTGTAGTATACAATGGGATTCTACATAGTTTATCTGTTTTCTACTATGTGTCCTGTGCTTGAATGGCTGAACCCATTACTACACAGCAACTTGTTTATATAAACTACAGGGTCGGACTGGACATGGGGGGGCCCAACGGGTAACTATACTCTGGGCCCCCCCGCACACATGCATTAACGTCGGCGTGTGTATGCGATTAATTTTTATTTGGGGGCCCGGACATCTGTGGAGGGGGGCTGGGCCGGTGGGGCCTATGAGGGCCAGGGCCCACCGGGTTTTTTACCGGCTTCCCGTTGGCCCAGTCCAACGCTGATAAACTATAATAGTGTTTCTGAAGCAAACACCCCAGTTTTACCAATACAGGGCAACACTGCATTATTTCATTTTTTCGATGTTACTATTTTTTATGAGATAATGAGCCAGCTTGCCCAAGAGTCTTGCTTTTAATGATGCTGGGCCATATTAATACACAAGTGGGTAATCTACATCTTATATGAAGTAAACCAATTATATAACATCTGATATTATTTTAGGGGTAGAGTCAGCAATCCAGAAAGCTCCAAATTATGGAATGGCTGTCTCCCATAGACTTCATTTTATCCAAGTAATCAATTTTTTTAAAAATTATATCCCTTTTCTCCGTAATAATAAATCAGTAGCTTGTACTTGATCCAAACTATCCAAAGATCCAAAGATATCATTAATGCTTATTGGAAGCAAAACCAGCCTACTGGGTTTATTTAATGTTTAAATGAATTTCTAGTAGACTTAAGGCAAAAAGACCCAAATTACGGAAAGATACGTTAACCGGAAAACCCCAGGTCCGGAGCATTCTGGATAACAGGTCCCATACATGTACTAGAGATAGGGACTCAATGAACATTTAATTGAAATGAGTGCACTACTTAACACAGAAACAATATGTGTAAATATGTGAACATATTTATTAAAATATTTCTACAGAAAATCTTGCAAACATTTCCAGGGCATCTTTAACAAATAATAAAAAATCGTCTTTACATTTCTCTAAAAGCATTAACACAACACAACAATTACATTCATGCCATTTCATTCAGTTGGGAGGAGAGCACCTTTAGGTGTCTTGATGCTGAGACACAGGCCTCAACCCTCCCAGACCACCCATGCAGAGCAATATCATGCTAAACTCAGGGAGCATCTACTCATATTTAACAGAGAAGGTCGCTGAAATGAAAAGAAAATATACAGAACACAATACTGTCCTGATACAATTATCTGTCAATGGTAAAACATTCTGCAAGCCAGCAGCAAGTATGGTTAGTTGTGTTATGTCATCACAGCTCTGGTTCAGTGCCAAACTCAACAAGAAACAGATTTCATTAAAAAAATTGAGAGCAGAAAACACCATACCCTTTTCTCAGGAGCCTTAAAACACTTGTCCATTCTCTCTAAATCTGCATCTAACTCAGTCTCGTACTGATAGATGTCTCTCTCTAGCTCAGTCTGGTTAAAGAAGAAGAACAGGACAATAAGGAATCAGTTAGAGAGAAATGGGAAATCACTGTAGAAAGCAAAACATCAGGTGAAAAGAAAGTACTATTTCCAGCAAACAGCAGCTCCAGGCACAAAGATATATTGGCTTGTTTGAAATAGCAGAGAACTAATGTAGGTCATTTACAACATTGAACTTACAAGAACAATAATGTTGAAACACAGGAAGCTCATACACAAAACAATGTAAGGTGAATAGATACATATGTGAAAAGTTATGATTGTGCTTGACCTAATGTGCCTCATTTGGAAGACACTAAAGAAGCAATGTGTTTTCCATTGAATCTCTCCCTTTAACAGATGTTTTTCACGTAGGCAACTCCCATTGCAGATTGCCATATCTGCTGATAAGGTGCTATTTATACACCAGCTTCCATGATTCATAAGAAAAATCTGGTAGTCTGAAACAATATTCTGACATATGCCAAGTGCCTGAAGGGGAATATGGGTGCATTTGCAAAGAATAATAGCACTGTAATCTGCATAGTCTTAAGGTCTCTTGATGGGAAAATAGTAAGAGATTTAGTTTCTGGTTCACTAGGAGATGTGCCATCTGGGTTTAAGAAAGCATGTATTGACTACAGTACAAGTTACATTACAGAATAAGGCACACGGATACAGTAAAAAGAAAAGCATAAAGGGTTTCCAGTAGTTTATAGAAAAGTACAAAGAGGTCCACATAAAAGGTGCCTTTTTTAATAAAAAAAGCACGATTTAATTGGATCAGGAACAAACATGAAAAAAACACGTCAAAATCCGAATTGTACGTTTTTTTCGTGCTTTTTCCAGAAAGGCCCAAATTTTTAGGATTTTTGCCCGAAAAGTCCGAAATAGATGGATTTTCGGGCTGATTCCAGCGCAGACCACAGAAAATTCCAAATAGGATAGGGACCTCTCCCATTGACTTATATACAACCTCGGTAAGTCTGAGATGCTGGATTCGAGTTTTTAAGTAAGAAAAACTTGAATTTTTTGAGTTTTTTAGCATTCAGACTTTGATAAGCCACATTCAAATGTACAAGAGTTAGGGGCGAACCCAAGCATGAAAAAAAGGGCTGTGATTGGCTATGTGGTAGCCGCTATGTGGACTGGCAGCCTACAGGAGGCTCTGCTTGGCACTATGCAACCAAAACTTGCCTCCAAGCACAGAATTCAAAAATGAGCAGCTGCTTTGCGGTTACATGTGAGCAACATGCTGCTTGCGAGCCACTGGTTGGGGATAACTGTAAATTAAACCGAATGAATGGAAATGGTGTCTATATAACATATCAAGTATATCTGCCAATATGCCAGTGTCTTGGGTGACCAAACCAGCTCTATAAGGAGTAGTCTACTCCAGTTAGAAACAGACTACTCTATGGGGCCCATTTACCAACAATCGAATTAATTTTTTTCCACGAATCTCTAAAATTCATGGTTTTCTAAAAAAAATGTAAAAGCTCTAAAATTTCAAGACTTATGAAGTGTAAAAACCATGGAAACCTCAAAAGTTGCTGAGGTCCTATAGAAGTCAAGTGGAGCTGCTGTGATCCTATTGGACCGTCTAAATCGATTCTGACTTTTAAAAGTTTTTGTATTTTTTTTGAGAGAATTGTCCAAAAAACTAGAATTTTTCGAGGTTTTCGAGGTATTTGTATTTTTTAGCATAGAGTTCAGCATAATTTTCCATTCACACTTTTTTTATTTGGATTTTTTAAATACATTTCATGACAGTCTTAGATTTAGAGTTTAGTTTTGTGTAACCTGAGCCGTTTCTCCTTTGAATGTTTGTTATACCAAGAAAATTAGACTGTTAATAAATAGGCCCCTATATGTGCAGAGACATCAGGGCAGAAGGGAGGGAACCCCCCATTACACATGATGTCCATATTTTACTACCTGTGAAAGGATGCATCTAACTGTTGGAAGTAAACAGGATATATTAACTCCTAAATAATTTATCTCTGTTTTTGCGGTCTTTCTCATGTGTGTACTCTTCCTACTCAGTATAATTATTTAATATATATATTATATAATATCTTTTCCAGATAAGGGCTCTTTCCACAATTTGGATCACCTACTAAGAAACAAACTTTAAAAAAAACAAGATTGGTTTGCCAGCAACATGGATTTACACAGCTTAGTTACCATTATTATACCGTACTTAAAAAAGAAAGTTAATAAAAACACAAGTGACATTCCTGTATTGAGAGTTTTCTGGATAATGGGTTTCAACATAATCGATAATCTGTATTATTAATCCTATGTTGAATCATGCTGTTCATGCTACTTACTGTATAATATACAAATAACTCCTATAATTTGATGTCTTTTAAAATTATTATTATATTCTGTTTTGCTTATTACTTTACATATGTCTGTTAAACTGGCCATTTCCTTAAGTCCAGCATAATAAACGCTTGGAGGACCCTTGAATGATAATAGAGGCAATCTGTTTATCAGCTCCCTCTAATATTTACCTGCAAATACTCAATAAAAAAAACTTTCCTTACCTATGCCTTTGTAAAAGTGAAAATATATTGAAAATGAATCTTACCAGGAGATCATGCATATTTATAAGAAATTATAATTATTACACGTTCCAGTAATCCTTTCTTTTTATTTTTTTTGCAGTTCAGCGATTGATGACTACAAGATTATACTGTATATCTGGTTTAGCACAATATGGGACATAGTACGATTGTTAATTAATACATAAACTCCCACTAGCCTTTTTATGGTTGTAAGCCTAAAATATTATGATTACATAGGTCAATTCACAAGGCATGCATCTGCTAAAGCAAACAATATAGAAGCTCCCATGTAACATATAATACAATATGTTCTGTGTATGCAATAGCCAGTACAATCCAGCATACTAAAGGCAAGTAACCCTAATATAGCTTCAGTTTAATCAAATAAGAACAGTTTTACTGAGCAGTGCCTTACAAACACAACCTGACACACGCACGTAAAGTATGATTTGCAAAAGGAAGCAATTACATTAAAACATAATTAAGAAAACATCATTACCTTCCTATGCTCTATTTTAAGGATTGAGCAATCCCCCGGAGTATAATCCCATATCTTTTTTGGAGGCTGATGGAAAGCAGAAATGAGGAAATGAAGACAGAGAAAGAAGACATAACAAGGAGTATGAATACAGAAATCATACAAAGGGCAAGAGCCTGTACTAGGAAGAAAATTATAAAAAAGCAAGAGCAGGTCCTACGAGAGTCTGCCAGGCTAAGCATCATGCATGCAATAGACCTCCCCATAATCCCACCCTCAGGCCCCACAGCTGTTAGAAATTAGGTTTCAATTAATTGATTCAGGAGGTAGGTAGAAACCAGGAGAGAGCAGGCTATTAAGGGAAAATAGGGATCAAACAGTGGAGATAGGAATAACTTATAGAGAATCTTTGCCCTGCAGAATATATTTGGCTGCAAGCTCGGATACATACCACATTTACAAATGGCTGAATTTCCATGTTGGCAGTGAAGGACAACGAGATGTAAGTTTCACTCACAATAGCTCAAACTACACATTAAGGGTTGGATTGCCCACCGTATGACTGGCATATGACATTTGCTAAAGGTCTATTTTGATTCTAAATTGGAATTCTAAAATGAACTTTCCACAACAGCTATCAGATCATCAGGAAACAGCGCTGGGATTAAAATATTTTTTAAGCACAGAGATCCAAATAAAAATTAACATGAAGAGCATTTTCTTTGGAGAGAAGAACAGTTATATGGAACTGCATTAGCATACATAAACTAATTGTGTTCAGGCCCGGATTTGTGGAAAGGCCACCTAGGCCCGGGCCTAGGGTGGCAGGATTTTAGGGGGGTGGCATGCTGCTCAACCACACCAACATTAGTTCAAAAACAGTGGGGATGCCCTAGAGATACAACCATTTTTTTAAATTCCCCATGCGCCAATTCCCATTGCTCCAGTCCAGATGATGAAAATATGCACGAATAAAGGGGAGAGGACAGGGGCAACGAACGGCAGTGGGCCTAGGGGCACCCACTATGTAAATCCGGCCCTGATTGTGTTATATATGTTGTCTAACTACTCAATGGTGTTTTCACATACCCTAAACAGAAATAGATTTTTACTAACAATGTGTATCATGTTTAACTAAATATAAGTTGTATTATATTAGTTGCATTTCTAATAGTTGTCATGCTACAAGTTACCTTAATTAATTTCCCCTTAGGGATGTGTCTAACTCCTATTTTCTGCAAGAAAAGCAGCCCTAAAGGATACAACTAATTAATTTAGTACTTCCTCACTATGTCTCAAATAAATTACAGAAACCAAAAAGCAGCAATTTAAGCAGGAAACATGTCATCCCCTGACATAAAAAAGGTCAATGCCTCATTATATTACGATATATATAAATTATAGACCAGATATTTGCATTATATTCAAACAATTTAGTGGAAGCTCTATAAACGTTAGAAGCAAATTTACAAGCAAGGAAAATAAACCAACATTGGTCAAATCAACCCGGACCATCCACTTTAAGCACAAATGACCAGACTGAAGTGGTTTTATTTTAGAAATAATACGAGAAGCCTTGATTTAGTGGAAATGATAATTATGCTAGAAAAAGCTGAAGGGAAAATAGCAAAAGGAAAACCAGCAACAACATGAATAGGTTCAAATTGAATCACAACAGTCATAAATAAGCCATTGAGAAGCAGAACACAGGACACTCTGGAGAAACACTATCCATATGGTATCCAGAAATTAAAAATACATTGACATTACTTAGTAATAAATAGTCGTATGGTTGGAAACTGGTACAAACAGCACTGAATTAAAAATGTAAATAATAACACAAAGCAGGAGATGGGGCAGAAAATGTTTTTTTGTTGGGGACACAGAATACCTTAAACATACAACTCAACTGAATTTGTTTAATTTCTTTAGAAAGCCAGGACATGCCTTAATGGTTCCCCAAAGCAATATAGACCACTTATCATGTTTGGGCCAAAACAGATATTATTGTAGGAGTTTAAGGTCCATGTCGTGCATTTATACTATGGATATGAAGCAATTGTTATGCCTTAAAGGAGAAGTAAATCCTAAAAATGAATATGGCTAAAAATGACATTTTATATACTGAACTTATTGCTACAGACTAAAGTGTTCGCTTCTCAATGATCCGGGACTTCAAACTTGTCACAGGGGGTCACCATTTTGGAAAGTGTCTGCGACACTCACATGCTCAGTGGGCTCTGAGCAGCTGTTGAGAAGCTAAGCTTAGGGGTCATAGCAAATTATCAAACAGAAAATGAGTTTGGCTTATAATATAAGCGGATGCTACAAGGCTGATTATTAAATTGTGATGCTAGTTGCACTGGTTTCTGTGCTGACATGTAGTAATTATCTGTCTTATTAATCAGCCTTTTATTGTGACATTTATATTCTATGTGTACTGTATATTTTGAGTCAGTCTCTAAGTAAGTGACAGCAGCACAGAGCATGTGCAGTGAATCAGCAGAAAAGAAGATGGGGAGCTACTGGGGCATATTTGGAATCACAGATATTTACTGCTAAGGGGCTGTGGTTGCCTTGGGCTGGTACAGAACCACAAAACATAATGTACAACATTTCTAGCCTACACTTAAAATGTTCCAATTAAGAGTACTCTGTTATCCTGTGAAGCCTAGTATACTGGGGCAATCTAGGCCTCCTGGGAACCTGGCCACATAAAGGTGGATCTTTTTTGCTACAGATGAGAGTGGGAATATAGTAGCGCTCACACCATGCACAACTATATAATTATTAACAACTTTACTCTATTTAAGGTCCCCTTTTCAGCAACTGCATACATAGCAATGATGTTCCCTATACACTCAACGCTCACGCATGTGCGCAAGAAATCATAGTGCACACATACCTCCTGTACCATATTATTAGTATTTGTATATTATCTGTTGTGCAAATTTGGGATAGTTCTAGGATCAATAATTATTTTGGAAATTTTAACCATATTTTGCACACAAAGCTTCTGTCAGTGACAACACAGTGGCTCCTCAAATCATTTCACATCTGAAGCTTTCCGAACAGCATCTGCAATGGTTTCACCCATTTTCTGGGTTAGTTTTCCTGCTAATTGCTGCTCATTACCTTCCCTAGTAATGAAGGAAAAACAGCCCATCTCTCGCTACAATAATTGATCAATAAAATGGAGATTTGAACAACTCAGAAACGAAATCAGTAATAATTCAGATGACATGCAGGTTCCAACATACTCCACCAACCCAACAGCTGACAACTACAATCCAGAATCCAAAATAAAGTGCATTTAGATTCATGTCATGGGGCTTTCCTACATGATATGACCTATGATAACGCGGATCCAAACAATACAGCCACTGTGTGCTGCAGCCTTCCGAATCACTATCAGATTTAGTTCTACCCTTTATTACCAGCTCCTGAAACATAGATTATACATGGCAAAACTAACTACAAAGAAGCTAATTGAAACAGTGGAGCTACCTGAAGTCTAGTGAAATCCATTAGGGGCCAACAACTGTAAGCAATGGCATTGTGCAGTATTTAAATTCTGTTGAGAAACAAAATCCTAACTAATGTAGTCGGCATGGGTGTGTCTTTTCTTGGATGGAGCCTATTGAAAGATCCCTTGTATTCTGATGGGCCAGTCCAATCTTAGTAATTATTCTGAATGACTGAAGAATTAGCTTTTTCCACACATCTTACTCTAGTAGATCACTAGACACATTTCTTCCCTATTTAGGTATTGTAACATCTAACCTTTTAAGATAATTACCTTATTCTACACAAGCATTTAATCAATTGTTCACTGGGGTCACAGTTTTATTGGAGTCTACAGATGATACCCGGGATCAGTGTGGGACTGGCAAACCGGGATACCAGGAAAACTCCCGGTGGGCCCAGGTGTTAGTGGGCCCTCTTGTTTCTAAACATTTGGCCTATTTCATCGGCATTACCTATTTCTTTATGGGGAAAAATACTTAATAATGGGAGAATATTGTAAGTATATATAAAAGACTAGGAGAATAAAGAGGTTGAGTGAGTAGCGGAGGAATAATAGTTTAGAAAGGTCCACTGTCTAAGGTTTTCTAGTGGGCTCACGGTTTTAGGTTTTCTGGTGGGCCCAAGGTCTAAGGCTTTCTACCAGTCCGACACTGCCTGGGAGTGCAGTTGTATGTCAGCAATAATTCTATTTTTCCTTTAAAGATTCACCACTTCACTTGAAAGCTCTGTATACATGCTTACAGCACTAGCACCATATTTTCTACTGGCCTGATCTTTCTTACAGTTGATCCAGACATAATTGGAGATTGCGTCAGATATTGGCCTTTATCTCAGTGACTGAATGGGTCTACTGTATTCATGTGAGATATAAAAAGGATTAATTGAGGACAATTTAAATACATGATTTTTTTCACATTCTGATGTGAATTCAGTTATGTGCTAGCAAATGTTATACTGTTGTGAATTAATTCAGAGCCTGATGTCAGGGAGAGGTGGATTCGCCAATTAAAGTATGTAGATATTTTTATAAATAAAGAAATGAAATGCCCAGACTTTATTTATTAGACAAGTATCCCATGGATACAACATTTTCTGAATTACTTCAGGTTATTTGCCCAAATTTAATTGCAACAAAAAGGATCTTCCCTGCCTAAAACAACACTAAACCAAGCAATTTTAAACAGTATTGCGAACCCTTAAAGCCTCATACCCTAGCAGAGTCAGTGCCAATGAGCAGTTTTTTGTAAAAACACTTCCAATGAAAAATATTATTTTTGCACCAACAAAAATATGCCTTAAAGCTGAAATAAGCAATGTAATAACTGTCTATATTGCACAATAACCATTTTGCAAAATGTTAAAGAGGTGGTTCACCTTCAAACTAGTTGTTTTCAGAAATAATGACTTTTTCCAATCTATTGTCTATGTGTGGCCGTTTTTCTAATATTGAAGCGTAAAGTATAATTTTTCACCTTCTGAAGCAGCTCTGGGAGGGGGGGTCGCCGACCCTGTAAACTGTTCTAAATGGATACATAGAGTTGATACATTTCTTATCTTTGCCCCTGCTGAGCAGAATCTCTGGGTTTCATTACTGGCAGCTGTTAGAATTGATACAATAGTTGCTAATACTCCAGCGATGCTGAGAAATGTATCAACTCAATGTTGCAAAATTGTACCTACACCTGAATTACTGAGCTGCCAGACTGAAACACCAGAGACACAAACATTCATCTTTAAATTTAGATTTTGGAAAAACAGTAAAAAATAAATAATGGAAAATATTGAAAAAAGTCTTTATTTCTGGGGAACAATCTAAAAACAACTGAAGTGAAAAATGTTTGGAAGTTGAACACCCCTTTAATTTTTTTTACCCCATTTACAGGTTGTGATTTTTTCCTTTATTTGTTTAGAATTATTTTTCATTATATTTTGGCAACCAGGGTGGTTCTGTTTCTCTAGAATCTGGGAATTTCATTCTTGTAATGATTCCTCTGGCTTCCACCTCCTTATAGAAAACACAATTTGTATTTTCAGGGCCACATGTTGACTTTGTCTGGTCAGATCTTTGGGCCAACCTTCTTGAATGGTATGATGATTATCACTACGTGGCCTGAGAACTTAACTTTGGGTGGAAGTGATTATTCTGTGATACTAGCCAAGGTTTGCATGAATACAACTGTAAACCTTCATTGGTAGGATTTATTATAACACTTCCCTTAGGGGCAGATTTAACAATTTGTGAGATTATAGCTCACAATAAAAAAAACTCATTTCCTATTCATTCCTATGGGATTTTTAGAATAGATTTATTACTGGGTAAAAGTTAAAAGTTCACCATTTGATAAATACGCTTCTATAATCCCACAGGAATGAATAGAAAGTGGGTAGTTTTTTCTATGGTGAGCTCTAATCTCACATATTGATAAATATGCCCTTAAATGCGAATGCCTTATTATAAAAACGCAATACCATGTCAACAGGACCGCCATCAGAAATCGCAGGCCCCTGTACGACAAACTTTCCTGGGCCCCCTGGGCTGCGCCCACCGCAACCCCTACCTACAGGTCCGCCCTCCCCACCACACAGTAAAAAAAACAAAAAAAATATTGGTGGCTAGGGTTCCCACATGTTAATAAAAAATATAAAGCTATTGGTGGTCAGGGCCCCCCATAAAAAAACATTTGTGGCCAGGGCCCCCCCATTAAAAAATATTGGTGGCTAGGACCCCACATGAGAAAAAAAATGGTGGCCAAAGTTGGTGGCCAGCCCCCCCCACATTATAAGAAAATTGGTAGCCAGGGCCCCTTAAACGTCCATGCCTTCCCGAAGTCAGCAGCTCTCAGAAAGATGGGGGGGCCCGGCTAATCAAGTAAGTGTGGCGTGGCCGGGGCCCCCTTACCCTCAGGGCCCCCTACAACTCTTCCCCCCGTCCCCCCCTGATGGCCTGCCCTGCATGTCAATGTTATTTAGCACACAGATGTGGCACAACCCATGCCCCCCCAAAACACCCACAAACACATGATTAGAATTAAACAAGCTCACAAATGTCTAAGATTTTAGTGTTCTGGTACAAAACAATGCAGCATTAACCAGAAACAGTTCTATCCTACTTACCGGTTTCCCAAATTCCAACTCCGAAAAGAATTTATACCAAGGTTCATTCTTTAAATCTATCTCTTCAGGACTTTTATCCCGAGTCTACAGAGTTCATGACAAGGGAATGGAAGGAAGAAGGAAAAGAAGATTATGAAAGGAACACAGAGGAAAGGCTGTTACAGTTGCAGTGTTTCCAAGTGTGCCGTTTTACTGCCAGAGCTCGGGTCCAAAAGGCAGACGTAATTTATTATGTATCTCGCTGAACACTGCATCTGTAACAGTACAAGGTTTGTAAGAAACAAAGTCCCCAGCAAAGTCAGATAGTACGAGGGAATAGAAATATACAGAGGACACCAACAGCATAATGGATAAAGGGACAGCAAGTGTACAGTATGTTGAAAAGCCACACAAAAGGAACCTAGAGTCAAAAATAAAGTGTTATATATACAGAACACTTTCTTTTCTGCATTTTAAAGGGGCGGTAGTTTCTAGGGCTTGTTCAAAATCACATTTTGATCAAAATTAGTTCAGTTGTGACTAATATACATATTATAAAGTATTTGTTCTGTTGTGAACAAATACACAGGGAAAATAATTAAACCAACAATAATGAATTGGCTTACTAATTACATGTATGGTTTGTTTGTGTGCACCTTGAATCATACGATCCCAGGGGTGCGGCCCTTATTTTTTAAAATGGCAATATTCCATTTATGATTACCCAATGCCACATACTACTAAAAAAGTATATCATTATGAAAATGGTTTATTTACATGAAGCAGGTTTTTACATATAAGTTGCTTTATGCAATATATTTTTATAGAGACCTACATAGTTTGAGGCATATAGTTTTCCGTTAACTGTTCACATGTGCACATAGCATTTGCATCAATGCACCTGAATTGTAGATATATGTTTTGTTCTGTTCAACTACTGCAAAAATTCAAGTCACACTTCCCGCCCCCACATTTTAATGTATTTATACGGTTTATATCTTAAGAAACTTGACATTCATGCGCAGAGGAGACCACTCCAACTGACAAGGTTGGAACACATATCTAGTATATATAAATTAAGCAAAGAGGTTAAAAGCAGGGGCGTAACTATAGATGAAGCAGACCCTGTGGCTGCAGGAGGGCCCATAAGGTATAGGGGCCCCATGAGGCCCTAATTCATATACAGTTTCAATTAATCTTGGTAAAACAAGTAAACCTCTAAACATTTTGGGGGCCTAAAAAACTATTTGCTGTGGGGTCCAGTAATATCTAGTTATGCCACTGGTTATAAGATTATTGTTCCTTTAAACCCTCAGACGGGTGTATTTATAAAGGTACACAAAACAACAGCATTTAAATTCAAGCAGCACTGCCACTTTAATGCCTTGGACCACTGTGTAAATTCATGGGTATTTATAAAGTTGTGTAATGATTTCATGCAAATGTGTAGCCGGTTAAAAAATCGCGTTGTTAGCTTGAAAAACAATAGCCAAAATAAGCCAGGCCGTTTTTTTACACCACTGCAGACTTCAGTGGGTTGATGTCAAATAATGGTATAATTTAAAATTTTAAAAAAAATGGAGCTTTATAAACACAATTTATTTTATAAAATATTGAACGTGCCTTTATAAACTTTATATATGCCCCATATCAAACTGTTCCTTAAAGAATGGGTTCATGCATGTAACCATAAGAACTGGAAATCTTGTTTAACATAAAAAAGGTCTCTACTTTATAGCTATTCCACCAGAGCAATATTGGGCAATCTCTATAGTTAAGAGAGGCCTCCAGCAGAATTGGGTTAACAGGGGGAGTATCACGACTCTGTCTCCAGATGTATATTTTTCCAAACAAGAGTAAATCATAGCTACACAAGTAACAAACATGCTGCCTCTTTCTGTGTCACTGACACTGAAAAAGAAACCATATGTTACAAGAGCATTTTTTAACGTTGAAGTCACACAAGGCTACGTGAATAAGCTTGAGGCAGTGCTACAGAATTCTAACAATAGCCTAACCCTCCCCATTTACAATACATATGGACATTTTTCAGCAGATCCAAATGAGCTCAGGCCCGGATTTGCGGCAAGGCCGCATAGGCCCGGGCCTAGGGCGGCAAAAAAATAGGGGCGGCATGCCGCATTATGGGGACGTGTGCAATTACAGCAGCTGCGCCGGCGTTTTTTCACCGGCGCGCTGGGAAGGTGTGGTGAGGTGGGCGCTAGGACCGCGCGGCCGCCTGGTCGGACCGCGCGGCCTAGGGGCGCCCAACATTGAAATCCAGCGCTGAATGAGCTAATGCCCAAAGTTTTCTATATAACTGTTTGATATATGAGTCAATGAGTAATGCAAGAACATGGGAGTAGATACAAGACCTTTATTATGCTTGGATGTGCTGCCACCTAGTGGTTGTAAAAATCTAAAAGTTAGGATTAGGGATGGGCGAATTTTTTGCCTTGTTTCGCCGCAAAAATTACGCCCATAGACTTGTATGGTGTCGTGCGTCAAAAAAAAAAGTTGCACGTCAAAAAAAATATAATTTAATGGGCGTCGGCAACAACAGGGGCCGATTCACCAAGGGTCGAATATCGAGGGTTAATTAACCCTCGATATTCGACTAGGAATTGAAATACTTCGAATATCGAAGTCGAAGGATTTAGCGCTGAAAATTCGATTGAATGATCGAAGGATTATTCATTCGATCGAACGATTAAATCCTTCGAATCGAACGATCAAATGAATATCCTTCGATCAAAAAAACTTAGGCAAGCCTATGGGGACCTTCCCCATAGGCTAACATTGACTTCGGTAGCTTTTATCTGCCGAACTAGGGGGTCGAAGTTTTTTTTAAAGAGACAGTACTTCGACTATCGAATGGTCGAATAGTCCAACGATTTTTAGTTTGAATCCTTCGATAGTCGTAGTCGAAGGTCGAAGTAGCCCATTCGATGGTCGAAGTAGCCCAAAAAAACGTAGAAATTCAAAGTTTTTTTAATTCGAATCATTCACTCGAAATTAGTGAATCGACCCCTAAGATTTATCAAGGGTCGAATTTCGAAGTGGAAAATAATTTGAAATTCAACCATTGAATTGGATTACTTCGAATGTCGAAGTCGAAGTTTTTTTTTTTATCAAATTTGACTGTTTTTGGTCTAGTCAAATCGTTCAATCGTACGATGAAATCCTTCGAACCGAACAATCGATCGACCGATTTTACTTCGACTTCTAAAAACGTACCCAAATGTTGGCTATGGGTTCTAGAAGGTCCCCATAGGCTAACATAGCAATTCGGCAAATTTAAGATGGCGAAGTGTCGAAGTCGAACTTTTTTAAAGAGACAGTACTTCGATTATCGAATGTTTGAATAGTTGAAGTATTTCCACTTCGAATCAAAGACAAATTTAGGCCTATTCGATGGTCGAATTACACAAAAAATAGTACGAAATTCGAAGTTTTTAAATCAAGAGAGGGTTTTTAAACCTGCCTAAAATATATTTGATCGATTATAGACCAAATATTGGTAAGATCGTGTAATCATTTTGGCTTCATACACAAGCCAATACATTGCCAACTGGGCCTGGAATGAGTATGGCCAGGTTTCTGTTCACTTAGGCAGGTTAAAATAGAGTCAACAGGTTGAACTTGATGGACGTATGTCTTTTTTTAACCTAACTTACTATGTTACTTCTGTTCACTCTGATTATTCCGGTGAGAAGTAACAAACCAATGTTTAGAACTCTTTTCGCCCATTGACCTAAACCACTATTGTTTATTGTGTTTCATGTCAGTGGCACAGTAAAGCAATGGCCATAGCTGCTCTCTTATGTTAACTGACTGGGATGTTCGTGCGCAAAAGCAGAGATTGTAGCTTAGACATTTAAAGCTGTTGCTCTGTATATTATTGAATATTTCAATATGCTAATATGCTTTGTTTTCTACAGGACATTTACTAAATCCGAGTTGGCAAGTTAATATAGGGTCAGTAGCTACCATCTGCCTGAGGTTGATATTTCCCAGCATTCCCCCCCCCCGGGCCTGGGCTTTGTGGATTTTTGTGTGTTAGGGGGCCCGGCCATGCTTCACTTACTTAATTAGCCGGGCCCCCTTGCTGTCAGCCTGCTGCAAAGTTTGAAGAGAGGACGGGAGCTCTGGTGTACCCTCATTGGTTGTTTAAGTCCTGGTAAAGCTATACAAGGATTGGATGGGTGAAGTAGGAACTTCCCCTCCAGCCTATCCAATCCCAATGCAGCTTCACCGGGACTTAACTTAATCGACCAATGAGGGTACAGAGAATAGGATGAAAATAATGAAGGCACTGGAGCTCCCATCCTCTCATCTAAACTTTGCAGCAAGTTGACAGCAGGGGGGGCCCAGACAAGAAAGTGAGGCATGGCAGGGCCCCCCTTAAGAGCCAAACTTATGGGGACCCTGGCAAGCGATTTTTTAAAATCTCAGATTCAGGGAGATTAGTTGCCCAGCGACTTTTTAAAAAATCTTCACCGGCAGGTGGAGCGGGCGGGGTTAAAAGGGCAGGTTGTGATGCTAAAAGGGGGCGGACTGTGATGCTAAAAGGGGGCGGGCCATGATGCGCTATTGGCTGGGCGAGTCGTGACATCAAAGGGGCGGAGCCAATGCGTGTTTGGCAAGAAGCCCAGGAAAAAAAGTTAGTTTTGAGCAGGCTGGGGGCAGACCACAGGCTTTTTTTAGGTCTATTACAGATTTAGCGGCAGCTACATTGCAGGTAAATTTGTAATACCGGCCCCGGCCTTGGCTGGTGTTCTACCGGCTAGGCCGGTAAAATACCGGCCGGGTGGCAACACTAGCGACAACTCTCCACTTCTTCGGGGCGACTAGTCTGACCAAACAACCTCCCGCCAGCTAAAATATAAATCGCTGGTGGGATCGGTGTGCTTCGTATTCCGAAGTAGCCTCGATTTGCCTCACAAGGTAACTTGAGTGACTTCATAAAACGAAGCACTCAGAGTGCCATTCCGCCGGTGTTTTACATTCTAGCTGGCGGGAGGCAGTTCGGGGATATTAGTCGCCCCGAAGAAGAGGAGATTTGTCGCTGGGCGACTAATCTCCCTGAATCTGAGCTTGTGTCTCTGCCCTAAAATTTAAAAAAAAACATTGGTGGCCAGCCCACCCAGGCCATCAATATATGTGGAGGGGGGGGCAACCAATTGTTTTTTATAACTTAGGGGGGTTACTGTTTCAGCACTGATGTCTGTTTGGCTTTTTTACTGTGGGGTGGGGCTTGGGGGCAGGGACCAGAAAATTTTGCGCAGTTTCCGGCCCCCACCGTTCCCCTATTGTGACGTACCGATTCTCTCGGCGTGCATGCGCAGCCGGCACCATGAGCATGCACAAACGATGCCACTCTGTGCGCATGCGCAGATGGCGCAGTGCATCGCCGAAAAAATACGATTTTTTTTTTTGGCAACTCAATATCGGGAGAGTGGGTCTGGCCCGGCGGTAACCCATGAGGGTAGGGGCCCACCGGGTTTTTTTCCGGTATCCCGCCAGGCCAGTCCGACTCTGATTTTGCTGTACAGGGCCCTGTGATTTCTGAAGGCGGCCCTGCCATCCATCCCCATACTGGTGACCCACCCAGAGAATAAACATCTGCCCCGATACCTTCCAACATAGCAGAACAATAATAAAACTGCAGCCCTAATTTATCTACAGGGGATATATAATGTCACTTTTGTAAATGGAACTAGGGCAAAACACAAGAGCTTAGGATCCTATCATTTCTTTAAACTCAATAATTATACTTTGCCCCTAAGGGTTCACTAACTTTTTAAGTGATTTATTGTCTCTCAGGCTGACAGGCTTGTGCATGGTATGCAGCCCTTTTTTTAGCATACATGCCCGAACTGTAACATGTCATAGCAATTTCCCTGGAAAAAGAACCATTGGCCTCTGTTCCTACTATACCCAGCATTCCCCTGGGCAAAAAGAGCTGTGGGTGGGGTGGGAGGCAACACTTAACTTGAAAAACAATAATGTGTGATTTTCACATCTCTGTTTTTCTTTTTAAAAGTGTTATTATAAGCTCAGTTTAACAGATATTTTACGCTGAAAACAAACAAACATTTTTTTGAAAAATATATTTAGATATGTGGGAATTATACATGGTAAGAAACTTTTAGGGAGCAAGCAAAGCAAGATTATTACTCCAGTCTAATGAATGAATAATGGCCACAATATTATTTGTGAAAAAGAATATGATTTTTAGCAAGATTTCAGAAAATCCTAAAGCCATTATCATTGTCTGTAACGTATAAAGCGTTCTCTTGTGTAGACAAACACCTCGTATCAGTTACTCTAGACACCTGCCCAACAAAAACACAGGAAACTGGTTGCAAAGTTTCCTTGTCTGACTCAATAAAAGTTAATTCTGTTATCACCAACCAACATTGAAAGGATTAGACATTTCTACACAACGAGAAAGGGAAGGAATTCACTGACATCACACACAGATGCTGCTCAGGAGTCTTGTTTCCGAGATTTCCTCCAACACAAAAGACACAAGAGTTAAACTCGGTCATGGAAATCAGGGCTGTAGGAGAGAGTTAACACTTGTTTCTTTCAAGGAACTGGCAGAGGAAAAACTGCAAGCTCTTTGATGCAGCAGTAGTCAAAGCAAATGAGGGCAGGGTTTTCGACACAGAAGCAAAGTAAGTCAGACACACTCCAACAGTTAATACACAGTGTAATCCTAATTCAGATCTATAAAGCATTAAAGATGTACAATAAGCCATAAAGAAGCTGTAGATTAAATGAAACATGATTTGCAGTGTAACAAGAGAAGATTAAAACCCATAACAGGTAGACCCCCCCCCCCCATGTAATTAATACTTTAGTAGCTGAAGTCAGGATTCTCAGTTGCTAGTTATGGAAACTACTCAGGGACATTTACATACAACAATATTTACAATGAAATCTTACAGTGCCGCAGAAAATGTGTTCTTCCATCTGCAGTCTCCGACACCATAAGTTTAACTATGGAATGCTGCACAGTCCACAACGGATAAAACCCATCTGCAGAATTAGCTAGATTAGGCATGTCATGTTCACTAACTTTTCCACATCCACTGCATTTTCCTATAGCCTTTTCCATGCAGTGAGACATAGTATATAGGACCTAGGACCTGGGCATCCCTTATATAAAAGGTATTCTAACTGCAGATGGGTTTTGTCCAACATACAGTACTTACACGTCCCCATCCATAGTCCTTCCCCTCCTCTCTTCGTGTTTATCTGTACTAGTGAACTCCTTGTTAGTAACAGGATTGTATCAACCAAGAATTGCACAGACATGTTAAGCTGTTGGAATTCAGAGGCAGTATTTAAATACATTACCATCTTCTCATTTGCAAGAGCTGAGGATTTCCCAGGCTGATACTCATGAATGCTTCTTGGCTCAGCGCGGTATTTTCTGGTGTCGACCTTTTTGTCTGGTGGATCCCAGTCATTCCTGAGGACAAGGAAAGCAATTAACATGAGCCTGCCTCCTTGTTACCAGGGAAACGCATGTTTTGGATAGAAACGCTCCAGAGTTACTAATCCTCTGTCCAGGCACTTTCCTCTCTAAACAGGAAATTTGCCGGAGATTGGGAGCATTTTATGTCTCTCGTTTTATTTTTTCATGGCAGTTTGCTTGTGTATCATAGGTACAAAAATAGTTTTTAGTTTCCTAGAGAACATATTGAATTATTTCTAATTCTCCATCAGAGCGCAGAAGATGTACAGATGTGTCTCATTTCAGTCCCTGGATATAATTAACTTGATAAAGACAAGGAGGAGCTGGGCTGTACTTAACCCTGTGTGTGCCTGTTAGTGTTCTTCTACAAAGACACACACACCACATATGTATTGGGTTCTGTATCACTCTGTGTACACAAATCATAGTTTGGCTTAAATTCCATTTCAAACACAAGCACTAAACATTAGAAGCACATTTGGGACAGGACTAAAACAGCATTTGCCCTCTGCTCTTTCCCACAAAAGAGACCTTGACTTGTCCAGTAATTGCTCTTGGTAAATGTCATAATGACGTTAAACTTTTTAATTACCAAATATTTTAGGAATCCTTAGTCCACAGCCCTCCAGCTGCTGAAGGGCATCGATAAGTGTGATGGGTGTGCTAGTACAACAAGTCACCCCTGTAAGGATAAATATACATACACAATTCATCATGAAGCTGCCGTAAAGGGTAGTCTCATGTGTTCCATACAGCAATGAATGTGTTTCATTCTGTCCTGTGTGTACCCCTTGTTGGTTGTCTGTTCCTGCGGGTACCAGCTAATAAAATCAGTTGAATGAATACGGTCATCATTTCTAAAAAAGTTATTGTCACTTTTAAAGCTGGATTGTTGGAATCCATTTTCCAGAACTCGTGTCACTTTCTGGCAAACAACTGAAGAAACCCTGGTGCTTCGTGGCACAGGTTTTAGCATCAGAGACGGTGTTGCCAAAGGTAAAGCAAGATCAGTTATTGTTCATCTGCATTTATACTGAAACTGAATAAATGTCCCTGGTTTCCTTCCTTCCCAGCTATAGTCAGGTTATCCCACTGGTGTATAATAAAAGGGCAGCCAAGTTTGGGAGTTTTACTTTGAAAGCAGCAAGTAAGTTGCAGGTAAAACTTAGTCCCTTTGTAAAATGTATAATAAAGCAAAAGAATACTTAATGAATCAGATGCAATTTGGTGTAGGACTATGGGATGACTTTGACGTAGTTGGACAGCTTAAATATATTGCAATATATGGACAAACAGTCCCTTTTTTTATTTAAAGAGTAAGGCATTTTTTAGTAGTTCTATGCCAAAATGTCTCAATCTCTTAAATATATTGATAATGGGTTGAGTGTAGAGGACTTTTTGTATTTGTCTATATGTATTTTGTGGTCACAGCCTTATTGCATTCCCGCCTAATGGTTTTAGAAATAAGTGATGAGCACAACTTTCCCTTGTTTGTCCTGGTTTCCTTCCTACCAGCAATAATTAAAGATTAAAAACTAAAATTGTCTCGGCTTTCTGAAGTAGCCCAAAGTTGCCTCCTGAAGCAATGCATACGTTTCCCCACCGGGGATTTATATTATTGCTGGTGGGAAAGCATTTTCAGGAGATTGACTGTGGCTGACTAATCTCCTAAAGTGCCATCACCCTAAGGGCTATTAAACATGGGCATTTCTACACACATTCACCTGTGATGGACCCAGCGAGGGAAACGGCATCCTACAATGAGTATAATCGGGGATGTTAAGCCAATAAATAAAGTACTAGTGTGACTTACTACAGCCAAAGACTAATATTAATAACTTACCTTTCATGACTTGGTTTCAAGGAAGAGGAGCGTGCTGGCAAAGGGAGAGTGACCGATCTCCGCATGTTCTGTTCAATATCGATATTATCCATCTCACTCTTGGAACGAGGCACCCCAGCTTGTGGTTTGGCTTAAAAAGGATATTGGGACGACTTATTATTGAGAGGCAGTAAGCAAATGGATTATATGAATAAAATAGCTTGTACTTGGATTTGTGGGCCTGGGCACCTAAAACAGTGGGGCTTACCAGAATCTGAGTGGAGTTTTGGGCAGATCAGAGTATGCGTCTCTATAAGTTAATGTGATGAGACAGATTAGCCTGCCCTAAAAGTCTGGGTTTGGGGAATTTTGAAAGCTATAATAAACTATTTCTTATTTGTTATGTATCAGAGTTAAGCCATCCAAGAGGGGGGGGGCAGCAGTTCTGCATGCACATTCTATTAAAACTCAGAGCACTGTGTCTTAACAATTTTCTCTCTCTCTCTTTCTATATAACATTTGCAGATGTAAGAGGAAGATAACACGGCCATACATGACCAATAGAAGACAATAATAGAAGACAATTTTTTGAATGTATAATTCTTGTGTACTATATGGAGATAGCCAGAAGAGCATATAAATGTTTAGAGAACATCAGCTTGAGAAGTACTGTGTGACTCTCCCTGGAACAGATGCAGTATGACCAGATTAACTCACCATCCTCCAAATATGAATGGCGTCCATAGGATGGGTAGGAGTCTGATTCATCATCTGCAAAAGAAACATAGCATTGAATCAGATGCTTTGGGGGTTCACTGAGTACAAGATAATTAGAAGGCAAATATCACTGCAAAGGCAGATATAACAAAGCAATCACCACACAATGGGCTCTTTATAAGGAAGTAACTTCTAAGCACAGTGTAGTGTAAAGGCCCCGAGGCTGAGGTCATGCTATGGTGTTGACATGTTTTGACCACAAGCACAAGTATTACTCTGACGAGGACATTAATTGGTTTGCTTTGTACATGTAGCATCTACTGGGTCACACCCTGCCTGACTGACTAAAGAGAGACACTCCTTTACATGTAAATGTAGATTTGCTTGACTCATTCCAAGTAAAACTTCCCTATAACAGACCGCAGAACAAGGAGTTCTGTATCTACCACAAGCACCAATTCCCCATAACTCTTGCTTTATATTGTTATATAATGTTACAACAATTTAAAAGAGCTCTCTACCCAAAAAGAAAAAAAAAGAAAAAAACGTGATGCTTTTGAGTATACATTATTTAAACATTTATTTATTTCTGAATGGCATTGTAATCCTATTCTCCTATAGGACCATTATTACATTAGGAAAATTCTGTCACTTTATACTACTCTATCAGATATAGGTTACTTCTGTAAAAAGCAGACAACATCTCTGCCGTGTTAACCTGTAGCTAAGCAGATATGTCACTGTGACATTATTACTGATATCATTGGAAAGCTTGATATGATTGGCCACAGCACTGCCTAGAATAGCTATCACTACCGACTGACTGACTTGTACTTCCCAACCAGATGCCTGCTTATTACACTTGTAAATACTAATATTTGTTTGGTTGCTGTGAATTATAAAGGTCCCGATACAGGGGCCGATAAAAGCTGTTGACAGACTGAGTCGGCAGCTTATTGGCCCATGTGTGGGGCCATTTGATGGGCTTTCCCGACTGATTTCTGTCCGAAAATCAGTCAGATCTCGATCAGGCAGGTTAAAAAATCCAGTCAGATTGCGGCCGCATCTGTGCGTGTATGTGGTCCCGCGATCCGACCGTCCGTATCGGATTCATCATTATCCAATCGTTGGGCCCTAGGGCCCACGATCAGATCAGCCGATATTGCCAACTTCAATGTCGCCAAAAGAGTGGATCTCTATGTCTATGGCAACCTTTAGACTTGGGCAAACATTATTTGTAACGCCACAATCCAAGACAAGCATTATATCATTTATTATAACACTGTTTCAGTGGAGCCAATGGACACAATGAAAGAGTAAGCATTATGGAAGCTCACATTCCTGCAAATACACATGAGCAGAATTTAATATAATATGTTTACACTATATCTATGCAAATTATGTCTGAATATCCACAAAAACATGAAGGAAAAGCAGGTCTCACTTTAGGGTTGTGTACATTTTACATTTACACTTTACATTATAAGTTACATTCAAATATATAGCCAATATAGAATATGTAAAAGTATAGAGAGGAGCACTACTCTTTACTACATAATTCAGCTGTATATATATATATATATATATGGGATCTGGTGTTTTTTTTCCAGATAATGGATTTTTCCATAATTTGTATCTTCTACTAGAAAATCATTTAAACATTAAATAAACCCAACTGCCTGGTTTTGCTTCCAATAAGGATTAATTAAATCTTAGTTGGGATCAAGTACAAGCTACTGTTTTATTATCACAGAGAAAAAGGAACTCGTCTTTAAAAATTTGGATTGTTTGGACAAAATGGAGTCTATAGGAGACCATTCCTTAATTCAGAGCTTTCACTGATCCAGTATAAGAACAGCCTTTATTACCGGTAAAGCAGATACACCACTGGTGAAGCATTGCCTGGCTAAGAGATATGGTTTACCAACATTGTGATGTATGCCGATTGATTATGTCCCACCACTCTGGAGGGGTGGGGACAGTGACAGACTTTTATTACAAAGAGAAACCAAATGGATTTGACTGTTGGATACAATGGCACCTCAAAACTTGAATAATATGTATTCACTTGCATGTTATTCAGTGTGGAGCTACCATCCGTTTATTGGATCTCTAGGATGGGAATTAACATTATAATTTTGGGGTATAGCTTTAAATATTTTTTATGTGCTGTATTCCTGTATCATGCTCAGTGGTATTGGCTTTGGCTGCTGAAAATTTGAAGGTTATCTACTACATTAATCATTTTGGGGTACAGTGGATTTAATGCATCACTGTTATTACATGAAAGTTTGTCCACTCCATGTTTTTTGGGTAGAGGTGAAGTTGGAACAATAATTTGTCAGTTTTAATCTGGTTTTATACACTTACACTTGATGTAACACTGGTCACAATTGTTTAGTACAACAAATTTTACATCATTTGTAATTTATGCACTTGTAATGCTCGTGAAATGTTACTTTTTTTACACATTGATGGATTTTATTGTTGCACTTCTTATATATTTGCTAGTGACCATTTGGGGCGTGAAAAAACATGGTGTGTGTGGTATTTAAGTTATGTGTTGACTTCCGATTCTACATCCTGACCACTGTCCCAGATAGATCGAAACGCATTGATGTCTTGAGTAGTATAATAAATAATTTTTCTTATATGCCATGCTTTCATAGATAACCGGTTTTATTATATATACAGCATATACTGTATAATATATATATATATATATATATATATATATATATATATATATATATAGAGAGATAGATAGTGGGTGGCACTACGAGAGAGAGAGAGAGAGAGAGAAATGCCGGCACAGCACGTATACTGGTATAAGGTGCCTGGGTGCAGAGCTATGTATTAGTATTTACAATTGCTCAAAAGAATCTAGCACACACAGGACTTATGGAGAAAAAAGGTTTTTATTTTAACAGAAAAACCTTTTTTTCTCCATAAGTCCTGTGTGTGCTAGCTTCTTTTGAGCAATTTTATATATATATATATATATATATATATATATATATATATATATACATATATATATACATATATATATACACACACACACACACATATACACACACAGTAGATGAAATGATTCTATTTTACTATTTTTTGTCTTACAGGTTGATGAAAAAGTAGACTCTCTCACTTGCTTTATTTTCCAATAGCAGTGAACAATTGCTCACACCTCAATGCAACACACAAAAAGTCCAACTTGAGATGCTCAACTTAGGTATACTGCCACTTTATGTACAAATGTGCACTTGACTTATACGCCAGATCACAGTTTAGATGGCTAAACTGTGATCCAACAACTACTGTTGATCCTGAATCCTTCTAGATATTTGGAAACTTAATTCAATAGCATTTGATGAGTAATGGATTGTTCTACATATCATACAGGATTTTTGGGCAACTACTGCACACTAACAGACAAGCTTAAAGCATCACTGCAAATACACTTTTAAGACCGCACCCGCCTGTTACATCAAACTGGTTACAGATTTGGAAGTGAAAAATCCAACAGTCAAGGCAATGTTTGTGCAGCAAAGATTATCTACATCCTTTTAATAACAGTACCTTCAGAGCTAGGACTAGGAGTGGAGACAGGAAACTGGTATGTAGGAGTGTAAGGATTGGGCTCTGCAGCAAAAAAATAAAAAGCAGTGGACTCTGAGAATATCAACTTTAGCTGCAAGTCTAGACGGAACACATCAAAGCACCACAGCTGAGCCACTAGAATGTAAATATAAATTAAATAAATATAAAAGGGAAGCTTATAATGTAAATGCACCAGGACAAGTCCAGAGGTACCTTGCATCTTGGGCTTGGCCTCAGGGAGCTCAGGAAATATATAAGTTGGAAAATAAGGGTTTTCTTCTGGAAAGTCTAATCAGATGGAAAGACACATAGGGAATATATAAAAAAGTACATAAAATGACGGGCCGATTTCAGACATCCATATGTTATTTTGTATTTGTCATATAGAGGATGGTATTCCAGCACCAACCATAAACTACACAGGACTGCAACCATTTGATATTATCACCCCTCAGCAGAGCAAAATTTCATATATTCATAATATTAACTGGCAGGCCCAGACTGGTAGTGAGTATAGATTCTGGCAAATACCACAGGTGCTTAAGATACTATAGACATTTTACTAGTTATTGTGCCTATGGAGGGCTACTTGGGCCACACTGTACTTGAAATGCCATGGCGTATTTTCAATCCTATTCTAGACATGCTAACTGGGTGTGGTTCGGCCAGTCTCCATTCTGCAACTATTTGTGTAGGTAGTCACAAAAGGGACAGGAATGAATGAACAATTCACCATCCCTGGAACGAGTCATACTGGATGGATTCATACAAATACAGACAGACAGACTTTTAGAATAAACCTTTGCTCCTAAATGTGTTTTCTTTACCTATGTTACTATATATAAAAGACCAAGTCCCGGCAGCAAAATATGTAACTTATTTCCATTGCATACGCTATGTGAGTCACAAGTGTTCGTAGTGTAAAACAGTAGAAAACTCCAATAACTAGTACTCTGATTTGTATGTGAGTAAATGCAGGGCATTCTTTACAGTTCCGTATTTTTCAAAACCAGCCTGCACAATGCCATGACTGGAACCCAAATGAATACCTGTGGGATGAATTGGAAAGAGGACTGCAAACCAGGCTTGAACCTAATCATCAGCACCCCAATTTATTAATGATCTTGTGGATGAATGGAGGCAAACCCCACCAAACAATGTTAAAAAAACTACTGGAAGTGATTCCCACTCAAGTAGAGGCTGTTATAGCAGCAATGGGAAGACCAATTTGGTAAGAATACCCTTGGTTTGGGTCTGAGAGTTCGCATAGTCGCATAGCATTTTTGTTAGGTATCTGCCCACAAATATAAATGTAAATATGTTGAGAACTAGGATTTTTTCTTCATGTCACAAGCAACATCCCCCTATTATTATAGAATTTAGTAGTAGAATTCAATAAGAACAAAAAAAAAAAAAAACAAACAAATCATTTTTAATGCGAAAACAAGAATTAACCCAATGAAATGATTCTGTAACCGTTAAGGGAATCTGCCAGATCTCAGAAATGATGGCTTCTCTCTTGAGATTAGTGTCCTATATGCATGAATGGAACATAGCTTGAGCTAAAAAGAAACTAACCTTTTAAAAAAGAAACATTGTCTGGTGTTGAGGAATAAACATGCACAGAGGGTTCAGATATGGGTAAAGTAGTGATGAGGGGAAAAGTATCTCTGGCCTGAGGTTGGCTTACAAAGCTTTCTTTTTATATACTTTGTGGTATATAAGATCATATTCAGGGTATGTATGTGTACACTAACTATTCATGGCTATATCAAATGCACATATCTGATAACTGTGTTTTATCCCACATGAGAAAAGCCCCAATGTTTTATAAACAGTCATCTTAGCACCCTACTGCGGCTGCTTTCCAATTTTCATTTTGTCATATTTGTAAAGATAGAGCCAGGGTGGAAGGAGCCACAGGTCCTTGTCATTTTAACAGGAGACTATAGAGATGTAGCCCTGCTTGATACAGGTAATTACGATCAACAACCAGAGGCAGAAAAAATGCGGAATTAGGAAAAATTACCTTTATTAAGCCGGTGAATCTGTTTGAACATTGTCTTGTACCAATCCTTTGACCTTTCAGTGTTCTATTAAAAAAAGAAAATTACCTTAAATCCTTTTCAAATATTAAAAGAAGTACCTTAAGCTTCTGAAATATATATTGTTATCACTACCTCCGTTTACAGGTGTGGCAGAGGATGGGTTAAAGCTGCTCTCTTTACACAACTGAATCTAAGATCACTGACACAGATACTTACAAGCTAGCACACAGCGCACTTACTTGGAAATAAAACGGATACAAAGATACAGATAAGTAACCAACTTAGCTACCCACTCACATACAGATACTAACCTCAATACAGATAGACATACCCAGCAAATGCAGATACTAATATGCTGGATGTGCACACCCAATCTGCACTCTATTTTATGGTGCAATACCGGTTTTCCCAAAAAAAAGCCTACCCCTTCACTTCAGATATTTCATTTGCCCTTTTGCTATGTAAATCCATCTCAGAGTATTATAGTGCACACACACACATAATAAAGAAGGAGGGCATCCTTACCCGAAGGGGTATGCCTATTTCATCCACTGAGTCTCCTGTAAACTGAGGACTTCGGGTGTCTCTTCTCGTGTAATCCATGGTTGGCTTCAATCTCTGAGTATTATCCTGCCATTTCTTCTCCTGTGCAGCTAATGGCTCCAGCTTTTCATCATCAGATCTAATTACTACAGGTTCTGGAAATTTCCAAATTGTAAGCATGAAAACCTGGTTCGTCCAGCGCTGTACTCACACATGCTATCTATAGCTCAGAATATGAATATAATACACAATACATTTAAAACACATACATTGGAAAAATAAGGCCTTCCTAAGAATTTTTTATATTCAATTGTGGAATCCACAAAAATATTCACTTCTGTTTTACCTAACCCAATTTTCTGATCCAGTGGTCTCCAGATTGAGCCAACGGAATTTCCAAAAGACATGTATCAGGAACATTATAATAAAGGTATATATTCATTATAATCAAGATTTATAGTTTGCTGCCAAAAACATGTGTACTCTTTCATAGACTAATAGGTTTAGGTGGTTTAGGAATTCACCTGATATCATAGCTTTCAGGTGACATTGAGATCCTATCTGAAATGCAGTTCACATGACTGCAGGCTTTTGAAGCATTTTAAAGGCATAGTGGTGAGAAGAAGAAAGCTGAGAATGGCAAAGGAAACAACTACCCCAGTATTATAAGCAATGTAATTAATAACTGAAATACATATTTTCAGTCAGCAGTTATGATCTGTTGTAAGATATAATTCTACAAACTGTTGCAGCAGGCACTTCACTAACAAAATGAATTGGCTTCCAGGTCCGAGGTTAGTTAAGGGCCAGACAGTCAACGTTCTTGCGGCACTTTAGACTGCTGAAGATCAGATAAACAGTACCTTGTTGGACAGTCCTAAAATTAATGTTAGGCTGCACCTACAGAATTCAACCATTTAGCCAGCAGGCTGATTGGCCGGATACCATACGGAGTTGGTCAGTCTATCCACCATCTTAACACAGAACTGACATCACTGAGGAGTCAGATTTCTGTATTAGGTAGAAAATAAAAAAATGTAACGGTATAGATGACTGCACCTCACCTGACTACCCAAGCAAAAGCACCACCCGCAGAGCTGTGAAACAGGGGCTTTTCTATTTGAAAACTGACAGCTTTGCCTGTATTCCACAGGTTTCTGACCCAGTAGAGAACACAGGCCCACAGTTAGTTTTCGCTGACTCACTATCTGAGAAGCTCTCATTCACAGGAGCTGGGTATTTCAGTGCATGGCCACGTGATTTGACAGAAGCGTCTAAATCAGAAGCAGCCAATGATTGTCTAGATACCCTGTCAGAGGCTTTTACCTATCTATACTGTTCAGTATAAAATCAGTATAAATATCACCATTAGCTAATATTTTGTACCTTCTACTATAAAACATGCAGGAATTCCTCTAACATATAAAGGCACAAGCAGGGCTGTTTCATGGCTCAGTGCCACCCTGACGTGGCCAAGTCGATGCTTCCCCCCTCACCCCCGGCACTTTTTAGAAGAGCCAAAATTCCAAATTTCAGCTTTTTGCTGCCCATGGTAAGTCTAAGGGCACTGCTGCCTGAAGCGAGTTTCTCGTTTTTTTGGCAATGGGCACAGGGCTAAAGGCGGAGTGCTTTTGTACAGAGAATTCCTAATATCCTAATAAAGGTATAGGATCCATTATGTAGAACTGATTTTCAGACAGCTACAAAACATCACATTGTCCCATATAAACAAACAATTCTTCAATTGGGTATGATTAGGATAAACTTCCGTAAAAATCTGGCTGAATGTTATAGGTCTGTGGGTTATAACTGGCTTTTATTCTGCAGGTCCATGAAATTATCAGTTGCACCTGCACCATTTTCTTGTAGTCAGTTGTGCGTTTAACATGTATTAAAGGTACTTTTATCAAAACGCCACTTTAATTTGAGTGCAGCTGCACCTACAGACACAGAGTAACCCTGAAGCTACCACCACCTCCAAACCAGGTTGTATCTCCAGGGTTTCTTCAGTGGTGTACCTCAATAGGTGTCCCTCTTGTACCAAACACAGAAAATTACATCAACTGGGCTTGGAAAACTATCAAAGCAATTGCGCTGATTTGGACAAATCGTGCACAATTGTGTCAGTTCTAATAACACTGGAATTCTGGGAAATACACAGAATTTTTGTATAAAAAACAAGCAGATTGCGCTTGAAATGCTAACTGTACTTGACGTCATAAATGACCCATAGCATACTATCTGTTTCACTCCATATTATTTTGTACCACTAGGGGGTGCTTGGTCTGCAGACAACGAAACAATCCAATATAAACGAAGCTTGACACACACATATATAGCATCACTATTCTGCTAAGGTCCCATTTGTCTTGGCAATATATATCACTTAAGGATACTGAAAATCCCCCCAAATTTAACTTTAAAGTCTTCTAAGCATTTTTTTGTGTTATTATATATATTACTTGTATTTTAATCCTTTTTAAAATATATAAGCACTTTTATACTGCCAATAGCCATCTGTTGGCTTCACAGCTCTGTATGTTGGCATCTCCAGTGAGGGCCCACTCAGCATATTCCTCTCAATACCCCTTTATATTTAACCACTGCCAGTGTCACTGCTCACCTATTTAACACTGTCAGTATCTGATAATTCACCCACTTCACGTGGGACAGTCCCAAGTCAGCATCCACATATTGGGAATCCTAGAAAGTGGGAGGAGCTTCAAGGATATCAGGAGTGTCTGGGTATGGAATGGGGGACTATCCTAAATTGCCCAGATTTTTTTATTTTAAATTGTCGGAAGGTATGTCACCTAGTGGTGTAGATGAAAATGGATACTGTAGACATGTTTGTTGTCACAGCCCTACTGCAACCCTGATACTGTTAACAAGCTTTAAATATTGTTTAAAAGTAGTACTAAAAAGGTGACAGCTTTATTAAGAGATAGGGTCACTGGCAACATATGATGAATATAATTAATTTTTGATTATGACATTTAGCTGAAATAAGCAATATACGGTTACAATCTTGTGCCAAAGGGACTGTATAATGTATGTATTTAATCGTGGATGTTTACAACTTTCTGAAATATTACTTTTGGCACCCATGGATGTCTGCTAAAACCCTGCCAAAATCCTAAGTGCCCAAAACTGTTTCTCTCCCTCATCCTGGTGTATATGATATAGTATAATGTTTCAAGGCTGTGAGAGATTAATATACCTTCCATAATTTCCAAGGCATTAAATATGTCAGTAGTGATGGCAGTCCATGAGATTGTTAAGTAAGGCTTTATGTACCAATTAGCACTGATCTGTACTTAAAAGCTATTTTGTCTTTACTGGAGTTCAGACTCTTACACTTAGGCCAGTAAGTGGCCACTGCTAAAGGCCACATTAACCTAGAACAGAGATTCGTACGTAGCTTGGAGATCAGCACCAAAACCGGGTCTCCATGCAGATTATAAAAAGGATCGAGGATCCACATTAATTTTAGAAAACTGGTTCTAAACCAACCTTTGAATCACAGAACTGATTTAGCAATTTGTGTTCCATGATATAAAGGTTAAAAAAAACACTGCCCTAGAATAGTCTGCATAGCTTAGCAGTGGTATTCATGGATGCTGGCATAGTTTTATAGTATTCCTCTGTACAGAGCACAAGTGCATCCCCTGGAGTATTATTCTTTCTGATCCATTCAACTGGTCAACCTCTCACCGATGCCCAGAGGGGCTCAAGAGCATAGAGGCTCAGCCCAATAAGGCCCTAATTAATAAGTCATTTCAATATATATTGGTAGAATACGTCAACTTACCAATGATTTGGGGCCCTCAATTAAATTTACTGTGGAGCACAGTAACATCTATTTACACCACTGTTTTTTTAAGTGTCTCAGACTTCCAGGCTATTATGGACAGATTTTAATGAAAGTTAGCCTCCCCAAACCAACTCCAATTAATTTCCTTCAACTAACAGGATGGAGGTATTATACATAGTGATGGACGAATTTATTTGCCAGGCGCGAATTAGTGGCGAATTAGCGCGATTTGCCGTCAGCGAATAAATTCGCGACACGCCCACGAAAATTCGCGGGAAAAATTCGCCGGCGTCAAAATTTTTTTTTTCGAAAAAACGGACGCCGGCGTCAAAAACGCAAATTCGCCCATCACTAATTATACATGAAGCTGATGCTGCACTTGTCCTACTATATGTGCTGGGGGCCTAATATATGAAATTTCCACTGTATTTATCCTGCCATTGTGTTGTGGGTTATTCTGTATAAAACTGCCAGTTCATTTATCCTGCAAGGTGTACTGGGAGATATTCTACATTTCCACTGCATTTATCCTGCCATTTGTTCTGGGGGTAATACATATGGAAATGGCCCGTGGATTTTATGGAGTATATTTATCAAAGCGTTAAGTTAGAGATCACCATAGTCCACTAGTGTGAAATTCCACCACTCTCCATTCATTTCTATGGGATTTTTAAAAGAGTATTTATCAATGATTGAAAGTGAAAGTTCATCCTTTGATAAATATGCCTGTAAAAAAAAATGAATGGAGAGTGGCGGAATTTCACATAAGAGGACTGTGGTGATCTCTAACTTCACTCTTGGATAAATATACCCCTATGAAGGAATCTATGTAGATTCCGATACCGAACCCCCCGATAAGGACAAACGAAATTCCTAGAAGCCAATCAGGTCTAACACAGATTGGTAAGATAGAAGCGTGAATATCCACAATCATTATAAAAGTGCTTCAAAACCAATTTCTATACATCCATATGCACAAGCAAATAATGAGCGTGAAAGAGCTGTGAATTTCATACCTGGCGCATTACTAAGCCGTTTTTGCTGTTCTGTGATAAAAGAAAAAAAGCATAAACAAACATGGTGAATCAAAGGTGAAGTGCAGATCTCACATGCACACAACACATAAGCAACACACCCGAAGCTGCTGTGAAATTATACAGAGGGGAGTGGCACAACAAAACACACCAGAAAGGGCAGTGGCTTGCAAGGTAGTGCAAATGATAGCTTTATACGTTTTTTCATTGGCAATTTCAGTATAAATTGTGTAAAGTAAAAGCTACTTCTAAATTAGATATATTTAACTTTAGAATAATGCATTTATGTTGTTTCAACTTGGAAAGGGAAGCTGACAGACTAATGACATTAAAAGTTCCATCCTAATTACAGGTATGGGACCCGTCATCCGGAAACCCTCTATCCAGAAAGCTCTGAATTACGGAATAGGTGTCTCCCATAGACTCCATTTTATCCAAATAATCCAGATTTTTAAAAATTATTTCCTTTTTAGCTGTAATAATAAACCAGTGCCTTGTACTTGATCCAAACTAAGATTGGGTGTATTTATTGTTTAATTGATTTTCTAGTAGACTTAAGGTAGGAAGATCCAAATTGTAGAAAGCCCCCTTATCCAGAAAACCGAGCATTCTGGATAACAGGTCCCATACCTGTATTAATAAAATAGCTACATGTACCATAAAAAAATTCTTGCATATGTTATTAATTGTGCAATTTTAAGTATTTTTCTGAATACCTGTATTATCAATTATATCAATTATAATTATAAAACATGAAACTTTTGTCGCTCCTATGGCATCAACAAAGCTCCACTGATCTGCCCATTTTCTTGTGTTGCTGTGCATCACTCTGGGAGACTAGTGCCCTGCTTGCTCTTCCAGTCTGGCCAAAATCCATCTTAATCTCAGGTGGCATCTGAAGTCTGATTTAGGGCAGATCAGTAGAGCAAGCAGCACATAAGCTTCCAAAGGAACTCACATGAGAGTTTATTAAATAGGGTAAAAGAAGCAGTCAATACTGCAGAGGGGGAATCAATGTCAAAACCTCTAAACGGGCCTAAAATATATATAAATGATTATATTTGAAAACAATACTTACAATTTCATAATCAATAGCATACAGAATGTTAAAAAAAAGTTGATAGTTGTCTTTTAACAACTATGTCCTTTTAATTTCTCCATTCTTTATTTTCAGCAAGTGCTGAGTGTTTTCAAAATAAAATGTTTGTGATATGGACAACAATTAGGCATCTGACAAGGATAAGTGAACTACAATATGTACATTAGCCATAATACAGCAATACCAGGCTGTGAAAATTATCTTCAGTGCAGAAAAGCAAAGAATTATTTACAGCTGTAGGAACTAGCTCAAGGCTTTGCCAAAGAAGAAAGATTACTGTAAGTATAAATTCAGACATTTGGAACAATTTTACTCTTTGACCTGGCTGAATACAATTCCACAGATCTGTATTGTCGGCCAGTGAATGGCCCCACCAATTGTAACTCATCTATGCTTTCCATATATCACTCAGCCCTATGAGCCACATGTTCACACACCAAAAAGGACTACAAAAGGAATAGTATAGAATATGGTCAATCAATGCAACACTATAGAACAATAATAACAATAAAAAAACAATAAGGATATTCATTCACAAATAATTCTGTGTTGATTACACTGTTCAGGAACATTATTGAATTAGATAGGGTGCAGAGAAGGGCAATTAAGCTGGTAAAAGGTATGGAAAATCTCAGTATGAGGGAAGACTAGTTGGGGTTGTTCATGCTGAAGGAGGAAGAGGCGCTTAAGGGGTGATATGATAATTAAGTATACAAGGGGATTGTACAATAATCTCTCTAATGATTTATTTACCAGTAGGTACTTCCAGCTGACACAAGGTCACCCATTCAAATTAGAAGAAAGGAGGTTCCGTCTAAATATTCGGAAGGGGTTTTTTTTTTTTACAGTGAGAGCTGTGAAGATGTGGAATTTTCTCCCTGAATCAGTCGTACAGGCTGATACATTAGATAGCTTTAAGAAGGGGTTAGATGGCTTTTTAGCAAGTGAGGGAATACAGGGTTATAGGAGATAGCTCATAGTACAGGTTGATCCAAGGACTAGTCCGATTGCCATCTTGGAGTCAGGGAAGAATTTTTTTCCCCCCTCTGAGGCAAATTGGAGAGGCTTCAAATGTTTGTTTTTTTTTGCCTTCCACTGGATGAACTAGCAGTTATATATATATATATATATATATATATCTAGACTTAAAAGGTTCCCATCGTTTAAAGAAAGAATAAATAACACTCCCAATGTCCCAATAAGCAAAGACAAATTGATCACTTACCTCTGTTATGTTGCAGTAGTACAATGGTTGGGTTTACTATGGTTGTTGAAGGATACACAGAGGGTTTGTTGATAGGTGCAAATGAAGAAAGTTTATCATTGGTTACACTTGCAGCTAGGGCTTCATCTGTTACAGGTTCCTAAAAGCAAAGCACAGTGGTTGACCTCTTGTATATATAAGAGCTATTCCATCTAAAAACCCCAATCAGACTATGAGAATTTATATTAGTCTCTCCTTAGAAGAGTTCTGCTGCTGGGCACCACAGTAAACAAAGTAGCACTGAACTCCCAAAAGGCTCATACTTGGTGGGAAGTACTCTTAACAGGGGTTTCTCCCTAGTTTATAGAAGCAGTGACAGGTTCTCTTTAACAGCAAGTAGTCAGACATGCAAAACACATGCAGTATCAAATGAAACTGGATTACTTCCCTTGGCTTTCCCGGGCCGAGTAGAAAACTAAGCTTTGCACTGTCACTCCAGACGAGACAACATGACGCCTGCAGAGCTAGTGGAACTATGTACAACAGGTGTGCTATCATCAACTTTCTGTCAGACACGGAAATGTCATGATAGTCATTGCACAATGTCTTTATGGCGCTTCAGATCGTTATGGGCTTTTGTTTTTATCATCAGGTTGGTTTTGGCAGAAATTCTGCCAAAAAAAGTCTCAAGACTCAACGAGGGTTTTGCAGATGAACAGACAAGATTTCGCTCTGATACAGTTTAAATAGCCATACACGGGCCAATGGTTGAGTTATTCAAAGCACCACATTTTGGGCCAAACATATACGATCTCTTGGCACTTACCTACCAATGGCCAAATAAGAATATATATATGAATAAGTCAGTAGGAGCTACTTGCTTTAGGCTCTGCTAATGCTTCATCCAAAACAAACATTAGCAATTTTGACTTTCTGTCTGGATACAGTTACTATAATGAAATGGGATAGTGGTCTAGAGCAATTAGAATAATTAAACATCTAATTGGTGACTGTGGATAAGGCAGGTATATATTGTAAGACAGCAAGGCCAATATTTTCCCAACCATTTTCTTACCTCTATGGCCACCACCTTAAAGGAGTGGTTCCACCTTTAAGTAAATTTTTAGTATGTTTTCGACTATAACATATAGGCTAATTCTAAGCCCCTTTTAAAGTGTTTTTTTAATTATTTGCCTTTTTCCTCTTTCCAGCTTTCAAATGGGGTTCACCGACTCCATCTAAAAATAACTGCTTTGTAAGGCTACAAATGTATTGTTAATGCTACTATTTATTACTTCTCTTTCTATACAGGCCCTCTCCTATATATTTCCCAGTCTTTTATCCAAATCAATGCATAGTTGCTAGGGTAATTTGGACCCTAGCAACCAGACTGCCGCAACTGCAAACCAGCCAAGAAAGCTTTCCCTAAAGATAATTTTTATGTTGCACAAATAAAATTGTTTTGTACAATTTTGGTACATATAAGCTGGCAGGATAGTCCTCACTGGGATTGTATATACCACATAATCCAGCAGGTTTGGAAATATCTGGGCGATGCACCTCTTTGGCAAGTACTGTTCCAATCGTTCAAGTTGCTGGAACAACAGAGAAAAATACTGTGTCTGGTTGCTGGTACTGTATCCATTAATTTGGCTGAATATTTAAAGGGTGGTTCACCTTTAAATTAACTCGTAGTATGTTATAGAATGGCTAATTCTAAGCAACTTTTCAGTTGGCCTTCATTTTTAATTTTTTTTGGGTCTGGAATCATTTGCCTTCTTTTTCTAACTCTTTCCAGCTTTCACATGGGGGTCGCTGTCCCCATCTATAAACAAATGCTCTATAAGGCTACAAAATCATTGTTATTGCTATATTTTAGTACTCCTCTTTCTATTCCAGCCCTCTTCTATTCATATTCCAGTCTCTTATTCAAATGAATGCATGGTTGCTAGGGTAATGTGGGCCCAGCAACCAGATTGCTGAAAATGCAAACTGGAGAGCTACTGAATAAAAAGCTAAATAACTCAAAAACCACAAATAATAAAAAATGAAAACTAACTGAAAATTTTCTTAAAATGTTGCTCTCCACATCACGCTAAAAGTTAATTTAAAAGTGAACAACCCCTTTATCCTATACAAGACAAATACATTCTTTTAACTGCACTAAACTAGTGGAATCTAACTGCTTATTGGTTGCTGTTGGTTACAAGACCAGAAAAAACTCAGTCCATTTTTCTGCAAAGCCCAGTCATGCCTGAAGTGAAACATCCAGTCTATGAAGGAATCTGAATCTCGATGGAATAAACCGGTTTCACCTGCACAATGCATGCATTAAAAGAGGAGCTGAAATGAAGGTGGTTATTCATGCTGTAGATCACAGGACTATTGTATTCCTGTCAGTGTTTAGTATCTAGCAAGAAAGCCCTACTGTCAGTACAGAGAGAGGAACGGTGAGAGCATTTGCAGCTTACTGTGGGTGCGATGACTCCACCGATTTCAGGTTCCGAGACTCTGTGTAAATCCTCCGTTACTGGAGGATGCAGTAAAGGTGGTGGACAGAGTGGTGGCTGACTGTTTTGTATAGGAATAGTGGGAGAGCTCGGGTTATGGTTTGATCCCCTTTGCAGATGAGGGGGGATAAAATCATCAAGTGTAGGAAAAGCCAATTGGGAGGTGTCAGGCTCTGGGGAGGCTGAAAGTTTGCCAGCAGGTACAAGAGGTGGTGGTGGAGTGCTCGAGGTGCCTTCTTGCTTTCTTTCAGCTTTAACCTGGATGAGTGGGACTATTATAACCTCAGGCTGAGCTGTGACTGAAGTGCCATCCTGTGGGAAATAAGGTGTTGTTACGCAGAATGGAAATGTATACACTGTACATGAACAGTGCAGCTGTGACGTGCAGGAACATGTCCAAAAAAAAAAACCCCAACCATGGTGCTTTGACTGAGACAGAACGCCATAACCGTGTTCTAAAGAGCTTAAAAAAACAAAATGGTTGCAACAGCAAATTCATGTTTACACTGAGCAGTCTTACCCACAGAGTCAGTGTTTCAGATTTGCCAGCCACATGCCTTTCCTATTATGCTGGGGCACATTTAGTGAAGGATATTTGCCCAGAACCCCCAACCCTGAAAGATTTCAAGGGGGCTCCTTTTGTCACCAAATGACATTTGTAAAGTTTAAAAAACATAATATTATTATATACGCCCAGTGGCATAACTTGAAAGCGCTGCCTCCCATCACCACAAAAAATAAATTGGGTCCTGCTTGCTGCCCCTTTGCTATTGCATAAGGCCAGTGGCACAAATAGCATATCCACTCCAGTATAGAAAAGACTGATCTGTTTCCATGGCACATCAACAGGCACACTGGGTGGATTCCAGAAATGCTACATTATGCGGTTTTGCACTACAGTCTGCCCTGTGTACTGCCACACAAGATCAGATGAATGGAAACAGATCAGCCGTCTGTCAGCTGGCATATCTACCCCAGCAGAGAAACCGATGTGTGTGACACTGGCCTAAAATTCTGGGAGTTGTAGTACAACAGTAGCAGCTGGAGCATACATGATGAAAGGGGTAACTGACCTTTAAACTAACCTTTACTACACTGTAGACAATCTTACTTTAAGCAGCTTTATACTTCCATATATACCTCCATATTTTTGTGGATTTTGAAATCTGGTGTTTTCTGGATAAACGGTCTTTCTGTCATTTGGATCACCATTCCTTGCTACTATGCTAGCCTTTATATTCAGTGTCAGTGACCCTAGCAACCAGAAATCTGATGTTGAGGCACATTGTTATTATGCTCTATCACTTACTTTGGTAAATATATAGAAGGCAGGCATCTCAGCTAGTTACTATTTTCTAGGGAGAGTAACCCTAGCAACCAGATAGCTTAAATTCCAAAGTTGTAGAATGAATAAGTAAAATAGTTCAAAAACCACAAAAAAGACAAAATGGAATAAGTCTTGAAATAACCCTGTATGTTTCATAATAACAGTTAATCTAGGGTGAGCCTTCATGCCTTTCTGCTCTTGGAACCCTGTGCTTTAATTATTGCCCCACTACGGTACAACAGTGCTTGGCTCACTTCCAGACAAGTTTTAACCAACAATAAGACATAGAAATAAGAACCAGCAATAACAGATAAACAGACTATAAAAATGTTAGCAGTTACCCGGACGAGCCTTACAGAATTCCGAGAGTTATCAGCTTGAAACATGAAGGTAACAGTTACAGAGAGCGTTAGTTCTGAGCAGCACTGAATGAGACGTAATAAAGAAAAGAAGTACCATGCGTCGGTATCCCTGGGCCCGTAAGGGATATTGTGGCTTTGATGAAAAGTAGGGCTCCTTTGCAGTCATTTTCACATGGCCAGCAGGATGCTGTGTATCTAGCTCTGTGCGTCCCATATCTTGATGTAGAGGACATGGACTCCAGAAAGTGTCTATGTCACCGGAGCTAACGGAATCTTTACTTGGGACAGGGTCAAAGAATGGCCTGGGAGGGACAGGAGGAGGGGATTTTCCGGTGTCTATTATCGAAGGAACAATGTTTGTGGCTGGTGATTTAGTTACATCAGCTTCCAATTCAGCACTCTCTGTTTTATCATGTGCAACGCCAGTGGGATTTTCAGATGCAGCTGAGCCAGTGCTGTTAGATAAACAAGCTACATATAGACTGCTGACCTTTTTATCTTTTTTAGTCTCATGACTGGAATTCGTTCCAGCAACACATCTATCCCCATTGCCAGGCTCACTGGGGCAGTGTTTTGGTGATGTGTTTGATAACAAGGAACTAAAAGCAGTGTGTTGTGTTTCAGTGGGGATGGAAAATGCAGGGGTGTTCGTGTGATCGATCGGAATAGCTTGGGTTACACTGGGAGTACAGGCAGGGATAGGCAGCTCGGCATTAGTACATGCTGCAGCGTATGGCACATAGGGCTTGGGAGAACTCAGGTAAATACAATCCAGAATTGGCACGGGTTTCAAGTAAGAGAGTTTAGTGTTAGTATGTGGTCGCCATGCAAAGCTCTCCTCTTTGGGAGGAGGTGGAACTGGGGGAGGATGAGTTTTCTGCTTGGATTAAAGCAGAAGATGATTAAAAAAAAAAAAGAAAAAAAGGAAGAAATGGTCAACAAATGAGTAATGGATCAAACTGGCATTGTACTGCAAGAAAGGAAAAAAAAGTGGAAAATGGAATGAAAACAGACAGTAAATTCTTGTTGATCGGAAACAAGGGTAGAATTCTGTTTAGAGCAGTGTTAATACGATTTTGTGCTGAAACAAACTAGATAAAGCCGACATGTACAGTAAAGTATCTTTGTGAAACAGGGACCCTCACATCTGAAGGGTGGTGGTCTGACATCACTTGACGTCCCTCTTTGCCCTTTCCTGAATAAACAGCACAGCCTCTCTTTACATGCCTGGGGACCCCTCTCACAAAGGGGCCATACACAGAGTTATGCCTGTGCTCATGCTCTATGCTCTGAGTGGGCGAGACCTCTGTTACATAGTGAATATAACCAGTATTTCCCCAGACAAGGAAGCACTAGGCAAACTGCCCTGGGTGAAGTAGCCAAGCATGCCCATATCTCAAATCCCAGACAGCTGTACCTTGTTTCACATTTCACACAAACAACATGCCTGCACCAAACACCCTCTCTTTCATTTGCTTAGTCACAGCTCCATTACTGATCCCACCAGGCATGGGATTTGAATACATTTGCAAACAGACATATAACCTGACATATGCATGATAATGATCATGGGAATGTTTGATGACACCTTTGCAGACATTAAAGGAGTCATTAACAGAGTTAAGCCTTTAAATGCCACACCCACTTTACATGACATTCCAAATGGGCATAACTATCTAACACATCAATCCTTTTCTTTATCTATAGCTTGCAGAATGAGTGATGATACTATGAACACGTTTACATGTTACATTTCCAGTATTCTTTCTACTGGTAGGACTAACTGATCTTCAACCCATCTATAGTAAGTGATGAAGAACACAAAAACACCACACCACAAAGACAAACTGTGATTCCCTTAGGAATCAAAAACAGTATTTTTGTTTGGACAGAACTAATCAATCAAAACTTACTCCCAATCTGAGATACATACCTAGGCAGTCAGGTGTATGGTTGAAATCGCTCTAAACCAACCAAATCTAGATAAGTAAAGCAACCTTAACACTAGCTGCTTAAAAGAGATGTCAAGAGCTCATAGGCCAACAGGGGTAGATTAACATAGAGGGCAAATGACTGTGTAACATATAGCAAGGCAATCACAAATATGGGCTTCAGCAGACTAAAGTCTCAGGGGCACTACCATTGGCCCCTGCCTAGAGCATACCCCATGCACTGTTCTGAATTTATCCTTTACTTTTATGCTAACTACAGTGATAAACTGATGAAACCCTAGTGTGTGGGTCAGACCATCAAGCAGCCCATCTAAGTCAATAGTCGGATGATCCCTAATGTGAGAAATAAACCCCAGTATAATAGATGGTTAGCTGATATTAACTGCAGCTTTATTCTTCACATTTCTTTCACCACAGATACAGTATGTGGTGCTTTTAAGAAATCTGGACTGCACTAATGTAGTTGCAGACTTCATGGGTGCCAAGTGATAAAAACATGGCACCTTGCACCTATTTTTTACACTATTCACCCTGCTCCACCTTCTGTAAACAAGCCCTTCACCCATTCTCTATTTTTGGGTTAACCTACCAAATGTAAATTTTAACAAGCAAGAGCAAACTGCTTGTTCTTAGCTCCAAACCACTGTATGAACAAGATGCAATGTCTGCCTCAGTATAGGAACATTTCTATCCATTTTCAGCAATGTAAATGTTTTTTTTTCCACATTGGATCAAATTTTAGATTACACAGTCATTTTAAAAACAGAAAGGAATATTAGAAACTGATTATAAGTCTCATTTCTGTATAATTTATTTTCACAGAGAAAGTTAATCAAAGGGGACAATTCTAAAGGGGCAGATTTACCCAATTGTGAAATTACAGCTTACCACAGAAAAACTCACTTTTTATTCATTCCTATTGAATATGTAGATGATTATTTATCAAATGTTGAACGCTAGCATTCACCCACTGATAAATGCTCTCATAAAAATCCCATAGGAATGAATAGAAAGTGGATGAGTTGGTCTGTGGTGAGCTCCTATTTCACTGATTTAGATGCTGTAAGCACTAGAGTATTATTTTTCCACCCTCTGTCAAGTTTCAATACAGCACAATAATTCTGTCACTGCCCCTTACACAGGTTTAATGCATCATATGCCTAAAATCATCTCAGCTTATTACAACATAAATATAATATGACTGTAACTGACACTTCACAATTTTAGACACAAAATGTTTCTAATGACGCATGGCAGTACCATACCCCCAACATATATCTAAGGTATTGAGCCTGGGCAGTTTTTGCTAAACTACAGTTCTCAGCAGTCTGCACATTTGCGATCTTTAACTTTAAAAAAGCCAATATGAAAAACATAAAATAGCCTTTGTATACCGGTATATGCTAATGGAAATGAAATCCAAATATTCCTACCTGTGACTTGCTGTCAAAAGGGAGATTAGGGCGCACACTCCGAAAGCCTTTAGCTGCTAGGGATGAGTGCTGGGAATCTCCGTTGGACTCGGCTACTGATGGAGGCCTGTCGTCATCTAAACAGACCAGGAGATTTTAACACTCGTATACTTGTGGTAATGCAGCTACAGTTCTTCCTAGGGATCGTGTCAAACTCTTACCTGTTACATCTTCCGCTGGGGCATCATCTTTTTAATTCAGCGAATGCATAAGAACAAACAAAACAAGTGTTAAACATCCAGAAAACATCACTTGACTGATAGCTCAAAGCTTCTAGCAGAGGAGAACTGAAAAAAAACCCAGGATTGTTAATGCAAAGTGCCAAAGTAACTGCCATGGCAGATCATGTCCCAGAGTTTTTGACCTTTCCGGACACAAAGAATTCTTTCAGTGAAATAAAGAGAGGATTGTGCATTTACGCTTCTCGTTTGAAAAGCAAAACACAATTGAGTGGTTGGAAAGCTGTGAACATGATGTGAATCTTGTTCTGCAAAATGTATGGAGGTTACCAAAGGGTTTTTCTAAAACCAATGATAAATGTCTGGACACAGAGTATGTGGCACAGTATTATCAGCTTTGGTCCTGCACTCTAGAAAACAGCAGAAGGCTAAGGGCTAGAGGTAAGGGGGTGGATAGAGGAAAGTGGCTTTTCATGTAGAACATAGGTTACAAGGTTAGTCCTGTGTGTATTTCTTTTAAATATTATTGTATATACATATATATTCACACAAACACATATAGGATCTTTTAATCTGTTATCCAAAAAAGCTCAGGAACTGTGGTTTTCCAAATAAAGAGGCCTTCCTGCACCATACCTTAGGGGTGGTTCAACTTTAAGTTCACTTTTAGTATGTCATAGAATGGCCAATTCTAAGCAACTTTTCAATTGGTCTTTATTATTTTTTTAAACAGCTTTCTTAATTATCTGCCTTCTTCTCCTGACTCTTAAGCTTTCAAAAGGGGGTCAGTGACCCCATCTAAAAACAAATTCTCTGCAAGGCTGTGTGTGTACTATTATTTGCTACTTTTTAATACTCAATCTATTGAGGAGATCTTCTGCATCATCTTCTGGGTCCACCACATCTAACCAAACCAATAGGATGGCTGCAACACAGTAGTTCTTTGCATTGTGTTGATGTTATCTTATCAGTCAACAAAATAATTAACAGTTGTGTGATGTGTTTCTAAGCAAGTATTTAGCACATACCCATGCTTCATATGGCAAAGTGATGCTGCAATGGAATTACCAGATATGTGTGATATGTGAGCTCCACATCAATATGATGCCAATGCATACTTCCCACCACATCTTTAAATGCATCATGCACATGAAATATTTGGAAAGTTATCACAAATACCTGGAAATATGGCATATGAATAAGATTCACCTCTGTACTTAGAGAACTTCAGAGTTTTTGCAGCATGCAGAAAACAATATTCCTTTACCCTCACCCATTACTTGCTTTGAGGCAGAGAATAACCTGTTTGAGTGATAAAGTCAATTTAAATGGTCTCCTTTTTGGAAATCTGAAGTGTCAGCTACATATAGATGCTAAAATACAGTAACCCTTAAAAAGACATAGCGTCACAATTTACTGGAACAGTTTCCCTGAGCCTGAGCATAGGTCCTAGAAACAAACTCTGCTAGAGGGTTGAAACACCTCTCGTGAAATATGATTTTTTCGATGCTTTATTTGTGATGCTGAAAATCACAGGTGTGCTTCAGAATCTCTAGTCAATGCTATCTTTTGTTTATTTCAAGTGATTGAAATTCTTATGGTGGATGGGGTTACATTGTTTTGTCTCATCAAACCAATCGGTGAGCATTGGTGCCCTGTGGATAAGGCCATTGCCTTCCTAGAAACTTTCACAAACATTAAAACAATTCAATAAAGATTATCACGTAAGCTTTTTGGGGGTTTGTTTAAAAAATGTACATGTCATATTTGCCATAAAAATAGAGGTGAAGAAAAATAATCAAAATAGTCTTTGCAAAATGTTTTTGCTCACAACATAAGTACATTACTCCCTCTGGTTGTATTGCCATTGACTTAATTTAGGGGCATGAGATCAAAACCATTCCACATAAATGCCCTCATTCCATAATCAAACTACTGGAACCTTTAACTGGTAGGTGCTGTGTGTGTACTCTTAAGAACAGGGTGAATGAGCATTTATTTGAATGACTGCCCTGATGTACAGATATAATGTTGGATCGATCTCTGTCAATGATGAACTATATTATGCTGCCTACTTATGTCTGGTTTGGTGCTAGAATTCCTCGAATGTTTTGCGTTGCATGTTGAACCAAGGCACAGATGTATCCCAAGCATTAGTCAGTTCTCAGACATTTTTGGTTCATACAACTTGTATTTTGTGTAACTATTAAGACTAACCCTACCTGGTGCCTAGTATAATACAACACAATTCAGTTTCTAGCTTACATGGAGAGAGTTCAATGTCCAGTGTGGTCCTGTTTTTCTGACTTTCCAGCTGCACTGGAGAGGCCCGGAGAGTGACTGCTCCTTTCCCTGCACAAAGCTTAGCAGGATCCACATCTACATAGAATATAAAGGAATAAGAGTCAAGATTATACAGCACATTGACCTGTAAACATTATAAGTGTTACTCTTGCATGCTGTTTCTGTTTTGCATTACTATATAGAAAGGATCCAAAAAGCAGAGCCGTTATAATTTAACTTCTGACATAATTTATGTCTATATTTTAGTCATAGTCTTGTTAAATAAGCAGCAAAGGATTTTTGTTTGGTTCATGGTTTGGTCCTAAACCCTGCTTGCATGCATTTACTTTTGTGACTTTTCTTGCAATTCATCTAAATATTAACCTTTGATCAATATACATGGTTAAATAAAATTCACTTTAATATTTACAGTTGGGAGTTAACAAAATCTGAATAATAATAAAAAATGCAGAGTTATTTTAAAGGTTTTATTTGGTTAGATGCACATCAATGCCAATGTAAAAACTTAAAGAAGGCATGAGAATGACAAGAGTGAAATACATTAAGGCAAAACACACAATGAAACCCATGTGTCAACATTATCACCACGACTGAAGGTGTGAGCAGAGCCAGGGGTGAAAAAGCAAAATGAACTGCACAATATATGGGTTGGGATTAGATCAAAATAGGAACATCTTACTTTCCATTACACCTACTGTACATAAAATGTAATTTCTCTAGTGATTCACACTGGCTTTGATAGGGAACCCAAGACTTAAGTAGCATGTACTTTGTGCAAACGACTCAGATTCAAAACAAAACTGTATATTATTTGAAAGCTTTTCTCTCCATTTATTTTCCTTTACACACAATAACACATTATCAAAAATGTACATCATGTGTCTCCAATTACGTGAAATAAATTCTTCACAGACACAACTGTACCACCAAGTGGTAACAAATAGATGGTGCAGTGTCATTATTCTGATATTAATAGCGGATATTGTACAGTCATGTATGTCAGACAAGTAATGTTCAAGGGCACAAAGAAAATTCACTCTCATTACTGTTAAAATACTGTTATTAAATACTGTTATTACAAACAATCTCTTGCAAGTTATATATATTCATATTAACAATATTAGCAGCAGGGTCTGCGCTACTATTATTTACAGACACTACAACTTTCCCACTTAGCTATTGATATTATACACTTTGCGCACACAGCTACGAACTGTCTCCGGCTTATGTGATAATGTGTGATCTGGACTCTTCATTTAATATCTCTGTGCCCCACCCACAGTACTCACCCCCAGTAATAGCTTTTGTGTAGCCTTCTGTCCTAGTTAGTTGGTGCAATAACACAAATTCTGAAAAAAGCTAAGTTAATGAGTTTCTCCTCTTTTTTTTTTTAGAATATTTTGTTCTATAAAACATATGTATTTGTACACTAAACAAAATTAGTAGTAAAACAGCAAATCAGACATGCTGCTTTCATTACAATGTTGTCTGTAAATAACATAACTGTGCCCCTCTCTGTTAGTATATTGAATAAAGGTAAATGACTACCATTCTGCCATGTGATTTCCAAAGCCAGACCTGTGGTTCTAAAGCATATATCCAACTGAAACTGTGTTTCTTGCAAGTGTAGTGCATGTGCTTGCTCCATATTTATAATTTGGGATGTACAGAATCCAGGTCAGTATTTTGGTTAAATCCCAGGATAATTTGAAAGGTAAAGACAAGTTCAGCCCAGTGTTTTGGAATGACCATGCAGATTCCATAGAGGAACTCTCATGCAACTGCAGCAAAGCAGAAAACGCAGGAGCTTTTTGTTCACAGAATTTATGGAGGAATCCACAAGTTTTGCTGAATAACAATGGGGCCTAGTGATGAATGGCTGCTTGACTTACAGGAAAACTGGCCCTAGATGCATGCTGTACTTCCTAATTTACTGGAAAAGACACAATGCCACACTCCAATACAATTGGCAGCTACCCTATTAGAGGGCCCAAAAGGGAGCAGCTCTATCACTCTATCAGCTGTCTCTATCATTGTTTTTTTTTAATCTAACAAATTTGGAAAAAGCTATATATATATATAAGCGCAACTTTCCCTTGTTTGTTATAGTTATACAGGAGCAGTGACCAGCTCCATGTTGTAGCTCCCACCCTTCCCAGCTATAGTCAGGTGATCCCACTGGTGTCTAATAAAAGGGCAGCCAAGTATGGAGGTTTACTTTGAAAGCAGCTAGTAAGTTGCAGGTAAAACTTAGTCCCTTTGTAAAATGTATAATTAAGCAATTGAATTCTTAATGAATCAGATGAAAATTAAGCGTAGGACTGGCCAGATATGGGATGACTTTGACGTAGTTGGCCAGCTTAAATATATTGCAATATATGGACAAACAATCCCTGTGTTGTTTAAAGGGTAAGGCATTTTTTTAGTAGCAGTATGCACAAAATGTCACTGTCTTAAATATATAAATATATTGATAATGGGTTGAGTGCAGAGGACCTCTTATATTTGACTATATATATATATATATATATATATATATATATATATAGTCCATATAGGTGAACGCACTCTTACCGGATTTGATGAAAGTGGGTGCGTTGGTCAAAAGATTAATGCATCAGGAAAAATGGACCCGCACTCCAAGATATTTTGTGAAAATAGTGTTTTGTTTTATTCACATATGCATATCCAACGTTTTGGTCCCCATTGGATATATATATATATATATATATATATATATATATATATATATATATATATATCAGTACAGTGAAAGCACTCACGGCATTGACTCTTCAAATATATATCAAAAGGCTTTTATAAGTGCATGGTGCATCAACGCGTTTCGATTAGGCAAAGGAGTCGCACACGCACACCTGGCCTCTCCCAATAATTACGTACGGTGCCTGGGGTATAGGAGGACGGCCCCTCCAACATTAATGAGCATAAAATAACTCCAGCACACGTAGCATGCTCAAGGGATTGCTCCCGTGTTTAATGTCAATCCAACAATACAACGTTTCGGCGAAACCTGACGAAGGGGCACGCCCCCGAAACGTTGTATTGTTGGATTGAAACACGGGAGCAATCCCTTGAGCATGCTACGTGTGCTGGAGTTATTTTATGCTCAAAGCATTTCGACTCACATGGGGCAGTCGTCAGGATAGATATATATATATATATATATATATCTATCTCACTTCCTGAAGACGGCCCGAGTTGGTGTGCCGAAACGTTGAAATAAAATCTACCACTTTTTTCACTATTTCCAGACCTTGGAGTGCGGTTTTATTCTTTGATTATATAGCACACGCGTCCCCGGTTATGCACGACCACGTGGCGGGGTGCGATGTTGCCGTCCGGGTTGCCTGGGCGACTGCCCGGCATTGCCCAGCACTGCCTGACATGATAACGTATATACTCCCAAGAACAAACATGCTTATGCTATTCTCTTTGTTTATCAAACTATCTTAATACTGAAGTATGCCAGAAAGATACAAATTGACACGTGCATTTCACGCTAAGCTTCCCCCTGCAATACAATCACATCAATAACATTACAGCAATTTTAACAGCAGCCAAGCTTCACAATGACAGTATCAGTTTAGTTGCAAATGAGTTTTATATATTAATTCTAAACTCAGCACATTCATCTGAGGAGTCTGCATCCCAATAGCTGTTGATAAACTACATCTCCTAAATGATGACATAGTCAAGAGTGAAGTATAGTGACAATTTCATTAAAAGCTGTTATATAGTTGCGCATATGAAACCCCATGCATACAGAGATACAGTGATATTATGCATCAATGTATTCCATAGAACTTCAAACACAGAAAGTACAAATAAATGGTGTGAAAATAAATCAAACTAAAAAAAAAAATCCCAATCCACCTAAAAATCAGCACATTATGATTTAATTGTACCCTGCACATACCTCCCAACTGAAAAATTGGTTTATTTTAGACCACATGCTTCTGCATCAGCCACACCTCAGATTCACTTAAATCCCACCCACTTTTCTTTTAAGCTCTACTTCTTTTGGGTCATCAGATCTGGACAACATGAAGACAGTTGGGAGGTATGCCTGCAGCATCTAGCAAGTGTAATGATTAAGGCAAAGTTCATACAAAAGCAAGCAATCAAATTAAGGTAATGTGATGTGAATGCTGAATGAGGATCCAAATGAGACACATTACTTAATTTGACAGCAAACATATACCTGCAGTTGGGACAAGATCAGGAAAACTTTTCACAGTCTTCACCGGAATGATTTTAACAGCAGCGACTGAACGTGCACTTAAAGGAGATTTATCTGCTGCAAACACAAGAAGTGTAGACAGTGTATCCCCAAAACAAAGAAAATCAAGAAAAAGATTCCATCAGATGCAAACTATAACAACAATTCCAGATTATTTTGTTACAAGGCATTAGTGGTCTTACAATATAGAGATTTACTTCATTGTATACAGTTAGAAGTGTACATACTTGGATGAAATTTCTGCACTGGGTTACTGCTGTAGAGTGGATCATTTCCCCAAATCTCTCTGAACCCTGTTTTGCTAAATGTCAATGGTAGCTAAACCTAGCTGATAATAGCATATGTTTTTTTGCTTTTTCCCTTTGCTGGTAACAAGAGGCACTCACCATACTTGTAAGAGAAAGTGACGATCCATGGCATGCAAGGTCTTAAGGCTCTACTATGGGGACAGTTTCTTCAAAAGGGATCTGCAAGTGTTGCTAAACTACAATTCCCAACATCTTCCAACAGCCAAACTCTGATAGAATGTGAGATATGGGGCACCACGTGTGCAATTTCTCTCCAGCCAGGTTGTAGTTTATTTCACCTGCACCTTCGCTTTGTGATAAAGAATCTGCTGGGACAGACTTTAAACTAATATACACCTAATCCATAAACTGTGTCACTGCACAAGAACAAGTCAGACCTGTTCATAAGTAAAGTTATCAGAGTGGCAGGCAGAAGGTGCTGGGCCAGAATAAACCAAACCTGAAACCAGCTTTGTCCTAAGTTTTCATATGAAAATGGTTATTGTTCTCTCTCTTTTTTTTTTTTTTTTACAAGTTGTGGTTGGTAAGCAATGTTTCTTTAAGTTGTAGCATAGAGAATGAAATGTTGATATAAAGCAGGGGTGTCCAAACTGCGGCCCGAGGGCTACATGCGGCCATGGATGCATATGAATGCGGCCCAGCTTGGTTCCTGAGCAAATAGGAGGAGGGGGGACTCGGCCATTGCCCAGTTAGTAATAATAAAATAATAATATAAAAATACGTCTATTTAATATCCAGATGTCCCATATTCCAGTGTATAGCTCCATCTGGTTATTCAACTGGCAGTGTAGTTCTGTGTATTTCCTTTACTTTTACAAATCAAACTTATTTGTGTATTTCATGTGTGGCCCCAGAAAATTTTTCTTTTTCCAATGTGGCCCGGCGAGCCAAAAGTTTGGACACCCCTGATATAAGGTTTTAAGAACAGCAATTATGGTGGAATTTGTAGGACATGCTTCTTCAACAGAACAAGCATCGACTTTGAATTCTATTTTGGCTTGGAAATATCCTGTGTTGTTTAATTCTAGCAGTGTTGAATTTTTTGAGCATACAGTGTGGGATAGTGACAATATGGTCAGAAATAACAGCTCAATGTCTGTTCTAGGGCAGCATCGGGTCAGACCAGATGAGCCCAGGTTACCCTAATTATTAAAAATACACCATATGGCCAAAAGTATGTGGACTTCCCTTTGCTGCTATAACAACTTCTACTGTTTTGGGAAGGCTTTCAATTAGCTCTTGGAGCACTGCTGATGAGGTTTTCTTCCAATCATGGACATTGATGCTGGGCGATTCGATTGGTCAGTAGACTCATCTCTGTAAACCAATGGAATTTAATACTTTGTCCATGGGATTATCATCTTGCTAAAACATGGAAGGACCTTCCCCATACTGGTGCCACAAAGCAGGAATCAAGGAATTGTCAAGAATGTCCTTATATAAAGACGTTCTACTGTCATTATAAAGAAGTTTTACCTATTTGTTTGCAAGAAGTGTTGACGTGTTTTGCCATAAAGTGTATTATATATGGTTGGTTTGGCACTTTAAATACCCTTTTTCTCACAGCACAAAAAGCTAAAGACAGTAGGTGTCATTTAGTACCTGCAGGGCAGGGTGGCAGATTTACAGTAGGTCTCTGCTCCCCTTTGTGCTCTCGCATATCTATCAAGGGTCTACCTAAATGACCCCTAAAGTTTCTCTGGAAATTATTTTTAATTGTTTTCAACTGTGTAAATATCACCAAGGGAATGACTTCCTAAATGATAATGAGGTAACAGAGACGGAATTCCAGATCTGGGATGACAAACATTTTCCATAGTGGAATTGGCATTGTCATTTACCAAGAGAATTTATTTAGGGATGTGAACACACTGCCTGCCCTTCAGCTGCATTTGAATTAAAATTTCCAGAAGCTTTCACCTTGCTACAAAGATGGGGTTTGTGACTTTACTGGTAATCTGTAAAAAAAAAAATGATGAGCCCACTGCAACCTACATAGCATTTATGTAGTTAAAGTGGACCTGTCATAATGCACTTATAGTTATCTGTACCCTACTTATGTAAATCTCATATGTAAATATGGCTTGAAAAAAATTGAAAATTGTTGCTTTATTTAAAGAAAGGCAGCCCCATTTTTGTTTAGAGACATGAATCTAGTCTTACGGACATGTACCAGTCTCTGTTTAGCCAGAGATAATGATTTTGTACTTAACACTGAGTTTTCTATATGAAGACAGGAAATATTTTATATGATTGCCATCTTCACATGGGGCACTCAGGTCTTCATTGTTAAGAAAAAACGCTAGTAAGGAATAAATGTTGGTAATACCCAATTAGCATGCATGTGTCAATTAAACTTTGTGTTCCCTGTTCTGAGATAAACTGAACGTAATGTAACTTCAACGTTTATGGTTTCATCTTGGCATTTTGACAGACCGAGACGGAAATTGAAATCTTGCACATAGATACAGCAAACAATTTAACAGCTCATTTGTAGAAGTGAAACCTAAGTGTTACAATGTCCTCCAGCCTAGCTGAGCAGAGATTAGTGAATACTTTATTTGTGGATATTTGTAAAGCAGTTGATACAGAGCATAATAGGAGGTAGAGTAATACATGCAAACAACCCGTACAGATATCATATACAAATATTGGATGAATTACAAAAACCTAGCTGAAAGAGCAAATGGCCTACCCACTTTCTATTAAGGAGCACCATTAAAGAATATATAATAGCACAACAGCTTTAACTATGTGTACCCAATCACAACAGTTCCCTATGATTGTGCTGCAACTAGGGATGCACTGAATCCATCGGGATTCGACCAGGATTCAGCCTTTATCAGCAGGATTCGGCCGAATCCTTGTGCCCAGTCGAACCCTAATCCTAATTTGCATATGCAAATTAGGGGCAGGGAGGGAAATCATGTGACTGTTTGTAAAAAACCAGGAAGTAAAAAATGTTTCCCCCTTCCCATCCCTAATTTGCATATGCAAATTAGGGTTCGGATTCGGTTCGGTATTCGGCCGGATCTTTCCAAAATAGTGGATTCGGTGCATCCCTAGCAGCAACTAATGGCTAGGAACACAACTAAATATAGCTGACGCACTGACCTGTTTATAACAGGAACTGCTATATTCTTGGCTGATCTAATATTAAGTAATATCAAGTTCAAGTTGTACTTTCTAAAATAGAAGGGTGGGATTCTCTTATAATACTAACAAGTGTTGTTAGACTTATATTTCAAGTGCTTTCAATCCACCACCAGTTTAAAGGAAAACACAAACCATTTGTTACTCTGGCAAAATATATCTTTAGTTTTCATTTAGAGAACTCATATTTTAGGCCCTAGGCATTCCCTAGAGTGCTGCTGCTACAGGTATCGAAGAATTCCACAAAAAACATTTTTGTATATTTTTGTATATTGGTACAGGTAGCCAAGCAAATTTCTCAGGGAAGTAAGTATGGGAGGTGCCAGTCTCATGTATAAATATGTACAGAGATGGAACATACTGGTTAGACAAAAGTTATAACTTACAGTACATAGTATATTTATGGAAAAAGAAATGATAAACCCAACCACTGTACCAGGCATATGTTTATTTAATAATTTATTAAAACAAAACTAAAGCTATGACTATGAAAAATTACAACCTTGTGATGTGTTGGGCCAATCAATTATCCTGAGAATATGTAAAAATGAATCCCCACCTTTTTCTGGCATGTTGCACCTGGGGGTCACTCCGTTGACAACGTTATTTGATATGCTTACTTCATTCTCTGAAAAATAAAGGAACCTCATTATAACAGATGTTATAATATAACAGATGTTCTAATATAAGACAGAGAATGGGATGGCCGATAACAGTGCACCATTAAAACATCTCAAAAATGTTAGCGTACACTTCCATTAACCCTGTAAGTGCTTGGGGCACTTTGATCTTGCCGTACCACAAGCAATTCAGAAGAGATTAAAATGGATTCGTAAAATTAACCGAGCTGACACGATGATACTTTTATAGGGGCACCTTCGATTTTTACAATGCCTGGCACTTAAAGGGTGCTAGAGAACCTAGGATGAAAGTTATACAATGTTATTTTACATACCTCGTTACTAACTTACCTGAACTCATTATGGGAGCAGTATTGATCTTCAGTAATTGACTTTGCTTCTGGTTGTTTCTGCTTAAAGAGAGACCAGAGAAATGTTTATTGGGGGTCAAACAGCAGCATTAGTCATCACATCATCTTTCATAAGCCAGAAGGTATGCAAAATATTTTTCATGAGAACTTCCTGGGCCTTATTCAGATCTTATTCCCATTTATGGTGTCCTTGACTTCACAGGCACCAGGCTCATAAAAATATACCCTTGCTTATGAAATATTAGTGGATATGAAGTCACGCATTTATGTCTGGCCATTCTCAAGGTAGAAATAAAACAGAAGGGGTCCTATCGTCTTACATTCAGTGCCTTCTAGTACAGCTTGATAATATCACTGGCATTGGGGATGGGATCAGTGAATAAATTTATAATGCTACTTACAGTCAAGTAAAGAACAATCATATATTTGAACCACCTATTTTAAGCTTCAGGTACATCCTTAATTCTACTCTACAGTTCAACCAATTCAGGACCAACCTTAGGGCAAATAGAACTCCATAATTAAATAACCCACATACACTATTCTTTAAAAAAAAAAAAAAATAGAACATTTTCCCTTCTTTTCCTAGTCACAGACTTTAATAACATCAAGTTAATTCTATGGTTTCTAAGTCAAGCCATCCATTCCTGGTGTTGACAAGATCAATGTTAGTTAAAAAGTACAGTTAATGGACCTATTATCCAGAATGCTTGGGATCTGGGTCTTTCCGTAATTTGGATCTCCATACTTTTAAAGTCTGCTAAAAAATTATTTAAACCCAATGCAATTGTTTTGCCTTCACTACAGATTAATTGTATCTTAGTTGGGTTCAAGTACAAGGTACTGTTTTATTAATATAGAGAAAAAGGAAACATAATATTTGATTATATTATTTGATTATAATAGAGTTTATGGAAGATGACTTTCCTGTAGTTCTGTGCTTTCTGGATGAAGGATTCCATAATACGTGTACTTTTCTTCCTATTCAGACCCTCTCCTATTCATATGCTGCTGAACTCATAGCTAAATTACTTTAAAAAACACAAAAAAATAAATAATGAAAACCAACTGAAAACTGTCTTAGAATGTGAAGTTCTACATCATAAGAAAAGTTAAAGGTGAACCAAATTATGATGAATTATGATTAATGATAGCTTAGGTGACATCAGGTACAAGGCACTTTATCACAGATAAAATCAGTCAAAAATAAATAATGTTTTTTTATGCAGGCATAATGGCAATGCCATATTTCAGTGAAATATGGATAGTGGATTCCATACCTGCACTTGCAATAATCACCAGCAATAAGATCAAAGTGTCTCTGATCCTCTAGGCTCAGAAAAAGAAATGCACACTCTTCAATTATCTGTACTTAAGTCAATTCATAACACTATATGTGACAATATGTGCCAATATGTGCCAATTTTACAGGGGTTGGTATGGGAAACATAGTGCTTTAGAAAAGGCTGATTTTATAATGTCATTGTCATATGTCCATCCCTATTAGCCAGGCATCTCACACTGCTTATAAAAGTACAACTTTCATTCATGCCACCCCTCACTTAGCAAAATAAGTATGAAAATTAGTGATATACAGTATTACAAAAAATACATGAAACACATGATACATGAAATAAACCAGTCCCACCAAAACTAAAATGTAACTTTTAGTATGGTGTAGACAAAGACATTTTAAGACAATTGCCAATGGCTTAACTATTGGGGGTGAGTACCACGTTTGGTATCCCAAAACCCAGAACAAACACCAAGGTTCCCGTCTCCGATAACGCTTCTGCCTATAACAGCTGTCTTTTGCTTCGGGAGGACCGCTCTGCTACTTGGATGCCGTCAGGTCTTAATGTGAAAAAACTAGGGATGCACCGAATCCAGGATTCTGCCTTTTTAAGCAGGATTCGGCCTAATGCTTCTGTCCGGCTAAACAGAATCCGAATCCTAATTTGCATATGCATATTAGGGGCGGAGAGGGGAAACAAGGAAGTAAAAAATGTTTTTCCCTCCCCACCCTAAATTTGCATATGCAGGATTCGGGTGTTCGGCCAAATCCAAAATAGTGGATTCGGTGCATCCCTAGAGAAAACCAAGGCAAGAGTTCTGGGCAGAAAAGGGGACCGTAGCGTATGACAGGAAGGACAGAGAAAGAGGAAGTGTAGTCGCGGGACAGGCCAGAGTCAATATCAATCAGACGGAATCAGGAACCAGAAGCACATTCAAGGACACGGACTGGGGTTGAAGCCAATCAGCAATGCAAAACAAAGTCAGGATCCGGAAGAATGGTCAGAACATGCAAAGGTTGGTACAGACAGCGAAAAAGCAGAGGTTGGGGACACGCAAGGGTCAAAGAACAGATAAACAGACTTCAAGCTCACCCAGGAACTATCACAACTAGACCTATGTTGGGCAGGGAGAATTGTGAGTGGTGCCTTTAAATATTAGAATTTCGCACAGCAGCAGAAGGAGCAGTGCAGAAAAGAGGAGGTGGTGGGCGTCGCCACCGGTGAGGTGGTGGGCGTCCTTGCTGCCTCCCAGGTATTTTCACAGTAAAACTGCACCAGTGCCAATAACCATCTTGAGCCCAGTCGGAGCAGCAGAACAGAAGGTTTTCTTTGTGCCCCCGTTGGTGAGAAAGTGTGCATCTGAAGGGGGGCCTTTTTGCAGAGCCTGCAACTGTCCCGGCCAAGGTTAGGTACATTGCTGCAATTTGAAATTGGTTTTCTATTTTTTTTTTTTAGAAGGTGCAAACATATCTTTTGCAACTCCTAGCATTTTAAAGCAAAGACCTCCCTGTCCAAAAGGAAATTGCATCAGAACCATCTTGACTTCTTATAAAAGCACTTAAAACCCAGATTCTCAGCAGTAATGTGTTAAGGCAACATTTACCATCTTAAAGGTAACCCAATTAATACTGGATGAAACAAAGAACCATGAAAAAAGAACACACAGGATTCAAAGCACTTTTTCCAAACCATTATATCTTTTTAAATCCGTTAAACAACATCACCTGCTGCTGCAACCAAACTCAAAGCATCTGGCTGTTCTTAAACATTAAAGATTTTAATTGCCACTTTCTCTAACAGTCCAACACATTTTACTCCTCAGATCTGGCAATGTTTCAGTGGTCTGTTTAACACTTAACACATGCATATCTCACAAACATCTGTGAACCACACCGCAACTGCTACACAGCTGTCCTGGGATTCTTTTTCTTTACCACACAGGGGTATTAACATGATTAAAGGGCATGTTTGTCTGTGAATTCTCTGTGATGCCAAGAAGATCACATCTCATAAGATAAGAGATGGATTTTAATGGTCGTTTCAGGTAATTCTATGACTTGCCTTGAACAAACCTCACTTGGTCTTGTTTCATGACAGATGTTCCCTTCAAGCAAACTTACTTGTTAATCACAGGTATAGATTTAGATATCATTATATGAAGGAGCACGTGAAGAAGGTTCTTCAACCTGATGCTAAAGTACAACTCCCTGCAAACACAACAGCACTATAAAAAGAGTGATTACTTAAATCATACAGACTGTCACCATTACAAAACACTGCTCCATGATAAGCTGCAACATCTTTAACGCCTTTAAGAACAGAGAACCCTTTTCTTATTGCTATATATAAATATTCCCAAGTCAAGGAACAGATGAAAAACGTTGTATTTGACCAGCAAGATTTTACTTTCATTATTCCAGAAGCTTACCTTTCTATAGCCTTCTCTGTAAACGTTGTGATTTGCTTGTGCCGCATGTTTCAAACTATTTAAGCGGGAGTATAAAGAGAACGGCTAAGCTTCACAAAATGAGCAGTGTCTTTGAAAAGGTTCTCCTCTGTACATTTAAATATCTCCTCCGTACCCACCCTCCTCAAAGCTTAAATTAGCTTTGTTTCTTAGTGATGTCACTGGCTGCTTTACAATACACCAGCCCTTTCAGCGGCCTAGCATTCCTTCTGACGTGAACATCAACCAGACAAAAGGAAAAAAAAAAAGAGGCGTAAAATATCTTTTAATAATAACCTCTCTCTAATGTAGCCGACCACAACATATACACAATATACAACACAGTAACACAAGCTCAATATATTAACAGAGAAGATAAGCCTCTTCTGTGACCTTTGTTAGGGCTTGTTTTCGGAATGGGCATTCCTGGTACCCCTGCATCAGAGGGGAAAATTAAAAAAATTTGTATTCAATTGTTTAAATATTCTATGTGCATACAATAGGAATGACCACCATGTAGCTTTCTAGCTGTTGCTGAAACACAACTCCCAGCATCCACAGCGACATAGTTAGAGGGTACCAGCTTTCCTGCATTGCCAGGGACCCCCTCTCTCTGCTGCTGACCTCTGTAACACTACACAGCCTGAAATATTTTGTATAATTTCTTCCATAATATTTTCCCATTTCAAAGTTTCTATGAAAACTCCAGTCCGCTAAATTAGATAGGTCACTGGCCTATTCAGAAATAAATTCCCTTATGTTATGCAGTTGATCAGCATGTTGATCAGATGAGGGATAAACAAGCAGATCAGATGAGGGATAAATCTTATGTGGCCAAGTGTACTTACTGGCAGAAAAGCAAAGAGCATGAAAGTGCAGGGGTACTAGAAAGAGCTGCTATTCATTCTATAAACATCAACGGGCACAAACTCTGAAAATCTGGTTACTGTATATTTTCCTTTCATTTACTCTAAGCAAACAATAATCTATGAGACAACAGAACAATTCTTCGCTTTATACTGTGTATGCAAGAGTACGAGCTGCAGTGCCAAGTCTTTATTCCTCCCAAATAATTAATTACACAAATCAGTAATGGTGGCTCTGTAATATCCAAAGTGTCTCCAGTTGTTATTTATTCAGGTTAGCCTATATGTCCCCATATTGTAGGACTGAATTCCAAATGATGGCTGTGGGGTGTCCAGCCTGAAGGTCAGTTAGGGTGGGATTTGGGGCGAGTGCTTATTTGCTGACTGGAATACTCCCCACTGAACTGTAGCAGGGTGTTTATAACACTAATGTTCTGTTTATCTGTAACCTTGTTATGAGCAAAGGGAATCCAGCCTGAAGGGCAAATAGTGTTATATTTGGAGTAATTATTTGCTGTACTAAATTCCCCTGCAAATAGAGTAGAGTGGCTGGCACACCACGGTTTCTCTATATCGCTAATAATATTATGAATGGAGCTTGACCAAATAGGTCAACAGAGGGGGACTGAAAGGCTTAAACCCCAAAATATTGGATAGGTAAGTAATATGAGTTGTGTGGCTTTAATTAGGATTTGCCTTACTTTTGCAATAATCTACGTTTGTCCATGCGAAGAACTGAATCATTTTTTTTCCCTCCATCACCTCTATCCCATTCCCTTTCCTAGAGCCACCTTTGCCAGTATCTTATACCAACCAGATGGAATGGTGATATCATGTGGGTAAGGTGATGACGTTACATGGGGGGAAATCAGGCACACCAGGGTGGAGACTGGGGGATGGACTTGGAGGCACTGGAAATGGGGGTGGATGTGAAGACTTATGTGGGCACATTTGGGGCAAAACTATGCAGGAAAGGATGTACAGGGAATTACAAATGTCAATCTTAGTAACAGCAAAGCAGTTTGGACCTGTCTGATCAGTATTTCTGGACTTGAAGGTGTGATGCTTTCCTTTGTTTACTTTGGATGTAATGCGTTTGCTAAACATTCTGATAAACATCCATATTCGCAAAACAGGGTGGTGGCACACTCTGCATTCCTGGGAGATTAGTCACCCAGCGACAAATCTCCTCTTCTTCGGGCGACTAATCTCCCTGAAAAGCCTTCCTACCAGCTAGAATGTAAATCGCCGGTGGAATGGCACTCAGAGCACTTTGTTTTCCGAAGTCGCCTCACGAGGAAACGCAGCGTGTGCCACCACCCTAATGAAACCTTGCAAATCATTTTCAGATACATTTGAGTATATGTAGAAAACCTCTGGGATTATATTCTAAAAAATACTACTAAAAGTTACAAAAAATGCAGAAAGCTGCTACATTTTAAAGGAGAACAAAACCCTAAAAATGAATGTGGCTAAAAATGCCATATTTTATATAATGAAATGATTGCACCAGCCAAAAGTTTCAGCTTCCCAATAGCAGCAATGATCCAGGATTTCAAACTTGTCACAGGGAGTCACCATCTTGGAAAGTGTCTGTGACACTCACATGCTCAGTGGGCTTTGAGTAGCTGTTGAGAAGCTAAGCTTAGGGGTTGTCACTACTTATCAAGCAGAAAATGAGGTTGGCCTGTAATATAAGCTAATGCAACAGGGGCGATTATGAAATTCTGATGCTAATTGCACTGGTTTCTATGCTGCCATGTAGTAATTATCTGTATTAATTACTAATCAGCCTTATATTGTGACATTTCTATTCTATGTGTACTGTATATTGTGAGTGGTCCCCTAAGCTCAGTAAGTGACAGCAGCACAGAGCATGTGCAGTGAATCAGCAGAAAAGAAGATGGGGAGCTACTGGCGAAACTTTGGAGACACAGATCTTTACTGCTAAAGGGTTGTGGTTGTCTTGGGCTGGTACAGAAGCTCAGAACATAATTTTCAACATTTCTAGCTACTTCTTTAGTTAGGCTTTAGTTCTCCTTTAAAGGAGATATCCACCCAAAAGGTGCTTTTTGCATCATGAAAGAACATTGATGTTTCTGCTGTGAAGCTAAGGTAAAATTTATCCTAAGGTGGGTTGGTCCCAGCAAGCACAAACAGGCTCTCATGGTTTCATCTTAATCTGTGAAATGAAGTATGTTTGTGTGAAAAACAAACATTTTTATTTAGTTCTGAAAGTTCATATACTGTTTACGTGGTGGGATATTTTCCATAGCCTCCTTAGACAAAATGCATTTAGTCAATATGTTTTCTTCATAAAGAAAAACTTTTCCAGAATTTGCTGTATCATATTAGTACTTTTAGAAATAGTTTGCCAGGTGACACATTCCTTAACAGGGAGGATTCCATTTACATCTACTGAACGCCGTGTCCTCAGTTTGTAAACAGGCTTATGACAGCTTGTCTCTAAGAGGTACAAATGTACCCTATGCTACTCTGCAAGTATAAATATCTGCTGCACAGTGGGCAATGAGCTTAAGAGTCCCATTAAAAAAGATCAAGTAGGATTTGTAAACAAGATAACTTTAAAATATTTTGGGCATATAGACACTTGGCAATTGGAAGTTTAATATTATAGGAAGGCAATACCCGTCCCAAACAATCAACAGCCTGTCAGATTCTTCTTTTTATATGTGACCTCTGAACCTGCAACTGACACTGGTATCTTGTGGTCAGTCTCATTATCATCCATCTTCTGAGCAGTTGAGTAAAAGGGAAAAGTCTCAGTTGCTCAGTGGAAAGCCTTCTACTGGTAGCTTCCCAAACAAAAAAATTCACCCACCTTCCCTGAACCCCTACCGGAGCAGAATATAAACACATGCGAGGTTTAGTTTTTTGAGAAGTTAAACAACCTGCCATTATTGTTTTTGGTGTGTGCTGGAAACCCACAGTACCCAGAGATATCCAACAAAACCAAGAAGAACATACATACAGTGCTCTGGTTTGAATTAAACACAAGGCAACAATGCTAACACTGTGCCACCATTCTGCTGAACAAAACTAAATTTTATTGCAAACTGCTACTCTTGCCTACCCCAATGTCTCTGTCTGTCTCTCTCTCTACATATATATATATATATTTTTTTTCATTGGGTCAACAGCGCAATCACTTCCCAAGTGGAAAATATGAATGAAGAATCATGTGATCTGAGACTTATTTTACTGGCCCGATCACAACACATCAACCAGATTATGTTTTATGGCAGAGCCCTCATTATAGATTCCATTCTTAAAACATCTCAATGGAATGTATTTTATTGTTGACAGCAGTGAAGCAAGAGGTGTTATTTAGGAGTATATTTAGTATACAGGGGGAGATGTAATCTGAATAACATTACACTTTAAGAGCTGCTATGATGGAAGGGAAAATCAATGCTACTTATAAGACGAGTTTACCCTTCCATTCACATGTTGCCTTGAATAGAAAGTAATATGAGGCTTTGTGCACGCAGAATGTGTCTCTTTATACATGCACTGTATTTTACCATGTATAAGGCATTCTCAATTAAGGGCAGAGACAGACGAGAAGATTCAGGGAGATTTAGTCGTCCGGCGACAAGTCGCCTCTTCTTCGGCGACTAATCTCCCTGAACTGCCCCTCCCTGCTGGCTAGAATTTAAATCGCCGGCGGGATGGCACTCAGATCGCTTTGTTTTCCAAAGTCGCCCAAAGTTTCTGCAACTTTGGGCAACTTCGGAAAATGAATCGTTCCGAGTGCCATCCTGGCAGCGATTTAGATTCTAGCCATTGGGGGGGCAGTTCAGGGAGATTAGTCGCCGAAGAAGAGGCAATTTGTCGCCGGAGGAATAAATCTCCCTGAATCTTCTCTTCTGTCTCTGTCCTTACACTCGTACAAGATAGCTCCTTATGCCATAGTAAGGAATTAAACAGCAACATACACTTTATGGCTATTGGCAGTATAGAATGCCTTAAAAGAATACTTTACCCCCAAAATGAATATTTTAGCAACAGATAGTTTGTATCATATTAAGTGGCATATTAAAGAATCTTACCAAACTGATATATATATATTTAAGTAAATATTGCCCTTTTACATTTCTTGCCTTGAACCACCATTTTATGATGGTCTGTGTGCTGTCTCAGAGATCACCTGACCAGAAATACTACAACTCTAACAGGAAGAAGTGTGGAAGCAAAATACAGAACTCTGTCTGTTAATTGGCTCATGTGACCTAAGATGTATGGTTTGTTTGTGTGCAACGTGAATCCTACGATGCCGGGGGCTGCCCTTATTTTTTAAAATGGCAATTTTCTATTTAAAATTACTCAATGGCACATACTAATAAAAAAGTATATTATTATGAAAATGGTTTATTTACATGAAGCAGGGTTTAACACATGAGCTGTTTTATGTAATGTCTTTTTATAGAGACCTACATTGTTCAGGGGGTATAGTTTTCTTTTAAAGGGGGTTTTTCACCTGTCAAACTCTTTTTTCAGTTTAGTTGTTTTTAAATTATCCAGAAATAAAGCCTTTTCTCAATTGCTTTCCATTTTTTATTTAAAGCTATTTTTCTGATGTTTCTGGAAGCTTAGTAATCCAGGTGTAGAATCTGAACTGTTACAATTTGCTACATTGGTTGACACATTTCTCAACAGCATCTGTGGAGTATTAGCAACTATTGTATCAATTATAACAGCTGCCTTTAATGAAACATCCTCCATTGCAAGACCCAAGATACGAAATGTATCAACTAAATGTATCAATTTAGAACAGTTTACGGAGTCGTTGACTCTCCTACCAGAGCTGCATCAGAAAGACATTTAATCTTAAATATCAGAAAAATTGTCACACATAGAAAATAGACAAAACAACAAGTAAACAACCCTTGAAAGAGGAGCATGAGTTCATTTAGTTGTAATTTTTTTTTACACATACCAGTTTCTACAGAGTGAAAGGGAACTATCATACTCATTCAAACAATTTCCCAAACCCCCCTCTTGGGTCAAGTGTTATGCAACAACTCACTCACCTTGTTCCATTGGGAATTGAGGGATTCTGGGAATTAAAGTCCCTCTGCTTTTCATAGTGGGTGATGTACAGTTTCTTTAAAAAGCAATTGGACGTTATCAGTAGGTTCTTCCAGCTGACACGAGGTGATCCATTCCAATTTGAAGAAATGAGGTTCAGTCTAAATATTTGGAAGGGCTTTTTTCTTTCTTTTTTTTTACAGTGAGAGCTGTGAAGATGTGGAATTCTCTCCCTGAATTGGTTGTGCTTGGCTGATACATTAGATAGCTTTAATAAGGGGTTGGATGTTTTTTTCAGCAAGGGTCCAATTGCCATCTTGGAGTAAATTTTCCCCCCTTTGACGCAAATTGCAGAGGCTTCAAATGGGGTTTTTTTTGCCTTCCTCTGGATCAACTAGCAGTTAGGCAGTTTATATATAAGAGGTTGAACTTGATGGACGTGTGTCTATTTTCAACCTAACTTACTATGTTATTAGGACTTAAAGTCCCAGAATCCATCACATCTCAATGGACAAGGTGAGGGAGGGACACAGATAGTAGCGATATGCAGGCAAGCTGCGGAGTGGGAAGGTTTGGGCCTATAAATACAGAGGCGCTGTTAGGGTTAGATAGACTTTCATGGTCAAAAAGCTCATGATTTAGAAAGAGCCCGTACTTCACAATGGAACTGCTTTCAGACAGTCTACTATTTCGTCTAGTCAATGTAACTGAAGTCACAGTGGGATTTTAACCATTTAGTGCTATTCTCAACAGGCTGCTGTTATCTTTGAACATTCTCATTGTTCTGCTTAAAGTGATACTGACACTAAAAAACTACTTTTTAAAATATGAAAGTATATTAAAAGATATAAAAAAATCTGTTTGCTCTTTTGAAGAACTGAATTCAGTGCAGAATTGTGCTGGAGCTACTAACATATGTTGTTTTCCCGTGACAGAATCCCTTTACGTGCAATAGCACCAAGGGCTCAATAAGTTGAGTACAAAGATCTACACCCTTGGAAAGTGTGGGGCAGGGTGCAAAAGTGCAAAATATACTGCAGGTTTTGCCCTGTTTTTCCACTTTTCATCCTGCCCTACATAAATATTCTCCAACACTTCGATGCTGGCTTATTTTAGCCAAGAGGAGATGGGAAGGAGATGTGGCCTTTGTCTGATAAAATCAGAATAAACATGACAGAAATGATTAATATGCGTTGGCCCTTTTGATGTAGAAATACAACAGTAGCTGCAGCTGATGTGTAACCGATGGAAGATTCTTTGAACAGATGGCCACAAACCTGTACATCATTATTTAGCTATCAATTACAGAAGTGGAACTGAAACGGTACCTATAACCCATGGTGGTTGCAGGTCTGTGTGATATACTTTATACAAATATAGAATATAAGAAAAAAAAGTTAGAGCTGAGTATAAAGGTCGAAACAGGGTTTCATGTCACGTTGTACTGAAGTGAACTGGACAGTAATGTTGTGTGTCAGAGTTCACTGTTCATTAAGTGGCAGTGGCAATGAATAATGGGAATGGGGCAATGGGTAAAATAATTCAATCTCCTGGTGGCTGTTTACTTGTGCGGCATGTAGCACTAGATGTAGCGGAGCTTTCTACAATGTGGCTTCTACTTTCCAGTCACTCACATTCTTGCCTTTCATGTTTGCAGAATGTGTCCTGCTAATGGACGTCACTGGCACAGGGACTAACAACAAACACTCGAGAGACAATCCTTACAGACATTTCCTATTTCAAATGAGTATTTTTCAATGATTAGTTGTGGAGATGTTTAGTTTATACATGAAAGTGACAGCCATTTTACCTTAAATAAAACTAAGATATATGCTGCCTTATGGCCAGATGTACATAAGCAGGTATGTGTAGAATATAAAAGATACATACCGTATATACTCGTGTATAAGCCGACCCGTGTATAAGCCGAGGTACCTAATTTTACCTACAAAAACTGGGAAAACTTATTGACTCGCGTATAAGCCTAGACACAACTACAGCCCTGTCTCCCAGCAGCGCACATTCTGCCAAAGCGACCCCCCCAGCGATCAAGCTGATGGTGACAGAGAATTGCCAAACGGATTACTGTGTGCATTGTCCCACTGTCCCACTACCATGTGCAGAGGGTGCTGTTTGATATTGCCATCACTGTTAATCTTTTGTATAACCAACAGAGGGCGCTGTGTGATATTGCAGTCACTGTTATTCTTTCATATAACCAACAGAGGGCACTGTGTGATATTGCAGTCACTGTTAATCTTTCATACAACCAACAGAGGGCGCTGTGTGATATTGCAGTCACTGTTATTCTTTCATACAACCAACAGATGGCGCTGTGTGATATTGCAGTCACTGTTAATCTTTCATATAACCAACAGAGGGCGCTGTGTGATATTGCAGTCCCGGTTATTCTTTCATTCAACCAACAGATGGCGCTGTGTGATATTGCAGTCTCTGTTATTCTTTCATACAACCAACAGATGGCGCTGTGTGATATTGCAGTCTCTGTTATTCTTTCATACAACCAACAGATGGCGCTGTGTGATATTGCAGTCCCTGTTATTCTTTCATACAACCAACAGATGGCGCTGTGTGATATTGCAGTCACTGTTAATCTTTCATATAACCAACAGAGGGCGCTGTGTGATATTGCAGTCACTGTTAATCTTTCCTATAACCAACAGAGGGCGCTGTGTGATATTGCAGTCCCGGTTATTCTTTTATACAACCAACAGATGGCGCTGTGTGATATTGCAGTCCCTGTTATTCTTTCATTCAACCAACAGATGGCGCTGTGTGATATTGCAGTCTCTGTTATTCTTTCATACAACCAACAGATGGCGCTGTGTGATATTGCAGTCTCTGTTATTCTTTCATACAACCAACAGATGGCGCTGTGTGATATTGCAGTCCCTGTTATTCTTTCATACAACCAACAGATGGCGCTGTGTGATATTGCAGTCACTGTTAATCTTTCATATAACCAACAGAGGGCGCACTGTTATTCTTTCATATAACCAACAGAGGGCATTGTGGGATATTGCAATCTCTCCCCAAGTGAACTGTTGGTATAGGAATGATTAAAAATGACTGCAATCTCAGCTACTCGGGTCGGGGAACGCGCGAGGTAGATTTTTTCAGCACATTTTGGATGCTGAAAAACTTGGCTTATACGCGGGTATATACGGTATGTGCCAAAAACCTATACTATATTTAAAAGCATAATATAAAGCTTCCATCTAGGTGTTCTTCAAACCCAATGTTGCTAGAATGAACTCACCGCCATAATACTACATATTATAGAAATGCTGTAAGTTGCAGTCTAGCAACATCGAGAGGTTAGATTATTAAACCAAGAGTTCAGTAAAACTTCCCCCCGCTCTACAGTGCCAGTGGTGTACTTAATGCAAGAACCCCATCCAGTGAGACACCATCTTATTTTTTGACACCCATCTCCCACTAATTTGTTTAAGGTAAGATATAATTATTGCTTTCTAAAGGCGGAACTGTGCAAAACAGTGGTTAACAATGCTTACTTGCAGTCTTAGGGATCTATTATTATTAACATGTATTCATATAGCGCCAACCTATTTCACAGCGCTGAAGGTTTGATTCTAGTTAGGGAACATTGAGTTTTTATATTCTCCACATGGAGGGACAGATGAGAATGAGCTATACTCTCTGTAAAGTGCTGTGGAATATCTTAGCACTATATAAATAAACAGTTATAATAACTATGAAGGTTCTTTTAGATTATATGAATGCTTAACCTACTTATATATAGGCTACATTTTCCCTTTAATGGCATCACCGTAACTTTATAACACAATCTGTTTTAAGTAGGGTTGCCATCATTGCTGTCAAGTATAATATTTATGTAAAAAAGTATTTTACCAAACCCGACCATTAATAAATTGTTGATATTCCTTCATCAATCTCCAATCTACATCAAGCAGAGATAAAACAGTATTTACTGGAAAAGGGTCATATGATGAAGCTTGTATAAAATGGAGACAAAAAGGAACACCAAGAGCCCCAATAGTGTAATATGTTTTTACAGGGAGTAATCGTAGAGTAAACAAGTTAATACTCACAAACCAGGGTTACCGATAGGCAACCACTGTATAGGCAGGTGGGGAGATTATCCTGACCCCACTCAGGAATAAAACGTCGCTCTCTGTAGAAAAAGAAAAAGGGGATGATACCCCTCCACTCGGGGTGGACTCAATATAGTAGTAAGACAAAACAGAGGCGCCAAAAGGATAAAAATAGCTAAAAGCACTTAAAAACCCAATGGGTAATTCAGAGGAGGTAGTAATGAACTTACCTCCTCCAAGCAGACACCAACAAAAGTGGTAATTTTCAATAATAGTTTATTCACCAAACAGTATTGCAACGCGTTTCGCATATGATGAAGCTTCTCCTTTTAAGCTGAATTCATTCAAAGAAACTAGAAGACAAATTCTTATAATGTCTGCTACAACCTTCTCATGCTCATTTTCCTATTTAGCAAAATGCCATATTTTCTTGTGACATGAGCAGGTCAGCAAGGTTGGACAGATGAAACGTTGGTGTTTTATCTTCCCATGGTATCTCTTTAATGTACAATACTAATGTGGTACAACAATGTTAACTATGTCATGTCACTGAACCTGCCCTGAGTTTCCTTGACTGACTTGTTCTCAAGTGTCCTCATGTCTATTAGAACATACAGATAAAAACAAGTAGTGGCAAGTAGTTTAGGTGGGTCCTTTCTGTCTCCATGACCTAGTGGGAATGAACAGTTATATGTGATGTCACACAATGTGGTCACATCATACAGTGAGACATGTATTGGATGCATGTCAATCAGACAAGACCGTACCTTCCTCAGGTGATGGAGAGAACCCTCTTCAATGGCAAGATGGACCTTGGTCTGGTTCATATGGATATAGCAAGCACTCATGCATGGGGTACAAAGTACACAAAACATGGTTTGCACCCATGTTTTGTACTCTGCACTTAGTACATAAAGGCTTCCATAGTTTTACTACACAATAATGCATTGTATAAATTCCTATACAAAATAACATTGCACTACAAAATGCTTCATTCCCTGGCAAAGCCACATGCAATTAGTTCAGGAGTCAGGGTCAACAGTTCAGTTACATTTCTTCACACGGTCTCAGGTTCAAAAGTTCACAGCAACATCAAGCAACTTCAACTGAACTTTTTCCATTTACAAAGTTATGCGGTTGTAAAGCATTCCTATATGGGAATAATTAGGATTGTACATTACTGTAATATATCATTACGGTAAAGTAGTCTCTGTTATCTATCTCTATGTACATATTTTGAATTAATTCATTAGAAAAACTCACATTAACACTATTCCTTTGCATTTTTCACTGGCAATCTTTCTACATACTAGAGTTACTAATACAGATTAATATAGATTAATCCAACCCATTAAGTATGACGTGTTGGAATCGTGGAATCGGGGCCACCCCAAAATTTATTTCCTGGTGGCAATTTAGTTGCAAGCTATACGCTATAGCTGCAATTGAACTTTTCAAATTGATTAGTTTAATGAAGCCTGGCCACCAATGTAAAAGTTTATGCTTTAAATGAGAAACAGAAACGGTTTAGGAAGTATTCAAAGATGACAAGATAAGAAAACATCCTACAAAAACATTACTGTCAAACCCAAAACATTCCCTGGTTGCAATTTTGTTGCAAGCCATTGCTTATTTCTACCCTATAGCTGCAATTTAACCTTTCAAATTCATTTGTTTAATGAAGCCTGACCACCCATGTAAAAGTTATTTATATGAATTAAACAAGAAACAGAAACCATTAAGGAAGTATTGAAAAATGACAAGAAAACATCCTACAAAAACATTACCGTCACACCCAAAACATTCCACAGTTCATAATGTATATTTAGATTATAAAATTGTTAGCATAACAAAGCTCAGCCTTCCCAACTCATCAGCAGATGACAGCACAATGAAACTGGGACAAGGACTACTGTTTGGTATATATTTTTGGCTCCATCTTGCCTTTAATATTTTTCTCCATTTTTTTACACCACATTCCACATGGAACAACACACAAAAAAATGAAAATACATACTAAGTCAGCGGAGGACATCTTCACAAAATAAAAAAAAGTCATAGGTTTATATTTGCCATTTATCTATACAGTAAAATATGGTCTATGGACTATATTGGAGCTTTATGATCATAAAGCCCCAACATGGGCAATACTAGAGCTTGGTTGAGCCTTGACCTGGAAGGGGGATCTGGAGAGATTTAGAGGCAAGTGAAATAACACACCTAACGGAAGGATATTTTTGAACAAGCAGAAGATAGCATCAGTAGTATCGTGCCCTCTGTGCTGGGTTAAAAGCTAACAATACACCCCTTAGTCTTTTAGCAAAAGATTGCTCATAGTACAGAATAGGATAGCATTAGAAGGGATGTGACTCCTCCAGGGGTGATGACATGGCGATCAGCGATTGGCCAGTCGACATGTCAATCTAGTGGTATTCTGCCCAATTTTCCAAATATGGAAAACCCAGGCAGGTAGTTTAGACCCATAGGTAGAAGAATTTTGAAACAGCAGCACCATATTTTTCTTATTTCTTAAAAGCCTTTAATTGTGCATAGGGGCATTACAGCAACGTTTCAGGCCTTGCGAGCTTTTACAAACTTGCTTACTTGTTGGCATATTAGAACTACTGTCAGGATTCATGAAAGAACTGAAACTGCTGTAACAAGGTAATTTGTTTTCGTATTACATGTTCTTGAATCTGTACCCCTCCTCTTTTGCCTTCTGTACCCTACCCTAAGCAATAAAACAATAAATAAAACCGGGTAAAAATAAAAAACAGACGGGGGTCAACCCTAATATTGGGTTACCCTAATATTGGGTTCTGCTCACTATTTATAAGGTAGCCATACACAATCCTATCAAGTATGCTCTCCAACCAATTGGCCAGATGGAGAATGTAGGAGGGGCCATACACAGTATTTATTGTTCCGATTGTTGGGACAAAGAGCAGTACCTTCAGGACTGCACTGGCCAACTTTTTACATCATCAGATTATATTTTTTGAAAGTATCCATAGTACAAGGATATCAGTCATGATCAGAATGCCACCATACCTGTATCAATAATAATACAAAGCAAAGTTTCATACAATATTATTGGTATGTTCTTGGAAAGCTTTAATACAGCACTTACACAACCTAAAGACCTTTCCAGCACTTGTGTCAAGACCAGCTTTAATATATGTGTCTCTTGTTTTAGGGCACTGGCAACTTCTTGTCAACCACAAGAGAAGTTGTTTTGAGTAGCCCAAGATACTTGGAAGGGGCATGAGATGCCCCAGGATTAACATATGTTGAAAGCAGTATCATTTGCACTGTGCAGACTCTCACTGTGATGTTAGCAGTTCATCCAGCCTATAAAGCCATCAGCGGTCAGCTTTAATTACACCAGCAGATTCTTACACATTAATGATATCTGTAGCTGATGTAAAATTCTTCTGCATACATACAGATAATAATAATATGTCTGCTGCTGTGTAATTTACTCCTTAGTAAAGGTTAAGACCTTTAGACAATCAATTAACCTTTGCTGACAGTGAAGCAGTGAGAGGTTTATTTCTATTTCTAGCCATGGCCCCAGAGCCAGGATGCCTAACTTATTCCCATAATAACTGGCAGACTTATACAAGGCTCTGACAGATATGTACATTTAATAATTTGATAATGCTTGCAAATATTCAGTTACATGTACACACAGCTGTAAGAATTACATTCACACGTGCCTAAATTATGGTGACAAACAGCAAAACATGCTGGCATGTGCCACATTTCTGTAAGGGCCACTATACATTATTTTTCCCTTAGGATTTGACAATGGTTCGCCTTTAAGTTAAAGGGGAACTCCGGCCTCCAAACCAAAATTTGATAAAGAGGCCCACATTACACACTTCTCCACAGTTTACAGACAGCATGCAGGAACTACAGAACCCACAATGCATTGCACTATGATGTTCCATTCCTTATTGAAATCATATGTGCAGGGAATTGTGGGGTTTGGAGGATGCAGTCTGAGGACGGAATGCTGTTGATACAAAGTAACAGTAGTCAGCCAGCTCAGCAAAGTAGTCAGAGAGATCAGCAGGAGAGCAGGGGCTAGGCTTAGAGAACTGTCAGAAACTTAAAAATCATGAAAAGTCTACATATTTTTTAAATGATGTATATTGCAAAATTGCTTGAAATTATGTTTACTTTTCAAAAAAGCTTAAGTTATGTTTTTGTGGATTTCCCCCTTAACTTTTAGTATGTTATGGAATGTCCTATTCCTGGCAACATTGCAATTGGTCTTCATTATTATTTATTCATTACTTTAAATGTCAGAAATGAAGTGACCTATAATTCCATAATAGTCGGAGGGCCTACAAATTGGCCATCTCCGCAAAAGCCTCCACAGTCACTTCCCTTTTAAATGACCTAAATGATGCTGTAAACAACCAAAAAGTAAAAAAGCACATAATTTATTCCTGCCAACTTTGCAATTGGTCTTCATTATTTATTGTTTTTTAATAGTTTTTGAATTATTTGTCTTTTTCTTTCTGCTTTCAAATGGAAACAGGGGTCACTGACCCCGGCAGCCAAAAAACATTGCTCTGTGAGGCTACAATGTTATCGTCATCTTGCTTTTTATTACTTAACTTCATATCTAGTCCCTCACCTATTCATATTCCAGTCTCTCGTTCAAACCACTGCCTGGTTGCTAGGGTAAATCAGACCCTAGCAACAAGATATCTGCTGAAAGACCAAACTGGCAAACTGTCTTAGAATATCAATGTCTACTTCACAGTAAAAGTTTATTTAAAGGTGAACAACCCCTTTTAGAGCTGTAACAGGGTTTATTTCTATAGATAATTATATATTACTGGCAGGTTTGCAAAAAGCTTTCTTATTGCTTCCCATGGGCTTTCTATTGTGGTATGATGAAGACAGAAAGGGGCAGGGACAGTGTATTAACATAGCATTTGGGGGCTATCTACAGCATGGACAAGTCAGCAGAAAAAGCTATGTTTAACTGTTCTCAGAATATATAAGTGATCAGTATGATATAGGAATGGTACTGTATTTCTAATAACAACTAGGCTTATTTTTAAAAAATAAAATATTAAAAAATTTCCATATTAAAGCTTAAAATAATGTAAAAAAATGTGACTTTTTTTCTCAACACAATGTACTTCATTTTCCAGGCCAAGTAGTGTGAAAAAACATCTGACCCACAGTTCTTCAGCAGTTGTTGACCTACACTTCCCAGCACTTTGAATGTCGGAGATGAAGTGACCTGTAATTTCATAACAGTTGGAGGGCCTACAAATTGGCCATCTTAAGTCTCTGCACAAGCCTCCGCAGTAACTTCCTTTTTAACTGACCTCATACGCTATAAACAACCTAAAGTATAAAAAACACATCTAATTTATGCCACGGCACTGGGTTGTTGTGTTTGACATGAGGCATACCAACCAGCAGCTCAATTTCTGTAGGGAAGGAGCCAGACATGATTTCCAAGAGTTCAAATCACCTCCTAGATATTTTCATGTCTATGTTTACATTACAGATATAGTCACAGGGGATAAATGCTTGCAGGCAAACAGCTTGTAATAAATACAGTACAACCCGCCCCAACCCACATACAGAATATTAGTAGCCCACAGGCATTAGGGCTATACATGGATTCAAATGCATTTAAACAAGGTACTGGTGTAATACAGTGTATACATTCCTAGAAAGATTCGGTAAGAATTTGACATTTATTCTTCCAACCAGTTTACATTGCATAATTTTACAACTACAGTACGTGCATTAATCAGTTTCACATATCAGCACTTGTTAACAATACAGCAACTGAGTCTTCACTGCTGTTGTACAGAAAGAGATTAGGAGAACATCTGCTATAAATAAAGGTATGATACTGTTAGAATTGGGAATAACACAACTGTACAATTAGTAACGCACAAGCCATATGTGTCTCGTGGGGTTCTGCCTGTATAAAGCACACACAAGAACTCTATAGCATCTATTTCATTACATCATTTTAAGGGATTCTGGTTTATGTGCTACAAGAGATCGTACATGGACTAGGACAGCACTAAGGGACAGCAGGATGTAATTTATCACAGAAGGAGGAACAGCAATGCTTTAAAGGAGAAGGAAAGGTTAAAACGAAGTACGCCTTATCAGAAAGGTCCACCTAAATATACCAGTAAAGTAAATATACCAGTATATTCAAATATAAGCACCCGCTTTGAGGCCACTGAGAGCAACATCCGAAGGGTTGGTGAGCAACATGTTGCTCGTGAGGCACAGGATGGGGAACACTGCTCTAGGCCATCCTAGAGGTTCGGAACCACTGATCTAAAAGACAAGGCAAGAAAAAAGGTTCGCTGAACCAGGGGAAACATGTTGAAATATAACTATTGAATAAAAACATTACACCACTGTTACTCTGATTATATTGAACAAAGTATGATTCTGTATATATTTATTATGCGATTTGTCTTCCCTGTGTATACTTTTATAAATTGTACTTTTATGCACTGTACAGTGCTGCGGCTCCTTAACAGCGCTCTACAAATAAAGGTATATATACAAGTCTGTACTACCAGTCAGGAAGATGATGAAACATAATGAATCTGGATGTGGAAACAATACAGACGCACGCAAGCAACAGACTTTCCACCACCTGGAACATTACACATCTGCCTGTCCTAATCACAATCAGTTTTATAGTGTTACTAGATGTTTGGCATTTTCTAGATAAGTAAATAACACTATAAATAGGTAACACTTGGGGGAACTAATGAATTCCTTTCGTTAGCTTGTGATCCTTTCTGATATTTTACAGTCCGAGCCTTTGCATGCAAACATCAGATAACAATACATCTTAACCTAATGGCACACGGATAGTTTTCTCTATATATACAAATGCCAGCAGAATAAAATATCTGTATGCCTTTAGTGTTAGTTATCTTAAAGAAGAAGGAAAGGTATAATTGCTGGGGGGGGGGGGGTCAAATGTTAGGCATTCTCCAGTGATTATAATTGCTCAGCTAACTCCCTGGGTCAGTTCTTCAGTTCACAGAAAATTGCACCCAGTGCTGGTGCAGTTTTCAGCGAACAGGAGCACCAGAGGGTGCATAACAATTTAGCACCCCCTCCTTCTGTCTTAAAGGTATTCAGGGCTAAAAAAAAGGATTTATCAATATAGACAAAAATTTTCCTGGATTTGTTTAATTACTCTATTTCCGGGGCAGACTTCCCAAACAAATCCATCCTACACCTGACAGTCACTCAGCTATTTCATCTGTGTTCATCTTTTAACATTTTTTATAGCTTTGATTATCACAAAACTTTGAGAAATTTAGTCTTGGCAGGATAGGAGCTAACTACAGCAACTTATCAACAGTAGTAGAGAATATCAAACGACAGATGGCTACTGCTTTCAATAGCAATTATATTTACAATAACTTTGTCGGAAAGTTATTATGCAAATATTTTTACAACTGCTTTAATGGAGTGGCGGTTTGTGTTTTGGCCAACCACTCAGTCCTCCTAATTGAACCAATCCAAGCCTCAAGATTTAATCTCAACAGGTTCATAGTAAGCCCATCTGGAAAAGCCCAATATGGTCCTTGCGCCACAGGACTTTAAAACCTTCTCAATATCTGGCCATCGATCCACTAGGCCTATGATTTGCTCCATTACAAGGTCCAATTAGATATGAGCTCAGCCCATTACAGCAATCAGTTACACTACCATTTTGGCTCAATAATAGATTCCTCAAGTAGCCTAATAAGATTGTTAGAAATGAAACAGAAAGAAAATAAACACTATTTATAAAACAAGGATGTTGACGTGAGAGAGAGAGAACAACACTGCAGTGAGTAGTAGAAGGAGAAGCCAAGAACCCAGAATATATTTTTATTGCTGCAACAAGCCACAAAGACTACTACAAAGATGCAAACAGGCTGTGCTCTTTATAGCACAAATGGACACTGGGGAGATTACATGAACCTATTGATTCCAACCTGTTAAATATGTTTATCCAGACATCCACGAATATAATATGATGGCCAAATACCAGAATTCGGTATGTGTCTGCGGCATTATTGCTTTTAGTGTTTATTTCGGTTAGTATTACAACTCCTGCAGACACTGGATAAAGATCATGTGGTTACTCACAAACCATCTTAAGGAGCATCTTGAGGTGCAGACATAATAGTCAGTATAACACGAGGCCTTCTGGCATGGAAAGACGCAAGGATCAGATTATTATTTCAGCGTGGAAAGTCCCATACGTAACTGAATCATAAAGACTTTCTGGGCCCTTCCTAGACCGTGACCATTTAATGAACAATGTGTTCTACATACAGACATAGAGCTGCCAGCTGTAACACTCACTCTGTCTGAGGGCTTCTTTGAGGTTTCAGAAGGGAAACTTGTGACTGTGGATTATAGACAGTCTGTTTGCTGTATTATTCCATCCCGGCTACCTGAGGAGCAAAAGAGAAATGACAAACATTAGCTAGTAACGATGGAGATAATAAATATATACAAACCATCAGATTATAACATATAATTGACCTATTTCACAGGCATTTCACAGGGCTCACATTTACATTGCTGGCATTTTCTAATGCTGGTGTAAAACACATTAACCAATGTATCAAATAATAGAGAATTAAATAATCTGGCTAACAAAGTAACAAAGAAAATGGGAAACTAATTCATTTTATAGTGTACAAAAAAAGGAAAGCAAATGAAGTCCTTAGTAGGACCAGATTAATGTAAAGAGGGATAAAAGGAACCAAAAAGCATTTCCACTGCGCAGTAAATGTAATGAAAAGACTTTTTGACTCTTTTTGGCTCTCGTGACCCTAACCTTATTGGCTTATTCCATATGGTTACTTTCCAAATCCTACGCCCCAAAAACCATTATCCCAATATCAATGCACAGAGGAGATCTAACAAGGACAAAACGGGCAGTCTGCAATTTTGGATCAACGCCATCGATTAAAGGGGTTGTTCACCTTCAAATTAACTGTTAGCATGATGTAGAAAGTGATATTATGAGACAATTTGCAATTGGTTTTCATTTTTTTTTTATTATTTATGGTTTTTGAGTTATTTAACTTTTTATTCAGCAGCTCTCTTGTTGCTAGGGTCCAAATAACCCTAGCAACCATGCATTGATTTGATTAAGAGACTGTAATACGAATAGTAGAGGTCTGGATAGAAAGATGAGTAATAAATAAAAAGTAGCAATAACAATACATGTGTAGCCTTACAGAGCATTTGTTTTTTTAGATGGGGTCAGTGACCCCCATTTGAAAGCTGGGAAGAGTCATAAAAAAGCAAATAAATCAAAATCAATAAAAAATTTAAAAAAATGAAGGCCAATTGAAAAGTTGATTAGAATTAGCCATTCTATAACATACTAAAAGTTAACTTAAAGGAGAATCATTCCTTTAAGGTTTTTATTTGCGCTTATAAACCAGTGGTTCTGGATGTATAGTTCGCCATAGGGTCATAAAAGAGTCATTTTTTGTATGCCTTTGGCCATGTTTCCGTGAGCGAGAGTTTAAATCTCTCGCTCCTGGTTAGCTTCTATTTATGCATTATATTATCATTTGTTGCAAGTTTGTGCAGTTGTCCTTTAAGATGTAATACCTGTGCACTGAACAAGATACTAATGCTAGCTTCACATTGAGAATAGGAACACATATTTTGGACATTTATAACTGATCTGCATGATAATCTGGCTGCTTCTTTAATTTTACAAAGGCCTCTTCCAACCTTCTTTTGCACATTTCTCTTTTACTGAAAACACAGTGATGTGATTGGGTATTAGTGTCACCTGAGAACATACTGCCCAATCACAATGAGGTGCTACCAACAGATATGACTAATGCAAAGATCAAGACAAAAGAAGAGGCACTTGAACCTTGATTGAATCAAGGTATACAATACAGTTACTCAAACTGAAATAACATATAGCCACTTTTAAATACAGAAACCCTTTTATACAGATGTGAAAACTTAACACATTTTGTTACTAAACAGACAATCATGAGCTGAAAAACCTAGGGCCAGATGTTCAAATCGGCCTAATTTTGTCCAACCATTTAAGCAGCTGACTTGGGCAAAGATCCACCTATAATACATGTATCTGTACCCTTTAAGACAAAGCTAGAGAGTGTGGTCTAAAGTATGCTGGTCTGAAATCATGCCAGTCAATTGAGCTAAGCAGGGCTTAACCTATACAATTAAACACCACAAAACAATGTCAGTATAGTTATTCCCCTGTACTAACTGCACAGCGAAAAGGTTAGGGTATAACGGTCCTTTAAATTTAATTTCATATACACTTATGGGATCCGTTGTCTGGAAACACGTTATCCCAAACGCTCCAAATTACGGAAAGGACATCTCCCATAGACTTCATTTTATCCAAATAATCCAGTTTTCTGAAAACGGATTTCCTTTTTCCCTGTAATAATAAAACACCACCTAGTACTTGATCCAAACTAACATATAATTAATCCTTATTGGAAGCAAAACAATTCTACTGGGTTTACTTAATGTTTACATGATTTTCTAGTGGACTTAAGGAATGACGATTCAAATTACAGAAAGATACGTAACCCAGAAAAACCCAGATCCCAAGCATTCTGGATAACAGGTCCCATACCTGTACCAGTTCATGTCTTCAACGGCAGCAGGCAATTGGATTATACCCATATATTAAATTTCTTGTGAGGCTATTATTCAAAGTGGCACTGTAAATGAGCAAGTCCCATGAGTGCTCCAATTTTTATTGTATGGATACACATTTCACTGTGGGCACTTGGGCTATTGTTTTTTGTTTGGGAGTGCGTTACTATTACACCAGCTATATATTCATATTATTATATCATCATTTATTTATATAAAGCCAACAGGTTACACAGTTAATTATTGACACAGAATCATTTTTTTCAACACATATCACATGTTCTAACTAATAATTATGCAAACCTCGTTTTTTTTAGCGAAATACAGATTCTAGTGAATCCATTCCCTGGCACAGATCAAACACTATTTCAATAATGGATCGTGAGTTCTCCCGCTAGTTTTTCAGCAATGATATTAGTACTTGGGCTCAGACTTAGGATTTCAGCCCTTAGAAGTCTGTGGGTGGTAATGATGTGCTGGTTCAGAGAGCAGAGTGCAGCAGGACCTTCCTTTGCCCACAAGCTTCCATCATAATTTTGTGCCCTTAGCACATAAGGAATTCACTGCCAAAATTAGCATTTAGACTAGTTCTTTATTATCTTACCACTTTTTTCCAGTCTGCGTAATTGCTTTCTTCGCAATTTAAACTAGGGATGCACCGAATCCAGGATTCTGGTTCGGGATTTGGCCTTTTTCAGCAGGATTTGGCCGAATCCTTTTGCCTTGCTGAACTGAATCCTAATCCTAAATTGCATATGTAAATCAGGGCTGGGTAGGGAAATCACATGACTTTTTTCCACTTTTTCCTTCACTGCATATGCAAATTAGGATTTGTTCAGTATTCGGACAAATCTTGCACCAAGGATTCGGGGATTTGCCCAAATCCCAAATAGTGGATTTGGTGCATCCCTAATTTAAACATATTGGTTCAAGGCTTGGCCGCATTATCAGCTTGCTCATTTATTATTATCTAAGAACTACAGCTCCCAATAACCCCACTGAAAACAGACTTGACAGTTGTAGATCCGCAACAGCTAACAGACATTATTCTATAACTGTGTATAGATTTATACAGTTCAAAATAGAAAAAAAAAAGAAAATGCAAAGCCTGCTCTACAGGAAAAGAGCCATTTCCAAGGCCTAAATGTCCACGCACTCCAGGAGTAAACTCTAAGCAATATCTAAACTAGAATGTTTAACTCTTACTATACAACTCCCGCGTTACTAAAGCTTTCATAAGATTATTATTATTAAGTCTAATGAAAGATAAACTTCAAGAAAACTTTCAAAATACATTCATTGTAATAATGTCAAAGTTACTGTAAATGTAACTTCTAAGGAAAGCAATATTTGTGTGTCCCTTTCTATTCTCTCTACTTCTGGTTCACAATACTGGGATAATGTAGCAGAAGCCAGTTGATTAACCTACATGCAAAGACACCAGCACGGCATTGTAGGCAACAAGGTCGGATTGTGGACCCCTCTGACCCAAGCATGCTGCTGGCTCAGATCCTGGACTTTAGGCCAGGCCAAGGCTTGGTTGACTAGATTTCTGGATCCTAAAGCCCAGGAGCACTAAGGATTATACATACAGGAATAAGAGTCCCCAGTGCTCCTTAGATTGCAGTGGGGCGGCATGTCAACCCCTGGGCCCGGGCCTTTGTGGCCTCACCACAAATCCGGACCTGCTTTTTGTACCAGAACGCGGTGGCAAGGCCATCCAGGTCTGCCACCTGATTTAATGGCAAGTAGTAATGTGCAGGCTGGCCAAACACCCATAGATTGGGTAGCTTCGGGCGGACGTCCATACGCCATTGTTGGGTCATGCTCTTCCTTCCGCTCTCGAACTTCTTTGGCTGGCTTACACCTCCAGCTTGTGTCTTTTATAGAATATCACCTGCTTGGCCCCACCCCTTTAGTGATATCATGGTGGGGTGGGTGTATGTGCCAGGTTAGGGTCGGGTGCGGGTGGAGGATCAGCAGGTTAGGGTTGGGGTCAGTTTTTCTAGATCTGCACATCACTAGTGGCAAGTATCCACTGGCAGGCAAGCAACAAGACAGCTCAGACCCTTATGCATGATCACTATTAGCCATTAGTAATACATACCTCCCAACTGTCCATTTTTCGGAGGGACAGTCCCTCTTGACAGCTCAACCCGCAGTCCCTCATTTGTACTGGAAAGTCCCTCTTTTCTCTGCACTGAACAGCCAGAAAAAGAAACAAAGTTTCTCACTTAATTGGCTTTTAGCAGAGAGCCCAGAACAGCCACAGCTACAGATAAGATACTTTGTAACAATTTTGAGACACAAAAACACAGTTTAGATAAGGAGAAATATTTTCAAACATTCATAACCTGCCAAATTCTGTAAAACAAACATGGTAATTAGGGGGTGTGGCCATATACAGGGGTGTGGTCAAAAAAATGGCTGCGCTACGTGCGCAAAAAAAATTTTTGTCCCTCTTTTTATTTCCAAAATGTTGGGAGGTATGAGTAATATAGTATATATATAATACCTATTCCACGCTTTAACAAGATTATACATCATTCACATGCATTCCTGCCCCAGTGGAGCTTACAGTCTAAGCATCTTATCCCTTTCACACACAGCAGTTTATTAGGAGCTAATGAAACTGCCTGTTTCTGGAGTGTACCTGAAGTAAAACTATGCATAAAAGGGCAGAACATACAAACTCCTTGCAGATTGTGCCTCTGCTCAGACTCAAAACCCAAGAGATACAAGACAGCAATGGTAATCACTGCACCATTGTCCTTGTAAGTGTGGCAGCTATAGGAAACCCATCTCTTCCCCTGAGGCCCCCTAAAAAGATAATATTTGGGACCCCATGTGTCATACGTACCAATAATAAAAATCTATTTTTTTGACTGGCAGTTATGTGGCTCCTTTGTACAGTACAAAAAAGCCCACACAGACATTTACCACTTAATTTTTTTTAGTTTTTACATTTAGGCTTAAGTTCCACCTAATTGTAAATGGTCACAGAGTTAACACCACAAATTCTTATATTGTTTTGTAATATGTGCGCTCTGCGGCAGCATTCTTCCAAATACCTATGATGCTTCGTCCTTGCAAACTGATATATTACCATGCGTAACACAGTGCCAGCTATGTCTTGGCAGCTTAAAATAGTTTGGAAAGAAAGGAAAGAACAGAATGCTTGTTTTACAGAGCTGTCATTTCACTGAATTTACTCTGTGAATTGTTACACTATCAGCAGAGAATATAACTGGGCTGACAGTAAGGCAGTGTGTTAGCGGAGTCCATCAGGCAATTTAGTGAAAGGTTTGCAGAAAGATGCCCTAATATGGGATAAGAATGCAAATAGAGAAGAGAACTGAGATCTCTAAGGACTTGGGAAGGCACCACAGTATCTTGTTAGGGCCAGGAGAAGACTTCATTCCTACAAACATGCCTTTATCTGACAGAGAACATGACAAAGAAACTGCTGTGAGGATAAGACTGGCTAAGATTTTTTACCATATTTCTGCCAACAGATTCCATGGCATCCCATGAAACACAATGCATAACTTCAAAAAGTATTAAAGATGTTATGCGATTCCTCTGCCCCTAAGTTACCAAAGAATGTTTTTCTCCTACTCGGAACGTAATATTCCTAAACATTTCCAGAAGCAGCCTTAGGAGGAGCCCGAGCAGAAAGAATATCAGGGCCCACCCTCTCCCTAGGTGCTTTCCCAAAATACACAATCCAGTTTCAAAATATGTTTCCTTTGCTAAAATCAAAATCCATATTGAATGCATTTATCCTAAACATGAAACTATCATTACTGTTTGTTGTACTTGAATGGTGCAGTAGTCACTTTAAAACATTTCAGATTTAGCCAACTAATGCCAAAGATTTGATTGGGCTCATATGTCCACAAGCACTTTGCTCACTGCATATTGGTAACTAAATGCACCCATTAAAAAAAATAAAATTTAGGATTAAGGTAAAGGATCAACCATATCCTGGATTTAATATACCTCTAGTACAGTATTTAAGGGTTAAATACCTTAAGACAGTATGACATATGACCCCTGCCAAAGTTTAGTAAAGCTTTCTCTGTGTTTGCTTACAGAGTGTAAGATTTTAGAAAAATTCATATTTAGGTTGTGATTTGTGCAGAATCTATATTTGCAGTAATAATACCCCAGGAAGTCCAATTTATAGATAGGGATACACCAAATCCAGTATTTTGGATTCGGCCGAACCCCCAAATCCTTTGCGAAAGATTCGGGCGAATACCGAACCGAATCCAAACCCTAATTTGCATATGTAAATTAGGGGTTGGAAGGGGAAAACATTCTTTACTTCCCTGTTTTCTGACAAAAAGTCACGCAATTTCCCTCCCCACCCCTAATTTGCATATGCAAATTAGGATTCAGATTTGGTTCGGCTGGGCAGAAGGATTTGGCCGAATCTGAATCCTGCTGAAAAAGGCCGAATCCCGAACCGAATCCTGGATTCGGTGCATCCGTACTTATAGAATATGGACATATTTGTTGCCTGGGATTTTTAAGCAACTATAACTATAAGGCTTATACATCAATGTTCCCCATCACCTATAACTGTGTGAGCAAGGGGGTACTGACATCTCGACAGGTTGTCTGTACCAAAAGTTAATGGGTTGGGATACAGCTCAAGCAGGATCCAGAATTCTAATGCCCAGAGAGAAATCCTTTGCATAGTGCACAGCAATGTTGATAAACAAAATGACTTTGTATGTCGTGTTCAAACTTTGAACTTAGCCTGAGAGTCTCTGCCTGCCCCTGTTTATGAGCAAATAGCAGCCTATTACTTTAAACATGTCATAAAAACTGTCACTTTCAAAGGAGTTCCGCAAACTCAATATTCCCTAATACACTTCCAATCACCAGACACCTGCTTACTTTTCCTTTGTAACACAGTTTTTTACCCGCCAAAAAAATTCTTCTGTACACCTGCCAGACACCTGGTGCCTTGACATAATTTAACTAGGGGCAATCTGAGGTGGGAAAAGGTGCAGTAATAACTAACAGTATAACACAGATGGAGCAACAGTACACAGAGGGCCTAGTTTACTAACGTGGCTCAATAACTAGTTGCAAAAATGTGCTCAAGTCTATGCATGGTAAAGCAGAATCAAAGCTCCAATCTATGGGGGGGTGCCAAACATTAGGGCACTTGCTCGTTAATGCCTTGGGCTGGTGCCGTTTTCTGCTAATAAGTGCACCAGACTGGGGTATCAGGTAAGACAATACAATCCTTAGATCGATTGGAACTTTTGTTCTCCTTTAAGACGCCAAACATGAAGTCATGGCATCTAAGCGTGGATTAGAAGCGCCTATTATTATGACTGTATTTTTCGACTGATGAAAGGCACCTAGCGCCTTTACACTGCTCCCTTTACACGTTTTTGTCTGAAATTGCATAAAAACTAGAGCCACAATTATATGCTCATGTCCTGCCAGCAATGCACTTATTTTGTCATGTCCACAACTAAATGTTATTTAATAACATCACTAAATGTTGAACTCTGCATTATGGGAAAATAATAGGGCTCATTTACAATGTACGTTCCACCATGTTTTTGCACTTTGCACACTGCCCTGCACACTAACTTAATTGCCACAATTAACCTGCTACCCCCATGAATACTCCGCGGCTTTTATGCAAAGCTGTATACATGAGGGAAAAAATGGAGGAGGCACGCATGTCCCCTACATTGTCCCTGCTGCAAATCAAGTGCAAAAATTATTATAGGGTCACTTTTACACCCCTTAATGCTCTTGAAATTGCAGCAGGGACAGTTGAAAACTAGACATAATGGTTCTTTGCCCACATTAATAAATAAGGGCCAGAAGCTGAAATCAGCTGCAGAGAAGAATCTTAGATGTCATCCTGGACAAAAAGGGATTTTGGTGCGTCAGACCCTACTTGCCCCTACTATGCCGCTGATCATGGTTCCTACTCTGGCTGCTTCAAAAGATCTTGGGTATGTATTCTATGCTTTTCAAGGGTGGGATAAATCAAGGGTTGAGTTGGAAATTACTAACATAGGCTGTTATTGAGGGTGACTGAGTAAGAGAGGTTAAATCTGAATGATTATGACTGGTCAGAATCATATTAATATCAGTCATGGATAGAATACATATGCTCAGTGTCAGACTGGCCCACCGGTATACCAGGAAACTCCCGTGGGTCCAGGTGTCAGTGGGCCTCTTGCTTCTAATCATTTGACCTATTTTATGGTCATTCCCTATTTCTTTAAGGGGCTTAATAATGGAAGAATAGAGTATAGTATGTAGAGATAAAAGAAGACTAGGAAAATAAAGTGGTGGGTGAGGAGAGGAGGAATAATAGTTTAGGAAGTGGGCCCATAGTCTAAGATTTTCTAGTGGGCCCCTGGCATCCCAGTCCGACATTGCATATACACGGCACAGTATACAGACTCAAGTTTAACTGCACTTACAAGACATTGAAGAGTTTAAACACAATGAATTAAGGTAGCAGAAGACAAGCACTAAAAAAAACCTTGATAAATCAGGTTTGTTTTCACAAGAAAAGCGGTGAATTCAACCCGGACAAAAATTAATCTGTTCTAACATAACAGGTCAGGGAATTTTCAAGGGAACTTTTCATTCCCAACATTTGAAATCAGTGCATGACACCCAGCAGACCAAGTTTCATTAAACTACACATTGTTAAAAGTAATTTGGGATTGTTTGTGCTGCCTTCTTTTAATATATTTTTTCTTCCCATCTGTGCAATTCTTTTAATGCCTCTCAAAACGTTATGTGGGTGAAAAAAAATCACCAGATCAGTTGTTTTAATGATGTAGAGGAGAACTTGGTTGTGGTTCCCGAAGTTAATAAAAAGCTTTCATGTTCTAATGATGGTGTTTTCACCATCTGCCATTGAAACGTAATTCATTTATATGTATTTTTATTATACAAGTTGTAGGGACATAAACAAATCACAAACAAAGCAGCACATGTTAAAAATAGTCCATAATAGCAGACTGGGAAAAGGGAGGCTTTCTGCAAATTAGTATTAAACATGCCTTTTCCAGTGTAATACCACAGTAGTAAAAGCAGTGGCGTAACAATGAATTCCCCCCATCCGCATGCATCCCAAGCAGAATTCTATATTATAGAACAGGGATCCCCAACCTTTTAAACCCGCGAGCAACATTCAGAAATAAAAGGAGTTGGGGAACAACACTAGCAAGAAAAATGTTACCGGGGTGCCAAATAAGGTCTGTGATTGACCATTTAGTAGCCCCTATGTGTATTGTAAACCTACATTGAGGCTCTGTTTGGCAGTACACCTGGTTTTTATACAACCAAAACTTGCCTGGAATTCAGAAAAAGCACCTGCTTTGAGGCGACTGGGAGCAACAACCAAGGGTTTGGACTGGAGAGCAACATGTTGCTCATGAGCTACTGGTTGGGGATCACTGCTATAGAGGAAGCAGACCCCACGGTCTGGGCCCAAAGTCCCTTTTTTCGTGGGGTCTGCTTTCTTTAAAGTTACACTACGGAGTAAAAAAGAGGTCTAGCACTATATTTAAATAAAAACACATATCTTGTCACTAGGAAGTCCAGTTCAACAATGGCTTCTTCCTGAAAAAGGATAAATCCTAAATGGCATGTCTCACCAAATCTATCAGTTTCTGAGTGAAATGAACGGTCTCTTTAGAAAGCAGATAAATCTTGGCAGCCAGACAGCGAGTAGGTAAAATTAGTCAGCAAAAAGGATGAACATCCCGGCTTTCTGGTTTCTGGCAAGTTTATCAAAAGCTGAAGTCGTATTGGTAAAACAACTCTTTGATGTTCGGAGTACTGCTGAACATGATGTATTCTAGTGCAATAACACAAAAGGAATTTGGCCTAACTTTAGCATTTAGCATTCAAGTGATATCATTATTAAAATATGCAAAGGGACAGTGCATGAGTCACATGCCCGGTTGCCTGAGAAATTCCATCAGCCCATGCTCTTTCCCTGGGCATTAGATTCTGACCACACATACAATGTTACAAATTTCCTTTCTGTCCTGCTGAAGGGAAAGAATGAATGTTGCTGTTTGTGTACGAACATCCCCAATAACTTAAAAGACATTGGCTGGTCAGGAACAGAGTGTTCAACATAAAGACTATAACCAATATACTTATTTAGGTACAGGTTTGGGATCCGGAAACCCGTTTTTCAGAAAGCTCCATATTACGGAAATGCGGTCTCCCATTTTATCCAAATAATCCAAATTTTTAAAAATTATTTCCTTTTTCTCTGTAATGATAAAACAGTACCTTGTACTTGATCCCAACTAAGATATAACTAATCCTTATTGGAAGCAAAACCAGCCTATTGGGTTTATTTAATGTTTACACGATTTTCTAGTAGACTTAAGGTATGAAGATCCAAATTACAGAAAGATCCATTATCTGGAAAACCCCAGGTTCCAAACATTCTGGATAACAGGTCCTATACCTTACTAAAATAGGTACAATGTAGGGTTGCTTTACTTTCTAGAAACAAATACCGGCCTTTTTGTATATTTTAATCTTTCTTTCCCAATAAAGCCTAACTAAAGAAGTAGCTAGAAATGTTGTACATTATGTTTTGGACTTCTGTACCAGCCCAAGGCAAACACAGCCCTTTAGTAGTAAAGATCTGTGTCTCCAAAGATGCCCCAGTAGCTAACCATCTTCTTTTCTGCTGATTCATTGCACATGCTCTGTGCTGCTGTCACTTACTGAGGATCAGTTACCTGTATCTTTCCATAATTTTGATCTCCATTCCTTAAGTCTACTAGAAAAATAATTGACCAAGTAGGATTGTTTTGCCTCCAATAAAGATTACTGGATTATATATTAGCCAGAATCAAGTGAATGATACTGTTTTATTATTATAAAGAAAATAATTTATAATTTTTTAATTATTTGATTAAAATTGGGGTACTGTATATGCATGAAGGTATAGTGTACACCTCTTTCCACATCCCTGTTTCTCTTGTTTAAAATATATTGCAATAAAATAAAATAAAACCTTTAAAAATTGGGGTCTAAGGGAGATAATCTTCCGCTAATTTAGAGCATTCTGGATCACAGGTTTCCAAATAATGGATACTATACCTGTATTTATATACAGTAACTCCTACATATTCTGCAGTGCCATAGACTAGAAGAGTGAATAAAACATGCAAATACTTAATAGTAGGGCCTCTTCACTTGTACGGCTAATATTAGAAAGAAAGCAGCATTACGGGCAGAATATCGGACAGCTTTTTGAAACTCTAAAAGTGTTATACTAGTGATACGCACAGTCAATCAAACTTTGTGTCATAATAGAGCGTCTAAATGTATTGAGGTGTTGGTATTAGTCTAGGCATCTTGTGCCAGGGGCATGCACCCGTTACCAAATACAATACAAATGTTCAGCATCAGTCTGCCCTCCAGCTACACAGAACTTGTAATTACATGCACAATGTGCTGTGGAAATCTGTGAAAAACATTTGCTTTGCTTAGCAAATGACCCCCTGTGAGAAGCATAAAAGAGGTGTGTGCTGGAATGTTGAATAATATTAGTTAAGCTCCCATGTACGTTTATTCCACCATGGAAACATCAAAAGGGCAATAGAGAAAACACTCACATACATGTCCCTAAGGAGCTGTAAATCCACAGCAGCCGATAATTTTCCTCTATTTGAAGTTGCCTTTGTCTAGCGCACATGTCCTAGTCCCTACACATATGTATTTAAAAGCAAAACTAACTACTCCTCCAAACTGAAATCATAACCCCCTGAAGGGTCCTAAAGTTAAATGCACCTAAATCATTGAGAACACCCAAAAGCAAGAACTAACATCTAAGTGAAAAATGCAGCAAAGATGCCCCATGCATAACAACATGGACTGCTCACTACAGGCAATACCCATGTAGTGCTTTTTCTCCCAGGAGCCATCTTTGGGTACGATCCGGGCATGGAGGCCTACATTCACACCAGGATTTATAATATGAGATCCAGGGTTACAGAGAAACAAACCATTCAGCCTCGTCCTCATTAGCTTTCCTTAAACTTCTGTTTGTACAGGCATGGGACCAGTTATCTGGAAAACCGTTATCCAGAAAGCTCCAAATTAACGGGAAGCCCGTCTCCCATAGACTCCATTTTATCCAAGTAATTAAGATTTTTAAAAATTATTTCCTTTTTCTCTGTAATAATAAAACAGTATTTTGTACTTGATCCTAACCAAAATACAATTAATCCAAATTGAAGGCAAAACAAACCTATTGGGGTTATTTAATGTTTAATTTTTTTTTAGTAGACATGATTTGAAGATCCAAATTACAGAAAGATCCATTATCCAGAAACACCCAGGTCCCTAGCATTCTGGGCCCTATACCTGTATGACTAATAATTTGTTTGTTGGGCCTTGCCCCAATGTCTTACACATCTTTAGCCAGGAGTATTACATTTAAACAAAAAGGAGTAAAATATAGCAATAGCAATTAAACAGAATGAATGTTTAACACTAAGAACAGGGTTGAGCTTAAAAGAAGAAATTGAACAGGTAAGATAGGGTTGGTGAAATATGTACCATCCCAGCAGGGGGCATTAGGAACAGAAAGATCAACATGGGGGGCACATGGTGAATAGTATAGAAGGCAATGGACCAGAAGCAATAGCAACAGGAGAGGTAACAGGCAAGAGATGGTGGGGTGTCAGGAAGGTAAGATACATCTGAGAAATACTCAAAAGGGATGAGAAATGAGAATGTTTGTCTATTTGTGTAGCATTCTGCCTATGTCTGTCTATTATCTGTAAGCATAGCTAGTAAACAACACTGCACCCACCCATTGTCATATATGTGTTGCACGTATGTGTCAGCTGTATGGGTGGTGTGTCCTCTGGGTGTGGATGATTAATTTAAATGAAATATGCTTGTGACAGCTAGGCACTAGAATGCTTGCCAGTGGTTGAGGCCAAGGGCCCAGAGTAAGGCAGCTATTAGCTTATAGTGGTATGGTTGACTTTCAGCTCAGGCATTTGTCTGTGGAGATGAAATCAATTGTGAAAACCAACAGAACTGGGTGAACAAAGACATGATCATCAGGGAGGTATGCTGAGGTAGTTGTTATTACTGTATTACTTAGGAATGTTTAATTATTACAGAGAAAAAGGAAATCAATTTTAAAAACTTAAATTATTTGGATAAAAAGGAGTCTATGGGAGACGGCCTTTCCGTAAGTCGGAGCTTTCTGGAAAACAGGTTTCCTGACAACAGATCCCATACCTTTACTGCTCAGCTCTGTATGACAGAACAGTTAAAGTACGCCTTTTTGCATCAAACTCCACTCTAAGGTCAAATTTATGCAATTTTTATAAAGTCGAATGTACTCACAACTCGAATGGGGGGTTATTTATGAAAAAACTTGAATGTCTAATATTCGATCGAATAGTTCCGACCCAAAAATTAGAATTTCGAAAACTTGAATGTCAGGAAGGCAATTAACACATTCAAATGGTTTAACGGACCTCTGCCAATGACTTGTAAATGAACTATTCAAATTAGAATTGTTTCCATGGTCGAGGTGTGATAAATTTCAATTGGTGCTTTTTTTTTTGAATTTGTGAGTTTTGACACACAAAAATATAATTATAATTTACCATACTGTTATAAACTTTATTAAATCTGCCCCTATGTGTCTGTACACCGGCCGACCCCGCGCACATATAGGGGGTGGAGCAGCGGTGTAACTACAGAGGAAGCAGACCCTTCAGGTTGCAGTGGGCCCAGGGGTTTATAGGGCCCAGTAAGGCCTTATTAGTGAGCAATTTCAATATATCTTGGTAGAATTGGTCAACTTAACTCAGATTTTTGGGTCCCTAAATTGAATTAGCTTTGGGCCCAGTAACAGCTAGTTACACCACTGGGATGGAACTGATGGGAGCACACCTGATTTTCTCTGCCTATGTGGAAACCATTGGTGGAAAAAAATTAAGCATTATCTTCGTGTGTGCCATTGGCCTAACAGTAATTTCTCCTTGCAAGCTTTATTGGCTAGTATGAGCTAATTATTCACTGCTATGCCTTTTACCTATGTGCTTTATGGCACACATGAACTGCCAAGCAAAGTTTTATTGTGCACATTATAGAGGGCCTGAAGTATGCCATTAACTTTGTATAGTACAACTCTAGCGCAAGAGAGAAAACCTATTTACAGACACTGTGTGGTCATTAAAGAGTAATATGTGTTTATGTTTTGTGTAGTACTGGCTTTATTATCTGCATTGCCTCTGGCCCAGAACTCCTTGGAGGTAATATAACAAGTCATATGGTTTGCACAGATCTAGTGATTCATAACAATTAATCAGCAACTAGCATATATTGGTCGCCTGTTGGAAAGCGAATATCGGATTGGCTGCCTTGTTTTAGCACAGGGCTCCCCAACCTTTTTTTACACGTGAGTCACATTTAATTGTAAAATGAGTTGGGGAGCAACACAAGCCTGAAAAATGTTCTTGGGGGTCCCAAATAAGGGCTGTAGGTGGTGGCTATTTGTAGCCTCCATGTGGACTGGTAGCCTACAGGAGGCTCTGCTTTGAGGCCACTGTGAGCAACAGCCAATGAGTTGGTGAGCAACATATTGCTCACTAGCTACTGGTAGGGGACTACTGGGTTAGTAAAACTGGTGCAAATTTGTGACTTTCACTACAGTATCCTCATTACATTAAAACCACCTGTGTACCTGCAACCTTCATAGAAATTGAATATCACTGATCTCCAGTATTATTCCGGTATGCAATCCAGTAACAGGCTAAGGAAACATTACCAGCATTTGCGACTTTCAAAACATTATCAGCGTTTGAGACAAGTGCCTCAAATGGTAATGGTTTAACTTGACTGCGGTCTACATTAATTTTATGTTTACAGGAATAATGACACTGTAGAGGCTTTTCACTGAGCCCACCATAAGGCAAAATAAAGGGGAGATAGATCCCTTATAAATGGGGGGAAGTTTCCCTTTAGAACACTTTGGCACTGTTTATAATTGCACATGCTACACATCATGGCCTGCTCTCTCCATTCTGCAGTGAAATGCACTGGGCACTGGCAGATTACTGATCCATAGCTGCAATTAAAATGGCACATCGCCTCCATTCATTGTGCAGTAACCCTGGGACGAATCCCATCATTGTTTCTGTGCTCTTGTGCATATCCTCTAGCTGTCACACTTAATCCAGCTTCCTCTGTTACTCTGATCTTTTGTCCATCTGCTCCTTTTAAATTCGCCGCAAAAATGTGTAACGTTCCAAATTTTACAAACACAGGACTCAGAAGTACGACATGCAGGAATAGACAGATACACAAAGCAGAACTATTGCATTTTTTTAAATGTATTTTGGATCTGATGATAGAAAAGGACAATCTGTGTGAGTAAGATGCATACCAGATAATTTAAAATAGTTCAAAGCCAGTTTGCACCTTTATTTGCATAATTGTGTCCCCTGTCATTGCAGATATTATATATATATATGTATATTACCCAACAAGGAAAATATTAGGCACAAATGAGAGCACAATGTGTTGCAGTTATGGGTCACTCAACCATAGACCCCCCCCCACACACACACACTTTTTTGTCTGTATCACAAAAGCACAGAGCGTAATACCACTATAAAATCTACACATGAAAATCATAATGATTTGACAGAAGAATAGGGCAGGGTATTGGCAGGACTGTAAGCACAGGCAGCTTGGAGAACTTTCCAGTGTCTGGAGAAGTGGAATTTGCCCCCAGGGTCAAGGTAATTCTGAATTGTGTGGGGCTGATCCAACTTTATTAGCCAAAAACCCATGCAGCATGAAAAGCATCACATTTATGCAAAGTGCACAACAGTCAAAGCGGAATAAAGTTTTAATGTTATTTAAAAGTTATAGCACAAGGGATAGTCTTTAGGACAACTAGCATGACCACAACGGATACCGTTAAAATATAATTTACACCCTTTGTTATAAAACAAATATCATTGTTAAAGGGAAACAAGTGCTCTCTTGTAATTGTTTTTAATGAAACTATTTTTTTTAAGAAAGAGAGACTTTTTTTCTCTTTTTCACACTATTACACATTGCTTTTAGGAACATTAACATTTTTAATTTTACATCCAGCAGGCTTGTGTGCTGTTGTCTGTATTTTCACAATGTACTTCTTCTTGGACCCTGTACAAGGGATATGAATGTTGACTCTCATAGGGGTGCTACATACAGAAAACAATTTGCATGAGAAACAGTAGAAAGATTATATTCATTATTTCCTAACTCTCCAGATAGGACCCAGATAAAGTTCGGAATTCAGGTTTGCAATGCAAGTTCCAGTTTAGGTTTAATTGTCATTATTAATAATTATATAAATATCAGTATTAATAAAGGATCATGACGACACCCCAAACAGAAAGATGCTCCAGATGTCTGAGCACAAATCGAAAATGTCATACATTCAACAGAAAAACTGAGTATTTGCTGTTCCTTTAGTGTGGCTTAGGCTGATACATGAGAGTGCCGAAAACTATCCTGATTCTGTAATAAATGCTAATGGATATGGATCTGGAAAGGGGTTACAGCAGACAAAGGAGTTAAAATTTACAAACAAAAATACTGCAGATATCTAATCTCATTACATTTGCATGATGTAGAAGTGATGATGAAGTATGCAAACCCATTTGTACATTTGTGAGCAGTTTTACTTTATCACTAATGAACATTTTACCAATTCACATTATTAGAAGCATAGCTCGTAATTACTAAGTTTCCTCAATATATTGGACAATAAAACACACATGGAAAGCAGAACACTCTTTAATCTGCTAGGCGAAAGAGGGAAACATAAAAGTATCATGTTTCTATATAGGTGTATGTTATATACTTCAAAGCTAGGCCAGATGGAGCCAGCACTTGCTTTGTTCCAAGAAAAAAAATAATAAATCACATTTCATTTTCTCTATAAAATGTATCCAAAATATCTAAATACCAATGTTACCAATATCTTAAGATAACTTGCTGTTGGTTGTGATAGGACAAATCTTACAATCATCATCACATAAAAATGTCAGGATAATTCTGATGGCTTGCTTAATCTACAATTAAGGTGGCAATACAGAGAAAGAAAGAAAGAAAGAAAGAAAGAAAGAAAGAAAGAAAGAAAGAAAGAAAGAAAGAAAGAAAGAAAGAAAGAAAGAAAGAAAGAAAGAAAGAAAGAAAGAAAGAAAGAAAGTTTAGCTTGTTCCATACAGTACAGAAATAAAACCTTTTTCAATTGCTTTCTATTTTTTTATTTTTTTTCTAAAATTTAAGTTTAAATGTCCTGTCTCTGATGTTACATTTCTCAGCAGCATTTGTAGAATAGTAGCAACTGTTGTATCAATTCTAACTGCTGCCTTTAATGAAACTTGGGGATTCTGCTCAACAGGGCCAAAGATAAGAAATATATTAAATAATGTATCAAACTAGAGTTTATGTAGTCAGTGACCCCCTTCTCAGAGCTTCTATAAACAGACACGAAAAAAGAAACAAAGAAAAAAAAAATTGCAAATAATACAAAATAGAAAGCAAATGAAAAAAAGTCTTTTTTGTGAACAATCTGAAACCAACTCAATTGAAAAAAGTGTGTGGAAGTCGAATAATCCATTTCAGCCATGAATATCTGAATTGAACCCTGCCGTTGTATACTATCACCTCTGGGCTCACTGCATGCTGTCAGCACAAGACCTGGATGGTAGCCAGTTAAGCATATTTGGTCTCCGAAAAATGATTTCAACATTGCCCCTCAAACTCCTACAGACTCAGAACTCATAACTGTGGATTGATCATAGACGGACAGCCTTGATCTGCCATGAAATGCCTTTTTGTCTTTCAGCTGCTAGTTGGCCTCCTAAACTATATCAATATGCTGAGAAAGGTTGTCTTAATATCATAAATTACATAGTTACATAGTTAAATTGGGTTGAAAAAAAACAAGGTCCATCAAGTTCAACCCCTCCAAATGAAAACCCAGCATCCATACATACACCCCTCTCTACTTTTACATAAATTGTATATACCCATTTCTATACTAACTATAGAGTTTAGTATCACAATTGCCTTTGATATTCTGTCTGTCCAAAAAATCATCCAAGGCATTAACTGAATCAGCCATCACAACATCACCCGGCAGTGCATTCCACAACCTCACTGTCCTGACTGTGAAGAACCCCCTACGTTGCTTCAAATGAAAGTTCTTTTCTTCTAGTCTAAAGGGGTGGTCTCTGGTACGATGATCCTCTTTATGGGTAAAAAGGTCCGCTGCTATTTGTCTATAACGTCCTCTAATGTACTTGTAAAGTGTAACCATGTCCCCTCGCAAGTGCCTTTTTTCCAGAGAAAACAACCCCAACCTTGACAGTCTACCCTCATAATTTAAGTCTTCCATCCCACTAACCAATTTACTTGAACATAGACACTGCACTCTCTCCATCTCATTTATATCCCTCTTAAGGACTGGAGTCCAAAACTGCACTGCATACTCCAGATGAGGCCTCACCAGGGACCTATAAAGAGGCATAATTATGTTTTCATCCCTTGAGTTAATGCCCTTTTTTATGCAAGACAGAACTTTATTTGCTTTAGTAGCCACAGAATGACACTGCCCAGAATTAGATTACATTTTATTGTGTCTCTCTAGTTGATATTACTACACAATAAAGCAAACTCAGAGCTGCTATATGAGTTATGAGTCTGAATACTGGAAAATACAAATATGTCCTCTGTGTGGGGAGGAAAACCATCACCTGATTCAGTTTTGTGTGAATCCCACACATAATACATTCATAATTTCAGCGAGACAAGAAACATTGCCAAAGTATCAGATAAAAAAAAAGCTAATGGATTTGAGGTATTGTGTGTGCTATAAAAACCGTAAAGTGTCATAGACGCATAGAAATATATGTATTGAGGAAAGAGCTGCTTCTCTAGGTCACTCTGTACTTAGGGCAGCCTGACCGTTCAAGAGACTATAAATGTAAATATTACTCTAGTCAATTGAAGGATCATGTTGTCCCCAGACCAGCTTGAGTGATAGACCAGAGAGACAGTAAGCCTAATTGGATGGTCAGGAGCAGTAGGTAGTGCTGGGCAGTTTTATTAAAAATAACATTGCTGTAGTTCAAAAAAAATGAATACTAACAATTACTATCTGTTATAGGAATGTGCCAGTATAACAATCTCTAGTGATCATTTTCTGGTCAAAAAGTTGGTACCAGGTCTGACAGACATTTCAAACACATTTGCCAGCATGCATTAAATACAAGGACAGTTTGTATCTAAGTTGAACTTAATGTCTAATTAGAGAACTTGTGACTGGTTTGCTGCCTGATCTGTAAATAATGAAAGTTGCTCTGTCAGTTCATAGACTTTGGTCAGCCTGGACTTCAGTACTAGGAGATTCCCCTAAAAAACTGACAAAGACTGCGAGAGGGGTCACTAGCAATGTTAGCAATCGTCTATGAAGAGTACTACATATCTGAAGTGATTTTTAAAAGCCTGTCCTTCTCTCTAAAAATATAGATTTTTGTCTGCAGATGATCAGTAAAAACATTCTGGCACAGAATGGATCATTTGCTCATTTTGCAACACTGCCAATGAGCAGATCTTTGCTTGATTCTACCACCCAAATAAGACAGATAGCTTTGAATTCCGGGCAAATAGTTGGCTCATACGGGGAGGAGGGCAGTGCCATCAGGAGAGAACCACATACATAGCTTAATTTGGAACTCACTTGAAGGCATATAAATGCACAGTGCTTCTGTCTGCACAGACATGGGGCAAGATCTACATATCCTTGAGAGTATCCTAGTAAGGACTGAAACATCGGAACTTTTTTTGCACAATGTTTTATTTAATAATGCAATTTATACAGGGTCCTATGATCACTATAAATATAAATATATATATATATATATATATATATATATATATATATATATATATATATATATATATATATATATATGTATGATCACTATAAATAAATATATATATATATAGGCTAAGAAATGCAAGATTTAGCATTCTCGCACCAAAATCAACTGAGTGTGCCTGCACTCTGCACTCAAGCAGGCACAACTGTTCCGGGTGTCTGTGTAGGCGAGGATTTCCAGCTTGCGTATTTCAGCAGGTGGATTTCAATCCCTGTCTGGCATTAGCCTAAACAGCAGTTGGGATTTTAAATAACTTTAGAAGGAATAGGATTGGTAGGGTACCTAGCTGGATGGAGTTATTAAACTAGAAGGCTGGTATTATAAGAGACCAGAGCAAGGGATAGGATTGGTAGGGTAGCTAGCAGGATGGAGTTATTAAACTAGAAGGCTGGTATTATAAGAGACCAGAGCAAGGGATAGGATTGGTAGGGTAGCTAGCAGGATGGAGTTATTAAACTAGAAGGCTGGTATTATAAGAGACCAGAGCAAGGGATAGGATTGGTAGGGTAGCTAGCAGGATGGAGTTATTAAACTAGAAGGCTGGTATTATAAGAGACCAGAGCAAGGGATAGGATTGGTAGGGTAGCTAGCAGGATGGAGTAACAAAACAAGAAGACTGCCATTATAGGAGACCAGTGCAGATTTGTGGCTGTAGTTTTGGTCTGGTTCTCATGAGAATTTGCACCAGTTGGGCCGAAGAGTAAAAGACCAACTCTGGAGAATTGGTTTGCACATTGAGCCAAGGTTTGTGTTTGGTTCTGTGTTTCATGATTTGAAAGTAGCACCTGATTAAAGAATACCCCCAAAACCATTATTACATAATGAAAGAAATGTAATTTCAAGCAAATTAATCACATTTATAACTGTGATTATTTAAATGTCTTCAAATTTAAATGGTGGAAAAAACAGCCGTTGAAAATCCCAAATTGTTATATAATAAACAAAGGTAGCTAAATTAGCACTATAGGTAGCGGAGAGGAGACATACCCAGATTGTGCAGGTTACAGTACGAGTGTGTGTCTGAGAAAGTGAGGAATGGGTGAGAGGAAATGTGAGCTGATCAGAAAGGCTGAAATGGAGGAGTTAATAAAGTTGGAGAGTGAGCAGAATCTACACTGGTGTGAGTGGGAGACAGAGGTAAGCCAAATCAATCAATGTATTTCAGCAACTGGAAAAGGCTGCCGGTGAATCACCCAGAAAAGAATAAATAGATAAATAAATCTTAGCCATGGGTATTTTTCAAGTCTTTTGCATCTTAAATAATTTATAATAAAACCTCCTTCTTTACTGATTGGCTCAGACTTTGTGCTCAGTTCCTCTGGAAAAGACAGTGATTTTGAAATATACCACAACACTTTTGGTGGTTCTAAACAAGTCCCCATACAACAATGCAGAATTTCAGGGTACCCGCCAAAGGACTGTTGTGAAATCAACAAGAGAAAGCTGCTGATTGATCCCTCTGTGAGGAAATCTATGGGAAAAAAATTCAGGAAAGTCGAGGCTGAACAATCTCAGAATGCAGAAGAGAATAAATACAAGTTATAATATATGCTCTGACATACACCCATATGCCTACACTTTTTCCATTAACAAATCGTGTAGGATATACAATACCCAGAAGTTATTTCTAGAGCCTCCTGAGACTGTAGTTTATGGCATAGCTGCCATTACACAAAGACCTTCTAATCCTCACCTCAATGCATATTTATGTGTAGTACAGACCACACAACGCTGTGTACAACAATACTCTCTGAAGTTTCGGCCAATGTCATTTCTTTCTCACTTGGCTGATACAGTTAAACACTATTAGCAATTACGGGTCCATAATAAATATGTGGTTTGACTTTGAGCGTGTGTATAAGGCTTGAGAAGTCCATTCCCAAACCATATACTCACAATATGCCCAGATTTTATCAGACCATCAGGAATGTGGAAGATCTGTCCAACATGAACATTTCAGCCCAGTCCTACACCTTATACAGATATGGGACCTGTTATCCAGAATGCTCAGGACCTGATGTGTTCCGAATAATGTATCCTTCCGTAATTCGGATCTTCATACCTAATGTCTACTAGATAATCATTTAAACATTAAATAAACCCAATAGGGTGTTTTTGATTCCAATAAGGATTAATTATATCTTAGTTTGGAGCAAGTACAATGTACAGTCTTATTATTACAGAGAAAAAATAAATCACTTTTAAAAATCTGGACTGTTTGGATAAAATTCAGTTTATTGGTGATGGCCATTCCATAATTCGGAGCTTTTTGGATAAAGGCTTTCTGGATAATGGATCCCATACCTATATATGATATTATACATATACCAGTTATATGTGTCATTATTGTTTTAAGTGCATGAAGAGAACAGATGATGTGTGAATACACACATGATTTGTACCAGATTCATTTGCAGCTGCTTTTTATGGCATAAGTAATAAAAAAAGGGAAGAATTAGATCTGACTAAACGGGAAAAAGGCACACCCCTATTCCACAAATATGATTCAATTCATCTTCCACTGACACTTAAAGGGAATCTAAACTATAAAATTAACTGATGTAAACTTAGAGTGGTCCTTTAAAAGAGAAACAAACCTTTAATAAAAAAAAAAAACTCTACCCCCCTTCCCTACATAGACCCCCTCCCCCCCCGGCCTGGTTCCCCCAAAATGCCCCTAACTCTTTACTTACCCCTCCTTGCAGATTCTGTCCAGCGTAGATCTCAGGGGGCGCCATCTTCTTCTCTTCGGTAATCTTCAGAATGAGATCAGCGAAGCGGCGCATGCGCAGTTGGAGCAATTTTCTGCTTCGCCACAACTGTGCATGCGCTGAAACTCATTCCGAAGATTACCGAAGCGGCTGAAAATCGCGACCATGAACTAAGTAAAGAGTTAGGGTCATTTGCCCATGGGGCAGCTAGGCTGTAGGGTAGGGTTTTTTTTTTAAGGGTTTGTTTCTCCTGTAAGCAGTTTTGCCTTTTATATGGACTTTCTTTTTTTAGTGGTATCTGGAGATAGTGGCAGTGTTTGTGTTGTTAAAGGGGTTGTTCACCTTTAAATTAACTTTTAGTATGATGTAGATATTCTGAGACAATTTGCAATTGGTTGACATTTATTATTATTTGTGGTTTTTGATTTACATAGTTTTTTTATTCAGCAGCCCTCCAGTTTGCAATTCCAGCAATCTTGTTGCTATGGTCCAAGTTATCCTAGCAACCATACACTGCTTTGAAAGAGAGACTAGAATATGAATAGGAGAGGGTCTGAATAGAAATATAACTAATAAAAAGTAGCAATAACAATACATTTGTAGCCTTACAGAGCATTTGTTTTTAGATGGGGTCAGTGACCGCCATTTGAAAGCTGGAATGAGTCTGCAGAAGAACTATAAAAAAGAAAAAAAGTGAAGGGCATTATTATAAAAAATGCTCAGAATTAGCCATTTTCTAACATACTAAAAATTTTTGTAAAGGCGAACCACCTCTTTAATAGCAGGCTTTCAACGGAGCAGAATTCTTTGAATGTTAGAGGTGGCCTAAATGTCCATGCACTTTCTGTACAGTCAGTTAACCCTAGGGTTGCTGACTAACTCTCGCAGAACTGTTGAACCAAAAGCCTGATATTAGCAGTCTAAAACTACTAAAAACAGAAAATGAATGTTAATTGCAAAAGTGCTCAGAGAAATTGACATTTACATCAATTCATTTTTTTAATTTTTTTAAATCCGCTTTAAAAATCACAGGTTGTAGGGTGAAAAGACCCACCTATTTCTGTAAGCATTCGCTGTCATTATGGGGCAAATTTACTAAGGGGCGAACTGGCTAATGCTAGTGAAAATTCGCCAGCGTGACGTCATTTCGTTACTTCGCGATTTACTAATGGGTGCTGGCGTAAATTCTCAAGCGAAGTGGACCTACGCACCCTTACGACAGACGAAGTTGCGCTATGGCGAAGGGACGTAACTACGCTAATTTACTAAAGTGTGGATTTTACTGAATGTTACCTCTTCCGCCAGACTTTACTTCGCCACCTCAGACCAGGAGAAGTGCAATAGAGTAGATGGGGCTTGCTTTTTTCGAAGTCCCAAAAAACGCTGGCGTCTTTTACTTTTTTTAAGGGTGTTAGGCTGAAAAAGATCGTAAATATTTTTGGGGGTACCCTCCTTCCCCCATACATTTCCTAACATATGGCACCTAAACTATACAGTGGGCACATGTATAGGGCAAAATAACACCTCTATTTTATTTTATAAAGCTTTCCCAGGCTTGTGTAGTGTAATGAATTTGCTGCTACATATACGTCCATTGTAACTTGGTGCCGTATGCAAATTAGGCATCGCTAGCGTAACTTTGCTTTGCTTGACGAATTAAAGGTAGCGCAACTTCGCTACCCTTCGCCTCCCTGCGCACAACGTTGGATTTTAGTGAATTATCGGCGCCCTGGCAAAGTGCGGCGAAGCTAACACTAGCGCAACTTCGAAGAGGCAAGTAAATTAGCCCCTATATGTATCAGACTAGTCTCATCAACTGACTTAATTGGTGCAACCATATCAGATAAGATTCTGAGCAAGGCCAAAATCCAGTTAAAAGGATACATCATGTATTTTCTTTTTCAGAATTCCTGCACTAATGTAATTTGAATGAATGTTTCCGCTATTTATATTAGTTCATATTACACACTGTCCAATTAAACACCAGTGTGTTGCTGGGCTTTCTGGTTGACAGGAGGAGGTTAAAACAGCTTAATGACCACTTAACGCAGCATGATTAATACAATTCTTTTAGTGAGAGCCATACCAGCACATGGGAGGAGAAGGGGGGAGATGCATCATGTAACCTAAACATGTCAGCTCTAAAAGGAAATGCATGCGTGTTTCATAATGGAAGGTATTTCATATATATATATATATATATATATATATATATACTGGGCACATAGTTCATGCACACTCTGCATATTTCTACAACTCTGTCACAGAGTTGTTCCTGCTTTATCCCTTTCCATACGAACAGCACATTAGTTTTGTTCCTAAAATTTTTCATTTTTAAGGAATATGCTGTAGAATAAAGTTCACCCACATGCTCTGGCAATTGAGCAGATTCACTTTGGGGCAGATTTACTAAGGGTCGAAGTGAATTCGAGGGAATTTTCGAAGTAAAAAAATTCGAAATTCAAAGTAATTTTTTGGATACTTCGACCATCGAATAGAATACTACAACTTTGAATTTACTTCGACTGCGTTTCGAAGTAAAAATCGTTTGAATATTCGACCATTCGATAATCAAAGTACTGTCTCTTTAAAAAAACTTTGACTTCAATACTTCGCCAAATTAAACCTGCCGGAGTGCTATGTTAGCCTATGGGGACCTTCTACAACCATTTTCAAAGGAAAATCCTTCGATCGATCCCTAAAATCGTTGAATCGAACAATTTAATCGTTCGATCAAATGATTTTTATTGAACTGCAGGATTGCCAAATTTGTTGAAAAAACTTTGAATTCGATATTCGAATTCAAAGTTTTTTAATTCAATGGCGAATTTCTAAGTGTTTTGTACTTTGAAATTCGACCCTTGATAAATCTGCCCCTTAAAGTGAAGTGTGATAAAATAGGATTCCCTATAAAGAGCAAATACGTTTCAGTAAGGCTGGCCTTCCTCCCACAGGCTCCAGAAAAAACAGTGCCCCAAAACGTAAGATGGCCCCATTAGCTTCTTTTTCATGTAAATGTTGTGTTTATATACCATAGGATTAAAGATGAATGGCTGCCATCACACAGGAACTGAATTTCCACTACTGTTCAATCAGCTAAACTAGGAAATACATTTCAGAAATGTTTGACATTCCAAACCCCTCAATGAAATTTCCCATATGTGGTAAGATTATGTTTTGTTCATCTGTGGGACAATGTTCCAGGACCATCCCTCTAGGAATAATTAACATTGCAAACAAAAAACCAAAATCAGCAAACTTCCCAGGCTTTGGACCTCACTGCTAGACTTGTTTGTTTTATAAACGTTGAAGCCATGAACATTTAAAAAAAAATAAAAATGAAGACTAATTGCATTGGCTTAGAATACTGCTGTCTTTGTCATACTAAAATTACATTTTAAGGTAAACAACCCCTTTCAAAAGTTTCATGGTTAGGCCAGTCTGATAGTATAGGTGTTACAATATATGGAAAAGTCTTGCAGTCAAGAATAGAATGCAGTGATGAAGTACAATGAAAGTTTAAGCCTCTGGAATTATGGAAGCACACATAGGCATATAAAGCAAGAGATGTGATATAGCTCAGTGCAACAGTCCAAAAGACCTTGCAAGTCAGGGAGATAAATATAGAGAAAGCAGACCCAGAGGTATAGCACTTAGTCTTAGTGGGTCATTAACTGAGCAGTTGCAAAATACATTTAGAAAAATTGTCTTAGTTCCAAAATTTAGGAAAGCCCTAAAATTATTTTGCGTGTAAATTCTACTTAACGCCACTTTTTAAGGGTAACAACCCACATTTTCAGCCGAATTCTGGAATATACATAAGGACTGGGGCGTAACTACAGAGGAAGCAGACCCTGCATCTGCAGGGGTTCTCAGGACGTATAGGGGGCCCCACAAGGCCCAAATAATGAGCAATTTTAACTAAGTTTAATTTTAATTAAAACATGACAATCTCTGAATATGTTGGGGGCCCCTAAAATGAATCTGCTGTTGGGCCCAGTAACATCTAGTTAGCCACTGCATAAGGAGATAATATTTGAGCATATTTGGGAGATATTTTGTAGATGGAAGCAAAAGGGACTATGGCATCAGTGAACAGTCTGGTGTTTGTAGAATGCAAAGAAGTGTAATGAAGACACAACCTTTTCACAAAACGCCTATAAAAGTTGGAAGACATACACGTTTGTTATACAAATTAGGATTTGTAAATGTAATTTACCAGAATAAAGGAAAACCTGGTGTAAATAGTATAAGGAATAATAAAGGTGTAGGCAGGTCTGGAAACCCCCAAAAAATTCAACCTCTATATATTTATTTACAATTATAAGTTGTACAATGGAAAGCCTTGTATTGTTAGTCCCCTCTACAAAACGCAAATTCACACTTCTACCCTTAAGATAGTTACAATAAATTACATTAACTTTATTTTTTATTATATTTGCTTACTCCTTCACCCCTAGGCCATTAATGTATTTAACATTAGCATCCAGGCACTACTCAACATCAACATAATGGTAGTTGCCAATAAATAATTAACTAAAACCTGACCAAGAGAAAATTGCTCTAAAATCTCCTCCATCCATAATAGTGGACAGATCTGTTAAAACCCAAATACAAGGCAACCCCAAAGACAAACCACAAGAGGAAGTCTAATGGGTGTCAGCAGTTGGCCGAGATGCTGAGAAAGGATTCTGTGCTCTCACACACACTATGAAACACTAACAATACAGCTGTTTCCTTTAAGCAAAGAAAACTTGAAAGGAGGCACCAGGATGTTTGAAATGTGTAATGGCAACGAAGGAAAGGACATTACATCACTGCCTTCTGTATATGCACTGCTGGACTAACCAGCCACATTTCCTGCCCTGGGTTTATAGAGTAAGAAAACATCTTTTAATACTATACAGCACAAATACTACTAAGAGTAATGCCATGGGGAAGCTAGACAAAGGAACGCAAAGAGTCTTTTACACATGAGCAAGGACACAAGCTAAGCAAGACTATTGATTGGATCCCATTCCACCTCAGTTTGTAAGAAACATAAAAACTGTGTCCACCCTCAGCCATGGTTGTACTGTATATCATGCTTTAGACAGTGTTTTTGCATTACAGTGCATGTAAATAATACAGATGTCTAAAAACTCATGAAGACTATTGCTTTTTTTAATGATACATTTTTGAAGAATCGAAAAATAGGGGGTACGGTCCAGGTCAAGTAATGCATCAACCGAGTTAGCACCTCAATATAGTAATTTGGAAATACAATCATTGATTTTCAGCCCTGCAGCTAGGCAGAAGTTCCAGGCTTTGCTGTGGTGGGAATAGTACATTCACTATTGAGTGTACCCCTTTGTATTAAACTGAAAGCTAAAACACAGCATTTGCTGGAATGAAGTTTCCTGGACTAAATATCCCATTTGCATGACAGTCTTGTGATCTATAACCACATGAGCATGAAAATGGCATAATTACTGTGCACCAAAATGAAATAAGCAGACAAACAATTTAAGTTTGTGCTATATTAAATGCATTTTATACAGCATTCAATTTAAATTATGCCTAACTGCAAATAATATAATAAAACAATAATAAAGCTAAACATGAAAGAGTTTTCTATGCATTTACACATAATAGGCCAGATTCAATTTGATGGGAAAAGCCTATCTCCTAATTTAATTCCAGATGTTCCCGTAGAGCCAGATGCAATTCAAAGAGAAAAATGTATTCCACTGTTTATCACATGAAAAGTCTATTGGAGTCTATGTAACAAAAATGAAACCGTATTAGGAGAAAAGTTATTTTTCCTCTTCAAATTGGACCATGCCCATATTGATAAACTATAAAGTAATGTCTCATGGATCGGAATCTGTCACAATGTATTAGGATAGTGGTACTTGTTTGGATAATCAATGTTATCTGCTGGATGGCTTTCAAAATGTCCTGTGTGAATGCTTAACTGTGCACGGAGGTCTGCTATGTACTCCATGTGTGTCTGATAGGGGTCGTTTCATTGAATAACATTGGGACTGTTTTTCACGGGACAGTTCCAAATTTGACAGCTCAGCCCGCATTCCTGGATTGTTACTGAAATATCCCAAGTTTATGTTTGATTTCCTGCACGGATACCCAAAAAAAGATACAATGTTTCTGAAATGTTATTTAATAAGAGGCGTTTGCCAGAGTCCAGAATACTAAGCACCTCACTTAGATACATTTGTAACAATTTAAGATAAGCAAAGATACAATTATAACTATTTAAGATAAGCAGGTCTCTTGGGAGAACAGGGGCTTACAGCTTGAAGGGCAATTCCCCTTTATTAGCAAAACTGTAATAACACATAAAACACAGCCCTAAAACTCCCAGAAATGTGTTCAAAGTTTCCATAACCTGCCAAATTTAGTAAAATAGATGCGGTATTTAGGGGGTGTGGTGACAAAATGGGCATAGTCACACTATGCGCGGCAGAACTTTTTGTTACTCTAATGCTGGGAGATTCTCTTTGTCTCTGGTTCCAAGACAGTGAATCTTCAGGAGCAGTGGAAGAGTGTACTTGTTTAGTCTGACCTACACCCAACCCTAACCCACAATGGTTGACAAAATTTCAACACAAACCCGCCCCAATCAGTGGTCAAGCCGTGGATCACTGCAGGTTGACAATGGGCAATTATTCAAAAAAAAAAAAAAAAACAGCCCTGGAGAATACAATGCTTTTAGTTTTTAACCAGGTAAATAATCAGGGTCAACTGTCATTCATAGCGCTCTACAGAAATATACTATGAAATCCTCTCTATTATAAAATAGGACATTTGTTGCCAAAACACTTTGTTTGCAGGTATTGGCTGGACAGATACACATGCCCTAAAAGTAAATGTAAAAAAATGTTTCAAAGGGAGTGGTATCATTTGGACAATGTCTTTTGAAAGGGTGGAAATGGCATTAAAGTTTAACTTTTTACTAATGCCTTTAAACGGATAATAGCATCCCTGAGTGAGGAACTAATTCTCAAAAGCCTGACAGATACATAGTTAATGGTAATTACTGTTGTGGGTTTTAAAGGGAAAATATATCCTTATCTATTAAAGTTTTCTCTTATGTAGTAAAGGTGACCATACATGTAGAGATCCTCCTGTTTGGCGACCTCTTCAAATGAGAGGATTTCTCCCAGATATGCCCACCTTGAGCGGGTGAAATCGAGCTGGGCCTAGGGCATATGGGTGGTTAGATCGAAGACCACATCAACATACTGATGCGGCCCTTGCTCCGACGGGGTTTTTAACCCTGCCCTATAATCTGTCGGCAGCTTATATCTGCCTGTGTATGGGGTGGGCCTTAACGACAGGGATGCACAGAATCCAGATTTGGTTCGAGATTCGGCCAGGATTCGCCCTTTTTCAGCAGGATTCGGCCGAATCCTTCTGCCCGGCCGAACCGAAACCAAATTTGCATATGCAGTTAGAGAAATATAGTGAATTTTTGTCACAAAACAAGGAAGTAAAAATGTTTCCCGCTTCCTACCCCTAATTTCACAAAAGATTTGGAGGTTCGGCCGAATCCAAAATAGTGGATTCAGTGCATCCCTACTTAACACTACATAAGAGGGTCTGATTTATTGTTATAAGAACAAACATTTGACTTGGGCCCCTAAAGCTGGCTTTAAACTCAGTGGCTTATCGGTCTAAGTATATGTTTGGCAGAGGTGTCACTGTAGAGAAAGCAGAACCCGGGGGCACAGGGGGGCCTAGATACCTCATACCGGAGAGTGAGTGGGCAGGTGCTAGATGGAATGGTAGGGTGTTGCAGCATGCGCTGGCCCCTCAAAAGATTTTTTTTGCAGGGGGCAGCCCACTCATTGTTGGCATGGGGGTCATACTATGAGATTAGCATGGCCACCCACTGGTGGATGATCAGATCAGGTAAAGATCCATTAATCTAGCAATGAACAAAACACTGAATAAAGCATTCGGCGTTGCTATAACAATAACCTGGGCAAGAAATAAGCTTTCATCCTGCATGACCTTCCAGTTGTGTTTTTAGACAACAAACAAACATTTAACCCTAATCTCACTCTTACTGGCCTTTAGGATTCTAAGACTCTGCTCTCCCCTCCCTTTGGTTTGGTGAGGAATGCCTTATAAATATCCTGTCTTTTTAATCTTAATAGTCTTCTTTCTTGCTATTATACCACCCGTACATAAAATTCTTAAGATTTCAGAACATCAAGCTAATTCTTTTTGGTAACCAGCTGTAACGCACCTAAACTCTACCAAACTGTGGGCCAAATTCAATTCAGTGAGAAAAAGTTATTCTGAATCTGGCCCTTTGTTGTTTAGGGGTGTCTCGCCTTTCATTCATTTTTTCCACACTGCAGTTGAAGATAGCGTAACTTAGAATTTATGTTTGGTAAGGACAGTACAACACTATAATAACTGACCAGGGTGCTTAGTAATCAATGTAAAGACTAGGCGTAAAATGAAATTAGGCAAATAATAGATGCCATTTTAGGGTCTTGAAAGGCCAGTGTAATTGGCTGCTTGTGAGTCCCACATACATATTTACATATATAAAATAATTTGTAACCAAGTTATATCAAATACTTAAAAATATGTAAAATATGTTAAAATAACAGATGACAAAATTATTTTATAATAAAGTCAGAGTTCAAGTGATATAACACACAACACTGTACTCACAGTTGATGCCTTCACCTCTAGGTATTAAGGTTACTGCAAGGAATGCTGTACCAGGAGCACCAGGCAGTTGTAATCTGACTGTCAGCAGGTGTAACACAGAAAGGTGTCTATATCAGCTTCTGTATCTCTTTTCTTTCCATCAGACATCTCAGCCAGGTCTGTGGTTGTATAACCTAGTGACTAATATTCCACGTTCAACTGACAGACCTGACTAACAAGTTTCCTTTGAACAATAGATAGTATAAAACAATTTTCTTTTTAAAATAAGAATACACATCCTTTTTATTCTGCTGCTATAAATAACAATGGAATAGGTGAAAATCTTGGTTATGATATTCTAATCTGGTTTTGAATGATTTACATGAGAAGATTGTGTATTGTGGGCCTGCGGTCCCCACTATTTCCAAAGGGATACCAGTATAATGGATCAGTGGCATCAATGTGATGGGACATAACACAAACAGACCTGAACAGGCACTAAATATACCACAGAGATAACAAATCACTTTTGTTTAATGGCACAAAGGTTGTTTTCATACCAGAGGAGAAAAGTCAATCCAAAGCCTTTGTCTCCCCCAATGTGTGTGTATGTGCTAAGGCATGGGCATGGGATTAACTGTCAGAGCTCACATAGAGTGGATTTCTGTATTAATTTGCATACTTTTAACATTTCTGCACCAAAATCCAAAGACCCGAACATTCTGGATAACAGGTCCCATATCTGTATATCAATACAGGTATGGGATTATCCAGAAACCCGTTATCCAGAAATATAATTAAATCTTATTGGAAGCAAAACCAGCCTGTTGGGTTTAATGTTTACATGATTTTCTGAAGATCCGTTATCCGGAATACCCCAGGCCCAGAGCATTCTGGATAATAGGTCCCTTACCTGTGGGGTTTTTCAGACAAGGGGTCTTTCTGTAATTTGGATCTCCATACCTTAAGTCTACTTGAAAATCATTTAAACATTAATTAAATCCAATAGGACTGTTTTGCCTCTAATAAGGATTAATTTTATCTTATTTTGGAGCATGTACAAGGTATTGATGTATTGTTACAGAGAAAAAGGAAATCATTTTTAAAAACTTGGATTATTTGGATATAGTTTATGGGAGACAGTCTCTCTGATATTTGGAGATTTCTGGATTTCCGGAGGTACGGTTTCATTATTATAGAAAAAAAGGAATTTTTTTTTTAAAATATAAATATTTCATGAAATTTAATTTTGTAAGAATGGAACCATACAAAACGAGCCATACAAGTTTTATGAACATACAGGATTGGAGGCAGAGACTGATGGAATCAGCCCTATATAAATTTAGAGGTTTTTGTTACTTTTGTCAGATGTCTCCAGATGTAAAAACATAAGCAGCCATGGATTTTAAACATCTGTTTTACTGTCCCCTGCCCTTGTACTAATGAGCACAAAGAAGGCCCAGTGTTTAGAAGACCTCTGTGACTAACATTGCATCCCCTGAAACACACCAAGCAGGGTCTGCTCTCGTGCTGTAATCATAAACACGTCATTCACTTACACATGTTCTCTGATTACACAAGAAAATTCCCAACTCGGAGCCTAATAAGGTTCTGAGAGTTGCACAGCTTTTTATGGGAAAGCCAAGTCTGGAGAAGGGGCTCTTGTGCCAAGCACCGATTCCAGTACAACCAACACTGTGTGACACTATATTGAGTAAAGGTAAAAATATACCTTACGGTATATGTAGGGTTTACATTCATATCTTCAATAACAGATTATTGTACACGGGCAGGCTTATTCTTCTGTGTTTATATTTGGTTTTAGGATTGGACTCAGGGATACTAGAAACTCTGATTTGCATACTCCAAATAAATGTCTCCCTCTGGCCAGACTATCATGAGAAAATGGCAAATGTTTGCTGCACTTTATTGGGCATTCACTTTATCCAGTCGTCCTATCTCCTATACAAATAGTAGTTATAGGCTAATGGTACATAAAGAGATTGTGCCCCTACAACCCTGCATTTGTGTATATCAACAGCAGTGGACAGCATTGGACTGGGGATGTCCGGGTCCACTGGGGCTGCCGCAGTAGAACCCCTTACTGTAAATTGGCAATGCAAGAAATGGTCAAACATTTAAAAAGATAACACACCCCAGCCCTCTCCACCACCCCCATAGACTCCCCCACCCACCCCAGCCACAACACCCCTCCGCCCCTTTCTCCTGCCAGTGTATACCTTCTTTTTACTTCTTGATCGGGATGGGGGAAGGTCATGTAGTGCACAGTCTTAAGGTGGCCAAAGACGTAACAAAAGTCTTTCCAAGAAAGATTGTTCGTTTCAATACACACATGTAGAGCTGAATCGTCAGATATACAGGTAGAAACAATAGAATTATAATTGTATCTGACGATTCAGCGCTAACAATGGCCGATGTTTGGGTCTCTTCAAAGGCAACCAATCAAAATTTTCCGTCCAGCCTGATCAACGAGCTGAGGGCGATTTCAGGCAGAAAACACACACAAGCAATTTTTTGGACAAAATCTGCCCTGTGTGTGTGGAGTGACAGATTTGTTGGAGGGGGTGCAGTTTTTTGCAGGCTGAGAAAACGTTACATCTCTTCTGCTGTTGGCCTAAAAGCAATTCAAACCGTTTTGTAAATCCATACATGCCAACATAAATCCCCTTTACTGTTATGATTCCAACAATCAGTAGGGCACAATTAGCTAAACCTAGAGTTGGAAAATCAGACATGCCCCAGATTTGTTAGGGTCCCACACTGGCACAGGATTGCAGGTTGTGGGATGTGGCATATGAACTCTGTGCCATATCCACTAATAAAAACAATACTTGTTATGGGATTTAGCTGCCCTTTAAATCACTAGACTCACAGAACCCTGGCTTCAGCTGCTGAGTGGAGATATATATATATATATATATATATGCAGAAAATCAGAAGAACACTGGGTATAATGGCAGAAATCAGAAGAACACTGGGTATAATTATCAGTAATATGGCAGAATGCACGTAACAGGCTGTATGGTGAGCATCTGTTCTGCAGATACAGAGAACAACGCTGTCAGGCTGTTCCATTCTGAACATGTGCTGGAATCTCAGTTCTGCCCGATGAGCACTGAATACAGCAATTTCCTGCCATGTTCATTCAAATTTGGGAACCGGCTGCAAAAATCTGTGACAGAGATCCGGAGTATGGGGCAGAACGGCACTGGGTTATTACATACCTCCCAACTGTCCTGTTTTTAGAGGGACAGTCCTTCTTTTGACAGCTCAACCCACAGTCCCTCGTTTGTACTGGAAAGTCCTGTTTTTCTCTGCGCTGAACAGCCAGAAAAAAGAAACAATGTTTCTAACTTAATTGGCTTTGGCAGAGAGCCCAGAACAGCAGATACTTTTGTAACAATTTCAAGATAAGCAAATAAGTCAATGTAACAATATAAGATAACAGGTCCTTTTGGAAATGTTAGACTCACAGCTTAAAGGGCAATTCACCTTCATTAGCAAAACTATAATAACTGGGGGGGGGGAAAAAACACAGAAATATGTTCAAACTTTCATAATCTGCCAAATTTTGTAAAATGAACATGGTAATTAGGGAGTTTGGCCACAAAAATGGGCGTGGTAAAAAAAATCCGCCAACTTTTGTTGTCCCTCTTTTTGTTTCCAAAATGTTGGGAGGTATGTTATTATAAATATCTAATACCATGTATGTCCAACTATAAACACTGGACTGTAATGGGCTTTGGAAGTGAATAAGGGATAAGCTGCAATATGTTGTCTTGAGTTCTATGATCTGACAACATGCCTGTTTATATAGGCAAATGGCTAATGATTAACCCTAAATTGCTCAGGACCTGTACTTTAACTTAACTGGTTATATTTTCAAATGATTTATTTACTTTTGTGCCAGAGAATGCAAACACTTAATAAATAAATAACTCAATAATCAGCATAGTATAACTGCTTTGCAGCACTGAAGTTCTGGGTTTGAGTTGGGTACAGGTACACAAGAACCAAGGCCACCCAAAGCAAATCTTTGCTCTTGCCAGTCCCCTCACCCCAGTACTCCCTGCAGAAGAAATACTGAGGAATCAGTAGGAACTATGCACCCTAAGCTGCACTATCGGTACCTGTTTACCCTGCCTACTACTAGTTCCGGCACTGTATATACAGTATGTAATTGCAGTGTTTCCAGCTGGGTTTGGGAGAGTGCAGGCTGGCAATTTGTTGTCCATAAAAAATTAGTTTTCTCTGAGTCTGTGTGAGTTTCCTTCCCCACACCACATATATATATATATATATATATATATATATATATATATATATATATATATATATATATATATTTGTTGCCGGGTTAGCCGGTTAGCCTTCGGCTGTCAATATCATGCTGGGAGTTGTACATAAACAACATCTGGAGATCAGCAGGTTGCCCGTCCCTGTTCTTGTCCTATACCAAGCGGACACAGGAGGTGGTGCAGATAAAAGCCTGATCGACCCCTGCAGCACAATGAGATTTTCATAAAGTCACCAAAGTTAGAAACTCAAAGTACAACATGTTCCACAACACAAGAAGAATCACACTAGCCTCAAGCACTGCACACTGCAGCTGCAGCAATGCCTGTGTCATATATTTCAGCATAGTAAGTGCATAGTAGGTAAATATAGTAAGTGGCACATGGTGTAGGGAATGAAGCAAGTAACGGAAAGCTTGCCTTCCCAGGAAATTCCTATATGCAAACTGTGCAGCCAAAAGCACAGCACTTACCTCTCTGCTTGCATGGGAATAACCTCAGAAATCCAAGTGCCCAGGACAAGATACCAAACAGGATAGCGGCTCCGGCTCGGTGTACTACTTCTCTGTGCAAGAGCAGGACGTTTGTTCATTTAACACACAAATAGTCTGACACACACAAACCAGACGAGATTCCAGAGAGGGAAACCTCCCAGATAATCCTGCTCAGCCCTCTCATTAGAATACAGACAGGGGGAAAGACGTTCTCCAGTTCCTGGAGGCAGTGCTGCTGCCTGTGTGCATGCAATAAAGAGAGAGAAAGTGGAAGGGCTGAAGTCTAGGCTTATCAGGGAGTACTAAATGCACTAATGTCACATGCTCACTTTAACCTCTTCATTGCCAGCACCTTTGGCTAGAAAGATATATCAGTGCATATTTTTGAAGGACTCCTGAAAAAGTCACCTTTTGGAGCACTTGAACATTAATCTAGTCCAGTCGATTAATGGACAATGCCTTTTCCTTGTGCACTTCCCCTCCAATTTGGGTCTGTATGTTATCTGGGTTATATTGTAAGCTCTATGGGGCAGGGACCTCCATCCTACTGTCTCTCTTACCACATGGCAGTTAAGTACATATATATTAATGGTGCACATTACAATGCCAGCCCATGCTCAATCTCCTTTAGCACAGGTGGCAACAAAACATCATAAAATGCCTTTGCATTGGAGTCAGTGTTAAACTTTTGAATTGTGCCCAATGGCCTCTCCTGCATTTTCCGCCACTTAAGCGGCTAAATTGTTATACCAATGGAGATTCGCACCGACACCAATGCAAATGCATTTTCCAACCATATTGTGGTCAGCACTGGAGGAGATTAAGCAGGAGTGATAAACCATTGCCATAGGGGCACTTATACATCAATCTTTTTCCTGAAGGAACGCACAAAAAATCATTATGTCAGTGATCCTGTATGCCGGAAACGCATTAAAGTTGTAAAAAACACTGGTGACTTTTTTTAAAGTGGGGTTACCTTCAAAAGTCAAAACTATTAAAGATTTATGTGTGAGGAATTTTTTAAAACTAATTTGAGGGGCATGCCACATTTGTTTAAGGTGGGCTAATGTCGAATGCGGCCGAATCCTGCTGAAAAAGGCCGAATCCAGAACCGAATTCTGGATTCAATGCATCCCTAGATAAAAGCACAGGGGCAAATTCACTAAAGGCTGTCTTTATGCCAGCGACCACTTCACCACACTCTGCACCACTTCGCCAGGCGCGAATTCGTTATCACTACGCTTATTTACTAAAATGCAGAGTTGCGTCTCAGCAGCTGAACTCTGGCAAATTTTTGCTATTGTTACTTCCGCTGGACAAGCATTTCCTAGACAATTTTCGCTAGTGTTCCTTTCTGCCAAGCGAAAGTTCGCTAGCACTTGCGCTTAGGTTAATTTGAATAGGGCGGGTACCTACAAGACGTATGGACGTCTTTAATAGTAATGTTGGTGCAAATGCTTGAAGTGGCCACCTTTTCAAACACATGTCCAATGAGCCATAATAAAGACTGAAGAGATCCTCTAATACCCTAGACATTAGCCCACCCTTAAACAAATGTGGCATGCCCCTCAATTTAGTTTTAAAAAATTCCTCACAAATAAATCTTTAATAGTTTGTCTTTTGAAGGCAATCCCACTTTAAAAAAAAGAAAAATCTCCAGCTGTTTTTTACAACTTTAATGCATTTCCGGCATACAGGATCTGATGTCACTGACATAAGATTGAAGAAGTAGTAGTTTTATCAGTTCGCCTGGTCTGAGGTGGCGAAGTAAACTCTGGCGAAAGAGGTAACATTCAGTAAAATTTGCATCATAGTGAATTTGCGGAGTAACAACCGTTTGTCAGAGTCGCCTGGCGATCGGGTGCGAATGACCGCTAGTGATGATCTAGTTCGCTAGTGAATTGTCATCTACACCTGTTAGTGAATTGGCGATGTCCCTGCGGATAAGATTTCTGCCGAATAGTCGCGAGCGATGGCCACTTCGCCCTTAAGTGAATCTGCCCCATAATAGAATCGACGACACTTGTGCTTGCTCAGTTGGTTCTTTGGAGAGGTCACTTCCAATAAGATTGGATTCTGACAGGTAAAGGCAGGGGCCTCTCATACAGAACAATGGACAATGCAGTTTTAACAACCAAACTGGGTAATAAAATAACTGAGTGTGTGTTGTACACCACCTGAAACAGCCTCCCATTACCTTATCATTAACTTGAGTGGGGGATGCATATGAGCATTACTAATGGCACCCCATTCTACAAATGGTTGTAGAGTAGAGAAGTCTGTACTTATAATACCAGTTCTTCTGACTCTAAAAACAAAGTAGCAGAAGCCAGCAGTTTAGCAGACCCTAGAGGAGAACTGACTTCAGCACCCTGGCCCAGACCCACTCCGTGCGTAAACCTTTTCCGCTGCTTCCATCCGTCCCTCCCTGGCCCCTAACTCGTCCGCAAGAAGAAAAAGGTAGGCTCAGGGGAGGGGGATTGCGGCTCAGCAGGGGGGCGGAGGGGGCTTTGCGTCTGGAGCGGGAATTTTGTAATGCAAAATGTTTTTGGCGGCAAAGTGATATGGATTGTTTTGCCGCTGCCCCCGCAACTACAAAACAAACTACAATTTGCCCCATGTGTAACTACCCTTTGAGTAAGAGCAAAAGGACTATTTATATGGCCCTGTGGTGCATAGCTTTAGTGAGACACAGATCAGGCTAAAGCTGGCCATAGATGTTGACATTTTTAAAAGATCTGATCGTCATTGTGAGACCACGATTATCTCGGAACGATCGTACGAATTGTCCATCAACTAAAAAGACCAATTTGCCAGGAAAACAAAGTGTATCTGCCTGCTTGGCCCTGCATACATAGATAGATTGCACTGGGACCAACAAAGATTTTTTAAACTGGCCGATCAATTTCCTGACAGATGTCGGCCGAAAAATCGTAAGATGTTTGATTGTGCGAATCCCACTAACTGCACGATAATTTTGTAGGATTGGTCAGACTTCGCTAAAATCGGTCGTTCCGCAAGAGAAGTCTTTGCGTCTATGGGGACCTTTAAACTAAATGCTTCAGCAATGCACAGAACTGGCACACAAACACACATTTTTTTATTCTACATTCCAGTGAATGTAAAACTGTGTGTTACAAAAGTATTTATGGTGGGTTTATGTTTGTTAGTGTCTGTTTATATGGCCCTGCAATTTAAGGATTGGACAGTGGCCCTTATAAGCCCTCTTGCTGGGTGACCCCTGGCAAGGTCATGCTGTATTTTTGTATTTTTGTTCAGGCATTCCTGCCTCTGTCTTCTATGTAATCTCTTTCACGACCACTTCAAGCCTGAGTGTAAAGCAGCTCCGACAGATAATGTGCTGTCATCCATTGAACTGTCTCTGCCAGACAGCTAACTGTCCATTACTATATAAAGCTGCACTTTCTAATATTATCATAATAATCATTTCTTCATAAAAATACAGACATTTACCCAGCATTTACAGAGCCCTAAACTGATTATTTGAAATTGCAGCGTCACATTCCCTGCGGATTGTAAGTCTGACTCGGCATAAAATGACATTTAAGGAGTATCTTTCATTCAGGATTTGCAGCCATCAACAGTATAGGAGCCCATTAACAATATAGAAGTACAATTACCATTTACTACACTTACTGCTGGATACTAAAGGGCTTAATGGCTCCCCTGCAGAGCCTGGAAGAGAATCAAAGCACTTTCTCCCATCACTGTTATTTCACCATTGCCAAATTGACACTATAATTTTCTTAGCAGCATAATGACAGTAAAGGAAGGAAGCAAGATGTAAAGGCTCTGTTAGGTAGCAGTGGCCTAACTAGATGTTACTGGGCCCCACAGCAAAATCATTTGAGGGTCCCCTAAATTTGGGGGGCAGATTTTTTCAAAGGTCGAGGTGAATTTTTTAATTCAAAAAATTCGAATTTCAAGCTATTTTTTTTAATATAACTCGACTACGAAATAGTCCAAATTCGATTTGAAATCGAAAAAAATTAAAATATCGAAATTTATCATGTACTGTCTCTTTAAAAATTCGACCATCTAAAACCTGCTGAATTGCTGTTTTAGCCTATGGGGGACCTCCTACAACCTATTTGGAGTCAATTGGTGGACCTATTCGGCCAAAAAAGAAAATTGATTTCTGTTTTTCGGTTCACTTTTTTAATTCGAATTTCGACGTTTTTCAAATTCCAAAAAAATTCCAAATTCGACCCTTGATAAATATGCCCCTGGGAGTATAGTTGCCACCTGGCTGGTACACACAGCAAATCACCAGCTAGAGCTGAGGTCAGTATTATTAAAGGGGTTGTTCACCTTTGAGTTAACTTTAATTTGATGTAGAAAGTGATATCACTTTTTACCTCTGAATTGTACCTGGCACTATGTTGGATAACTCATCTCTTGCATCAGCCTTGTCTATCATCGTTGTCCTTTATAAGAAAGAACAATTAACAAATATTTAAACATAGGCAATAAATAGTGGGGCAAATTTACTAAAGGGTGAAGTGACTAATGCTGGCGAAAATTCGCCAGCATGACATAAGTTTGGTACCTCGCCAATTTACTAAGGGGCGCAGGCGTAACTTCGCTAGTAAAAGAGACTGATGCTGGCACGCATTCGCACTCAATTGCCAGGCGAAGTTGTGCTCTGGCAAAGGAACGCAACTGCGCAAATTCACTAAGATGCGGATTTTACTGAACGTTACCTCATGCGACAGACTTGCCTTCGCCACCTCAGATGAGGCGAAGTGCAATAGAGTAGATAGGAGTTCCTCAAAGTTTAATTGAAAATTTTTCTAAGTCCCAAAAAATGCTGGTGTCTTTTCCTTTTTTCAGGGTGACAGGCTGCAAAAGAGCGTACATTTTTTTTGGGGTGACTGGATTCCCCCCTACATTTCCTAACATATGGCACATAAACTATACACTGGGCTCATGTGTAGGACAATATAACAACTCTATTTTATTTTATAAAATTTCCATGGGCTTGTGTATTGTAATTTTTTTGCTGCAACATATATGCAACATATATGTCCATTCAACTTTAACTTCGTGCCGTATGCAGATTAGCCAACACCAGCGCAACTTCTCTCTGCTTGCCGAATTAACGCTAGCACAACTTCGCCAGCGTTCGGTGCCCTGGACACAACTTCGCATGTTAGCGAATTAGCGTTGTCTGAGAGAATTTTCGTCTGGTTGCTGCGCTGCCTGCGAAGCCGTCGTTGGCGAATTTCCAGCGCTTAGTAAATTTGCCCCATACAATCTAAATCTGCTATTCCAATATTAAAATAAAGTGTTATATTTTAATTACAGCATTAGACAGCATTCCTTTTAAGGTTTATAACAATAACCTTGACTGAAAATGAAATTTAACATTTAATTATTCAATTTCCTTAACAACTGTTTGATGTAATAATGTGATTTCTAATGTGTGTTTTTACTCATGCTAATTCAAAAAGTCTGGGGAGTAAATTAAATGAGTGGTTTATAACCTTAATCCTGCCAAAACCATAAATCAGCTTCCAGCTACAATGTACCGCCCCCTGGCTTGTAATATTGTATGTGCCCTCTGACAAGAACCCAAGGAATGCTGGGCACACACTCACAAAAGACTTTGAGAGGAACAGGTGGCAGATAAAGGGAAGTCACTTCCTAGTCGTTTTGCTACTGTCTGTGCCACTCGATCAACAATGTAGTCCATTTATCATTGCTACCAACCTGAAATAGACTTTGCAAAGAAAATGTTTCTATATTTAGACAACAAAAATGCAAAAAATAGGCATTTCAAGTGTCTAAAATTGGTATACTGGCTACGTACCATAGGTGGCATAAAGGAAAAATGTTTTATTTGCGCTTGACAGAAATGTGCAATGAAGAAAACTAAAGTAGGGTTATAACAACAACTTGAAAGTTACTTAAAGGAGAAGGAAAGCTACTGAAGCAGTTTATTACCAATAGATTAGTCACAAAAGTGCAAACTATAACACTATATTTTTTCTGCAGAATAACATACCTGAGTAAACAGCTCTTGAAGTGTTCTCTGTTAGTTTAGCAACTGCCATATTGGTTTGGTGTGACATTACTTCCTGCCTGAGTCTCTCCCTGCTCCCTCATAGCACTGCGCTCATATTACAGCATGGAGGGGAGGAGGGAGGGGGAGAGGAGCAAACTGAGCATGTTCAAGGCCGTGCCCTGGAGGTTTAAGCTGAAAACAGGAAGTCTGATACAGAAGCCCATGTGTACACAATAGAAGGAAAGAAATGGAGTTTTTCTTTTGACAGAGGATTCAGAGCAGCATTACTTTGAGCGTTTACTGGTGTATTTATATAGACCTTTCTAATAAAGCTTACTTAAAGGGATCCGGTCATCGGAAAACATGTTTTTTTCAAAACGCATCAGTTAATAGTGCTACTCCAGCAGAATTCTACACTGAAGTCACATGACTTGGGGCAGCTGGGAAATTGACAATATGTCTAGCCCCATATCAGATTTCAAAATTGAATATAAAAAAATCTGTTTGATCTTTTGGGAAAGGGATTTCAGTGCAGAATTCTGTTGGATTAGCACTATTAACTGATTTGTTTTAATTTTAGCCTTTCCTTCTCCTTTAATAAGAAAAAAGAGAAATGATGCTTCTGGGTACTCCTTGGTTGGCTTACATGGGTAAATGTGCAAAAATATAGTGGAGAATTAAAGCGATACTGACATGTTCCTATAAAAATCATAGGAACGTGTCAGTATCAAGTAAATGCTGCACCCAGAATAGTTCACCTCAAAAGCCCCCTCAAAGATGCCCCAGCTCCGCAAAACTGTGTGCAGCCATCCCGCTACTACATCCCGCTACTACATCCCGCTACTAACAGATCTTCCACCTTGCTTCAATGCCGCTGGGCTGGGGGTGGAGTGATCTTTCCATAGACTAAACTCCTGTGTTCACCTTTATTTAACTTTTTGCAATTCCGAGACAATCTGCAATTTGTCCTCATTTTTATTATTTGAATATTATTTGAATTATTAAGCTTTTTTCAGCATCTCTTTGGAATTCCAGCAGATATCTGGTTGCTAGGGTAAGAATTACCCCAGAAACCATACAGTGGGTTGAAAAAGAGATAGGAATATGAATAAAAGAGGGCCTGACTAGAAAGATAAGTGATAAAAAGTAATACTAACAATGACTGTAACTGTAGCCTCACAGAGCAATAGGTCTTTTTGGCTGCTGGGGTCAGTGACCCCCCATTTGAAAGCTGGAGAGATTCAGAAGATAAAGTCAAATGATTAAAAAACTATTTTAAAAAAAATGAAGTGTGGCCAGTCTGTAACATATTAAAAGGTAACTAACAGGTGAACTACCCCTTTAAATAAAGCCTTGTGTTCTTTTTTGCAATGATGTCTGGAGCTACAGTTTCCTACACCTGCCGCTCTGTTAGTCTAGGTCTGATCGACGCCAGTTACCAGCTCAGCCTACAACTAGTGAATATTGCATCATTGATAGCCTTCATTATGCCAACCTGCAGAACAGGAATACATATAAATAAAACATGAGCACTGCCAGTGTGGAATATTTATCAGTGTTGTAATATAATTTATTACATACTCACATTCATAATGTGCAGTCTGAATAAATACGCCACGTGAAATTTGTGCCCTGCCCTTAAAAGGACAGTACACTAATCAGCTATGTTTTTTATTCATGCAGTCTGAGAGAGCTTTGGTCAGGTTTTAAAGGTCAAAGAGGAATTGCACTTTTTAATACAATTTTCCCATCAGAGGACTGATGGGGAAACATAAGTAGTTTCTGAACAGAAGTAGTATATACAATACAGAAGAGTATATACAATACGTAAGTAAATTAGCCTGCTTTAGCTAAGTAACCTATACCAATACAACTCCAGACCGTTTCTTTCTTCTCTGATACTAATCTCAGACTGGAAAAGAGGCAGGGCTTTCCAGAGAATTGGTAGAGTTTAGGCAGACTATTTGGGTTACTGCCTATAATGGTGGAGTGGGGTACATGAATTAAAAGAAGCCCCTTTTTTTTTTTTAAATGGGGCTTGTTAAGAGGTTTTCCAGGTATGCAAAAATAATGCAAATGTAAATAAACCACACTTTTAGAAACAGAATGTTGTATTTCTTTAACTGTATTTCTTTATGGTTAAAATGAAAAAAAAAAGCTTAAATCATAAATACATAGAAATGTATCTATGCAAAGTATTCAGTATGAAAGCTGTCCCTGTATTACTGAAACCTGATATTCAGCTCTGGCGGGCATGAAAACAAGCACAGATCAGGCTTTCAGTCTGTGCATTTGGTGCAGTGCTACTTAAAGGCTTTGTTCTTTGAATATTAAGGCTCCTGTCCAATTTGCAGACATGATATGCTTGGTACGGAAACCAGTAAATTAGTTCCATACGTTCAGGAAAAGAAAGCCAACTACAGCTATTTTTTTTATGTAGTTCTATTTATTTACATCTAAATAAAAGTAAACTTTACCGTTTTTTTTTCACTTTTCCAGAGCAGCTTGTTCCACAATCACAGCAACAGCAATTCCCAAAGAACATTAGTCATGGCACGTGAGGGTGTTTTACCCTACTGCTGCATAGCCAAAAAGCAACAGAAATGTAGTCACAGCATGCTCTGCAACTGGCGGTCATATTCATGTTCTAGTTGTTGCTTTGCAGAGACTGCGGGAGGAAAAGTACAGCTCTGGAACATTGAGGGGCAAATTTACTTAAGGTCGAATATCGCGGGTTAATTAACCCTCCATATTCGACTGTCAAAGTTAAATCCTTCAACTTCGAATATCGAAGTCAAAGGATTTAGAGCTATTCGTTCGATCGAACTAAAAATCGTTTGATCGAACGATTAAATCCTTCGATTCGAAGGATTTTAATCCATCGATCGAATGATTTTTCTTCGACCAAAAAATACTTAGGAAGCCTATGGGGACCTTCCCAATAGGCTAACATTGACTTCGGTAGCTTTTAGGTGGCGAACTAGGGGGTCAAAGTTTTTTCTTAAAGAGACAGTACTTCGACTATCAAATGGTCGAATAGTCAAACGATTTTTAGTTCGATTCGAAGTCGAAGGTCGAAGTAGCCCATTCGATGGTCGAAGTAGCCAAAAAAAACATTCGAAATTCGAAGTTTTTTTTCCTCTCTTCCTTCACTGGAGCTAAGTAAATGGGCCCCTTAATGAAGGGCAGCTTCATTTGTATAATAATAAAAGAACACTTTAGGTAAAAAAAAACATCAGCCGGGGATTGTTATGTCACGATTCTCCTTTTAATATTTATTTACTAAAGGATAGACATGTCACAGTTCTCCTTGCCACAGCTGAATGCTTTCCAAGAGTAAGTAACTATGTGATGGACTGCTGGCTGGGAGCTATTTGAAAAGCTCCATTCCATTCTGTTCCATCTGGCAAGTGTAATAAGGCGTAGCATCTTTATACTGTCGCAGAAGCTTCCAAATCGAAACGCAATTAGCTGACAAGGAAACTGCAGATTTAGGCATAGATACAATCAAATTACACATTTTAGGAGAAAGGAAACAAAGTTGAAAGGTGGTCACTGAAGTCATCAGTGTCACCAAACCCATTAGAGTAAACTATTTACTTTGACACAAGAGTAAATAAGTTAAACTAGCTCTGCTGACAAATGGGCCAAATTACACACCATCCAACTCACTAGCCTAGGGGACATTTGGATGGCCAAATTTCACCGTATTAAATGGCCCATGGTCAAACAGGTTGAATTAGTCAATTAAATTCTGGTTGGTCAATGGACCTATAAATGCCCTAAATCAGGTCAGGTTGTCGTACCAGTTGGACATTTTACCCTCACTGATGATCATACAGTATGTCCAGCACTGGTCCTAGGGCAACCAGATGTTGTTCTCCAACCCATTGGATGTTGCTCCCAATTCCTGACTTGAAGTTTTGGTTACATAAAAATCAGGTGAACTGCCAAACAGAGCCTCCTGTAGGCTTGCAGTTCATATTATAGAGGATATCAAATAGCCAATCACAGCCCAAATTTGGCACCCCCAGTGACATGTTTATGTTGCTCGCCAACTTCGTTTGAATGTGGCTCACGGGTAAAAAAGGTTGGGGATTCCTTCTCCAGGGATGCCCCACACCATTGTCCCAACCAATATACTCATTTACAACATTTGTCAATCGAGCAGGAAAGAGGTTCTCTCCATCCACTTCAGCTCCCAACAGTATCAATGAGGAATTAAGACTGTGCCTAGTAAATGGTCCATGACCCAAAGAACTGGTCCACCACTGCATAGCCACCTCATCTATACAATACTTATTATTCTACTGTTAACTTAGGAGTGCACTGCATTGTTAGAAGTGAAAATGACAAAAGGAGCATAGTGAAAAGAATCTTTGATACTATTGTCTTTTCTGGGAAACAGGAGAGCATGCAAGTGTTTCCAGGTTAAATAAAGCTACAGTTGTGTTCCAAAGGTGCACAACTAGGCAGAAGATTATTTAAATACTGGTCTTGTACTGTGCTGTGTCCTCAGCAGGCCTGTTGCCCTACAGCCATTCAAAATTCACAGTGATTGTTGGAATGTTGAATGATCTATATACACTGCTGTGCAATATGTTGGCTCCATGTAAATAAATGATAATAATGTGTGACTGGTGGCTTGATGAAGCTGTCAAAGCTTAAAAGGAGTAACAAACCCTTATTCATAAAAAACCCCACCCCACATAGACACCCCCACTGCTCCACCCCAGTCTTGGTGTAAACTCCGGTAATTACCCCTAAGTCTTTACTTACCTCCCTTTGCAGATTCAGAACAGCAAAGCTCACAGGCGACATCTTCCGGCTCTTCGATAATCTTCGGGTCTCCGCCAATTTCCGCCACTTTCGGCTCATGTGCAGTTGTCAAAAACCAGAAGACTGGTCCAACTGAACATTTGCCGACATGGCACTTACCTCACAAAGATTACCGAAGAGAAGATGGGAGCAGGGGGGTGTCTATGTAGGGTAGGGGTTTTTATGAATAAGGGTTTGGATCTCCTTTAAACAGTGGGACTGCTGCCCCATATAATATGTCAAAGTTTGCTATGTGAAAATGTGTGCTGATAATATATGTGTATACATAACAGACAATAATTCATAGAAACTGGCACAGGATTGGACAGTGGGACAAGTTACCATGTAAGAAGTGGCAAGGGGGAACTGCTAATGCTGAGTGCAAGTAAAGACAAAGCAACATGTTTATGCACCAAAAGGAACATTAAATAGATTGATGAGGGGATTTTGGAAAGTAAAGACAAGGCAGAGAGGGAAAGGATCACACAGTAACTACAGTGCCAAAGGGGCAGAGTGGAGGGAAACCAGAGGGGTAGACATCTATAACAAATGCCATAGCTATAAACAACCCAGAGAGTATTCTTAAACCAAACAGGAGCAATAATTTTCCCTAAACTTAGATAATAGATCTGCCAGCCAAATACTGGCACAACCTGTTTGGTCAGGAAACGTGGAAGGGAAAATGAGCCAAGAAGTTTCGGTCAACCGCACACCAACACCACCCTTCCTAAACTGATCACCTGGTGCACAACGACAGAGGCATCGGCCACCTCACAATTCCACAGAAAAGACCTTCACTAGCACACAGGATTTTTAGCTGCAGGGCAAGCCCTTGCAATTTTTTAATGCAGTGCAGGTGCAACGTGCCCCTTTGTCAAGCATAGTACAAACGTGATACAGACAGGTTTATAAAGGCAATCAATCAATAAAATTATCATAAAGTGCATGGTACAATAATTACATATAAACCGCGGTTAAACAGTAAATAATAAATAAGACACAATTTATAAAAAATCATCATCAGTCCAAACACTCCTTCATAAGTGTAATAAAGTCCCATCCTATTAAGTCCATTGATGTGCATGAGTGAATTGATTGAAAAAAAAGGCACAAAATACCTAAAAAGATTAAAAGGTTAAAAAGTATCAAGTTAAAAAGTATCCAATACTGTAGTTAAGTAGCGAAAAGCCCTATCCTCGTTAACATAAGGGAAATCATTTAAATCTGATTATCTGAAAGACAAAGAGTTGCTATTAAACATGTATAAAGGAAGGAGTTATCATAAGAAACATGAGTTATATTCCTTATTTATAATTTATTATGTTTCCCTTATGTTAATGAGGATAGGGCTTTTTGCTACTTAACTACAGTCTTATTTATTATTCACTGTTTAACCGCGGTTTATATGTAATTATTGCACCATGCACTTTATGCTAATTTTATTGATTGATTGCCTTTATAAACCTGTCTGTATCACGTCTGTACTATGCTTGACAAAGGGGCGTGACCCCGAAATGTTGCACCTGCACTGCATTAAAAAATTGCAAGGACTTGCCCTGCAGCTAAAAATCCTGTGTGGAAGGGAAAATGAGCCAACCTAACAAGGAACAAGATTGGTCACAAGTGTTTCTGTACTTAAACCTTAGGAAAAATAGGAGAAAACATAACACACATTAGCACTATAGGGACAGGGATAATATCCACCAGCTCCACAGCTGTTCATACAGTGTCCAAGCATGTTATAGTGTAATACTGGACCAATGGTCATCCCCATATACTCAAAGAAATCTGTCAACCACAAGAGGCCATAGAGAACATGATGCTGGTGTGTCTATCAATTAGAAGATGCAATCAAGGCAACCATATTGATCCACGTAAATATAATTTTAGAGCTTATGATACTATGGGGCAGATTCAATTCAGTGAGAAAAAGACTTATCACATGAATGGACAAAATTCCATTTGAAAATTGAATTCAGAAAAACATCTCACGGTTTATCATGTGAAAACTCTATTGAAGTCTATGGGAAAAAAACCGGAACGGAATTTGGAGAAAAGTTTTTTTCTCCGCGAATTGAGTTATCTCCTGGATTATGACGTGAAAACTCATAGACTAAGATTCAATTTGAGGAGAAAAAACGTGAAAAAAAAAATTGAATCTCGTCCATGGCCGGTGACAGTTGTACATTTTATAGCTGCAAAGCACATACCAGTATAATCCTTTTGCATGTCAATTCATTTGTTCCATTCTATAGTTGGGAGAAAGTTCTAGAAGAATGTCCTTGACTCAACGGATTTCTCAGTGTGGGGGAATGCTCAATGTTTTCCAAGTTGCCTGGGAACCAAACAAGAGAAAAATGAGGAACGGCAAAATTCTAAAAAAACAAACAAAAAAACAAAAACATTATGACACGTTACGCAAAAAGGGGACAGTAACCCAAAAGTAACCCAGTCACTGTCTGTCTGTCTGTCACCAACCATTGTCTTTCTTTACTGAAACAGTAAAGTGAAAAATTACAATTTGATTATAGGACTTCAGGGTTGCCAAAAATTAGGGCACCATGATCAGGCAGGCAGATATTTCTTGGATATGGAATTTACTTTCTAGTTAAATCTGAAGGGTTGGAGACACAGCCCCTCAGAGGCTCCGTGTGAAGGCCTCCTTTTTTCTGTTGTTTTCATATTTCCTCAGGCCATACCCAATTTCTGATTTTCTCAGATTCACTTTCATCTGGTATGGAGCCTATGGATTGGAGAAAAGCTGATGGCATCCCAATATTTAAAAAGGAATTACGATCTCAGCCTGGCAATTATAGGCCAGTAAGTTTGACATCTGTGGTGGGCAAATTATTTGAAGGCTTAAGAGATTACATTTAAAATTTTCTATGTTTATTGTCACTCAGTAAGTGACAGCAGCATAGAACATGTGCAGTGAATCAGCAAAAAAGAAGATGGGGAGCTACTGGGGCATCTTTGAAGACACAGATCTTCTGTACCTTGTGCTGGTACAGAAGCCCAAAAACAACAGTTCTAGCCTACTTTTTTAGTTAGGCTTTAGTTCTCCTTTAAGAATGGTCTGTTTACTGAAGCAAATAAAGATACAGAAAGGAAAGAGGTCATGCTTCTTATCCGGACCCAAACTTCCTACTATTGATGGCTTGCTTGGCCCCATGCTGAACTCTCTAAACGTCAACAATTCTGCAAAGTTGAAAATGAATTCCACAGAGAAACCACATGTTTTGCACCAGACAGAGGACTGTGCACTAAAAAACATGGGTGTTTGTGTTATAATATATATATATATATATATATATATATATATATATATATATATATATAATCTACAATGTAACAATTCTGCTTAAGTTTATTACACCAGAGCAAAGACAAATAAAGACTGCATAATCTGCTATGCAGGTATGGGATCCCATATCCGGAAACCTGATATCTAGAAAGCTCTTAAATTAAAGAAGGCCATCTCTCGTAGGGGTAAATTTATCAAAGAGTGAAGTTCCGCCACTAGAGTGAAATTCCGCAGCTCTCAATTCATTTCTATGGGATTTTGAAAGGCGTATTTATCAATGGGTGATAGTGAAAGTTCACCCTTTGATAAATACGCCTATAAAAATCCCATAGAAATGAATGGAGAGTGGCGGAATTTCACTCTAGTGGCGGAACTTCACTATTAACTTCACTCTTTGATAAATATACCCCGCAGACTCCATTTTTAGCAAATTATTCCCATTTTTAAAAATGATTTACTTTTTTTTTCTTTATAACAGTAAAACAGTATCTTGTACTTGATCCCAACCAAGATATAGTTATTCCATATTGGTGGCAAAACAATCCTATTGGGTTCATTTAATGTTTAAATGATTTTTAGCAGACTTTTGGTAGTAATATGGAGATCCAAATTAAGATCCCTTATCCTGAAAATCCCAGGTCCCAAGCATTCTGGATAAGAGAATGACAAGGTAACCCTGTTATGGACAGTAGCTAATTTCCTCAAGTAGGTGCTAAACTGCACTAATTCAGTTTATGGCCAATGCCAAATCAGTTTTGATCAGTCTATTACAAGTTAGGTTTCTATGAGTAACTGCACTGAAGTCATTTAAGACTTATTTTAGTAAATGAGCCCTGTTCTGGTCCAAAGTACTGGGGACCATTTATCAAGACTGGGCAAATTTGCACCATGGCAGTAACCCACAGCAACCAATCAGTGATGAGCTTTCGCAGCCAGCTGTAGGTAGGCCTATGGAAGCCATGCAAATTTGCCTGCTATTAATAATTGAGCCTTAGTGTTGAAACATACCCACGTGACTTCTGAGATATATGTGCAAAATTCTTATCTATTCTGTCAACATTTCAGGAGAAAGGGGAATTTTTGTCCACTTATCTTGCATTAGTGCTTATGCCAGTTGCACAGCTGTCAATGTACAATAGCCCTACGCTAATTAATTTACAGTTTTAAGCCCCTGATGTCTTCCAGACATATACTGTAAACAACATGTGTCACAGACCAATAACCCTATTGGCTTTAGGGTAGGGATACATCGAATCCACTATTTTGGATTCAGCCGAACCCCCAAATCCTTCGCGAAAGATTCGGCCGAATACCGAACCGAATCCGAATACTAATTTGCATATACAAATTAAGAGTGGAAGGGAAAACATTTTTTACTTCCTTGTTTTGTGACAAAAAATCATGTGATTTCCCTCCCCACCCCTAATTTGTATATGCAAATTAGGATTCAGATTCTGTTCAGCCAGACAGAAGGATTCGCCCAAATCTGAATCCTGCTAAAAAAGGCGGAATCCTGCCGAATCCCGAACCGAATCCTGGCTACTAGCAGTCCCGCTTGCTATAGTGACACAACACAGTTCTCAGAAAGGTACATATCTAGCCCCTGTGTTTTATTCAGTATTACACAGGGTATTTTATTTTGAAGTCAGATGTTTTTAAAGAGAAATTACTTTCATTTAATGATCGCAAAATTGCCCTGTACCACTTGCATGTGATATTTAGGATGACAAAAAAAACAAAAAAGAAAACAAAAATCATAGCTTTCTGGGTATAAAAATTCTACTTGCATGCTTCACTTGCAATATTTCATGCCTGAACAATGCTGAAAAGGACCAGGATCCAATATGGGAACAGCATGTATGATCTCTGTTCAAAGGCTGATTATGAAAGAGACATGGCTCTATTATAAATAATTAATGACTCCTGGAGCCAAGTCCCACAGACGGCCTCTGTTTGCAATCTGTCAATATTCTGCCATTAATCTGTGTATTGTGTACAGTGCCATGGACTTTATCATTTAGCATTTTGTTTGCCAAATGATCTAGATCTAATATAACATGCATTTTATAAACTATCATTCCTACACATTCCTGAAATTCACTACACTAATGCAGTCTGGATGGGTTGAAATAACACGCATCTCCTTAACTCTTAGAACCCACAGTAGCATGAAGAGTTTGAAATAATCTCATTTATGGATCATTTTAAATACAGATTTTTAACTGCCAAGTTTTCCAACAAACTGTTCCAGGTATTAAATCCAGATATCATTCAAACCAGGTACCCACTTTCTGCCAAAGCCAAAATCATCTGTGACAATCTTTTGCAAGGCAAAGTTTTTACTGATTCATATAACAAGGCGGCATCATATAAAATTAAAATTATGAACTATGAAATTTGATCATACCCCATTTTTGAATACAACATCATTTATTGATATAGAACCAGCAATTTCTAGAGCCATGTACAATAAAGAAGTTGTGAATGGAATAAAGTGATGAGAAAAAAAAAAGAGAGGTGAAAATCACAAGTAACCTGTTGCCATTTATCAACATTGAGCTAATTTGCAACAGGGCAAGAACCTCTGACAACCAATCAAATGATTGAATTCCTTGTGCTACATGCAGCCAAACGTTAATGACTGAAGCCCTAGATGACCTGTACGGATGCAGATTCCTAATCAAGGGTCTGGAATTGGGAGCCAATAAAGGAAATTCCACAGGGGAGCAAAGTGAATTGGGGCTTTGGTTATTACAAAGCTAAGATAAGGGCAATGTTGGCCCAGGCCAAAGCATACGTAGTATAGTGAAAAAGCAGAATTTGTTGCTGAAAGCTCGCTGCGAAGTAGCCTGGGTCAGTGCAGTTTTCAGCTAACAGGAGCACCGACCCAGGATATCAGGAAATTGATTACAATCACTGGGAGGTGGCTAACATTTGGCATCCCCTAGGGATTCAGACTGTCCTACACCTTTAAGACAGGGCTTATTGTAAAATTAAAATGTATTAAAGGTGAACCTAATCCAGGATTCCATTCTGGATTCTCTTGTATCCTAGTAATTTTATTTTTTTTTGTTTTGTAAAATGTATTTATTCAGCATTCAAAGGGTGCAAATTATCATGATCTTCTGTTATACAGCTTCATATATATATAAAAGTGATTGCTGTTACATTGCAAAGAAAACAATTAAAATATAAAACAAGTAAACAAAGTGATTCGTTAAGGTTCAGTGTGTTTCTGTGATCAGGAGACAATTTTTAATTGTTTCAGATTCATTTTTAAAGCCTTTTCTTGCAACAGTTTTTTTTCCCATTAAAACATCATTACACAATGTTGCATTATGTTTCAAGCACCAGCAATGCTAAAGTAACGGTATAAAGGCTATAAAGGCTATTCTACCAATTTTAGTTTAGTTTTTAGTACACAGGGTGATAGTGTATGAAAATATTCCTCGTTGTGCTAATTTTTTTGCCCAGGTCATTAACAGGACCTCTCTCACCCAGGCAGCCATGGGGAATCCACCCACTATAGTAATGCCAATGAGCACAGTCTTAAGGGAGGCTCAGCAATGAAAAATCAATTCTAAAACATGTAAACAGCATTATATAAAGCCTTTGTTTTCCTATACTTCTGAACTTAAAGCTACACGTGTATACACATACAAATATTTGTGTGTGCATATTGTGATCTATACTGTCAGAAACATTTCTGGCCTTGACAGCTTAATTTCCTTAATGGGAAGTGTAAAATATTAACAAAGAATAATGTGCAAAGCCATAAATGTCAGTTTGCAGATCATAAATCACTATTACAAAATAGACTTTAAGTAGTAAAAGAGATGTGAAGGAGGAAAACGCTGCCTGCTGTTCTCGGTCAAGGGCCTTGTACTAGTGAACAGAAAACTGACTGAAAAGATCACAATGAAATAAGAGTCAGAGGAACTTCCTATAGGAATTGTATTTATACCTGTTTGGGCTGTCTTAAAAACACATTTTAGTGCTCTGAACCTTGGGAAAAATGGATACATCCACTTTACCATCTAAAACAGACTTCCATGCCCCCATCTAGGCCATACCTATTGGTGTATATTTATCAAATCGTGAAGTTAATAGTGAAGTTCCGCCACTAGAGTGAAATTCCGCCAGTCTCTATTCATTTCTATGGGATTTTTATCAAAGGGTGAACTTTCACTTTCACCCATTGATAAATATGCCTTTCAAAATCCCATAGAAATGAATTGAGAGCTGCGGAATTTCACTCTAGTGGCAGAACTTCACTCTTTGATAAATTTACCACATTGTGTCTACTCCTTTGATGAGGTCACTAAATATGCCCCTCTGTCCTCTGCCCATTTGGCCACCTATGTGCTGAGCTTGATAGTTAGCCAAGGGCCTTTGGTGCCATGTCATGTGGTGATGTGGCCCAATTAAATAGGAGCTATTTACATGCCTAATAGATATCTGCCCAGTTTTCACTCAGATCAAAAATTCAGACATGGGTCAATAAACTCCCGGCCAATGTGCTTCCAATTCAGTCCAGAGGGTCAAGCTGGGAAATTTTAGCAGACCTTTTATGGCCACCTTTTTTTTTTTTTTTTTAAGGTAATGCTTTATATGTTTTCAAGACCATTAAACATTCACAAACAATAAACAATACTATTACAATCTCGTGTCTTTGTATTTGCTTTACATTATGCCTCATATTTGCTCCCTCACTTACAAGTCTTATAGTATATTTGCTTACGGCTGGCTAACTTAAACATTTGCTATGTTGTTCCTTGGTTGCATGGCAGGGCCCGACTCCCACCAGGGACTCCATATCTTATCAAATTGTAGGGTTGTACCTCTGGCTTCATGTGTGAGCTTAATCATGGGTATAGCCTCGTTAACTAGTCTTATCCAGGAGTCCCCTGTGGGAGGGGTGGGTCCCATCCAGTGCATGATAATAAAGCTCTAAACCTCAGTCTTGTGTGGGCAGTAGGCACTAAATGGTCCACTATCCCCAGTAAACACACCTGTGGAGAATTCATCTGTGGAAAGTCATGGGTATTTGCTAGTGCGGACATTAACTGAGACCAATAGGTGTTTATTACTGGGCACGCCCAGATCATGTGTAAGAAGTTTGCTGCTAGTGTTCCACATCTAGGGCAGTTGTCGATGTCTCTCTTGCTCATAGCCTTAAGTTTAACATTAGACTATTAACAGATAAGATGAAGTATTTTTCTTTTCATAATAGTTCCCTTTATAGCTGTGGCATTCGGGTGACCCCTCTCAGGTAATGTTTCCCTGCTTTACTAAAAGCCTAATTTCCATAAGACATTAAATGGGTTGTTCACATTTGTGTTAACTTTTAGCATGATGTAGAAAGTGATATTCTAAGCCAATTTGCAATTGGATTTCATTTTTTATTATAGTCGTTTTTGAGTTATTTAGCTTTTAATTTAGCTGCTCTGCAATCCAACTTACCCTTGTAACCATGCATGGATTTGATTAAGAGACTGGAATATGAATAGGGGAGGGTCTGAATAGAAATGTGAGTCATAAAAAGTAGCAATAACAATATATGTGAAGCCTTACAGAGAATTCGTTTTTTTTTATATGGGGTCCAAGACACGGGCAGATTCAGGGAGATTTAGTCGCCCGGCGACTAATCACATCTTCTTCTGGGCAACAATCTCCCCAAACTGCCTTTGAGTGTCTTCCCATCTATAATGAAAAGTCGCCTGCGCTAAAGCACACACAACAATTCGTTTTCTGAAGTTGCCCGAAGTTGCCTCACGAGGAAACTTCGGGCGACTTCAGAAAACGAAGTGCGGCGTGTGCTTTAGCACAGGTGACTTTTCAGTTCAGGGAGATTGTCGCCCAGAAGAAGAGGTGATTAGTATGTCTCAACCCTAAAAGCTGGAAAGAGTCAAAAGAAGAAGGAAATAATTCAAAAACTATAAAAAAAATATAGTAAAAGAATAATAAAAGAATAATGAAGACCAACTGAAAAGTGCTTACAATTGGCCATTCTATAACATACTAAAAGTTAACTTAAAGGTGAACGAAGGGCAGAGGCACATGCTCACATTCGGGAAGATAAATCTCCTCTTCTTCGGGGCTACTAATCTCCCTGAACTGCCTCCCACCGGCTAGAGGCGGTATGGCACTCGGAGCATTTTTGTTTTCCAAAGTTTCCTCGTGAGGCAACTTCGGAAAACAAAGCTCACCTATTACCATCCTGCTGGCGTTTTGCATGCTAGCCAGCAGTTCAGGGAGACATTGGGCGGCTAATTTTCCAGAATCTGAGTGTGTGTCTCTGCCCTAAATGAAGGTTTGTTACCCTGTTCTAAGTTATGCATCTTTGACATTGAAGCAAAGCTCCCAAAAGTCCACAACCAACTACAACTTATCTGAGCACTAGTATGCCTCTGTCGCTGAATAATTGCCTACTACTAAACAATCAAATCCCCCGCAGTGGCAGAATGGATAAAAGTAACCTCTGATAACTGCAAACCAGAAAAATGTATGTATATTAACAGACAACACTGATAAATACCATGCACTATGGCATGCTTGCTTAGACACATCAAGCTAAGTCAGCTTATTCTTTGTAAAACCCAGTGCTTGTACTTGCGATTAGATAAACATTCACCCCCATCATTTAAAAGGGCTTTTCATAACCACCATAAATTGCTCAGCTTTACTCCCTCCTAATGCCACACCTGTAAAATATATTGTAATTGATGCTATTATCTATGCAAAACATGCATTAGAATCACAGATTGTTAACAAATGTAAATTTGTGTAAAATGACTATGAACAATTTTTCATGATGCATTGAATTTGTACTTTGTAAGCTATCTTCCAATAGACACCTGGATTTAAATTAAAAGTTTACAGGTGATACCCTTCAATAATCTAACAAGCATATGAGAAAGGGGCATCGGAGAGAACTTTTTGTCAGAGGTTAGAGGGACCTCTGCAGACTGGAAGGTGCAATACAGCAAATCGCTATGCAAAATAATGCTTTCCTATGGGATAGAAAGCCCAGGGCAGTGCACCTTCATCCAATCCATCACCTCCCCATGGTGCTGGGCCCCCTGGAAATCATGGTAACCTGGGGACCACCCTGATTGCCCTATTGTAATCTAACAAGCCTTTAAAGAGGTTGTTCACCTTCCAAACACTTTTTTCAGAACAGTTGTTTTCAGATCATTCATCGGAAATCAATACTTTGTCAGTTGCTTTCCATGTTTCATATTTTACACTTTTTCCAAAATGTAACTTTAATATTCCTGCCTTCGCCAGGAGTGAATTCACGTGGAAAAATTTTGGACATGCATTGGAAAAGTTGTTTGCATCAAAACCCTGGGGCATCAACATTATTCAGACACCCACTGAAATTGAATTTGCGTTGTTCAAATTTTTCGGCATTACAATAAATTTCTTGAAAAATTCACAAATTTTTCGGAAACGAACCGGGACAAATTCTAATTCATCTAACTCCATCACTAATTCTGAACTGTTACAATTTGCTACATTCTAACAGCTGCATTTAAGGATAAGGGCACACGCTAAGATTCGGTGAGATTTAGTCGCCCGGCGACAAATCGTCTCTTCTTTGGGGCGACTAATCGCACCAAAAAGCCTTCCCACCTGCTAAAATCTAAATAGCTGGCTGGATGGCACTCAGAGCGATTTGTTTTCCGAAGTTGCCTCATGAGGAAACTTTGGGCGACTTCAGAAAACAAACCACTCAGAGTGCCATCCTGCCGGCGATTTAGATTAAAAATCAAATTCTAACTGCAGAAATTACAACCTAATTTATCTGATTTGTCTTTGTAAATTCTCCTGAATGTTTATAGAAAAACAAAGTGACATTACATAAGTTACATATTTCTCACAGTATATTTTCAGTGTATTGATAATACGGACTATTTCGTTGCCTTCTTTTTTCTAATTTTTATAGTGTTCATAAAACGTAGGATATAATATAAAATGTAAGCAAGATACTGTAAATTATACTGTAACATTTGCTCTTTGAAAATGACAGTTTACATCATAAAATTACAAGAAACAGTAAAAAAAAACAGAAAAAAGCAAGACAGAAATAATCAAGTGGTACATCCCATTCGGAGAAAGTAAGACAGCTCTTTATTTATTTCGATTTTTCTTTGCATATCAAGGTCTAGATCTTTCTAGTGTCACCGAGCCAACATCCTTGGACAATCTGTTTCAGCTCCAGGACTGGGGGGGAGGGGGATAAACAGAAAACCAGAGATAGGGCAGAGCCTTTATCTTTTAGTTCCATTAAAGCAAAAACAGCTGGGAAATGGCTTGTCAAGTGGCCCTTCAAATGAAAGCCCTTAAATGTACTGTTAACATTGATTGATTTTGATCCAACGCAAAGCCGCACTTTATCCCCTTTTGGTGGCTTCGAAGGACACAAACTACACTGCATTGACGTATTCCAAGCCAAATATAATATCCCAGAGCTTTTTATTTATTTTTCCCCAGGATGCACTCTTAGTTCATATATTCCCATGCTACTTGTATTTCTCAGCAACTATTTTATAGATTCACTATTACATTAAACTGATACACATTTGTCAGAATGTTTTGACATTATTACATTCCTTTTCAAGGACGGCGGCTGCATGTCAGCTTTTAGAATCAGTAGTTATTTTCACAGATGTCAAGACAAATCTTGGCTTCAAAAACATGCAGGCAGCGGTCCATTCCCAGGTGGAGCATGCAGGAATCAAGAGCCTTCCGTATTTCCAGGCTACAGGGGCACGACCTTAAAATGTGGATAAAATAAGACAGCAGAGATGTTGGATCTGTCACTTGCTACATAGACATTAGGATCTAATTTCTCTGAGGTTCCAACACATCTCCCTTACAGCTGGAATAAACTGTACTCAAAAACTTTTATCTCTGTTCAGACTGCAGCATGTGGGGAGAAGGAAGCTCTGTGGGTACTTCTGTTTTCAGAAGGCCAAGAAATTGCCGTGATTCAAAAACAGGTTTTGCACATTAATACAAAAGGTCAGACCTCCCACCAAATAAACAACTTACTGTAATGCACTTGACAGCTCTATATAAATAAATGATGATGATAATGGGTATCCTAGCTGATAACTAGAATATGTGCATAATATGCTGTCTGAGCCATAGCACTTACTATGAGCATTTGTACAGTTTTTCCTATAATAGGCGTCCTATAACAGTTTTTTTATTATTATTATTACTATTATTAATAAAGGGGAACTTCCACTGCCCTCCACAGACCACCCCTCAGAGTCTATTACACGGAAAGGTGTCCCTGTTTATATAGCTGACCTATAAATGCAGAGTAGTGCATAGGCGCCTTCTTCTGTATTTTTGGAAAAGTTTGTGGAGTTTGCTGGTTTATCAAAAAATTTCTTGGAGAATATTCTACGGTGCCTATACCAGCAAGCTCTATGTCAGCGAACATATTTGTGAAGTGATTCGCAGAAGACGCAAAGATAGAGAACACGGCGCCTCTGAACTTTGAAATGTGCTACTCTGCATCTATAGGTCAGTATGAGGGTACCTGGCAGTCTACTAGGGCAGCCAGGACACCCTGCTCACTGCGGGGGTGAGTGAGCATCAAGCATATGGATTACATGAAAAAACACCACTGATACAATTGGTTAAGAGGGCCCTGCTCAGCAGGATTTGTGGCACGGACACAAAGGCCCAGGCCTAGGGCGGCAAAATATTAAGGGCGGCATGCTACCCAGCCCCTTTCCGGGGACCACTGGGGAGCGCACATGCGCACTCGCACCGGAAGGGGGTATGCGGGCCCGCCCACAAAATCTGAAAAAAGAGCTTCAAATTTAAAAGATGTTTGAAAGAAAGATCGTAACCTGCAGGATCCAAGAAAGAGGTGAATTGTCTTTCGTGGCATAAATAATCTTATACACAAAAAGTGCAAGTTAATGATCCCTTAATTTAAGTGATGAAATCTGAATCCTTCCATTTTACAGAGGCTGCTCTTGGAATGTTAATATGGAATGTTATTTTTGTTGTGAAATGCCATACTCCAAGTCTCCGTAAGGACATAGATCAGATACAAAAGCCTCTTGGTTGTCAGCTTTGTAACTTAACCAAGTTTAACACAGTTCTTCACTGACTGTTAATATAAGGCGTCTGTTAATAGACAGTATCAACCATATGTCATTGATTTAACTCCCTGTTTTGGCACCAGTCACTAAAATTCTCTGTACTTATTTGTGGAAAGTAGCGTAAACTATAGAAAATTGGGATGAAGGAGGAATTCATCCCAAAATTGTACTTTAAAAAGTTACTTTTCAATTTAAAAAAAAATATTGGTAGTGCAGCAGTGGTAGCCTGGCTTACATTGGTACAAGCTTTACTTAAAGGGACAGATGTATTATAGACTGAATTGGGCAAGCCAGAAGAGTCCTCCACAATTTGATCTATTTTGTAATTTATTAAAACTTTTCTGAAAGTTTCAAATTTTTTTTAAAGAATTCCCTCTGCTTTAAATAGTGGGTGGTAAAAAAAACAGGGAGGACCCATTCCTATTGGGTCCCACGGTCCAGGCTACATGGGCAGGCTATGTTGTACTGTGGTGGAGCACAGGGGGCCTAGAATGCAGTGATCAATAAACCGCAGGGAAAATAATCAGCACTGGAGGGGGTGGCATTGGGCAGTGTTCTGGATGGGGCCTTTAGTTGGGGGGGTGGGCCCTTATCTTGGGTTTTACGATGGGCCACACTTCCCCCAGTCAGACATTGTCACTCTGTAAGGCTAAAGGTGGAGGAGACTGGTCCCACAGAAAGACTATCAAGGTTTCACTTCATTCTGTGGAATCAGGTATGTCTGTGTGAAACAAAATGACATTTTAGATTTATTTCTAGAAGTTCAGATAGTGTTTATGCACCTTTTCTATATAAGCTCAACTGAATATCAAAAAGGGTGGTATATTTTCCCTTCAATGTACTTGGGCTGACACTACAAATATTTTAAATGGCAGTGGGATTGTGGGACACTCAGAAATATGGGCCCTTGGGACACATATTAGATGCCCCAAAAGATTGAAATTGTGCCAAGGGAAGTTATCCATTTCTTGCTTAAAACTAATTAAATACAGTACTGGTAACTTATAATGAATGTGAATTAACACTTTTATGGAAAAAATGTATACAAGCTACATTATGTCCTAGGAATACAACTTAATTTTTTTTCTCTCTTTTTTCTACCTTTTATATTTTCTTTTCCTTATTTTCAGTTTATATTTGTTATTTGAAAATTGATTAAAATCATAAATAAAGAGATATGAAAAAAAAACGCAGGTTACCTGAATGCTGGAGTATGTTTCAGTATACTACAAGTCAAAATAAGCTCAGACCACATTATTAGAAGCTCTGGCAATGGGATTGATTGAAGGACTAGTGAATACGCTTTACAGACAAAGGGGCAGATTTACTAAAGGGCAATGTGGCCGTCGCTAGGGAAAATTCGCCAGAAATCCAATCTGCAGGGACATTGCCAATTCACTAACAGGCGCAGAAGACAATTTGCTAGGGAAAGAGACTGTCGCTAAACTATTAGAAAATGTTTGCCGACATTTTATATTTTATGCCTACAGGTTATTTGGTTTCCTCCCACACTAAAAGGTTTCTTAACTGTACATTTAAGAGACTAATGTGAATTGATGTGAAGCAATCACAATTCACAGTCTTTTGTGACATTTTGGCACTAAATCAATAAATAAAAGATAATAATAACAAGGCTCATCTCCCATACTATTACATGTGTAAATGCTGCATCATTTGTATAAAACAAAACAAAAGGTTTGCAGACAACTGTGGCAGAGTATGTCACACACACAGGCAGAGTATGTCACACGCAGGCAGAGTATGTCACACGCAGGCAGAGTATGTCACACACAGGCAGAGTATGTCACACGCAGGCAGAGTATGTCACACGCAGGCAGAGTATGTCATACAGGAAGAGTATGTCACACACAGGCAGAGCAGGACACACACAGGCAGAGCAATGCACACACAGGCAGAGCAATGCACACACAGGCAGAGTATGGCACACACAGGCAGCCTATGGCACACACAGGCAGAGCAAGGCACACACAGAGAGCACAGGACACACACAGGGAGCATAGGGCAGGCAGAGCAGGGCACACACAGGCAGAGTATGGCCCACACAGCGAGCATAAAGCAGGCAGAATTGAGCAGGAGACATGGAAACCAATCAGGACCACTCTAAGATGTACTACATACAGTGATATACTGCTGGTGCCCCATTAGCATTTTGAATAAGGTGTGAACAGGTGAACAATGTTGGCAGTTACAGTCTGGGTCTCAGGTGTGAACAGTACAGGGCTTTAGGGGTGTGAACAGTAGAGGCGTCACAAGTGTGAACAATGCAGGGGGATCACAGGTGTGAACAATACAGGGGATTCGTCTGAATTTGAGGTTTAAACAATGCAGGGGCCAGTTAATCTCTGTAGTGATACAATTTAAATTTTACACATGGTAAGCAAACACACAGGTAGGTCACACAGGTAGGTGGGGGGCCACACAAGGGGGGACAGCCCTGAATTAGAGAAAAAGAAGATGGTGTGCAGGGTCCAGTGAAGTGCTTGCATGTAGGGGAGAGAGAAAGACTGACCCATGTAGCTGCACTTTCTGATCTATTAGATCCAAAAGCTCATATGTATGAATTTTAAAACATAACTTTTAATAAATATTTTTAAAAAATGTCCAAAAGAAATTGATTAAAACTAAAGTTAGGAGCAGGGGGACTGTCAGGGGGACCAAGGAGGAAGCTTTTAGGGATTAAACTCCGAGTTTGTGGTACAAATGGGAACAGGCAAATTTGTGATCAAAGTCCAGACAAAAGTCCAAAAGGCAGGCAGAATATATCAAAGTGGAGGTTCAGGCAGGGTCAAAATCCAGGAATCAATACAGGAAGAATTATCAAACAACCAGGAATGTTCCAAACAAATCCTACAAAAGTCCTTAAGTATTCAAATTTTGCACCAGGCGCGCAATGTCATCGTGACGCTGGCGTCAGCCCAAGTGGGTCATGGGCGCTGCCATCTTGGATGCAGCGCCAAAGAGAAGTGGGATGCCATCGGGCGCTCCTGACAGCAACCCCTTCCCCAGGGGGGGCTACTGGACCACCAACTCATGGTTTCTGGGAATTGCTTGTAAAATTCCTTCCCAGACGAGGAGCATGAACATCGGTATGCCCAGGAACACTTGTCACTGGGATTCTGGGAGATCCTCTTCTTCGGGGGCAACTGACTCCCCTGCCTTCCCGCTGGTTAGAATGAAAATCACCGGCGGGATAGCACTCGGAGCGCTATCGTTTTCCAAAGTCACCCAAAGTTGCACAGCGTGTCTCTTCCCTAAGTAACAATTTAAGATAAGCAAAGAACCAGTTGTAACAATTTAAGATAAGCAGGTCTGGGGGAAACTGTGGCTTGCAGCTTAAAGGGCAATTCACCTTCATTAGCAAAACTGTAATAACACATAAAAAAACACAGAAATGTGTTCAAACTTTCCTCACCTTCTAAATTTTGTAAAATGAACATGGTAATTAAGGGGTGTGGCCACAAAATGGGCATGGCACAGCAAATCTTTTTCTCCCTCTTTCTATTTCCAAAATGTTGGGAGGTACGTATGATAGCTTGGCCTGTAACTTGGCCTATGTACATTTGTCACATGTGAACTGCATCAACAGCTCAGTGTTTAAACAAAGGAATTTTCTAACCCACCCACCCAACATGTCTGACCAATTTACGGGGCCAGTAGGCTATTGTTATTGGTAACATATACAAGCTAAACTGCCAGTTCACAATAAAGAGACACAGTCTGCAGTTATTATATGTCCAAGTGTGACCATCTTTAGGCTAAGGTAGAGAAAAAAATCGAAAGTACAAAAGGAAGCAGACCTGATGCCTTCTCACCCCCTTACCCTCTCTACTCTTAACCAAGCACTCAGATCATGGGATTAGACTTTTAGGGTAGAGAAATTCTGGTTAACAAAATGAAAAATTCACTCTTAAAGATGCCTTTTGGCCACCACTGTTTGCAATAGGACGACCGTGTTATTCGTTGGCAGTCACTGTGCCAATATTTTGTGGGGGTAACCGGGTGGGACCAATGACCCATTTTTTGATTAAGATCAAGTAGAGGTGATGTGCAAGCACAGCACAGAACAGACCATGCTATTTGGAATAACAAGATTCCATGATGGCAATGGTGTAAATTTGCCAAGTCAATGCATGCCATATCAATGACAGTCTCAGTATTGACTCATTAGTGCAAGTTATTTATCTATAAATCCTGGTTACTGACAAGTCTAGGCTGGTGGTAATTCTAAGGTTCTCTAGTGTCCCTGTGCACAATTTAGCAGGACATACTGAACAAGAGCATTAGAGCTCCCGGGAAGTTGTCAGGAAAATGTAGGTACCTTTATGACTAGTGTAAATGTGTGCTCAATATTGTGTCAAATGGAATATCATCCATATAGTCCCCAGTGCCCTCTTGCATCTCACTCTTGCATAGTAGGACTTTTATTTTGCTATTGACAATTAGTTATATGCACAATGTATTTTCAAATAAAATAGATAAAGAACCACTTCCCTACGGAAGTATTATTCCCAACTGATAGGGGCCAGTAGCTGTCATAGGGCATAACGCGTGACTATGGAACTGTAGAAAAATGTAGTGTTACATTCCCAAACAGATGGAGCGGAGCTATTTTCTCCCTCTATTAGTACGGAAACTCTGTCACATCTAGCAATGTGTCAGTCTCCTGCTTAAAAAGGAACACATAGCAACATGATTCAGCACAGAGTTAGCGTGTTACTTACGTAGTTTACTACACATGATACCGATTAACATATCACACACACAGTCATCAACCTGAACAGCTGTCACACAAAGCTTCAATCCCTCATCTCTTTAAAAGGAAAGAACAGTAAGCCAACAATGACACTTGTAAGTTTCCAACATGGACAACTGATTTGAAGGTTTAGATCTGTTTTTGCCAGAAGTTAAAGGACCACAATAAACAGCTACATTCCCTTAGGGCAAGGGTACACTAGGTGTATGCCCCGCTTCTCTCTGCCTGTGTTTCAGTTTCAGAGACAATACCCTTCCATGTTTAGCTGCACAGGCACAGTGTCGTCCTGAGCACAGCTACATGGAGCAGAGCAGAGCCAAGGTCGGGCCAAAAACCACATGCTTTCGCATACACAGAGCGTATTGGAGTTCATCTGCTTCTCTCTTGTTATGTGGTGTCCAGCCACTATCCATATATCTAGGCCGACCCTCAACCACAGCACCGTTACTCTCCGGGGGGCACTGTAGTAACCATTTAGAAGGTTCCATCTAACTTTTAGTTGCACTCAGAAATGTCCCTTTATTGGCAAACAGCATAGCTTGGCACACAATATTCCCCAATTTATCTTAACCAGTAAGGAGTCAGGTCACCAGGTCCACAGGCTGCCTACATTCCCAGCCTTCGCCTTTAGTCAGGGACGCAGTACATTTAACAGATTTTCAGCACCAGGGTCAATGTTATGAGAGGTACTAAGCCCTATCTACCCTGGTCCCCTCTCCTTTGGGTCCCTAATCTGGGTGAGGTACTGCCAAGACTCTAGTCCTTTTCTCTCTTCTTATTGAAGTTTAGCTGCTTTGCTTTACAACCTACACCTGCCTCTCACCAGCTACAATGAAACCAAACTACCCTATTACTAAATAATCTCTCTACTGCTCTACCTAGTACCTCTCTTGGGAGGCAGGCCTCAGGTTCTCCAGCATAATTCCATTAATCTTTCTCTCAGTCAAAGAGAAAGATATCTCATGATCTCTTCCTTATATCACGTCTCCCCAGGGACTTCCCCCTTACGAACAAAAATTGGGAACCAATTTGCAATGACAATATTCATATAACATTAATTATACTACTCTTTACACTCTGCCTGCCTCCAAACCAAAGGCAGAGAGAAGTAGGACAAATGCCTAGTGTTCCCTTTCCCTTCACATTATACTTAGCATTTGCGTTAATAGTACCACTTTATACATGGCAGGAGATGCTGTTGGGGGTAATTCCCAATAAAGCTTCAGTATGTAAGAACTTTATCAGTTTTGTACTGACCACACCCCAAAAGTAATCCCTACCCAATGTAGGTAATATAGACCAAATCCTTGCTGGGTTCTTCTAAGACAATGCTTGTCACCCTGTGGGATGTCTGATGTTTGTTAAGGGACCCTTACATTAAAGTTAGTTCGCAACCAGGTTCATGCTCTCAGCCTGCAGTTTTTTGTCAGCTCTGCAGTCTGACAGCCCTGGACAGCATCCTGCATGTGTCCTCAGCCTAAGCTAAAGAAGTGGTCCTCGCCAAACCAGAAACAAAACTGAAGCAGCATACTTATATTTGATAATTATTTTAGAGTTCTAGAAATAGAAGCTGTGAACAAAAAAGCAATAAGTGACTGCTACCTGCGAGCAAACTAAACTGAGTGAATGAAAATGTTGAAAATGTTGCCAGAAAGGGATTTACTAAGATGATGGTTGTCAAACTATTTCAGTTCAAGCCTGACTTGAATGTCCATCCTTTGGTCAAAGACCCCTTGATGTTCTTATGTTCTGATGATATAAGTTGTAAGGAAATATTGGTATATTGGTATTGGCCATTTAGTAATAGTTTTAACAATATTTAGTACAGTAAATACATATTCAAGACAAACCTGAACCTAACTGACTTAAGCGAATCTAGGAGTGCAAATGACCATTTTGTCTCATTCTCATCCTAAGTAGCTTTTAAGATGAGCCCACCTAACAGTGGTCCAAGCCGTCCCCCTCCCCTAGAATGGCTAGCCAGTTGAAACCACTGAACTATAGGAAGGGATTCTGTTGCTAATGGCAGAATTGCTACATTTTACCTGCCTGATGGTTGCACTGCTTAGTGACCCCAAACTACATCCAATTTCCAGTAAGCCCCTCTCCTTTTTCAAGTCTAAGAATTCAAACATTCCAATAATAAGAGGGACGTAATAAAATTTTATAGATTCTAAGGAAACAGTGCCCTCATGTGGCAAACTGATCATAAAAAAATGTTCAATAACAGTCATATGTGAATAATATAAACCACAGTGAGTTTGAAAAGTTTACTTACAGAAAAAAACATTGCAAAATATCTACATGGTGGTGCAATTGTCATGACTGCTGTCTTGCTGTGGGATATATATATATATATATATATATATATATATATATATATATATATATATATATATATATTTTCTGAAAAAGATGATTATTCTGTAATTTGGAGTACAACGCCTAAAGGCTTCTAAAAACATTTTAACACAAAATAGGTCAAATGGAGTTTTTGCAACCAACATGGAACTATGCTATCTAAGTTCACATCAAGTACAAGTTACTTCCTTACTATTGCAGAGCAAGTCAGTCAATAAGGAAGGATTGTTTGTTTGAATATTACTGAAATTTCTTGAGGCATTTTCCAGGTAAATAGATCGGATTAATATTAGCATTTGCTGTTTCTATGAGAACAAAATAAACGTGTGGGGTTTTTTTTCATTCAAACTCATAGAATTTCCAATGATTTTTTTGAATACTCAGCCTAGATAGATTAACCTATTTTAGTGGCAGCTGAAAAACTAAACTGAGAGGCGCTTCCAAAGCTGTTTGTAAAAAAAAAACATAAAAACAAGTTTTGGAAATATCTTTCATGACATTTGGGAAATAGATCAAAATGTGCACTGCTAATAGCATATCATATGCCAGCCCTGCCTTTGGAAACAATTTCAGCATGATGGAGTAAAAGGCCTTGACAAAATACTTGGCCGTCCTGTTAGTTGTTATGTATGTGGGTATTGTATTTAGTATTCATCTCATCAAAAATGTGTTTGACTTGATGACTTATTTAATTATTGCAGCTTCCTACAGTTCAGCGTACATCGTAAATAGCATTAAATATCTTTCTCGAGAAACCAATGACCCCGTTTTTATATAAAGTAATATTGTTTATGGGTGTTGGGTCCTGCACTTTAAATTAGAAAAAAAACTAATATGAAACCCACTTATTCCTATATGTTTACTGAAATTATAAAGGCTGTGGCACAGAAATCTGTATGGACAATCATTAAATAAAAGTTTACCCCCCCAATGGGGAAAAAAGATAATAAATAATAATAAAAAACCAACTAGGGATGCACTACATCTAAGATTTAGTTTGGGATTCGGTCTTTTCCAGCAAGATTTGGCCAAATACAAGTTCCTGGCTCAACCAAACTTAAATCCAAAAAAATCACATGACTTTTTATCACAAAAACAAGTAAGTTACAAAATGAATCTTGTGCTGTGTGTGTGGTTCTCTCTAACCCATCTGAGACATAATGCATATGCAAATTCAGATTAAGTTTGGGATTCAGGCAAATGGTTTATAAAGGATTTGGGGTTAAGCTGAATCCCAAAATAGTGGATTTGATGCATCCCACAAACCAACACAAATTATACTTTTTGTAGCTGAAATCTAGTATTAAAAAAATGTGGGAATTGTCTTGTAAAGCCTATAGGAAAACTGATGAGAAACAGAACTGTGTTTCTTCAAAATATTTTTCTGGACACAACTGCCTCTAATTTGCCACAGATTTGCTTGGACAGAATTTTAGAAGAAAAACTCCAACAAACACAATGACTTTCACTCATTAATTGGGAGTGCTTTATTCACTCTAGATTCTAGATTCACACAGATTCTAGATTTAGCTCATCAGCTCTCTTTGAGGAGAGTGTAAGTGACAAACTGTCTAAGCACTTTCTATGCACTTCCTAGATTTAGAAAGCCTTGCATTAGTACTCAAAACTGCAAATATCTCATAATTTTTTTTAAATAGATTTTCGATTCCCTTCAAAATAAACCTGCTACTAATCTAGACATAAAACCTTTCTCTTAGAAAACTCACCTCCCTTAAAAAAGCAGGGTAGCCACCTGTCCAATTGGGACCCAGACAGCCTGGTTTTCGGAAGGGCTGCCCGGGTAAAAACTGCCTGCCTGGTTTTCCAAATTAGGGGATTGAAGCAGAGATCAGTCAATCGCTGATCGCCATGTCATAGCCCCGCCCTGTGAAGCTACCCATCCCATGACTTTACTGCCCGCCCACATGACATCACTGCCCACCCCTCTGTCTGGCTTTCAAGCTGGGGAAAGATGGTAACCCTATAAAAAAGCATATGTCCCAACTGTCCTGACATTTGCAGAGCAGTCCCAATTCTGACAGTTCCTCCCAGATTCCTATTAAAATGTCCCGCATTTCACTTTGATCACCTGCACTGAAAAGCCAGAAAAAGTAACAAAGTTCCAAACTAAATGAGATAGTCAAAGAGCCCAGAACACTCAGTACCTGTACTTAGATACAATTGTAACAAATAAGATAAGCAGGTCTCTTGTGAGAACTGTGACATATAGCGTAAAGAGGAATTTCACCTTTATTAGCAAAACTCTGATTATACATAAAGCTCAACCCTAAGACCCCCAGAAGAGAGTCCAAACGTCCCATAACCCAAGTTAATATTTGCAAAATGGTATATGGGGTTGTGGCCACAAAATTAGTGTTAGAAAATGTAATCACGCTACATGTGCAAGATATTTTTGGCCCTCTTTACAATTTTCAAATTACAGCAGGCATGGAAAAGACTGTCAAAATGTCAAATAAGGCACCACTTGCTATATATTAGCCAGTCCTGTTGCTATTGCCACACATTGGCACAGCCTTTATTTTTACATCATACTTTAGTAAATCTAGAGAGAGAACAGAAGTATTTGTGGCAATATTTAATGAGGAATTGCCACAACCCTTCTGCCATCTTGCACTACTGCACTTTCTCTCCTTTGTTCCAACTACTGTAAGTCACAGGTCATGGGCACTATGTCCTATTTGCTCCTGCTAAAGACACCTCTAGAAATGTCATTAGTATTGAAAGTTCGACTTGACACAAAATATATAGGCCTCTTGTTGTTTAACATGCCATGATACCACAACGTAAAGGGTTTCACTATATTAGATTTGCTGTAAATATTGCTATATAACATAATATCTTTGGTGAGCATGCCCATCTCTCCATTTATCTTAAGTGGAATTGATATTTGATACAGCATTAATGTTTTTTCGCAGGCTTAGAGCATCAATTAACTTTGCCTTATCACTTCCTCCTGTAGTCTGCTATAACAGCAACAGCTTTCTGATAACCAAAGAAGCCATCAAAGGCTCGTTTTTCCCCTGGCCTGTTAAGCACAGCATAAATCACATATTAGGCTATGGGCAGATTCGGGGAGATTTAGTCACCTGGCGACTAATTGCCTTTTCTGCGGGGCGACAATCTCCCCGATCTGCCTTCTTCCTGCCTTCCGCCTGCTTGAATGAGAAAACACCAGCACAATGGAGGCAACTTCGGGCGATTTAGGAAATCGAAGTGCCGCAAGTGCATTGAGCTGGCATTTTCTCATTCAAGCAGGCGGAAAGCAGGAAGAAGGCAGTTCGGGCAGATTGTCGCCCCGCAGAAGAGGTGATTAGTCGCCAGGCGACTAAATCTCCCCAAATCCACCCCTACCCTTAAATATAAAGCTACAGTTCTTCAGTACAGGTATGGAACCTGTTATCCAGAATGCTTGGCACCTGGGGTTTTCCAGATAAGGGATTTTTCTGGATAACCATCTTAAAGCTGGCCATACATAGAGAGATCCACTTGTTTAGTGACGTTGCCTGATATGCCCACCGCGATATCGGACTTATCCGATCGTGGGTCCTAAGGCCTAACAATGAGAAGAATATAGGTGGCCGGATAGAGGACAGCATCAACAATCCAACAGGATTTTTAAACCCACCCAATCGACATTGGCCAGATATTAATTGGGGAAGCCTGTTGGAGGGCCCCATTCACAGCTCAATAAACTGTTGATTATATATATATATATATATATATATATATATATATATATATATATATATATATATATATAGTGACTAAAGTACCCCCTCTTGTAAAATATAAGGATATTATAAGTTACCAAGGAGATTCATGACCATATAAAAACACGAGGCTGAAGGGCGAGTGTTTTTATACAGGTCATGGAACTCCGAGTTACTCCGAGGTAACTTCTAATATCCTCATATTTTACAACTGGGGGTACTTTATTTATTATAATACACAAATTTCAGTGAGTCATGTGACAGAAATGACATCAGAACTCACCGTTTAAAACTGATGACATCAGAACTCTATAAAATCTACAGTCTGGTCATTTCCCTATGGGACCAGACTGTAAATTATATCCTTATAAACGGCGCGTTCTTGCGTCAGAACGTTTATAACTTAATGTGTCAGCAATTGTCATTGCTGAACTTTCCACACAGCTTTCACTCCAGCGCCCTCGTGTCTGACTTCCCCCACTTCCTTATTTGCAATGGCGCGCTCTCTCGCTCCTCCTATTCCAGTCACGATCCCTTTTACCCTCTCAAGGCTTGATCTTTCTAAAGCTGGCCATAGACGCAAAGATCTGATCGTACGAATCGAGGATTTGTACGATTTTCAAACCGTGTGTGGAGAGTCCCGACATTTTTCGTCCGGCGGAGATCGGTCGTTTGGTCGATCGGACAGGTTAGAAAATTTCTGTCGGCTGCCGATAATATCTCTGCGTGTATTGCCGATTGTACGATTTTCAGACTGTCACTAGCTTTGGTTGGACATAGATATCGTACGATTGCTGTCAGGGGCAGAACATTGCTGATCTTTTCTTTAACTAATCTGACTGATAAGACTTTGATCTGAATGGTTAGTGGCGGGTCGGGAGATGGGAAAGTCAGATCGTACGATGATTCGTACGATCGGATCTTTGCATCTATGGCCAGCTTTACGCCCCCTGTCCCTCTGAGGTCCTGCTTCATCTTCCGCTCCCATCCGACATCCATTTCCGTCTCGCTCACTCGCTCACTCTGTGCCTCTCTGATATCACCTGCTGCCCTCACCGTCCATGAATGAATCTCCTGGCGCATGTATAGCTCTTCACTTCTCTGCATTGCAACTGTAACGCTCTCCTCTCTCAGCCCTCCTCCCTCATTCTTAACCCGTCACCTCTCCTACAATGGTTTCTGCGTCCCCCCCCCACCATAAATCTCTGGTGTTGCTCCCACCCACCGGTCCTGAGCTCCTTTCTTCCTTCACCACTCTCCGTCTGCAGCATTATGCCATGGTGAATCAATGAAGCCAGTAAAAAAGGTACAAAAATGAAAGGGAAACAGACTAAATGTTGGCACTGTGCATATTAAAATAGAGCAAGACAGACACTGCATGCACACAGAAATGGTCATGTAACTCCTCTGTGACTTCTAATATCTGTATAAATTACAGTAGGGGGTGCATTATCCACTATATATAATGGGGATCTTAAGTCTACTAAAAAAAATTATTTCAATGTTAATTAAACCCAATAGGATTCTTTTGCCTCTAATAAGGACTAATTATATCTTAGATGGGATGAAGTACAAGATACTGTTTTATTACAGAGAATAAGGGAATTATTTTTAAAAACTGCAATTATTTCATTATAATAGAGTTTATGGGAGATTACCTAATTTGAAGGTTTCTGGATAACGGATCCTATACCTGTATATCCTTATGTGACCAAGTATTAGTCCGTATGACAGGCCTCCAAACAAGTCATTTGATGATGGTGAGGTTGTGAAGTCACATCAGAGAATATCATCCTGAGAATTAAGGTGGCTATAAACGTGCCGATAAAAGCTGCAGACAGACCGAGTCGGCAGCTAATTGACCTGCGTGTGGGCCCTATGACGGACAGACATCTAAAGCTATATAGGACAGTGTTGGGGCTCTAAAGAGCATGCCTTCTTGTTTCATTTCCATTAGCAGCTAGAACCTGATTTTTTCTGCAAGGGTGGGCCTGCTAAAAAGCGGTTGATATGGCTGCTGGATGAATCTGCGGGGTCCCCTACGGAGACCCAAACAGCACTGTATTTAGGTCTGGTACTTTTATAGCTGCTGCATCGTTGGACTCACCCTAAAGAGCATGGGGAACCAGTTTTAAGTCTAGGCACATAAGTTAAGAATGCTTGTACTAGATGGACGAAAGAATGGTGCAAACTCTAATTCCAGCCAAATTCTAAAAGCTAAAACCTAAAAGCTATCATTTTAATTCTACAATATGTATTAATATATTGAATACAGTTTAATAAACTTAACACACTGAAGGATACAGATTCTAGTGAATACTTAGTGTTTATCAAAACTGAATCAGAACACTTAAGTTCATGTGATTTTAAAAGGACAAGTAGCTTTGTATTTTAAAATCCCCTAAAATGACTCCAAAGCTTCCTTGTCTACGATGAAGCTCCGCCCCTGAGATCTCAGTCTCTTTTCGACGGTAAAGACTTCAAAGAAGTTCCTACTGGGCATGCTCACTGCCTCTGCTCCAATGGAAATCTAACAGGCAAAGGTATGGAGAAAGGTATGTTATTCTGGGGGCTGTTTAGATTAATTTTAGAGACAGAGAGAAAAAAATTAAAGGTTTACTTATTCTTTAAATAACGGAAGATGATAATCTTTAGTTAACTGTCATTATTTTAATATGCAATTTGGGATTGGGATTTGGTACAGTATTAAGGTGGCCATACACGGGCCGATAAAAGCTGCCAACAGACCGAGTTGGCAGCTTATTGGCCCGTGTATGGGGCCCCCCGAGGGGCTTCCCCGATCGAGATCTGGTCGAAAGTCGGCCAGATCTCGATCAGATGGGACTAAAAATCCTGTTGGATCGCAGCCGCATCTGTTCGTTGATGCGGACCCGCGATCCGACCGCCCGTTCCCATTAGTTAGGATCTGATCGTTGGGCCCTGGGGCCCACGATCGGATCAGCCAAATATTGCCCACCTCAAGGTGGGCATATCGGGGAGAGATCCGCTCGTTTGGCGACATCGCCAAACGAGCGGATCTCTCCGTGTATGGCCAGCTTTAGACATTTTTTTTTGCAGATTGGCCATGGAGTCAATGCATCCCCCAACATACAGAACATTTTGGCTACAGTTTTATCACAAAAAAAATCTATGCCTTTGTTATTTCTTGAGCTAACAGAACAAACAGGGAAATTGAAACTACTCCATGTTTGGTTTTTGTGAAGTGGATATTCCCAATGTATAAATAACTCACCTACATAATGGACGCCTGACACTGTCACAACATAGGGGGAAGGGAAGTTGCCTACTGGTATCTACCTAAGGACCAAACATGGTACAGCTTCAATTTCCATTTGCCCAGTTTAGCTCAAGAAATAACAAATAAAAAAATTAACATTATAATAATGATAGTTCAAAAGGTATGTTCAGTACAAGCCCTATTCATTGCACTTATATTGTACAGGAGAGTATACTGCCCCCTTAACTGTTCCAACATGAAATAAAGTGGAAGTACTTGCACTGGCAAATAAAAAAAAAACAGGGAACATTTGTTAATTAGATAATAATAATTAAGCTAATAGAGCAATTGCATGGGAATAAACATGAGCAGGACCTTTAGTTATCTATTGGGCCAAGAGAGAACATCTGGAAAACCTTGTGAATGATTTTACTCTGATATACTTGTGTACTAGAGACTCGTGTTTCATTCAGATGGATAGGAACAGGACATGCTGTGCAACAGGAGATCTTAATTTGCTTAATATCTTCTGTTAACATTTTCGTACACACAGGAGTTCATTGTAGTTGGACATTGTACAGTGCAACCAAAGAAATCCTGTGAAAACCGTCTGTCACAAAAGGCAGACCAAAAACAAAGACCCACCATTCTTATATATACATGATACATACAGTGGCAATAATGTACAAGTCTTCAGGCACTTCAAGCCCAGGTCTTTTCCAGTATATGTTTAACTGGAGCAAAAAAAACATATTTTATAAACTCTGTACACAGTGACAAAATAATTTTGGTGCATATTAAGTTCATTGCTATATAGCAAAACAAGGGTTTTTGTCGGCACAGCCATTAGTTAATTACGTTACTTATGATGTAGGGATAGATGTAGGGATATAATGGTAGAGAGATAAAAGTATTTCAATAGGCCTTTAAAGGGCAACCCATATAACTCTTGCTTAACTTAAAGGAGAACTAACCCCCCCAATAAGAAAATCTCCATCCACTAACCTAGATAGTCCCCCCTCCCTGCTTCCTCCCCACAAAGCACATTATTCCAAAAAGTGTCCCTGAATATCATGCTCACGTATCCATGCAGAGTGCAGCAGAGCTCATGGGCGCAATCTTCATCACCTTTGGTCTTATTCTGTAAGGGACTGCCGACACTGAGCTATTGGGGCATGCGCAGTTTTAGCCAGACTGCTTTTCGCGCATGTGCAGAAAAGTTCCCAAAAAGTGCCGAAGGGAAGGAGGAGGATCCAAAGAATACTGAAGATGCGGAAGATGGCACCAATGAGCTCTGCTGTGCTACTCTACATGGATACATGAACATGATATTCACGGAATAATGTGCTCTGTAGGGAGAAAGCAGGGAGGGGGGACTATGTAGTTAGTCGATGGGGCTTTTCTTATTGGGGGGTTTAGTTCTCCTTTAAAGTCCTTCTTTGCTTATGAGTAAAGCTGGCCATAGATGCAAAGATCTGAACGTTCAAATCCTCAAACAATTGTACTTCCCCATCTCCCAACCTGCCACTAACCTTTCAGATCAAATAAAGTAGAAAAAGAACAGATCAACCGATGTTCTACCCCTACAGCAATCGTAGGAAAGTTATGTCCGACAAAAACTGGTCACAGTCTCCCACTGAAGATCGTCAGATCGGCAATACACGCAGAGAAATTATCGGCAGCCAACAGAAATCTTCTAACCCAGGGGTCAGCAACCTTTACTATCAAAAAGAGCCATTTTGCCCCCCTCGTCCACTAAAGAAAAATAGTCTGGAGCCGCAAAACATAGCACAGCTTATAAACTTCTAACAGAATACAACAAACAGAACTGCAGTGTGTATGTGTAGGCCTACATTGAAATAAATTAAACACTGAATAGCCATATTAAAGCTCCATGCTGATCTTCCCTATCTTGTCTTGAGTGTGTATCACAAAGCAAGAGACCTGCGGCACAACTGATGCAATTGATTAAGTGATCAGTATTTATTCAGCTCACAAACAAAACTGCAACGTTTCGGGCCTCCACTGGGCCCTTTATCAAGGCTTGATAAAGGGCCCAGTGGAGGCCCGAAACGTTGCAGTTTTGTTTGTGAGCTGAATAAATACTGATCACTTAATCAATTGCATCAGTTGTGCCGCAGGTCTCTTGCTTTGTGATATACAATTTTGGGCTTTGGGCAGTATTGGGCCCGATATCTGAAGGCACCTGACACCAATCCGGTGATACAGACCTGGAATAGCACTCCAATTTTGGGATTCGATTCGTCTTGAGTGTGTGACAGCAGTAAGAACCATGATGAATCATATTGCTGCAGCTCAGTTTTGCCTGTCACACGTCTATACAGCCCTCGCACTTGCTGGCTGAGTGTGCGACCACGGTAAGCTAACCGCGGTCTCATACTCAAGAAGCCGGCAGCAGGTGCAATGGCTGTATAGATGACAAGACCGAGCCGCAGCAAGCAGGATGAAGAGCCGCATGAGGCTCCGGAGCCGCGGGTTGCCTACCCCTGTTCTAACCTTTCCGATCGACTGGAAGACCGATCTCCATGGGATGACAGATGTCGGGACTCTCCACACACGATCGGAAAATAGTACGATCGGATCTTTGCGTCTATGGCCAGCTTTAAGTAATAAAAGTGGTAAACAGGGATGCAAATAATCTAATGTCTAATAATCTTCACTAGACAGCTTTACTGCGACGTTTAACATTTTTAATTATATATAGAGAGAGGTTGCATTACTAAGGCTTAACAAAGAATAAGGCAAGAACTTTTGTGCATTATTTTTTTGGGGGGTAGCAGTTCAAGGCAACCATAGCCCTTTAGCAGTGGAAATCTGTGCCTCCAAAGATGCCCTAGTAACTCCCCATCTTCTTTTCAGCTGATTCACTGCACATGCTCTGTGCTGCTGTCACTTACTGCGCTTAGGGACTGGCACGCAATATACTTTAAATGTAGAATATGAAAGTCTTTATACAAGGCTGAGTATTTTCTGAAAAGATTGCCTAAAGCTCCCCATAGACGCGACGATTCTTCTTGCCGAACAACCGATTTTAGGGAAGCCCAACCAATCCTTCGAAATGATCGTGCGGTTAGTGGGATTCGAACGATTATACATCTTACGATTTTTCGGCTGACATCTGTCAGGAAATTGATCGGCCAGGTCAAAAAATCTTTGTCGGTCCCAGTGCAATCTATCTATGTTTGCAGGGCCAAGCAGGCAGCTCCCCTTTGTTTTCCTGGCAAATTGGTCTTTTTAGTTGATGGTAGATTCGTACGATCGTACGATCGTTCTGAGAAGATCGTGGTCTCACGATCAGGATCTGATCTTTTAAAAATCTCAACATCTATATATGGAATCTATATGGAATACATTTTTAGCCCTGTTTTTTTAGGGTCTAGAAAATGTTTAGAAAAAATTTTCAACCACATTTTTACAGGTTCATAAAACCTGTGTGAAATTTACTCATAGGAAAACATTTCCCTTGCAAAACAATTTTCACTTTTTCAAGGACTTGTATTGCACTGCCTCTTTATATTCTGAAGCCTGCCATTCTCACACCAGAACCCTTTTTTAAATAAATTCTCTATAATGATGATACTTTGCTATGCCTCAATGTAAGTAGCAATAAGTCAGAGTGAGTTACTTCAGCAGTTACTCAGCATCTTAGAACTTAAAAACAATGTTCCTCTCACACTCATCAAGGATTCCATATTGTGACTGTACAACACACCACTAAACAGGAGAAAGGCTAGAGTAATTAAATGATAGTTGCTTTACATTTTCCAATGGTAACAACTATGGACATACACAAACCTGGTCCATAATGAGAGAAAAATAACTGCCAACAAAAGCAGCTTCTACACCAGGATAATGCAAAGTATAAACATGTTAGCATGAGACTAAAATGGCTAAAATATATATGTACATCTGCTATGGAGAGAAATCCAAATGGAAGCATTCTAGTAAAAAACTGTCACGCAGTGGGGGTGTTCTATTTCCAGTTGACAGATACCGATGGCGTTTGTAAAATTCTAATTACACTGCACATGCTGCCATTTGTATGGTTAATATTCCATCTAGCACTTCATCAAAGATTGTAAATCATTATTTTCAGCCACAGAGAACAATGTACAAATTACCGTTTATTAACAAAGTACATTTTCTTTATCGAGGGCTTGCAAGCTGCTCGTTGTGTTGCGATGGAGTAGAGTGCTGAGTACACTTGATGCTCTTTATATAAATTATACAAGACAATTATGTTGTCATTGCTTTTACATTAAGTTCCAATGAGCAATTAGGAGTTAGTGAGTTCTTCATTTCGTTTCGGCTCAACAACTTGAATTGACTAGGTCTCTATGTCATGTATAGGCTGTAAAAGGAAAAATGATCTGGCAGCTACAAGTGTCTCAACAGACTGAATGCACTGCTGGATATTTTGATTTTGGTTGTTAGCCCAAATATTCAACCAATAAATGGCACAAACAGACAGAATTTATAGATATTATTATTATTATTATTATTATTATTAACATGTATTTATATAGCGCCAACATATTGCGATTTGCAAATGTATATAAATGCAGTTTCACTGAAGGTATTTTTACCACATAAAGACGATATGGTGCCATCTACCTGAGAAGGAAGAAAACTAAATTATTTATTAGCACTCTGTCTCAAAAGAGGATCCAGCTCACATAACAGAGAATGCAGAAGTGCACAGCCTCTCTGAAACAGCACAAAAAACCTTCACTTTCACTGTGTAAAAAAACCCAGGTTGTTACTAGGCCCACTGATTCGGCTGTTTCACTTTCACATAAAAACCCCAGGTTCAGCGTCGGACTGGGGGGCCCAGGGCCCATCGGGCCTGCAGACTCAGGGGCCCCCCACACCATCCCCTGAGCCCCCCAGCTTCAAAGTTGCCTCAGCACCTCCAACCCCCGGAGCACATGCGCGGACAGTTCTAAAACCACTCATACTTGAATCCATGCATATAAACTAACGGCTGAATAACTGGTTCTGTGAGCACATTTTTGCTTTTTTTTTTAGTGTACATGTATGGGACCTGTTATCCAGAAAGCTTAGGAACTGGGATTTTCTGCATAAATAATTTGGATTTGCACACCTTAAGTCTACAAAAAATAATTTTAGGATTAAATAAACCAAACTGGATGGTTTTTGCCTTCAAAAAGAATTAATTATTTTTAGTTGGGATCAAGTGCACAGTATTGTTTTATTACTACAGAGAAAAGGGAAATTAGTTTTAAAAATGTGTATTATTTTATTATAAGGGAGATGGTATTCCCCTGATTCAGAGCTGTCTGGATAACGGTTTTCATACCTGTATTATGATGTCCAAGGTTGACAATAAAAACGTGCCTTGTGAAAAAATTCCTGCCCCCTGGTGTTTTTTTTTTTTTATTAGATATTCATAATAACTGAGCCATTATATGCGGACAAGCGGATATTCAGTTCTTATACACCTACCCTTTCACTGTGGGTACCTGGAGTAACAGAAGCACATTTTTTTGCATAAAAATGCAAATCCATTTTCTGTTTCTCTCTATATCAATACCTTTGCAAAATTAGGGCCATATGGGCAACAATGGTATGGCGGTTTGGCTAAATAGCAGGATCACAGGAGAACTTCACTGATATGTGTTCCACCAATGGACACTAAGACAGCTGTGATAAACACAAACTGACTATTCACCTATTATGGTTTTGATTGAAGAGAATTCTAAAAAGCTGTCCTGTCTAGATGATTCATCTGTCTTCAGAAATATATTCAATTCTCAACAATGCAGAACAGCTTACAACATATATAAATTGTTACACTTAATTGATTAGAGGAGTGAAGGACATATTCTTTCATCCTTCAGTTAATAATTGGTAAATTAAGGATGCGTACAGGTTATAAGAGAACACTCTATCTAGAAGATTCCAGTTAATGAATCACACAGTGTAATATTTACCCTACATTATAACCACTGACTGTCAGGAAAGAGTCGTTAACATCTGATGCCCAAACAACTCTACTCTAGAATTCTACTCTTTAGGGCTCATTAAAGAAACTCCAAATGAGTTAAGGAACTCATGCAGGGTTTTGAGGCAAAGGCAAGAGCAATCATCAATCAAGTTTCCTGAGTTTTTCTGACCCAGAACCACATACATGTGATCCAACTTCAACCCACACACCCACATTGCCCCTGATGTTTCTCCCTGCTCAAACCTATCCAAACAAGTGCCTTCCTGTAGTAGAAAGCACTGAAAGTCTCTGTAAACGGAATTGCAGGCATGGGAGCCTTAAATGATATTCAAGATCATTGAGTTAGCTCTGTTTTATGTCTTTTACAGTAATTGTCTACAACCTTCCCTACTACCACAAGCTGGGTATCCACAGACAACCAGCACAGTCAGGACATCAGGGATTTTCATCCAAATCTGAACCAATTTGCAGGTATTTGTTGGTACCCAACTCTATCCCACAATCCTCAAACATACAGGTTTAACTGGCTCCTGTGTGTGTGAATATAACAGGGACCTTCGACAAAGGAGATTTGTCACCCATGGTAAATAGGCTAGCCGCAATTTGAAGTTTAGACACAGGGAAGGAATTTTCAGAAGATCTGTCACCAGCGCAGATTTACCTTGGATTACATACCACCCCTGGAATCGTGCCGCCCTAGGCCCGGGACTTTGTGGCCTTGCCACAAATCTGGGCCTGGGTGTCTGTACTATATATTTAATATACATTAATAAAATAAATCATCACTTGAGCTTCTGAATGTTTTCTTTCTTTACCTTCCTCTGGGGGTTGAAACATATGTATTAAAGGAGACATATAGGAAAAATGAAACCCCCCAAATTTAGTAGGCAATAATGTATACTATATGGTGCTGGTTTTACTTTTGGCTGTAAAGTAATATTGCCTTCAAGTTAGCCCCTTTATTTGAGATCCCCATAGATGTTCTCTGGTCCCTGTTGGGAGTGTCCTAATGGTTCCTGCCAGAAGCACAGTAGGAGGGGATAGCCAATCACAGCCCTGCAGTTGCACAAGCAAACGGGGGCTTCAGTTCCCTATCAGGTCAGCCTAGCTGCTGCACAGCCTGGGAAAGGAGGCAGCAGGAAGTGGAACAGATGGGAAGGACTTGTAGGGTTTTTAGCAGAAATTTCAATAAAGTAACCAGAAACACAACTTTTTAAAGCACATTCCTTCTATATCTAACAAAATTGAATGCACTGACACATTCTTGATTTTTACATAATATGTCTCCTTTAATGTCTTTATCACTCTTTGAATGTCACAAACTAACTCGATATGGTAATCTACAGATATTCAATCGCAAGCAATCTGATGTCTTTGCGGATTCTTCCGTCATCCTGCAAACCCGCCACAAGCCCACAGTATATGTGTCCTTCATACTGAGTATTATTTTCACTAATATTCTAGATTAAGCTAATGATTATGGCAAACCTCTGCCCCAGACAATTTACATTCAGAGCCAATTTACTTTGCAATGTTCCAAGTTCATTCCAGCTGACATCCAGAGCAGCTGACTAATTTCTGTGATTAAGTGGTGGATGATAGTCTGTTCTGCGCTGCTCTCTGCTAAGACTCGGCAAAGGTCCAGGGAAACCTTTTACATCCTTATAAGCATATTAGAGGAGCTGAAGCAATCATGCTTAGCACACAGCCAGGCTTCACAAATACTTTCAAAACAAATTAGTGAAACAAGAAGTGCAATACAGAATGCTCCTAGACAAGAACTTCACCCAAATTTCACACATGCTTAGAACACTAGCTAGAAGACACGCTTACATGGGGTGTGGGGGTGACATTAGGTTGTGGGTTAAGACTGCTGCCAGGATCAGCTTCTGGGGTATTTAAAGTCATCATCCGCTCAAGAATCTGTATTGACGTGGGATGAGTGACTAACTAAACAAACAAACAAAAAGGGGAAACGGGGGGAAAGGGAGCAAATAAAGTTAGGGACACTTTTTATGGATAAGAAAAGTGCAGTAGAAAATATTGGCCAGTGTAAAGCTATTCAGAAGAAGGAAATAACTACTACTACTGAACCCTTACTGTTTGGAAAACCCTCCCAGAAAGTAATTAAAATATTCTTTAATTTGGTAAACATCACTTCTGCCTATTCTCCTCTTTAGGCTTTGGCTTGGGTTATGCACAGATCATCAATACAGATCACCAATACGATGGTGATACACCAGCACGTCATCACTGACATCTAAATGTCACCCCCCTAAAGAGTAAGTTCTATGGATGGAAAATGATAGCCTGAAATCCCATAACTTAAAGTGGACCTGTCACCCAGACACAAAAATCTGTACAATAAAAGTCCTTTTCAAATTAAACATGAAATACAATTTCTATTTTTTATTAAAGCATTCATAGCTGTTGTAAGCTCATTTAAAAATCTCAGCTGTCAATCAAATATTGTCTGCCGCTCCTCTATGCCATGGGCATGGATGTTACTGCTCTCCACATATTCCCCCATTCTATTTACCATTTAACTGTGTAGCCAGGGCATGGGGGATGGACATTGGGTCCCCCATTCTGGTAAACAAACAGGATTCTGAGATGATGGAAGGCTTACCTTAATAACAGTGTCCATAAAATGGCTGCTGCCTGCTTGCTATAATTTTGAAATCCCAGACTGAAGGAAACAAGATTCAAATAATTTATATAGTGTAATTAAAGTTAATTTTGCTTGACTAATGTGATTAAATAGGATTTTGAATATTTTTTTTGGGTGACGGGTCCCCTTTAAACAATTGGCAATTCTATTCTTCTGCACAAAAAATATTTTAATATCTGAGGAGTGGAGAAGGGGGACAGTACACAAATAAATAAAGCCCACTTTTTAATGCATCAGCAAGTAAACAATAAGCATTGAGCTTGGGAGTTTAAGGTTTTCACGTTACTGTAAAACTGGAACAAGTGAAAGCAAAACCAGGCCATTTCATAGCACATCAGTATGAGTGTCAGAAAGTGGAAGGATACCAGGAAAAGCAAGTAACAGAGCCATTATCCAGAAAGCTCCAAATTACAGGAAGGCCATTTCCAACTCCATTTTAAGCTTTTTTTTTTTTTCTTTTAATTTGTGATGCATGGAATCCACTATTCGGAATGCGGCCGAATCCTTGGTGGAAGATTCGGCCGAATACCGAACCAAATCCTAATTTGCATATGCAAATTAGGGGCAGGAAAGGAAAAAGTGAGAAAAATTCTTGTTTTGTGATGAAAACACAAAACAAGATTTTTTCTCACGTGATTTCCCTACCCGCCCCTAATTTACATATGTAAATTAGGATTCGGTTTGGCCAGGCACATGGATTCGTCTGAATCTGAATCCTGCTGAAAAAGGCCAAATCCTGGCCAAATCCCGAACCGAATTATGGATTCGGTGCATCCCTACTTTTAATGCTCTCCTTTTTCATTGTAATAATAAAACAGTACCTTGTATTTGATGACAACTAAGATGCATGAATCCATAATGGTGGCAAAACAATCCTGATGAGTTTATTTAATGTTTAAAAAGGGAGGAGGGGGTCATTCTTCCACTGTATAGAGCACTTGTAAGGCCCCATCTAGAATATGCCGTACAGTTTTGGTCTCCATCACTCAAACAGGACATTATTGTATTAGAGAGGGTACAGAGAAGGGCAACTAAGCTGGTAAAAGGTATTGAAAATCTTAGCTATGAGGAAAGACTGGCCAAATTGGGGATGTTCACGCTGGAGAAGAGGCGCTTAAGGGGTGATATGATGACTATGTATAAATATCATCATCATCATCATCATCATCATTTATTTATATAGCGCTGTCAAGATACGCAGTGCTTTACTGCAGTTATAGCAAACAGGGAATAAATGGTGGATAACAGACAAGGATTACAGAATACAATAAGGTTTACAAACTAAAAGGTTAGGGTACAATTGAGACATTAGGATTGTATAAACAATTTGTCATTTTTGATACAGCAATGATTAATTAAGGTACATCGAATAGGCCTCTTTAAACAGATGGGTCTTTAAGGAGCGCTTGAAACTTTGGAAGGAAGGGGAAAGTCTGACAGCTTGTGGCAGAGAGTTCCAGAGAAAAGCAGAAGCCCGAGAGAAATCTTGTAGACGAGAATGGGCAGAAGTGATCAGAGGAGAAGTGAGGCGAAGATCAGAAGCAGAGCGTAGGTTTCGTGAAGGAGTGTATTTGGAGATTAGAGATGAAATATAGGGAGGGGTTTCTTTATTAAAGGAGAAGGAAAGCCCCAGGGCGCAAAACCCCTCCCCCTCCCCTCCGTTGCCCCCCCTCCCTCCTCCCCCCTGGCCTACCTGTCCCCCTGGGCAAATGCCCCTAACTTGTTACTCACCCCTCTGCGCAGGTCCTGTCCACGGAGTTCGCAGTCGCCATCTTCTCCCACGCGAGTCTTCCTGCGATGACCGGCGATTTCTGGCGCATGCGCAGTAGGAACAGTTACCGGTACGGCTCTACTGCGCATGCGCCGAATGTCACGAATGTCGGAAAACTTCGTAACATTCGGCGCATGCGCAGTAGAGCCGTACCGGTAACTGTTCCTACTGCGCATGCGCCAGAAAACGCCGGTCATCGCAGGAAGAAGACGCGCGTGGGAGAAGATGGCGACTGCGAACTCCGTGGACAGGACCTGCGCAGAGGGGTGAGTAACAAGTTAGGGGCATTTGCCCAGGGGGACAGGTAGGCCAGGGGGGAGGAGGGAGGGGGGGCAACGGAGGGGAGGGGTTTTGCGCCCTGGGGCTTTCCTTCTCCTTTAAGGGCCTTGAATGTGAGTGTAAGTAATTTGAATTTGATTCTAGATGAGATTGGGAGCCAGTGAAGGGACATGCATATGGGAGCAGCTGATGTTGAGCGGCGAGCTAGATGAATGAGTCTAGCGGCCGCGTTTAGAATAGATTGGAGTTGTGAAAGGTGACTTGTTGGAATACCTGTGAGGAGTAAGTTGCAGTAATCAAGGCGGGAGATGATGAGAGACTGAATCAGTGTTTTAGTTGATTCTGAACTGAGATAGGGTCGTATTCGAGCAATGTTGCGCAGTTGAATACGGCAAGATTTTGCAAGTGTTTGAATGTGTGGTGAAAAAGATAGATGAGAGTCTAAGATGACTCCTAGGCAGCGTGCCTGTGTGGTGGAATGAAAGGTGGTGTTATTTACGGTGAGTGATATCTGAGGGACAGGGGAAGATCTTGGAGGAAATATGATGAGTTCTGTTTTAGAAAGGTTCAGTTTCAGGTGGCGCTGAGACATCCAGGAGGAGACAGCAGAGAGACAGTCTGTGACATGGGAAAGGACAGAGTTAGAAAGATCAGGAGTAGACAAGTAGAGTTGGGTGTCATCAGCATAAAGGTGATACTGAAGTCCAAATGACTGAATGAGTTTTCCTAGTGAAGTTGTATAGAGCGAGAACAGCAGGGGGCCAAAGAACAGAGCCTTGAGGAACTCCAACAGAGAGTGGGAAAGTAGTAGAAGTAGAGTTAGAGAAGGAAACTTTAAAGGAACGGTCAGACAGATAAGATGTAAACCATGAAAGAGCAGTGTCCCGAATGCCAGATGAGTGTAGAATGTCAAGGAGGAGTGTGTGGTCAACTGTATCAAAGGCTGCAGAGAGATCTAGAAGGATTAGAATGGAATAATGACCTTTAGACTTTGCCAATAGAAGATCATTGGTTACTTTGGTGAGTGCAGTTTCAGTCGAGTGTGATGGGCGGAAGCCAGATTGCAGGGGGTCGAGGAGGGAGTTGTGAGTGAGATGCTGGATCAGGCGTTTGTAAACAAGCCTTTCTAGTAATTTGGATGCGAATGGAAGAAGGGAGACCGGTCGATAGTTAGTGGGAGTGCTGGGATCAAGGGAAGGTTTTTTGAGGATAGGAGTGATTAGTGCTTGTTTGAATAATGATGGAAAGGTACCAGTAGAGAGTGAAAGATTGAATAAGTGGGTAAGTGCAGGAGAGAGTGTGTCAGAGATTGGGTGGAGAAGGCGAGAGGGTATGGGGTCAAGGGAGCAGGTGGTGGGTTTTGAGCTGGCTAGAAGTTTGCTAACTTCATCTAGAGTTGCAGGGGTGAAGGAGTGCAAAGTAGATGTGAGTGGACTGCACGTTGGTCTGAGATTGTTGTCGGACGGTATGCTCAGCCTAATGAGATCGTTTTTTTCATTAAAGAAATGAGCAAGGTCTTGGGCGGTAACATTAATAGGTGGAGGTGGTGGAGGGGGGCATAGGAGTGAGTTAAATGTGGCAAACAGCTGCTGTGGTTTGGAGGACATAGTAGATATTAGATAAGAGAAGTATTGTTCTTTGGCTAATGATAGAGCTCGGTTATAGCAGGAGAGCATGAATTTGAAGTGGATGAAGTCAGGATCAGTTTGTGACTTTCTCCACCATCGCTCAGCTGATCTACTAGAGAGAGAGAAGCTGCGATATTGGGACAGGAGAGAGTATTAATATGAGATATGGATTGTGCTGATACTGTTGATAATTGTTGTGGTTCAAAGGCATTAAGGTTTCTGTACGTGTGGGTAGAGAGAGATGGTTGTGAAGGTGCAGGTGAAAGCAGTATCTGAAAGGAGAGTAGATGATGGTCAGACAGAGGGTAGGGAGAGTTAATTAAGTTGTATGGGCAGCATGAGTGGCAGAATATAAGGTCAAGAGCATGACCCTCGATGTGGGTAGGTGAGTCGGTCCACTGAGAGAGACCAAAAGAAGCTGTTAGAGAGAGAAGTTTAGAGGTGGCAGCAGAATCAGAGTTGTCAATGGGGATGTTGAAGTCCCCTAAAATGAGAGCAGGTGTCTCACTGGAGAGAAAGTATGGAAGCCAGGCAGCAAAGTGATCCAAGAAATATATAAGGGGATCATATAATAATCTCTCTAATGCTTTATTTACCAGTAGGTCTTTCCAGCTGACACGAGGTCACCCATTCCCGATTAGAAGAAAAGAGGTTCCGCCTAAATATTCGCAAGGGGTTTTTTACAGTGAGAGCTGTGAAGATGTGGAATTCTCTCCCTGAATCAGTTGTACAGGCTGATACATTAGATAGCTTTAAGAAGGGGTTGGATGGTTTTTTAGCAACTAAGGGAATACAGGGTTATGGGAAATAGCTCATAGTCCAAGTTGATCCAGGGACTGGTCCGATTGCCATTTTGGAGTCAGGAAGGAATTTTCCCCCCTCTAAGGCAAATTGGAGAGGCTTCAGATGGGTTTTTTGCCTTCCTCTGGATCAACTGGCAGATAGGTAGTTAATAAAAAAAAAAAAGGTTGAACTCGATGGACATGTGTCTTTTTTCAACCTTACTTACTATGTTACTATGTAAATTATTGTTTAGACTGATGGTTTGGAGATCCATATTACAGAAGGTCCTTTATATAGAAAACATCAGGCTCAAAGCATTCCAGATTACTGTTCCTATAACTGTGTACAGGTATGGGATCTGTTATCTAAAATTACTAGAACGTAAGGTCCATGGCACATGGTGGTGGCTATGGTCAGTGGCATAACTATAGAGGAACCAGACCCTGCTTCCTCCATAGCTGATAAAAAAAACCCCTCCCCAGCCGCTCCCTCTTGCTGGCGAGGAAGGGGAAAGCAAGTTGGGCAGGTGTGGGCGGAGTCAGGATGGGTGTGGGTGGGGCAGTGGCGGGATGGGAAGGGGGCAGAAAATGGGGATGAGAGTGCAACGGGCCCCTCTGAAGATTTTTTTCAGGGGTGCCCGGCGCACTCTAGTTACGCCACTGGCTATGGTTTTTTAGCTCTTGGGGATAAAAAAAACAAAAATGTCCATAAAAACTATAATTTTACTTGTATGCAATGTGCCTGTTATTTGTGTATCCACAAATGTGCATTTTCTTGTTGAAATCTGCCCCTTACATGTGAGCAATTCGTGTTTGCCAAATTACACTGATATAGTCATTTGGTCAATGGTTGATCTTGGGCATCTCAACAGAGCTGTGGTAGTTGTCACAGGTCAGCTCCAATACTCACCATATGGACATATGATGAAAAACTGTGGTTGAGACTGCCTAAACAGGCTCACCATATTGCTCTGTGTACAGTCCTTTACAGGGAGGACCTACAGTAAGATCTGCACATGCCCTCTGACAGGTGTCCCTGCATTAAAATGCAATAGTGCAGTTACCCACAGCAACTAGTTAGATGTTTGATGGTATCTTCTAATTTTTAGCAGTTTGATCAAAACTTATTGTTGATTGGTTTAACGTTTTCTTTAGTCAATAAGCGCCGAGGTCAATAGCTCAAATTGATAGCGGTTTATCGGTTTATTGAATAAAAAGTATTTTAAAGAATTTTTTTGGCTTTAGTCAGCTTTATTTTCCATTTGTTCTTTTAAAGGGGACCTGTCCTATCTTATCATGTTAGTCAATCAAAATGGACTTTAATTGCACTGTACAAATTATTTGAATTTTGTTTCCATCAGTCTGGGAATTAATAATTATAGCAAGCAGGCAGGAGCCATTTTGTGGACACTGTTAAGCCTTGCATCATCTCAGAGTCTTGTTTGTGCACCAGAATGGTCCATGATGTCCATCCCCATGCACTGGCTACAAAAATTAAACGGTTAAAAAAAATTCTTTGGATTTCATGTTTAATTCGAATACATTTTTATTATACAGCTTTTTATGTCTGGGTGACAGGTCCACTTTAAGCAAAGTGCCTCCAAATATCCCTTTACAAGAAGCTAATAATGTCACTAAATAAGGTTTGAATATGTTACCTTACAATAGATGATGTGTTGTATCAATAAATAATATTATTAACACAGTTCAGCAGAAGCTGATCAATACTGCTGCACTGAGAGACACATTCCCTGAACAGAAAACTCAAAACCCTTTCATCCTTGGCGTTGGCTGGCAGTATCTGTGCTCTGGACAGCCAATCTATTCCCTCACTGCGGAGCTATTCACTCACTACGTTCAGGCATATATTTCTGCAGAAAAGAAAATTTCAAATGTTAATTTTTTTTTTTAAAAAAAAGGGGAATTCTAAACAAAATATGTGCCATATACCACAAAGGAGCTAACATTTAAAAAAATGATGCTAACTGAAACTCAATGCAATTTAAAATATAAATAAGGTATGGTATATATAGTGGATAATGTACCCCCTACTGTAATTTATAAAGATATGTCACAGAGGAGTTATGTGACCATATAAAAGCACGAGGCCGAAGGCTTTTATACAGGTCACATAACTCCTCAGTGACTTCTAATATCTTTATAAATTTCAGTAGGGGTACATTATGCATTATAATCTACATTTTGTGTGAAATGTCGGGAGAGAAGTGGAGTGGTCGGCGGTGTTCAATTTGAACGCGGTAGCGGCAAATTCGAATGCTTGGTGTCAAATTCGGACGCGCTGCAGTTCGGCAGACGGGGACCCCTGTAATAAACGTCGCATTCTGACATCAGAACGCGCCATTTATAAGGATATAATTTACTGTCTGTTACCTAGGGAAATGACCAGACTGTAGATTATAATAAGATATATATTATAATTATAATAAGGTATGGTGCAACATTCCTCCACAGGGAGATTATTACAGAAAGAATTTTCATCCATGTTTGCTTCAAAAGGAGCAGCCTTCTGGTCAGAAAAGTTGGAAAATCTAACATGGCAGTCAACTGCCCAAAGTCTTGCACTTGATCTGATCCTTCTGAAAATCAGGGCATGTACTAGCCAATCATGCACACCATGTGAGTACTACAACTACTCCCACATTATTAAAGGGCTTATTCACCTTTAAATTAACTTTTAGTATGCTGTAGAGAGTGCTATTCTGAGACGATTTGCAATTGGTCTTTGTGTTTTATTATTTGCAAGTTTTGAATTATTTTTCTTATTGCAGCAGCTCTCAAGTTTGGAAGTTCAGCAGATATCTGCTTGCTAGGGTCCAATGTAGTGAGGATTGCTGAAATAGAAGCCATAAAAAGTAGCAATAAGGAAATTGTAGCCTCACAGAGGAATAGTTTTTTTCAGTGACCCCATTCGAAAGCTGAAGGAAGGAAGGTAAATAATTCAAAAACTATATAAAAAAAAAATAATGAAAAAACAGCAAAGCACAAGTCAAATATAATCTGACATAGAAGCTGATACAGCAAGACTGATTAATAATCAGAATATGCAGACTGCACTAGGTCTGCGGATACAAATCTCTACACGGTCACCGGCTGTTAAAGGGAAACAAACAAAGCTGCTCGAAGTCAGGGAATTAAGGTGGGGGGGCTTTGAAAGTATGATCAGTTTCCCTGCAGAGTAGTTAGGGACTGTCTGAAGTTTCCTATCTGCAGCTGTCAGAGCAAGAAAAACGAAGGGGAAATTTCACTGCATACAGTCAGGTTTATTATAAAAAGGAAGACATTTTTTAATTGAAGTATATTGGAGATAATTTTCTTTTTCATTAAAGTAAAAATGGTATTTTATTTTTTTGCCTTTACATCCCCTTTAACAGAATGTGCACCTTTAGAACTGCAGCTACATTTTGTACATTTACCAAAGCTACAGATAATACAGTTCAACTACATCTGCACTGCACAACTTTGTCGCATGTCACACAGCCATGGTCAGACATAATGTAAATACAGGTATGGGACCTGTTATCCAGAATGCTCGGGACCTGGGGTTTTCCGGATAACGGATCTTTCCGTAATTTGAGTCTTCGTGCCTTAAGTCTACTAGAAATTAATTTAAACATTAAATAAATCCAATAGGCTGGTTTTGCTTCCAATAAGGATTAAGTATATCTTAGTTGGGATCAAGTACAAGCTACTGTTTTATTATTACAGAGAAAAAGGAAACAATTTTAAAAAAATTGGATTATTTGGATAAAATGGAGTCTATGGGAGCCATTCCGTAATTCAGAGTTTTCTGGATATCGGGTTTCCGGATAAGGGATCCTAAACTTGTATCACACTCGACACAGCACAGAAGTGTTCAGCTGTAACCTTATCTGTGCCGATTATTATTATACTTTACTTAAACATATTTTGCAGATCTTTACAGAGAATATATATCTTTCACATCAGTCTTTGCCCCAGTGGGGCATACAGTCTACGTCCTTATCCATTTCCTGCACACTATGGTCAATTTTTATCAGGAGCCAATTAAACTTTCACTGTGTTTTATTAACCAATACACATTCCCTAGAGTGCCCCTGTTGGACCTGTGGGGTGGGCACCAAGTGTAAGAGATGAAGAGACAATGAGCATAGAAGAAAGGCTGGGCAAAATTAGCTAATAAGACATTATAAAAAAGGGATGTTCTACTTGAGAACCCACATTTGGTTGTTGGTTGGATACTGTACAGCAATAGAAATAAACTCGCAAGTTGAATATTTCTGATGCATGTCATACAAATATCTAAAAATGGGTACACAATGTAGCATATACAAATTATATTTTATCAATAATATTTTGCCTAAACAGGCCTTGTGTAACCCAATGCAAATGTCTTTTCTTCCCAGACCTATACATGGAAAGTGTGCAATCTCACAGCTGCCATTTAGCTACAAAGACACTGAGAGAATATATTGCTCATACATGAAAAATCATTCTCTGATGAATTCAAAGGAAACAACTGAATAAATCATTTTTCATTTGCGAACCACAATCCACCCTTTTTTATTGCTAGAAATAATTAATCATCAAGGGAATTCCCTCAACCTCTTTTCACCTTAAAAGATGCTATACAGCAAACATCATTAATCTAGCAAACTCTGCTAAGCTACCTTTTATATTACATATTAGTCAACAAAAAACATATCCAGGTATGGGATCCATTATCTGGAAACTCATTATCCAGAAAGCTTTAAATTATGGTACGCAGTCTCCCACTGACTCCATTTTAATCAAATAATTCAGATTTTTAAAATTGAATGTTATTTTCTCTGTAATAATAATAATAATAAAACAGTTACTTGTACTTGATCCCAACTCATATATAATTAATCCTTATTAGAGGCAAACCCTATTGGGTTTATTTAATGTTTAAATGAATTTTACAATTTGATGGTATCACATCACGATAACCATTAAATAATCATAATTTTCAGTTGGTTAAAGCATGGAATATTACAGCTCACAGGCATTCTGATGAAACTGCACCATCACCAGGTCTATGGCAAAATTTTAGGGGCAACATGGTGCCTTAGGCCACATCACAATGGGGACTGGGCAAGAGACTCAAACAGCTATCAAAATCTCCTTCACCCAGTCCCCAGCACAGCTCAATTTTGTAGGAGATAGTGTGGGAGGTGCAGATGTGCCCTTGACTGTCACTCCCTGACACATCAGCAGTATTCCCTCTACATTTTACACACAAATGTTGAAGCCAAAGCAAATAAAAACTTTGCAAGAAAATGTTAAAATGTTAAAAACAAAAAACTGTATTTTTTTTATTTTACCTGCAGACCTCTCTGGATACACATTTTTTTAATGTGGGACCTGTTATCCAGAATGTTCAGGACTTAGGGATTTCCCTATAACGTATCTTTCTGTCACTTAAATCTCCATACCTTAAGTCTACTAAAAAAAACATTTAATAAACCCAATAGGCTAGTTTTGCCTCCTTATGTAACGATAACTGGTGGTCTAGTGGGGCAGCCAGGACATCCGCTGGCATCTGCTTAGCAGAGAGCTTTACCCGAATTGAAAGGCGACGGTTAAAGGCAAAAGCGTAAGCTCAGCTGTGACCAGAACCTTGGCATCTGTTTGGGTTTTGGGAAATTATATATTATATATTAATTATATTTTAGTTTGAATCAAGCACAAAGTACTGTTTTATTATTACAGAGAAAAAGGAAATCATTTTTAAACATTTTAATTATTTGGATAAAATAGGTTCTATGGGAGCCTTCCCGTAATTTGGAGTTTTCTGGATAGCGGGTTTCCAGATAACAGATCCCATACCTGTACAAAAGGAGAGTTTGTGTACTCACCGTTAAATCTCTTTCTCTTCAGTCGCTTGGGGGACACAGGGACAGTGGGGTATAGCTGGAACCACTAGGAGGCAGGACACAATAAAAAAAATAGAAACTTGATCCCTCCCACTCCTGCTATACCCCTCCTCTGTAGGCAGAGACACTCAGTTCGTACCAAAGGAGAAACAGGAGATTATTAATAATCAACAGAAAAACTGATAACTAATTACAAGAAGAACAGATGGTTGAGTCAACCAAGTCTGAAGCCAAGAGAAGGCCTCTATCCAGGGAGGGAAGCCCTGTGTCCCCCAAGCGACTGAAGAGAGATTTAACGGTGAGTACACAAAATCTCCTTTTCTCTAGGTCTGCTTGGGGGACACAGGGACAGTGGGGATGTACCAAAGCTGTCCCCTGAATCAAGGGCGTGAAGTAGAGGCCTACGTGGAACCAGCCACTGCTGCCTGAAGTACCTTCCTGCCATAGCGGGTGTCAGACGCCACAAGGTGCCAAACTGGTAAAATTTGGCTAAAGTATGGCACATTGCAGCCTTGCACAATTGTTCCGCTGAGGTTTGGTTTCGAAAAGCCCAGGATGCATTCATTCCTCTGGTAGAATGTGCCCTGATTGAGTCTGGGGGAACCTGACCCTGTGATGAATAGGATCTCTGTATGGCCTGTTTAATCCATCGGGATATGGTGGTCTTAGTAGCTGGTGTGCCTCTGAGAGGGCCTGAGGAAAGGATGAACAAGGAGTCCAATAGATGGATGTCCTCGACCCGGTGCAGGTAAAATTTGAGGGCCCTAATGGAGTCGAGGGTGTGCAGTGCCGCTTCCTTCGCATTGGAAAGGGATGGGCAGAAGGTAGGAATCGTAATTTCCTGGTTGAGGTGGAAAGCGGAATCCACCTTGGGAAGAAAAGAGGGAGAAGTATGAAGTACTGCCCTGTCGTTGTGGAAGGTCAACTGAGGAGACCTACAGGAGAGGGCAGAGATCTCAGATACTCTCCGTTCTGAGGCAATAGCCAGCAGAAAAAACTGTTTTACATGTGAGCCACTGAAGTGGAATAGAATCCATAGGCTCAAAGGGAGTGTGTTGCAGGGCACGTGGGACTAGTGTTAAGTCCCAATTGGGCACCGGTGAAAGTACCGGGCGCTTTATGTGGGCCATTCCCTGAACAAAAATCTTAACTTTGGGGAGCAAGGCGAGACGTCTTTGGAACAGGATGGAAGTGCCGAAAATTTCAGCGATCCGAGGGGCATGTTCAGGGACAGTCCTTCCTGTATAAGGCCAGAAGGTGTGGAGTGGAAAACTTCAGTGAATTGAAACCATTACGTTGGCACCACCAATGGTAAGTGGACCAGACCCGATGGTACGTCTAGGCAGAGACCGGATTGCGGGCTGCACGCATGGTAGAATGACAGCGTCAGAGAACCTGGTAGAATGACAGCGTCTGAGAACCCCTTCCGTCTCAGGATTGGGGTTTCAGTAGTCATGCCATCAAATTGAGGTTGGCAGGACAGTGGTGAAGGATTGGACCCTGAGAGAGAAGGACCAGGATGAGAGGCCAAGGTTCCTCTACTGAGAGATGTACTAGATCCGAGACCCAGGATCGACGGGGCCATGTTGGAGCTATGAGGATGAGAGTAGTGTGTTCTCTCTGAAGCTTCTTGATCGTTCTTGGAATGAACGCGAGATGGAAGTCCCAGGGAGAGGTGAGGGCGTCTGCCGCCAGAGGGTCCCTGGACCTTGCAAAGAAGAGAGGAACTTTACAATTGTGACCTCTGGCGTCCCCCATCTTTGAGTGATCTTGTGGAAGATGTTGTCCTTTAGAGGCCACTCGCAGGGATCTAGGGATTGTCTGCTGAGATAATCTGCTTCCCAGTTTAAGAGACCTGGAATGAAGATGGCTGACAGGCGAGTCGGATTGCCCGTATCTCAAGAAGGTTGATGTGAAGACATCGTTCCGATAGAGACCAGCGACCCTGCGCTGACCGACCATCTGCACTACTCATATACTGATGCACTGCTCCCCAACCGGAGAGGCTTGCATCTGTGGTAAGCAGTTGCCATTGTGGATCCCCTAGGGGTCTGCCCCTGGTCAGGTGACTGGTTTGCATCAACCAGACAAGAGAGACTCGAGTCCTGCGGTATAAACGAAATTCCAGGAGAAGGGATTTGTGCCTCCAGGCCGCAAGAATATTTAACTGAAGCTCCGTGAGGTGATGCTGGGTGAAGGGAACTGCTTCTATCTTTGAAATCATGACTCCCAACACCTTCATGTAGAATCTCGCGGTGTGGGACTTCGAGAGGAGAGACCGCACGAGGGTCCGTAGATGCTGGACCTTGTCACAGTTTGTGTCTGGGTGTTGAACTGCATCCAAAGGAAGACCATGGATTGGCTCGGGCTTAACGAGGACTTGTCCAGGTTGATGAACCAACCCAACTCCTGTAACCGAACCATGGTGAAGTGCAACGCCTGCTGGGCCACTGCGAAGGAAGGTGCCTTGAATGCAGGAGACGGTCCTAACCTCCTGAGGACACAACAAAACTGGGTGTCTCTGTCTACAGAGGAGGGGTATAGCAGGAGGACGAGGGATCAAGTTTCTATTTTTTTTTATTGTGTCCTGCCTCCTAGTGGTTCCAGCTATACCCCACTGTCCCTGTGTCCCCCAAGCAGACCTAGAGAAAAGAATATTTTTTTCACAAACAGCTAAAAATAAATGAAAGGGAATGTAGGACATCAACTATAGATCACTGTCGACCTGTGGCAAGGTGGGTGTGTGAGTCTAATCTCACACAAGGTTCCATTTTATGATCTCACATACTTGCCTCCTAGCCTCATATAATATACATTGACTTTACACACCCAACCATAGTTAAAGTTGTATTCATGAATAATTACTGCCCCATCTACAAACATAAATAATTATTTTTTCCAAATAGTTTGGTTTTGTAAAGTTTCTGTACTATGTTCTTCAACATGAAACAGTTTCTCCCTTGTATGGGGGCAACATTTATCTCTATTTATCCTCTAGAGCAGTGATCCCCAACCAGTAGCTTGTGAGCAACATGTTGCTCCCCAACCCTTTGGATGTTGCTCCCAGTAGCCTCAAAGCAGGTTCTTATTTTTGAATTCCAGGCTTGGAGGTAAGTTTTGGTGCATAAAAACTAGGTGTACTGCCAAACAGAGCTTCAATGTAGGTTGACAGTCAACATAGGGGCTATATAATGGCCAATCGCGGCACCCATTTGCCACCCCAAGAACATTTTCATGCTTGTGTTGCTCCCCAATCTCTACAACCAAATACCACTAGGATTCCTTTAATCAGATTTGCTTACCCTGCTACTGTATCATCACCAAAGAACAAAAATGACATTGGTGGGAACTGCTAATGTAATTAAATGGGGAGTGATGTTATCCCCTCCCTAAGGAGACTTCAGATGCTCGGAGTCATAACCACACTGATTACAGCTCTCTGTCTGTTTATGGGGAAGGTCATATGTATAACCTTTTGTTAATGTATCCTCTGCCAGGGCCAGGCAAACACAGCTTTATGGACTGCTACTAAAATAAAACACTGTTGTATTTTATCAACTAATAAGGCAGAGATGCTTTATTCATATATGAAAAATGTAATAGTTTGAATATAAGAAACAATCTCACAGTGCAGTAGCCAGCTTTCTACTGATAAAAATTGCTTTCTACAAATCTTTCTAATTTATTTTCTCGCTCTATGCCTTAATGGTCGAGCAAAAAGCCCGGCTAGTCCGAAGTGCAGCACAGCCGGGCTCCCCATTAGGCCCAGGCCTAAAAGTTGTATATATTGGCCAGAAAGTGGAGTGCTACTTACAAGAATCATGCCTCTATATGTCTTTCCCTTTAGCTGTAATCCAAGATCATAGTAAAACATTTTGCTAGGTGCATATAATAAAAAAGACATCCCTCTCACTATCGAAAACGGCTCTATCAGGGCTCGCACATGCGCAGTAGAAATTCTGTAAGTCCTGCGCTTGCGCACAAGATCACTTTATTTCCCCCATGCGAGCGAGTGTAAAACTTACTATAGCACAAAGAGATGCAGCACTGAAAACAATATGCCTTAGATTATGTGGGTGACGTTGCACGCATGGCGCGAGAGGTCATGGGGGAGGAATCAATTTTGCCAACGTGTACTTTCTATGAGGAGACAAAGGATGTGTTATGTGTACATAGCCAACATGGCGGCCACAAACTCCGTAACGGGGAAAAACTTCTTTCCCCAGCTGAGAACCGCTTTATGCACTCCATGACATACTCCATACTCCAAAACATGCAACGTGTAGTTTATTGGCAAAAGCTAATTTGCTTAAAACAAACATATAAAAACATGTTTTACCAACAAATGACTTTCTTTAGGGCAGTGGAATTTGACTGATATTTCAGTTACTAATATAACATGTTTTTGTGTAGACCACAGAAAGGCTTGCCCACCAATATCTGGCTGAAAATCAGCAAAACCCAGGAAGGTTGAAAAATTCCATGACTTTAATGCAGTCCTTATCTGATCATGAAGGCCTGCAGTATGAACCAATGAATATCTGTAAGATTTGGTCTGCTTGTTTTTTGACCTCACCAAATGAGCAGATCTTTACATTTATGGCCAATAAATGTCAATCATTCTATACCTTTATTGGGCTTTGTATCTTAAAAGACAAGGAAAGGGTTAACCACTGCTGTTGACAATTTGTTATGCACCCCCTTATTATAATAATAATCATGAGCATTCCTCTTCACTGACAAATGCACTGGCCTGGGGTACCATTCAATTGTCACCAATGTATTTTTTCAGTTTTTCAGGTCTAGGGGCAAAGGTCATTATAATCAATTGGCTGGTGCCTAAAAATAAAAAATAACTATTGAAAATGTAAATCTGTTTTGCTGTATGCGGCAGTTCAATAATGCTTTGAGGGTGAATGATTGCCTATGGGCCTTCTGCAGATTATGTAAAAGTTAGGGGTGGATGAGGGGATATCACCCCCTGTGCCACACCTTTTCTGACTTATACAGTCAGCTCCAGTGGCCATGGGTGATTGCTGTCTTTTTATGTACTTTCCACTATGCAATTAATGCTTCTGTCATTTACATTTTTCATGAAAGTGCTCAAAACCCCGACTTTTTTAAAATTTTGGCTGAAACTTTGACCATGATATCTTCGAACTTGAAATGGCACCATTGACTTCTACAGGACTCTGACAGCATGGAGATGGAGTATTTTCGGATTTGGATTTTTAGCAGCCTCGGGGTATAATAAATCACGAAAAATTCAAGGTTTTTTTTGCCACTAAAAATTCTGATTTTATAGAATTTTTTGAATTTTTCGCATTCGGACTTTAATAAATAACCCCCCTTGTGATAAGAACCCCCAACAAGCCTTGCATGTCGTATGTAGAACCTACCAGCACAATGTGATTTTCAGATTTATAAGTAATTAAATATAAAAAAATTGTTAGACAAATAATATTTTTTTCCAGATGAATGAAGACACTGCAAAGATTGGTTAACCATCACAGATGCAGGTGTAAGCTCACCAAAACATGGAAACAAGGATATGTAATACGTAAGTCAAATAGACTGCTCAGCACATGGTCACATGTAAGCCCTGGTAAATATTGGTGCTACTGTTCTTCAAAGGGATCTTCACCCATATATAGACAAAATGTATGTATAGTGAAAGAAAATATGATTCTAAGCAACTTTTCAATACACAGATATGGGACCTGTTATCTAGAATGTTCAGGACCTGGGGTTTTCCAGAAATCAGGTCTTTCCATTATTTGGATCTCCATATCTTTAGTCTACCAAAAAAAAAAAATCACTTAAACATTAATTAAACCCAATTGGATTGTCTTGCCTCCAATAAGGGTTAATTATATCTTAGCTGTGTTCAAGTATAATGTAGTGCTTTATTATTACAGAGGTCAAAAATTGGGAGATAGCCGTCCCATAAGTCAGAGTTTTCTGGATAACAGGTTTCCCAACATATCCCATACCTGTAAATTAATTACACATTTTCAATGGTTTGAGAGTTATCTAAACATGACTGTAACAGCTGGTGTGCAATTTCAGGAGAGAATGTAGAGAATGTGCAGATGCTGTTCAGAGACACTCCTTTCTATTACAATAACATTTACTAATAACTTTAGACCCAATTAACATTTTTCTAAAAGGTATACTGGAAAGTTGCTTAGAATTACATTTTTTCACTACACAAAAAGGTTTTTGATTGGAGGCTGGGGTGATCCTGGGTCCTGATGCCACGCCCCTCTCCCAATCCCTGTAGAGGTGGCTGCATTATAGCGCTCTACAGCCCACTGTACCTGGAGTTTTGTAGAATGCGAAACAAATCAGGATTGTCCCTTGGAAACACCTGCATGGCTATCAAATAAAAAAGTGCTGACAAATCCACTGGTGTGGTATTAGCTTTAGGCATCCCCATTTTACAGGGTGTTAATATAAATAGCATACACATTTTCATAAAAGATCACAATGTAACTACTCTGTTGAAAATTCATGTAGAATCTAAGTTGTACAGCATTTTATTGCTAAGGATTTCTCACAGAAAGAACATTAACTCACGTCTCTAATTAATGGAAATACACTTTTCCTGTGGAAACTGGGAGTATGACTCAAGTTAGACACATACAATTTAATGATTTGTAGTTGGACTATGCCTGTGAGTGGGCATCCTACCATTGGAGAGATATCCGGAGAGTTGGCAGGGTATAGGCCCTTAAAAAGTTCATATTTAAGTTATCATATTGAATGTTACAGAATGTCCTATTCTTAGCAAATTTTCATTTAGACTAAGTTGGGATCTGTTTCCTCTTTAGCTGAACAGAGTACCCCCCTTCCCAGCTGCTCTCTTACCTGCAGGTAAGGGTGGGTACCAACGCCTCTGGTTAGTCTACTTTTGCCTACTGTCTGGTTGTTGTGGGGGTCTCTCATGAATACAGTGATGCCAAACAAAAGTAACAATGTATTCATGGGGCATACACAAGTGGCTACACTCCATTTTCTGCAGTAATTCAGAAATATGCAGAGCCGAGCTAAAGGTGGCCAAAGACGTAGCAATTACGATCTTTCTTGGAAAAGATCTTTCCAAGAAAGATTGTTCGTTTCAATACACACGTGTAGAGCAAAATCGTCAGATATACAGTTAGAAACAATAGAATTCTACCTGTATCTGACGATTCAGCACTAACAATGGCCGATGTTTGGGTCCCTTCAAAGGCACCCAATCAAAATTTTCAGTCCAGCCCTATCGATGAGCCGACCGATAACCAAGTCTTCTGCCGATATCAGTCGGCTCTTTTCCCACCATACACGCGCAGAATATTGTATGAAAATTTGTTTTGTGCGATATTATCTGTGCGTCTATGGCCAACATTAGTGTAAAATCCTGACCTGTTCTTTATAAATGACCTGGTCTCAAAGATATATCACCTGATAAAGCTGCCCATAGATGTAAAGATTTTTAAAAGATTCAATCATTATCGTGAAACCACGATTGTCTCGAAATGATTGTTTAAATGCACTACGATGTGTCCATCAACTAAAAAGACCATTTCAGGCAATATTGCCAGCAAAACTGAAGGGTAGCTGCCTGCTTGGCTCTGCAGACATAGATAGATTGCACTGGGGCTGATAAAGATTTTTTAACCTGCCCGATCAATTTTCTGACAGATGTCGGCCAAAAAATCGTAAGATGTACCATCATTGGAATCCCACTGGCCGCACGATAATTTAGAAGGATTGTCAGATTTCACTAAAATCGGTCGTTCGGCAAGAAAAATCTTTGCGTCTATGGGGACCATAAGACTCATTCTCTGCATCTGAAACATCTTGTAAGTAGGATATGTACTGATTCCCTTTGTATGTACCCATGGTTTACTGTATGCATGATAGAATAACTGATTGCCAAGAGTTACAGTGTTCAGAATAAAGTCTGAAAAATAAATAAATGGGCAAAAATAAAACTTTACATGTGAAGAAAAACCTGTGTCAGAACCGGACCATACATGGACTGAAAAGTCTTTGAAGCAGCCTTATGCCAAGTTGTATTCTGGAAAGATATTCCTCTAATATAAACAGTTAGAAGCAAATGTACAACACTGCAGCTTTCTTTTATACAACCTCAAGTACTAAAGCGAGATTAATCCCATGCTGAATCACAGTGTTCATACTGCTTCTGCTTAAAAGGAAATGTATTTAATGTAACATAACCTACAGATTTATCTTTCACAGCATCCAGCCTTCACAACCTGTTTTACATTCCTTGGAAACAATGCTCAACTGTTTCATAAAGCACAGAATGGCCCTGCTACTTTCTTGCAGTAATAAATAAAAATAGTTGAGTGTTTTTCTGCTTGTTCAAACATCTCCTGTTGACAGCACTGCCCACAAGCACAATCAGCCTTTTTACATTCAAGCAGTTAAATATTAAGAACAGAAGTCAATGAAAAATTCTATACGATTTCTGAAATAATAAAGCAATTCTTCACTCTCCCCCTCTCAGCAAATTTGTCTTTCTTCATGCAGCTTTCTGCCTGAGTCAGTTATTTCAATAGACAGTCAGCTCTAATACATTGTCTAAGCAAAAGAAGCGCTCAACATTTTTTTTTCCTTTTTAACCAAAATCTGACTCTGATTGGTGAGAGGGGGACAGTGAAGAGTCACTGAAGAAGTTTCTTAGTCCACGAAAATGTCAGGTTGATGTGATAATATAATAAGTAAAGGGGAATTATTTATACAATGCTATTCTCCCATGTGATTCAAAGCACCTTACACACTTCAATGCAGCCATGATAGGTGCACTATGTACAACAGGAGAATTTGTCATGTACAGGTATGGGACCTGGTATCCAGAATGCTTGGGACACGGGGTTTTCCAGATATGGAGTCTTTCTGTAATTTGGAACTTTGCTAATTTGCTAAAAATCATATAAATATTAACCCAATAGAATTGTTTTTCCACCAATAAGGATTCATTATATCTCAATTTGGATCTTGTACAAGGTGCTGTTTTGTTATTACAGAGAAAAGGGAATTATTTGAATTATGGAATTAAAATGGAGCTTTCTGTGTCAGCATGAAGAACACGAAGCACTCATGGGACCTAGCTTTTCAGTTGCCCACAGATGACCTAAAGTAAGGTGTTTTGCTAAAGGTCCTGTGTAGCACATGGGCAATAAAATAACTTTAGATGACTGATTTTATTCTCATTTCCAGTTTAAAGTAATGAAGATTATGGCAATATTTGCTTTTAATTACGGAATTGCTATATACTATACCAGTGGAATTTTAGCCTATGATGCCCATGTGGAAAGTTTGTTCTCTGGTCATATGAACTGATGTTCAGCCCTGCTTTAGATCGGATTTGCAAACCATTTGGGTGCAGACATTCACATTGAGGTCTTGAACTCTGTATTCATCCTTAAAGGGAATGTCAACCCAAAAAATATTTTTTGCCTAATAAAACAAAACATAATTCTAAACATCTTTGCAATATACATTGACTACACATTTCCCATGGTTTTTAAGTTATTTGTATATGTATTGCTATTAAAAGCAGTGTTTGTCCCTTTCTATTCTCTGCCCTGATGGCTCAGACTGCTGATCCAATGTAAGACAAGGCAGCTGATTAACAGACCAGTCTTCGCTGGAGAATAGGGATGGGCGAATTTAACCCATTTTGAGAAATTCACCACAATGAAAATTCCACAAAATGCATTATAGGCTATGGGTGTCAATTTTTTTTTGACGTGCAACATTATTTTTGACACGCAACATTTTTTTTTCTCCCATTGAAGTCTATAGGCGTAAAAAAAAATTGCTCATCCCTACTGGGGAATTAAAACTTTGCAAAACTGTTTAAAAAGTAACAACCAGGAGTTAAGCAAATGCTGCTTTCAACAACAATTTTTTTTACAAACAACTTTAAAGGGGTTGTTTACCTCCAAACAACTAGTTGTTTTCAGATAGATCACCAGAAAAAAACTACTTTTTTCCAATGATTTTCTACATCGTTTTTCTAATATTGAAGTGTAAGGGCTAGGCCACACGAGAAGATTTCAGGGAGATTAGTCGCCTGGCGACTAATTGCCGCGTCTAATCTCCCTGAATGGCTTGCTGGTATCTTGCACACGCTAGCACTAAAGTCACCTGCCTCGTGAGGCAATTTCGAGCGACTTTGAAAAACGTATCGCCGCATGTGAATAGGCGCAGGCGACTTTAGCGCTAGCGGGTGCGAGATACCAGCAAGCCATTCAGGGAGATTAATCGCCTCAAAGGCACGTCGATTAGTCGTCAGACGACCAATCTCCCTGAATCTTCCCGTGTGGCCCTAGCCTAAAGGGTAATTTTTCACCTTCAGCTCTGGGAGGGGGGTCGCCGACCCTGTGTTAACTGTTCTAAATTGATACATTTCTTATCGTTGTCCCTGCTGAACAGAATCTCTTGTTTTCATTACAGGCAGCTGTTAGAATTGATACAATAGTTGCTAATACTCTAGAGATGCTGCTGAGAAATGTATCAACTCAATGTTGAAAAATTGGAGCAGTTACGGGTGAAGACACACAGAGCTACTAGTAGCAGCTACAGTACTTGTTGTGGCTACAAAATGCCCTGTCATAGACAGTACTCACACATATTGTCTTAGCAAAGCCAATTATTACTATTGTCTATTTTGCTGGGACAAGCAGCTGCTACTAGTAGCTCTGTGTGTCTTCATTAGATTCTGCATCTGAATTACTGAGCTGCCAGACTCAAACACCAGAGACACGAACTTTCAACTTTAAAAACTTTGATTTTTGGAAAAACAGAAAAAATAAATAATGGAAAGTTATTGAAAAAATACTTTATTTCTGGGGGAAAATCTAAAAAAACTGAATTGAAAAAAGTGTTTGGAAGGTGAACAACCCCTTTAAAAGCACTGAAAATATTTAATACATGTGTACTGGAAAGTTGCTTAGAATTAAGTTTTCTATTTTTATATGGCCAGTAAAGTCTATATATGGCCAGTAAAGTCTATATATATATATATATATATATATATATATATATATATATATATATATATACACACACTCAAATACAAGAGTCCTCTGCACTCAACCCATTATCAATATATTTAAGACAGAGACATTTTGTGCATACTGCTACTGAAAAATGGCTTACCCTTTAAACAAAACAGGGATTGTTTGTCCATATATTGCAATATATTTAAGCTGGCCAACTACGTCAAAGTCATCCCATATCTGTCCAGTCCTATGCTCAATTGTATCTGATTCATTAAGAATTCTATTGCTTCATTATACATTTTACAAAGGGACTAAGTTTTACCTGCAACTTACTAGCTGCTCACCACTATTTTTTAAAACTATATATATATATATATATATATATATATATATATATATATATATATATATATATATATATATATATATATATATATATATATATAAAGCAAAAAACCGGCACTCACGAAATGGAGGTCAAGCGTGCCTGGGTGCAGTCCAAGATCGGTAACATCAATTAGCACTTGTCCACAATAAATTTTCTTTTTCTACATTAAGACCTGTGAGTGTGATCTCTACCACTTTTTTTTTGCCTATATGCTTCTAGAGTCAGACACTGTATATCTTTTAGAAGTAAATCTAGAGCAACTCAGTCTAGTTGCTCTGGATTTACTTTGAATAGATATACCATGACCTGGATGAATGTAAACCTTCATCTGCACAAGTTCTACAACACTTTAGTATACAGTACCAATGCCCTACAGAGGGGTGTCAGAGGAATTTCTTATAATCCAGTTCCTCTATAAGCAGAGCTAGTCATTATTCACTTCAAAATGCTGGAGTGTACCGCACACCATATAGAGTGGACTAGGGTCAAGGCCTAAAGCAGGGATGCCCAAAAGTTACATCATGATCTACCACTAGACAGGGCCGCCATCAGGGGGGACAGGTGGGACAAGCGTACCGGGCCCGGGCATGAAGGGGGGCCCGGCAGCGCTGCATTTTTTGAAGTTCCGGGCCCCCCTTACGAGCGCCCGAGCTGTACGTCCTCCCTCTGCGTTGCCGAATGCGGAAGTGCCGAAAAGCCGAAGCCGATGCGCCGGAAAGACCTGAAGTCACGGAAAAAGCCAAAGTCCCGAAGCGCTGAAAAGACCCGAAGTCACGAAGCGCCGAAAAGACCCGAAGTCACGAAAACAGCCGAAGCTGAAGTCCTGAAGCGGCGCAAAGACCCGAAGTCACGAAAACAGCCGAAGCCGAAGTCCTGAAACGGCGCAAAGACGGGAAGTCACGAAAGGAGGCGAAGTTGAAATACTGAAGACATGAGTTCAATTCTACTGAACACCAGTTTGTGTATTTTTTTTTTTTTTTTTTTTAATCCCCTGGCCACCAATGTATTATTTTAATATTCTATAGGCCCCTGCCACCAATCTTTTTGTAAAGCATTTTTTTTGGGGCCCCAATTTTTTTTTAACTTGTAAGGGGCCCCTTGCCACCAATGTTTTTCTTTTTTTTTTTTTTTTTTTTAATTTTTGGGCCCCAATTTTTTTTAACTTGTAAGGGGGCCCCTGCCACTCTTTTTTTTTCAAAAAACTTTTTTTTAAAAAATTTTTTTGGGGCCCCAATTTGTTTTTAACTTATAAGGGGGCCCCTGCCACCAATGTTTTTTTTTATATTTTTTTTTTTACATTTTTTTTTTTTGGGGCCCCAAGTTTTTTTTAACTTATAAGGGGGCTCCTGCCACCAATGTTTTTTTAAAAAACATTTTTTTTTTTACATTTTTATTTTTTGGGGGCCCGAATTTTTTATAAGGGGGTCTTGACCATCAATAACTTTTTATAACTTGTGTGGGGGGGTTACATTTTTTGGTGCTGATGTCTGTGTGGTCTTTTAACTGCGATGTGGAGTGGGCGGCATATGGGGTGCAGCTTGGTCGTCAGCGTGGGCGGGGCCCAGGGAGCCCCAAAAATTTTGTTGTACGGGGCCCCGTGATTTCTAATGGCGGCCCTGCCACTAGATATTGAGCTGGTGAACAGTAGACAACATCAGCCAATTACTGTCCACAAATAGCTTAACTGATTAAAGTTATTTGTAAATGAATTTAAAGCAGTATTTGTTTATCCCACTCTGGTTCTCTTTTGTTCTCAAAAAGCAAAAGTCTGCTCTCTGCCAGGCCTATTAAACAGCTGGATTTTGCTACATATTTCAGGTGTCCTAACCATAAGTGGGAATAATAGAAACAATCAGACTGATATAGCTTTATACTGGAAAGTAAATCATTTACTTAAATACAAGACTGCATTTTCCCACATTAGAATGAGAAACAAGGAAGATTGCTTTTAATAATAAATAAAGGTTTCTTTTTTCTTTGTGGTTTACCTTCTCTGTGAAGCCAGTGGGTACTCCAACAAATACTATACTGGACAGTGATCTTTATTAATAGTACAACAGTGAAAAACTAGCAGAGTAACTGGGGCCAAAGTAAATACTTATTTATTACTGCACGGAATGTGGTCACAGTTTCTGAAGGAGCAGGGCTAATACATCAGTAAATATCTGAAGAAAACAGCACAGGTATTTACAAGTATAACTGATAGTGCTGATCTGAAAATCAACATCTTGTCCCACTTCAAAACAACTTTTATGGTGTTTTAACTATAGATGCAAAGCCATCTTTGTTCATTTTGAGTTTTTAGCAATAAAAATGCCATGTTTAATGTATCCTGCATGCAGCAGATATAAGACACTAAAGTGGGGCCACCCAAATGATGCCATACCAGCCGGGATGCAATAAGTCTAAGGGCATCTCAGTATATAAGCTGAACAGGCAGAGCTACCATCCCACTATACAGGGCCGCCATCAGAAATCACAGGGCCCCATAAGAAAAAATGTCCTGGGCCCCCTGGGCTGCGCCCACCACAAGCCCCACCTACAGGTCCGCCCTCCCCACCCCACAGGTCCACCCCCCACCACACACTAAAAAAAAATAACATTGGTGGCTATGGTTCCCACATGTTAATAAAAAAATATTGGTGGTCAGGGCCCCCCATTAAAAAAAACATTTGTAGTCAGGGCCCCCCATTAAAAAAATATTGGTGGCTAGGACCCCACCTGGGGAAAAACAATTGGTTATTAGCTCAATATATCTATTGAGCTAATAACCCCACAGACAATTTCAGTAGAAAGTGAATAATACCATTTCTTTGTTTTCACAAGCTTTAATAGTGCAGTCATTTTCAGTCATTTTCGAGCAGTAGCCAAATGGAATGAACACACATATGAAATTAAAATGTTATTGAATACAGCAATCACCTTCCACTGGATAAATGACTGGGAAGAGAAACAAAGCTGCCTTGGATCATATAGAGTGGCCTACAGCCCAATAGAATGAGGGCCACATCGATGCACAAATGCCAGTTTTTTCTACCAGATATTGGTCAGACAGACCCTTTTGAGCCCTGTACATAGACAGGGTGGGATTTAATTATACTGCAGCCCTAGGCCCCCACCTTGCAAACGCCCTCATGCTTGCAATCTCAACCCACCTCCCCACTCCCCACTGGAACCTTTCACCAACCTGCTGCTTACAGATCCCCCCCCCATGACTTCTGATAAAGCGTGATTACTGACATTGGGAAGTAAAAATGTCAAAATCTCCAGCCCAGCCCCAAGTGGAGATACAGGCATTGGGCAGCATGCCGGTCCCCGACAATCGCCGCCCTAGGCCCGTGCCTTTGTGGAATGCCCACAAACACGGGCCTATACACAGGCTTATAAGCTGACAACTTGGTTCTTCTGTTTGGGAACTTTCAAGATTGCAATTTGAAGCACGATATCACAGAGCAGGAATTGGAAACCACGTTCACCAAGTATTTTGTTGACTGGTCAGTGCAGAATCAAAAGTAACAACCCAGAGTTCCATCTCATTCACTGCAATGTGTTCAGTGAGAACCAAATGATAGAACAGCATAAATGACTGCACTTTTTCAGTAGCACTAAAGAGGAAATATGGATAGTCCAAGATTTAGCTTAAGCTGGCCATAGATGTTGAGATTTTTAAAAGATCTGATCCTCATCGTGAGACCACGATTTTCTCGGAACTATCGTACGATTGTACGAATTGAGCATCAACTAAAAAGACCAATTTGCCAGGAAAACAAAGGGGAGACTTGGCCCTGCAAACATAGATAGATTGCACTGGGGCCGACAAAGATTTTTTAACCTGGCTGATCAATTCCCTGACAGATGTCGGCCGGAAAATTATAAGATGTACGATCATTTGAACCCCACTAACCGCGCAATAATTTAGAAGAATTGGTCGGACTTCATTAAAATCGGTCGTTCAGCAAGAAGAATCGCCGCATCTATGGGGAGCTTAATTCTCAGGTCAGCCATATTGCAAAGGAAATGCTTATTTCCCCACATATATATGCCTATATCCAGCATTTCCAATAAAAAGTCATTTAGCATACATACCCCCCCCCTTACTCCTCCAAGGTAACGTGAACTTACTTGATTTGTAACTCAGAAACTAGATATGAAGTGAAACACCACTAGGCCAAACAGCTGCCGTGTGTATTCTCATATAACAGGGCTGTGGGAAGATCCATTGCATCTAGGCAGGATGGAGGTGGGACTTCATAAGAACCTTAATGGCTATAAAAATGATTGGTATATGGGTTGGAGAGGGATTGGAAATAAAATGCTGATGGGTGTTATAAATATGGGATCTCCAATCTGGAAACCCATTATCCAGAAAGCTCCAATTTATAGAAAGGCCATCTTCCATTTTAAGAAAAATTTTTTTTTAAATGATTTCCTTTTTCTCTGTAATAATAAAATATTATGTTGTATTTGATCCTAACTAAGCCACATGTCAATATTGATATGTGTTAATAATATTAATAATAAAAAATAATAATACTTACCTTATATATACACATCCAAAATGCCTTCAATATTACACAGATGCAATCTGACTGATGGACACAATAGTATAGTGTAAAGTATACCACTCCATTAACTCATGATAAGGTTCTTATACAGCCCTGTGTAGCTTGTGCCCTGCACAAATGGTTTCTCCTACTTCTTGTCTGATTGGCTCCAGTAACACTGAATTAGATGTAGGTGGGGGCCTTGATTACAATCGTAACTAAACCTAATCATATTTTTCTGAGAAAATGGGAATTTGAAATTGTTTTGCCCTCTAGCAGGTCCTGGAGTGATTAAGAATGGCTGTGGGGGTGGCTGCATTTTCTACTTGCAGGCTGAACTCAAGAGTCATATTATTTGCTAATGGTTAAGCACCACGGATGCACCACAGCTTTCAGTTTTGTTTGACAATCAAATGCACAGTTTCCCCAGCTACTTGCTGATAGCACAGGAGTGCTCCTGATCTCTCCCTTTATTTCAAAGCAATGTGACATCTTTACCTGATTCTTAAGGCACAAGGTTCCTGTGTCAATTGATGCAGGCCCCTATGTTACCAGGTGCATTTGGTATGGTATCTGTTATCCAGAAATACATTATCCAGAAATCTCCAAATTATGGGAAGGCCAGCTGCCATAGACTCCATTATAATCAAATAATTCACATTTTTAAAAATGTCCTTTTTCTAGGTAATAATAAAACAGTACCATGTACTTGATTCCTACTAAGATACAATCAATCCTTTGTAGAGGCAAAACAATCCCACTGGCTTTAATTAATATTTAAATTATTTTTATGTAAACTTAAGGTATGGTGATCCATAGTACGGAAAGATACCTTATCCAGAAAACCCCAGGTCCTGAGCATTCTGCATAACAACTCTCATATCTCTATTTTTAAGTAGAATAGAGGCACTTGGTTTGATCTCACTCCCCCCTATGTAAAAAAAACACAAAGTTTTCCCAGGTAAAGTATAAGCAGCCAATAAGATGTTTTTAAAAAGTTACCAGTAAATTCTACCTGCTGATTGGTTGCTATAGTTTATTAGACCTGTAGCAAACTTTACAGTTTTTACTAAATAACCCCTCTGTTTAGCATTAAATTAATATTATGAAAGGGTATTGCAAGACAGCAGACAAGAAAAGCAACAACAAGATTTGGGGCAGCATTAAAGGGACATTATACTGACTTAATACAAACTCTGAAAACAACTGTTTCCTGGAAGTTTATTGCTTGATAAATAAAAGCAAGGCTTCTATGTTTTTTTTATGATCATTTGGCTAATGGGACGCTTATATTTGAGTTTATGGGGTTCCCTGGGCAGAGCATTCGTATCAGTATGGTAGAGCCTAGCTATATCAATACAGAATAACCAATGGACATATATTTGACTCACACTTATTTTAAAAAATAGAAAGTAAACTAGACACTGTTTATGATGACTACTTTCCCTTTAAGCTGTCAGTACTTTTTGATATGACAAATGCTGCACATATGACAGCACAGACTGACACTGCGGGAGGGATGGTGTGCCTGGAACCCAGCCTATAGGCAGCATGTGATATGATGCACACATTACAGTAAGCAAGCCGTGCTGCTGTTATAAATCAGTGAATGAATTCTTAATTTTCAATTAGTTAAGCAGCCAAAAAAAATCAGATGCTGGATTATAATAAAAAAAAAAACACTAAAAAAAGTTTAGTATAGGACACATTTACATCATGCTGAATCCACATCTTCGTTTTTTTCTTCTCTAAGTTTGGAAAAGTGGTTTGTCGGTTTAGTTACCAACCTTCCATCATGCTCTGATACCATGGCAACAGGAAAGCATCCAAATTGGACAGAATTAATTAATATTGGAAAGTAAATAGGAAGCACAAGGGCAAGTGGAATAAATCTGAATCATTTTCTGCTTCTGAAGGGAACTCCATTTCTCACAAATAATTTCACTCTAAACGTCTACTGCTTAAGTGTACATTATTATTGATACATATTTATTACGTACAACATATTCCACGGTGATAGAACAAAGTGCTACTATTTAATATAGATTATTTGTCCACTGAGTGATGTTATTTGTCAACTTGGTCACTATATTTCATTCATGATCCGTTAACAGTAACGCAGTAGTATACGGGGCTCCTTTCACTTTGTCTTTAACATTGTCAATTATCAACTTTATGCTCATTATCTGGCTGTAATGATTCTGTTACCATATACTGCATGTTTTAATGAAACGTGTAATAATGTAAAATGTGATAAAACATTCGTACATGAGAACAAAATGCCCCTAAAGAGCATCAGACACTCACAGTGACCCAGTTAACATCCCATTGTCTACAGCACCCCAAAGTGCAGCAGTTAGCCTACGGCACCCCAGAGTGCATAAATCTGTATACAAACATCTACACAACAACCTGGATAACACTCAGGGTGTGTATGACACACAGAAAACTAACAAAGGCTTAACAACATCCAGTGCTTTTATTAATATTCACATTAATGTGAATATGTGATATGGTAATCCATCATTTATTTAATGGGGTTTCCTACTTTAATTTATGAGTATGGTCACAGGGCCTGCCTAGGGCATCACCACTAACAGCTGCTAGGCACCTCGATTCCTAATGACATGCCTATTACTGTAAGTTACTCGCCAAACCAGGGTGAGCCTCATTTCTAAACATACGCAGAAATTAACTTGTTCCTAAAAATCGGTTATATACTTAAAAAAGTAAAAGCAAATATATCGAATAAATAAACAAATATAGGCATCACCTTTAAAATTGCCACAGATTTAGATAATAAAAAGAAGTCATAAAGATGAAATATTCTCCTGCAATTGTCAGTAAAGCAATGCACATATATAATGTAAAATAATAATCATAATATTTATGCCAAACAATTATTCTCCTTATTGCTGTGCTCTCCAGCATGAGCCACTGAAATTCACTGAGATCAGTCTAGCAGTGAACGTGTTAAGGACAAGACAATGGAGCCCTTCTCAGAAGAGACAATAGATGCAGCTGGTGCTCATTAAGTACCTGGCTTAGAATCTAGTTAGGTTCATATAAAAATAGCTACATTTTATATGCATTACTTCCACTGCAAGCCCATCACTACCAGTTCTTCAACCTAAAAAAGAATCGGTATTGTTAGAGGAGATTGACTATTACACGTGGTAAAAGTTAGCTTGCTTAGTGTTTTTATATAATTACCTGCCCAAAAGGTAATAAATGTTTAAACACAATTAAAAGCCACCAAAAAGAATGCACAATAATGTACCAAACCTCAAAAGCAAGGCAAGTGAAGCAGTGTCGCTCTGGTTCCCTAGACAGCCGGTAAACTGATATTAAAGAAAAGATGTAAAATATTTACGAAGTATGTTTCATTATTAATGACCTGGGGAGCTTCAAAATCATTTATTTTGAAGAAGGTAAATGGCAAGTTTACACTGTCGCTCGCTCTCGAAAAAACTTCAGGATAAGCAGATTAACGAATGGAGTTTGTAGAGTGTAACGCCACATGTTATGACAGTGTAAGAATAGATCTCTTGGGTCTTACAGCCAGGCAAGGCGGCTTCATTTTCTGCAAGGCTTGAAACATTTATGAATAGAAGTTGTTTATTGATTGGAAACTTGTCTCACTTGTATGTTGGGCATTAACAAAATTGCCTATTCATACATCAGGATCGCTTGTAATTTAGCAGGTGACAAAACTCATTATATACCAGAAGACAAAGTAGTTATCCAAGAGTAAACATTTATCTTATAAATTAGAGGATTGAAGCTCAGTTCACCTTCAGGTGTTGCATGCCTTATCATAATATCTTCTTGTTCTCCCATGAATGTACCCACTGCCGGTTTTATATGTGTTGTCTGTGTTGTGAATTTGTATACATTCACTGGATCTAAAGCCTCTTCGAAATGATCTTAACCCAGTTTGTCCACCAATATGCTTGGCCAAAGCAGAATGAGACAATGATTGCACCTTAAAGGGTCCTACAGAGATCCATCATGAAAGAACCATCTCAATACACCTATGTTCCATTGTTTGTCTGGCAGGCTTTTGGAAGGGCCACATACACAGGCCTGTGTATGGCCAACTTAAGTCTGCCCTATGAGTCTTAGTAAACAGGAGGGGACATTAAGGCTCAGCAATATTCAGTACATTATATTTAGTAAATTCCTTATAATATATATTTATGCATTCCATTTTTATTTACCCAATAGATCCCCATAAATATTTAATTATGATTTTATATTAAAAACATCTATGAAGCTTTGGGCAGGTTGGAATATTTGGTGTTTTGGGTTAATATACCCACTAACCCCCCCCCCCATCTGCTATAAGTAGGGCATAAAAATTAACTTTGCACTGGGGCTCAAGGGGAAAGGTTATTCTCTTGGATAAAGGCTATATCAAGCAATGGATCTGGGCTCTCAAAGGCTATGCACATATTTCACCTTCCAGCACACTTGGTTGGAGCATGGCAAATGAACTGTTTCTCAGTGAGGCAGAGAAGTAAATTAGAAGACATTCATATACCAGTAACGGTCTGGAAGGCAACCATGCACGAGCTTCAAAAGCCAACCATGTGAATGCAGTCTAAAGCAATTGACTTTTGATGTCAGATGCAAGCCTTTAAACATCCTAAGAGGGCTATCAAAGGGATATTGAAATCCCTACTAAGTAGAAATAGTGTTGCCATTAATAATGGGCAATGAGCCCAACCCAAAAAACTATATTTTGGAATCCTGCACATTCTTCTCCACACTCTCTTTCACAATGGAATGAAGAAAGAGAAAATTTGACAATTCCTAAAAGGAAAGAGGAGCGTTTCTGTTCAAGTTTTAAGGAGGTAATACCTGGTGTGTGCCATGACAACAATGATAAACAGGAAATTCTGGGAAAACTTATACAAAAAATACAAAGATAAAATACCAAAAAATACGTTGCTGCCCTTTCTACCTTTTAGACTGGTAGAAGCCTAGTATTATAAACATGAATGCCATACAAACACAGTGGTGTAACTATAGAAAAAGCAGACTCCGCTATCACTGGGGGCCCAGGCCACGGGGTCTGTTTCCTCTATAGCCAATCTCTAGTATGCCCGCTACTAACGATCTGCAGGGGGCAGGCACAAGAGGGCCGGGTGGAGGCGGGGAGGGAAGTAGCAAATGGGCAGGTTATTGTGCATGGCCCCTCAAGAGATTTTTGTGGTTATGTTATGCCATTGTACAAACAGTGAATAATGGCTCTAAGTTGCCCAACCTGAAGCCAAACATGTTTTATACACTCTTCAACCTCTCTCTCTTTCTCTACAAACTGTTTTCATGATAACATGCTACTTTTGTGTTCAATAAAAAAATAGTCCCTTTCAATTTCCTGTAAATTGTTTTGTAACCCGCTTCAATTAAATAGCAACATTTATTCGGCTAGATAATTGTAACATATAGGCTAGTAGCCTTTTTCCCCAAAGAAGAAAAGCTGATTGTCATTGCACTGTATAATTAGCTAATTATCCCCTAATTGCCATGAATATTCTCAGATGGTTCATTTTCATCAATGAAGGTACTTGAATAAAGAAAACAAATAAAAAAACTGTTAGATGAGATTTTGCACAGTGCTGCAGGCTTACCTTTTTTTTTTAGCAACACAGAACATTTTTGTTATATAATGCACAAAAGTCATGAATATATATCTTATAAACAGTGCTTAGTCATCAGTTATAATGGTATGGGACCTGTTATCCAGAATGCTCAGGACCTGTGGTTTCCCAGATAAGGGGAAAGGGCCCTTGTCAATGGAGCTGTACTCCAACAGACGCATGTAAGTGCCAAATGCAGGTTGGGCAGGGCCGGAACTAGGGGTAGGCAGAAGAGGCACGTGCCTAGGGCACAAACCTTGGGGGGCGCCAGGCACGTACCTTTCCTGTCGTCTACCCCTAGTCCGGCAGTGTTACCTCACTGATGGGGCTAAGCGAGTTCCTGCTGCATGCGCGCCTTTCTGCGCATGCTTGCTTGCGTATGGGCTAGCGCACACTTATATGCGCGCATACAACGCCTACGCAAGCTCGTTCCCACAAGGTCGTGTGTGGTGAGGCAGAGGGGGTGACGGAATGGCCCGGCACTGAGGTTGGGACGCAGCATGTTGCATTTTACCTGCGTTCGGCACATACATGCGTCTGAGTGAGTACAGCCCCATTGACAATAATTCAATGCGTCTACTCCTGTGCTCCCCTATGGCTGAAAGGAGGAAAGCGCAATGCAGGGGAGCGCACAAACAAGCGCCCGTGTATAAGAGCCCTAAGTAAGTTACCATGTTAACACCCTCTGGAGTACAGGGATATGAGTAGTATAACTACTTCTAAGTACGCAATAGATGAATCTAAGCAACATCTGACCTATGAATTCAGTTAGCTGCCTGTTCTCTAATGGCTAAAAGCAGGATCACTTCTTGGGTCCCACACGCGTTGAGGCCCCACAGAACAGCAGCTGCAGGTATGAAGATTATAGGAAAGCTCAATAATAGCACTATAGCCATTACCAGCCTCTTGGAATGGATTCTGTCTGCAGAAATTTAGGCAACATCCAGGGTGACTAATATCTAATATCTGAGCTGCCCAAACTGTGGCCCTTCAAATCTAAAGTGTAACGTCCAACATCGTTTCAGTATTGGTCCTGATTAACGACCCATAAAAGTCTGGTTAACTCGTGGCCTGAACACCACTAAAAACAGTTCTGCGATAAAAACAAAACAGGCGACTATTACACCAACAATCTAACTCAATTAAAATGAATATTTAAAAATATAAGTCCCCCATAAGCACATGTTCAGCTGCCAAGTGAAATATTATGCCAGCTGAAATCCAAATATATTTTTTTATTCTGGATAAACTACCATTGTTTGATGAGCACAGGGAGAAGCAGCCACACAGGCGAATAGTAAATAGGGTGCTGGGCAAGCATGCGGAATATACACTGCGCTGAAGTTACAGGATCAGTATCCAGAAGACAGAAGCTGCTCTTGTTTTATTTAAATGGTGCTCGGGCCATCTGAACAGCAGCCTAGCACACGCTCAGGGAGCAACCTACACTATGACTTGCAAACCAACGCAGGGTCTGTTCTTTCTCAACAGCCTATACAGGGAAATGCGCTACCAAAAAAAAAAAAAATCTAATTTCATGAAGCCATGCAAGAGGCTGATTATTTGTCTCTCATTTTCATTACACCAGGCCATACATCATTTTCATGTCACACAGCTGAACGGCATACAATGCATATATTTATATATTTATAAACTGGTACTGCAGATGTGTGCAAGTCAGAAAAGCATGAGCCCAGGTCTTACATGATGCAGAAGCAGTATAAAATAATATAATATATAACAGTGCACGAATCATAATGAATGCACACAGGGCTACCTGTTTATTACACTGCCTGCAGTCAGATGCATTATTTATTTATATATATATATATATATATATATATATATATATTTAGTTGACACATGTCGGGTATATTTACTTACATGTTAATGATGCAGAGTCAGTAACATTGTTCTCTTTCAGCTACTGAGGAATGCTGGAAATTGTAGTTAATCTAGAAGACGATACATATCTAACATCCCTGTCTATGGCCAACTAAGCTAAATATGTTTGCCCTTGGATGTCATGGGAACTTGACCAGTTCAATGCAGAACATACATTGCTGACTTGGTGTAAGTGTGCTTTATCTGCAGCCTGAAGCAGCACTATTTAGTACACACTATACATAGTAGAATAATGATAATATTCCCTTACTTTACATAGTAGAATAATGATAATATTCCCTTACTTTACATAGTAGAATAATGATAATATTCCCTTACTTTCACTGGTGGCAGTGCATATTGATCTGTGTGCATTTTAACATCTATTCATATTTTATGACTTCTAAATACACTGCACTCCCCAGAAGGGAATCATTTAAAAAGCAAAGAGACCAGGCTGTGCATTATACATATATATATATAAATGTCATACAGGTAACGAGTGACACTACAGAAGAAGGTAATGTATAATTCCCTATCTAAGAAAGCAACACGGCATATGCTACAGATAGATGGATGGACAATATATAGTAGACAATAAGTCATACAGATCGCAGATCCAACAAAAGCCAAGTCCAACTTACCTCTGCCATACAATGCTGTGCCCTTGCTGTGGCCGCACGCTGCCGTCTTCTGCCGTGTTTGTCTGACTCCATTCAGGCCATTACAATGCCGCAGCCAATCACAAGAGCCCCCTCCCTTCTCATTAGAATGGATCTGGAATGGTCCACTGTTTAACGCGGGGTTATATTCCGTGCTGCAGGCGGGAGTAACGAGGTAGTCGGTGCATGTGGTTTGAAGCCGGGCAATGCTGTGTAGATAGGAAATGTATCTTTTTGTCAGTCAGCATTTTAATGAGAAGCCTTTATCACTATACACTCACCTAGCGGCGCAGTTAGAATGTAAAGAGGTTGGAGCTCAGGTACCCTGGACCTCGTTAATTCCAGACAGATCTTCCAGCTAGACAATCAGGCATTGCCTATAACTTGTGTGGGTTTAAGCAGAAGAGAAAAAAAAAAAGATTAATTTTAAATCTTATTCATCTGTAATGATTCTGAGCTAAAAGAGCTGTGCATGTATCAGATAAAATAATTTTCTTATTCTGGGTATTATTTTTCTTTTGCGTTGGGACTCATAAGCAGAAAGGTTACTAAGCCAAAACATCTGTTTAAAGTTCAAAATGCCGGTGAAATCTGAACCTGTAATTATAGAGCAGGACAGGTATAGGACATCTGGCAAACTTTTGGCCACATATCGATTGCGGAACTCTGCCAGAGGGCCCCATACATTGCCCAATAAGCTGCCACCTTAATCTGTGGGCAGCTTACATCTGCTTGTGTATGGGGACCTTAAAAGGCACCTGTTGGGTAAAAATGTTATCCCCCAACCAAAGGTGCGGGCTAATAGAGCACGCATTCCGGTTGGGGATAACAGTAGTTAAATATTTTTTTTTAAAAAAAAGCCCCCCGCCAGTGCTAGGCTACATGACCAGGAGGGAGCTCCTGGTGCAAATAGCCATGGTCGGTCACTCGCATACTGCGCATGTGACGTCACGTGCAATTTGGGGTAGCTTTTCATTATGTGCATGCAAGCTCCCTCCCGGTGCGGGTAGCCTAGCACTGACGGGGGGCATTTTTAAAAAAAAACAAACAAAAAAACTACTGTTATCCCCAGCCGGAATGTGGGCTCCATTAGCCCGCACCTTTGGTTGGGGATAACATTTTTACCCAACAGGTGCCCTTTAAGGCAGGGGTCCGCAACCTTTTTTTTTTTTTTAACCGTGAGCCACATTCAGATGTAAAAAGAGTTGGGGAGCAAGACAAGCATTAAAAATTCCATGGGGGTGCCAAATTCAGGCTGTGGTTGGCTATTTGGTAATCCCTATGAGGACTGACAGCCTACAGGAGGCTCTGATTGGCAGTATATCTGGATTTTATGCAACCAAAACTTGCCTACGAGCCTGGAACTCAAAAATAAGAACCTGCTTTGAGGCCACTCAGAGCAACATCCAATGGGTTGGTGAGCAACATGTTGTTCATGAGCCACTGGTTGGGGATCACTGCCTTAAGGGATCATTTTATGATTTGACATAAAAAAAAACATGCCGCCCATCCAAGCATAAAATAATGTTGGATGGGCCTGGTGTGCACGGAATCACCCTACTGCTAATAAACGCCTGCCCCCTCTCCAGCTGCTCATGCAACCAGAGGCATTACTACAGAGGAAGCAGACCCTGTGGTTGCTGGGGGCCCTAGGTGGTATAAAGGGGCCCATGGGGCCATAATTCATATAGAGTTTCAATAAATATTGGTCAGCCTCTAGACTTTTTGGGGGCCGGCAAAATTATTTGCTGTGGGGCCCACTGCATACAGCGGTAAGTAGGAGAGCAGGTGGGGAGAGGGGTTTGCTTCATTTATAGTTACTCCAGTGTCTCCATATCTTAAATCTGCTAAAATCAGTTAAAGGGAATGTCAACCCAAAAAAATATACATTTGCCCAATTAAATACATTTTAATTCTAATCAACTTTGCAATATACATTCATTACAATTTTTTTGTGGGTTTCAAGTTATTTGTATATGTATTGCTATTGAAACCAGTGTCTGTCTGTCCCTTTGTATTCACTGCCCTGATGGTTTAGACTGTTGATACAATGTAAGACAAGTCAGCTGATTTACAGAACCAAGACTTTGCAACGTTGTATAAAAAGTAACAACCAGGAGTTTTCACAAATAACTGTAAAAGCACTGAAAATGCATATTGGAGAGTTGCTTAGAATTATGCTTTGTTTGATTAGGCACATTTTTATTTTGGGGTTGACTTGCCCTTTAAACATGAAATAAACCAAATAAGATTACCCCCCCATATGGATTAATACCGTTTAGTTACCAGAAAGTTAAAGGTACTGTTTAATTATTACAGAGAAAAAGGAAAGCTTTTTTTTTTTTTTAAATACAAATAAATTGCATAAAAATCACTATGGAAGATAAGGAATCCCATACTTTTATTAAAATATTCTGTAAACTATTAGCAAATAAAAATGTGTAATTTATTAAGCAATAAAAACACCGTTGTCATCTAAAAGTTGTCAAGGTCATGTAGCAGTCAGTGGAATTTGTCCTTTTCCAGTTGTAAAATTTTTGGGGATTTTTTTTGTTTGTAATTTCACAAGTATTTTGAGATATTCGGATTAGATTTGCATTTTTATTTATTTGTGCTTTTTATATTTGGACCTTTTAATAAATGACATGCCATTTGCGATTTTAGTGAAAATTAGTTTTTTCTTGGTTTCTGAAACATCTAAAATCACTAAAATCAGAATTTTTATAATTGGGCCTCCCTGTGTCAGTACCAGATGCACCGAGTGTTTAGAATAACTATGATGTAGTTATTCAGTGTTTGCTCAGACCCATCACACTCCTTGCACATAGCACACTTTTGTCATTGATTACATAGTAATGTGCTTAGTGCTGTTGTAAGGGGTACATGAATAAGTTGGTTTTGTGACTCTACATCCCCGATGTTTGCCAACACCATCCCTGTAAAAATGGTGCATGTTTATGAAAAAGGATGCAAACACTATTCTTGAATTCTACTAGAAGTACTCTTATCTAGTATTCCTAAAAGGCCTATACAGTGAATAGAGTTGTGGGATATAATTTTGGTCATTGCACGCTTTGATAAATATGCCCATTAAGACCAAGATCAGTACAAGCTTTAATAAGGGTCTATATAAGAATGCCACATACAGGGCTGGATTGAATTAAAGCATGTGCATTGAGAATGATTTTGGGGGTAGAAAGGCCCTATCAACTCTGTGAGAGACCAGGGCTGTTAGAGAGCAAAGGAGTATAGGAACTGGGTACTAAAAAGATATACATAGCCCTATATAGCAGTATGTGGGCAATTACTGTGTAGATAAAACAGGGCTCACACCGTTGTCTTTAATTGGTATATTTCAGGTTCTTTATTTGCCATTGGTGTTAAGGGGGACTTGTCACCCAGACATAAAGAGCTTTATAATAAAAGTCAAATGAAACAAAAAATCAAAATTGTAAAACATCCATACCGCTTATAAAGGTATTTAAAAATCTCAGCTGTCAATCATATATTGCCTGGTCCAGCTCTAAGCCTCAGGCATAGGGGCGGGAGAGGCAATTACTTTCTCTTTCACTGTTCAGTACTAATTAGATGTCACTGCCCTTCCTACATTTCCCTTCCCTCCTCACTGTTGTGTATCTGGTGCATCAGCATCAGGTGTCCAGTTCTCTCACACATGATTTTGGGATTATACAAAGCTTGTCTTAATAACAGTGCCCACAAAATGGCAGCTGCCTGCTTGCTGTCATTGCGTAATTTCAAGATTGAAGGAAACAAGATTAAAATAATTTTTATAGTGTAAGTAAAATGTATTTGCTTGACTACCACAATAGAAAAGAATTTGGAATTATTTGTTAGGGTGACAGGCCCAGTGTTGGACTTGCCCACCGGGATACCAGAAAACTCCCAGTGGGCCCAAGAATAGAGTATAGTATGTAGAGAAAAGAGTCTATGAGAATAAAGAGGTTGAGTGAAGAGAGGAGGTATAATAGTTTGGAAAGTGGGCCCTCAGCCTAAGGTTTTCTGGACAGATCCACTTTAAAGGCAGCAGAGTAACAATTGTGTGCCTGACCCTTGTTCCATGCAAGAAAAACTGTGGAGGGGCCCAGCACACACCTAACTAGTCCTCCCTCTGCATGCCAGTGCAACTTAGGCAAGAGAGTGCCAACTTTGGTAAGAGAGTGGCCTTAAGGGAGAATTCTCAAAGCTGTCCCCCGGACCCCCCATAGACCACGGGGTCTGCTTCCTCTAAAGTTACAGCACTGGTTAAAGGCCATGGAAAGTATTGTGATGGAACTATTGCAAAACACTTGAGAATTTATGGGGTTTTAAGGAAGCATAGTTGAGAGCATGGGTGGGATTAAGAAGTTGGTAGGACATATGGAGGGGCAAAAGTTTGATGTAGCCTAAAATGTTGATGTGGGCCAATTGTGCTCTTTCAATAGGAAAGTACAGTACTTATTATTTCCCTATGCTGCTAAAGGCTACTACTCTGTGCCAAGGCTCTTGTTATCAACCGTTCATATTCAGAGGCAGCTCTGCAGTAACTATTCAGACAGAAATTAGATTTTCACTGTGTTATCCTCTAAGAGACTCTTATTTGCTGGGATAAAACTTTAATGCTGCAAGATGGAAACAGAGTCAAATAAGGCTGCTCTGTACAAACAGTTTATAACAGCGGCAATACAACTGAGGATAGCAGCAGGACGTGAATGTCAAATAAATGGCAACATTAAACATTGCTTGTGACATTTTCATCAGATATAACTCCCTAGTAGATTGCATTTATTGTTACCTGTGCACTGTTATAGTGTTGCCAACATGCTGTAATATCCTAATATTCAACAAAAGCTGGCTCTTGCACACCCAGTGTAAGATGCGATGTCTGGTGCTCAATGGTAGAGGTTCGGCCACCTCACAATTCATTCAATTAGAAAAATATCCACGCTCCTGGGCGTGACCCTGAAACGTTGCTCACTTCCGCAATAAACGTGCAAGGGGTTCCTTGCTTGCAGCAGCCTGTGTGCCGTGGATATTTTTCTTATTGAATATCCTAATATTCAATCATAATGTATATTCTTATATACATATACAATCATACGAAAAAGTTTTGGAACCCCTCTCAGCCTGCATAATAATTTATTCCACTTTCAACAAAAAAGATAACAGTGGTATGTCTTTCATTTCCCAGGAACATCTGAGTACTGGGTGTTTTCTGAACAAAGATTTTAAGTGAAGCAGCATTCAGTTGTATGAAATGAAATCAAATGTGAAAAACTGGCTGTGTACAAATGTGGGTATTTTGCTCATTTGAATGCTTGTTACTGCTCAATACTGATTACTGGCAACACTAAATTGGTTGGATTAGCTCATTAAGCCTTGAACACTATAATCAGGTGTGTCCAATCATGAGAAAATGTATTTAAGGTGGCCAATTGCAAGTTGTGCTTCTGTTTGATTCTCCTCTGAAGAGTGACAGCATGGGATCCTCAAAGCAACTCTCAAAAGATCTGAAAACAAAGATTGTTCAGTATCATGGTTTAGGGGAAGGCTACAAAAAGCTATCTCAGAAATTTAAACTTTCAGTTTCAATTACAAGGAATGTAATCAGGAAATGGAAGGCCACAGGCACAGTTGCTGTAAAACCTAGGTCTGGCAGGCCAAGAAAAATGCAGGCGCGGCATATGCGGAGGATTGTGAGAATGGTTACAGACAACCCAAAGATCACCTCCAAAGACCTGCAAGAACATCTTGCTGCAGATGGTGTATCTGTACATCGTTCTACAATTCAGTGCAATTTGCACAAAGAACATCTGTATGGCAGGGTGATGAGAAAGAAGCCCTTTCTGCACTCACGCCACAAACACAGTCGCTTGTTGCATGCAAAAGCTCATTTATACAAGTCACAGTCATTTTGTAACAAAGTGCTTTGGACTAATGAGACAAAAATTTTGTTATTTTGACATAACAAAAAACACTTCATTCCTCACATGACATTGCTACAAAGGGATGTTCAGATTAAAATGACGTACAGGGGGCCTGTTATCTAGTATGCTCTGAACCCGGCATTTTCTGGATAATTTGGATAATTTGGATTTCTATTCTTTATCTCTGCTAAAATATTTTAAATGCTAAATAAATGCAATAGATTTGCTTTGCCTCTAATAAGGATTCATTTTATCATTTATCATTTAGTTTAAGTACAAGGTAAAGGTATGGGAGCTGTTACCCAGAATGCTCAGGACCTGGGGTTTCCCTGATAATGTATCCTTCTGTAATTTGTATCTTCATACCCTAAGGGGGTTATGTTGTGTTTTCCATGAAAATTCCGGTTTCGAGTTGATTCTTTTTGGTCTAAACTCACATTTTAAGGTTTTAAAAAAAACTTCGACCCCCTACTTCGCCACATAAAACCTACCGAGGTGCAATGTTAACCTATTGGGAAGGTCCCCATAGGCTTTCTAATGTTTTTTTGGTCGAAGAAAAATCGTTCGATCGATGGATTAAAATCCTTCAAATCGAACGATTCAAAGGATTTAATTGTTCGATCTAACGTTTTTTCACTCGTTCATTCGATCAAACTATTTAATGTAAATCATTCGACTTCGATATTCGAAGTCGAAGGATTTACATTCGGCAGTCAAATATCGAGGGTTAATTAACCCTTGATATTCGACCCTATGTAAATCTGCATCTTAATATCACACATTTGTCATTGTTTTAAAGAATTAGCTCATCTGTGTATTTTCAAATACACTAATGATGTATTCACGCAAACTTTGGTGGAGTTAGATGAATAGATAATGTAATTTTAAATGCCTTTTAATTCCTTTTATTACATATGGGGGGTAAACAAAATTAAAAGGAAGCTGTACTTATAGTATAGATTTTTGAAAGAAAGAAAGAAAGAAAGAACATGGAACCTGCCATTTTAATAGAAATATTTTTTTAACAAATCATAATTAAAAGGAAGAAAACATGTTTTACGTTCTTTACTTTCATTGTATGATAAATTAATCTCAAGTTAATGTAAGTGCCAGCTTATCAGGCACAAATAATAATAACAATAACTACTACACAGGAATACGCTGTATAACTCTGAGTCACAAACAGCACTTTCATAACTCCCCTGCAAAGTACAAAGTACATACAGCAGGGACTGCAGAGACACTTCATCACTTGAAGTTGCTATGGTAACAATAATAAAGAGGCTTAGTTTATTTTTAGAGAGTATCAAATATTTTAGCAATACCCGAGAGCTGGCATGAATTTCTATTGCTGTTTTATTTAAATGGAAATTTGGCGAGCTCACATCTAGATAAACCTCATAGCAGCTTACTGTATTATACATAGTATTTATAATCCAATAATTTACAAAATCCATTGGGTGAATTGACTGATTACTCTTTTAGTCCCAAAGCCAGGAGCCCTGGGCTTGCCACTGTAAGATCTAATTGGGATGATCCTTATCATCCTTATATTCATGCCTATTTGGGAGTTTCTGATATAGGTATGGGACCTGTTATCCAGAATGCTCTGTACCTGGGGTATTCTGGATAAGGGGCCTTTCAGTAATGTTGATCTTTATACATTAAGGGGCCAATTTATCAAAAATTTAGTTTTTCGCTTTTTCATGATTCGAGAAAAAATGGAGTGAAAAACACAGGTATGAAAATACTCAAGAATATTTCTTGTAACCTTGAATAGTCGCCATTTATTAAAGCATAAAACCACAAAAAGTCGCCAGAAAAAATTTGGCAGGTAAAAGCTGGCGATGTTGTACAGAAGTCAATGGGAGTGTTCCCTGACAATTTTATTTATTTTCCCAGTATTAAAACATTTGAGATTTTCAGCCTCATTGAAAATGAATGGGACAATGAGATTCTCATTGGCTTGTGACTTTTTTTCTGTGAAAAAAAATGTGTATGAGAATATTTTGTCACTGTTTTTTTCTTAAATAAGCTAGCAATCGGCGAAAAAAGTCTAGGGAGTTTTGTCTGCGTTTTTTTCCCCTCATCCGAATTTTTTTTCATGAACTCAGATTTTAAAAATGTGCCCCTAAGTCTTCTAAAAAATCATTTAAACATTAATCAAACCCAAAAGGATTATTTTGCCTCCAATAAGAATTAATTATATCTTAGTTAGGATCAAATACAGGGCACTGTTTTATTATTACAGAGAGAAAGGAAATTATTTCAATTATTGGACTAAAATGTAGTCTATAGAAGATGGATACCATACCCCAGGCCGCCATCAGGGGCACAGGGGTAACAATCGTGCTGGGCCCAGTGTATTGTACCTCAAATGGAGCCTAAAGAGATAAAGTTGCCAAAACAGCTGAATGCAGCTGAAGCTGCGAAAAGAGCTGAAGTTATTGAATGGAGCCAAAGCTGCTAAAAGTGACCCTAAGGTGCAGAAGAAAGCTGAAGAAGCTGCTGTTGCCGAGGAGAACTTTCGAGTTAAAGAGATACTGACATTTTTTTATTATATATCATAACATTGTCTTTGAATGTTATGTATTATTTTGTCATAAGTATTTTAATAGTATTTATTAGTATTTTTTTTTAAACTTGTGTAGGGGACGCTGGACACCAATGGTATTCATTTTACATTAGAAACCATGTGCAATTTAGTTTAGAGTAGGTACCTGCTTGTAGAGACTACCTTGATGTGGTGGCAGTAATAATCCTTTGGCCAAAAGTTACTGTTCAGCACTCAAGTCTGAGTGGCCTTTTTACTGTGGTGTGGTGGGGGGGGGGTGGCCCAGAAACTTTTGTTGTCCGGTAATTTCTAACGACTGCCCTGCCTATACCTGTACTGTTTTGCAAGATACAATATAACCCAAAAAATGTGACCCTATATTAACTGAAGGCAAACACTTGTATCAACATAAGCTGAAATGTATTTTAATTTTGTGTTGAATTTTATCACAATGAGTTCAAACACCTATTCCTGAATTTTAGTATTTTGTGGTCTTTATTGTATTAGTTTGTATTAAATGGATTCACCTTCCAACACTTTTTTTCCAGTTGGTTTCATATAGTTCACCAGAAATAAAGGCTTTTTTCGTATACTTTCTATTTTCCATTTGTAACCATTTTTTTATAATATTGATGTGTAAAGTTACATTTTTCACCTACTCATGTTTCTTAAGCAGCTCGGGGGAGGGTCACCGACTCTTTGTAAATTGTTCTAAATTGATACATTAGTTGATACATTTCTTATCTTTGTCCCTGCTAAGCAGAATCCCTGAGTTTCATTAAAGGAAGTTATAACTGATATAATAGTTGCTAATATTTCACAGATGCTGCTGAGTAATGTATCAACTAATCTGCACATGGATTACTGAGCAGCCACCAGAAAGATGAACATAAACTTTAAACTTAAAGGGAAACTCCACAAAAACATAACTTAAGCTTTTTGAGAAGTAAACACAATTTCAAAGAACTTTGCAATATACAGTACATCAATAAAAAATATGCAAACTTTTCCTGAGTATTAATGGTTTTGAACAGTTCCCTTAGCCTAGCCCCCTGCTCTCCTGCTGAACTGTCTGACTACTTTTCTGAGCTGGCTGACTACTGTTACTTTGTATCAACAGCCAGCTGTCCTCAGCCTGTATCCTTCAAACCCCTCAATTCCCTGCACACGTGATTTCAATAAGGAACAGAACATCACAGTGCAATGCATTGTGGGTTATGTAGTTCTGTAAGCTGTGGAGAAGTTGTTACAATTTGTAACATCAGTGTTTTAGTCCCTCCTTCCCTGCCAGGATTTCAAATGATGTAGAAAGAGAAGAACTTTTAAACAGCTGGATTTCAGCATAGAAAATGGAATTTATTCATACTTTTTGAAGAAACTGTTTACTGTGATGGGTATATTAGGGGTTTCTGTTTTATGTGAGCCTCTTTATCAAATTTTAGTTTGGAAGCTGGAGTTCCCCTTTAACATTTCAAAAAACGGTAAAAAATAAAAGGTAGAAGCAATTGCAAAAAGTCTATATGAAAGCAACTGAACTGAAAAAAGTGTTTGGAAGGTGAACAACCCCTTTAACGAGTATCAAAACTTTTGCAGAATGCTTCACAAAATATTCTGCTAATTCCCCAACCAAATAAAAGCGCTAAATGTTAAAATTTGAGAAAAATAGAAAAAAAATGCATTAGGTATGAACAAAAAATGGTCACATTCAACTGTCCAGATATTTGAGTGTTTGGGATTCAGCCAAATACTGATGCATGTGTCGATGTATGAAGCAGTATAAGTGATCCTAATATTTCATAATCTGGTAATTTAACTCAGAGAAAAGTATGGTGTTGGAACAGGTATTATAGCATAGAGAGAAAATTAATGTGATTAGTGCAGTGGATCCAGGAAACAAATAAACAGGCACTAACAAGAGTTTTACCTACTAAGCTTTTTTAAAATCATCTTTTTGGCATGTCGTTGGGACACAGTCAGTTATAGACATAAAGGAGTCAAAGTCCCCTTTCACTTCCTTTGGGAACCACAAAGCTATTATTTAGAGAGAGACAGCAATTTATACAGATATTCATAACAGTATTTTAAACACAATGACACCATACAAAAAAATTACCACCAACAAGGGTAATATAAGGAGATAAAAGGAGGAGAAGTAAAAGCTGGACAAGGGTGATCTTAGGTGTCCCCCAATGCAGTTCCACCACACCACACCATAACCAAATGTCATGCAGAATAAGTGCCAGATGCCAAAGAGCTTATACATGTGATGAGACATGGTCAAATGATGGTGCTGTTGCTTTGCCAACTATTGTGACCTCTGTGCCTGGATGCCTTTATTTTAAAAGGCAGGTGTCTTTGTTGCTTACCCCAAGTTACCAGCCCTGGGACCAGTGGTCTTTGTCCATGGGAGCTTGCAATCTAAAAATATGTATGCAGCAAACCTGTAGGTGGGCCTGAGATATGAGTTTAGATAGTGTGACTTGCTGCCAGGGTACCCCTGCTGTGTAAGCAAGCACCTTACCTCCAGGTGAATACTGCTTGTCTCCTGGTGCTCAGGTTAACCAGGTTGAAATGAAGTACAAACGTATAACAGGACATCATTCAGGCAGTATAGATCTTCAGATACATTCAAGATGATCAGTGGAAAACCTTTACATTTTACAATGCAAGTAGTGGTGATTTTCGCCATGACTAGGAATCCCACGGGGTATCTTGGTCCATGGCACTTTCCTTGCCCCCGAGCTCACCCCTCATGTCCTTGTCTGACGGCTTCATCACTGCAGGGGAGCTAACCACAACTTCCCTATTTGTTGGAGCCAGAGAGCCGCTGGCTAGATACACAAACTCTCGCTCCTAGAGCTCGCCCATTTGTGTCCCTGTCTGGCAGCCTGATCACCTCAAGGGAGCTAATCCTAACTTCTCTCCTTGTTGGAGCCAAAGAGCTGCTCGCTAAATACACTACCTCTAACTCTCGCTCTTAGAGCTCACCCATTCATGTCCCTGTCTGGCAGCTTCATCACCTCAAGGGAGCTAACCCCAACTTCTCTCCTTGTTGGAGCCCAAGAGCTGCTTGCTAGATACACTATCTCTTTCTCGCTACTAGAATGACTATAACATAGTATTTCATAATAGAATGAATATAACACTAAATAACACTATCCCTAACCAGGGCCTGTCACCAGCTAAGACCCAGTCCTGTACCCACCTCTCCACAAGGCAGGATCCAGGAAAAGAGCCTTAAGCACATGTGTGCTCTCCCTTTTAAACTATTAAACACTGGCACCTACTGGGCAAGCAATGAACCAGATCAGATTACTGATAACATTCAAGAAAGGGTCTATTACTTAGCGCTCACTAAGGACCACTTTTGGTGTCCGAACTACAGGGACAAACTGCCCGTGGAGATGCCTAACCCTCAGGGTCTCTTCATGTATAAGGTCCATTGCCTCCCCACAGCAACAAAGAGGCCATACAGGTTTAAGAAGTGACTCCACAATCTGCATTTACTTATAACAAGTTCATTTTGGTTATTTCTAAAGTTCGATTGTTTCGGCAGCAACAAAAATAGAAAGTACAGATAATGGAACTGCTTCCAAAGAGATCTGTGAGCTACTGCAATAATGGGATGATAATGCTTTCGGAGCTTAGCAAACTGGGACACTAGGAGCATTGAGCTAGCAGTGCAATACGTGAATAGTAATTATTAAGACACTAACTGAAAAAAGGCTTTTAGAAATCAAGCCATTTAACACCAGATGCTCCTGTAATGGATTTTAAAGTAACAGTTATACGCTATATAAAGAGCGAACAAGTTGCAATGCATGTATCAAAATTGCATTTTATTTTGTATAAAAACGAGCTAGATCCTATTGTGGTATAATCTAGCAGCATCAGCCCAATGTGTACAGCAAGGGGTTGTGCAACTTCAACTAGCTTGTTGTTTTCTTGTAGACTGTGATATTTTGAGACAATTTGCAGTTTTGTATGATTTGTGGTTTTTGAGTTATTCAGTTTTTTATTCAGCATCTCTCCAGTTTGTAATTTCAGCAATCTGGTTGCTAGGGTCCAAATTACCCTAGTAACAATGCATTGATATAAATAAGAGACTGTAATATAAATAGGAGTGGGCCTGAATAGAAAGATGAGTAATAAAAAGTAACAATAACAATAAATGTGTAGCTTTACAGAGTATTTGGTTTTCAGATGGGGTCAGTGACACTCATTTTAAATCTGAAAAAAGCAAATAAATAAAAAATGTATAAAAATAAATAATGACAATAAATGAAAATGTTGCTTAGAAATGGCCTTCCTATAACATACTAAAAGTTAACTTAAAAGTGAACCACCCCTTCAAAGATCCACACCAGCCAATGTGACTGCATGTGCAACATAAAGGCCTCTGTAACCACCTTGAGCTAACTGGGGGTCCTTGCATTTTGACATCAGGCCCTCAGACCTCTAGTTGGACAACTCTGCTTTAAATGATGTGTTTAGCAACTGTAGATTAAGCCTACACTGAGCATGCTTGGCAAGTTTTTTAGAGAAATACAGTTGAAAAACAGTTGAAAAAATCTTTATTTGTGGTATGATTATTTGTGGTATAATTATTGTGGTATAATTGTGAGCTATAGGCAATTAATACTGTATTATGTGACACAGATGTGACTATTTTTTAAATGACTAAGAATAGGCTACTTTTTCTCCAAAATAAGGATTAATTATATCTCAATTGGGATCAAGTACAAGGTACTGTTTTATTATTACAGAGAAAATAAAAATCATTTTAAAAAATTTGCATTATTTGGATAAAATGGAGTCTATGGGAGACGGCCTTTCTGTAATTTGGAGCTTGCTGGGTAACGGGTTTCTGGATAAAAGATACCATACTTGTATTTGCAAGTATGGGATCAGTAGGGTCAGTTTCATCAGGAGCCAATTAACCTATATGTATGTTTTAGTAGGAAATTGGAGTACCCAGAGGTAACACACACAGACATGGGGAGCATGTGCAGATTGTACCTAAACTGTAATGGACCCCAGTACTATAAGGCAGAGGTGCTACTCACTAAGTGAAACAAATCAACTTGTTTATGAGTCAAACAATTATAATTTGGTAGATTCCTAGAGGGTCGCAGGTTAATCATGAAAATACAAATCCCTGATATAAACCATTCTTTAGAAAGTGCTGTGCCCTGTAATAGCAGAGTTGATGGGATGGTTAAACCTTGGTTAAATCTGTTATTGTTCAGTGTTACAGTTGGCCAATCCCACCAAGGGAATGTGCAAAACTAAACTGTTTATTAATGTGAAATTCTGCAAGGAGTTCAGCAGACCAAATCCCAGCAGCTGTTGGACCACACCTATACCCATAGTTACATGCTGCACCCTATTTTCTGGACGATTATTACATGTCATTTCCATTTCTTTTTCACCCCACTGAGATGAAAACATTTTAATCAGCAACATAGACATTGGTGTATGCATGACTAATTATACTGAATTTTATGTATAAATATTTTGCCTTGTTTCAAACACTGTACAGGTATGGGACCTGTTATCCATAATGCTCGTGACCTGGGGTTTTCTAGACAATTAATCTTTCTGTAATTTGGATCTTCATACCTTAAGTCTACAGGAACTTTAATAAACTTTAAATAAACCCAATAGGATGGTTTTGTCTCCAGTAAGGATTAATTATATTTCAGTTTGGATCAAGTACAAGGTACTGTTTTATTATTACAGAGAAAAAGGGGAGAAAAAATAGATTATTTTGATAAAATGGAGGTCTATGGGAGATGGCCTTTCAGTAATTTGGAGCTTTCTGGATAGTGGGTTTTTGGATAATAGATCCAATGCCAATGAGAGCCGGGCCAAGCCGGGCTGGCACCCTAGGCAGCCTGCTCGGCTGCTGCGCCGGCTGGTTGAGCGCTTCTGCGCATGCGAGAAAAGACACTTCTGCGCATGCACGAAAAGACGCTTCTGCGCATGCGCAAAAAAAAACGCTTCTGCGCATGTGCAAAAAACCGCTTCTGCGCATGTGCAAAAAACCGCTTCTGCGCATGAACGAATTGACGCATGCATACGCGCACAGATGGGAACAAGTGGGCAGTCGGCAGAGAAGGGACCGAGGAGTAAGTACATGCCTGGCGCCCCTCCACTTTTGGCCCTAGGCACGTGCCTACTCTGCCTACCCCTAGTTCTGGCCCTGATACTAATACTAGTTATTTTGATGCAGACCTTGGGAAAATCAAACAAGGCCACAGACTAAAGCTTTTCTTGGAGATCACTACAAATACATTCTAAGTAGGTAGATATTTATTTACAAAAGGAAATCACAGCACCATCCAAATTGTGTATAATCTTAAAAAGCCTTTATTGGATTTCTGGCTTGGATCTCAAACAAACTTTCAGTTCCAGTTAGATATTTATTTACTCCAGGCATTTTTGAGAGCTCATTTGATGTTACCATTTAGAGTGAAGGGGATTTGTGTAGGTATTAAAAAGAAAAATCCAGGACTGGATCATTATATCCCTAAAGTAAAAAAATATTTATTTAGTGCCTACCTACCATTCATGCTTAATAATATATAAGCACCCATAATTCTTGACTTTCCGTAACATTCCTTTCTGATTACATATGGTATTTGCATTATCTTGTATATACCAAATAAAAATCAGAGAATAAAGACAGAGATTATAGAGATTTACAGAGGATCTAAAAGCGCCCACTCCCACTGTCAGAATCTTAAAGTAGTGACAGTCCCCCTGTTTAGTACACAGACTCTTAATCTCACACTGTGTTCTCAGAAACCATTCCCTTTTCCATGGATTCTCATAAGGCAATTTATTTTTCCCCCTCTCATGCCAGATTTCTTTTGGTTCTATCTTGGCTCAAAAAAGATGAAAAATAGAGGACGGCTTCCATTTGCTTCCAGGCTGCCTACCAATAGTTGGCAAATTAAACTGCAAAATATCCAGATGACAGGAAGAAGCCTTTGACTATCTGGTGGAAAAATGTTGAGTGGGAGATTGGTGCTGTGAGATTCAGAGAACCCAGACACAGCAAACATCATGCCTGTAATTCTTTCAATAGGAAAATCCCTGGAAAATGTAGTGTTACATGTGAAATATGCAGTGTGTTTTCTGCAAGCGCTGCTCCCTCAGAAAGTTTCCAGGGCAGTTACATGTACATCTATTTCTAGTTGTAGCTAAAATTGAATTCATTGCCTCTGTGTGCTTTATCTGTGTGCTTCGGAATGCTAAGAAACTACGGTTAGAATTTAGTTATGACTAGTAATGTTCATAATAACTCTATTTTGTTTTATAGAAATAACTATTATGATGATTTATTCCATTTCTTTGCAGGTTGAGTGCCTAGAAGTGCCGTGCATTGCAGCTGCTCCTTAAAGCTGAGGGTTGCCACTTGTGAGTCTGTAGCATATTTGAATTCATATAGTGTAACACCCTGCCTTTAATAAGATCTCCCAGATCAGAGCTTTAAAACCCCTTCAGTTGTAGGAGGTATTGAGGATTCTGTGTTGTATGAGTTCTTTCTTACCTGGCCTATGACTATCGTGCATAGGGGGTGGCTGGGACTGCGTCAAGTGCTGAATTTGTGCAGTACAAAAAGTCCACAATGTGCTGTAAGACCAACATGCTAGCAACTGAGAACTGGATGCAACAGATCTCATCTCTTCCTAACCATATGACCATACTATACCCAGGTTTTATTTATTCTAAGTAACTAAAACTCTTCTGGCAACTGGTGGCATAAAAACTGAAATTGCTGCCAGTGTGAAGCATGTGTGAAGCATGTAGCAATAATTTTAAGCATTTAAAGGGGGAGTATTTAAAGCAGAAATTATAGTCACATTCTACTTGTGGTTCATGTGAGCACAATCAAAACAAATCAACAATCCACTAAGAAGCCCTATGTATAATGAGCTGCTCTTTATCACAAAGCCAAACAGCTTATACAGGGGGCTTTTGGTTGGACTGGAAATAGAATGTGAATTTTCTTTCTAATTTTTCTTTCTAATTAAGACACGGTATCTGTGTTTGATGCAAGAAACAATATACATATTTTCTAATTAAAACAGTAGGCAAATGTTATGTTCAGCAAAAGCCATATTTGTTGAAAAGCATCATGCTAGGCTGCACACTGGCAACAATGTCAGTATTTTTATTGGCAGCCCTGGTTTTGAAATTTGGAAATCAAGGCCAGTCTTCTCTTGGGTCCAATTTCTTTCCCAACTATTCTCTGGGGCTTACAACATACTCCAAGCACAGGTCCAACACCCTGGCCAAATGCAATGCTCCCCTGCCAGACTGGGCCAGATTACTTCACTGGTAAGTTGGGGAATGACTGGAGGGCTGGCAGGCATAGGGATAAGTGCATCTACAAATTAAAGGGTTTCTACTCTTCTCAGATACCCATTAGCCAACAAAGTAATGTGCAATGGAGAAAGGGGAAAGAGGAAAAAAAAGGGAGCTGAGGAATGGGAGAACAAACGTGCAATGGGGAGATTGGAAATGGATACAGGAAAATGTAAAGTGTGTCAAGATGATATTGCAATTAGTGTGGTAACATGGGAACTGATGAAATTGTGATGTATGGACATAGATATAGAAGGGCACGGTGCAAGGACTTTAAGGACTACTACTAAGCCCAATTGTTGGGTTGGAGAGCTGTGGTAATTAGACACAATGCAGAAGGTAAGAAGTCTGGATGTGCTTAACTAAAGAAGTAGGACAGAAATGTTGTACATTATGTTTTGGGCTTCTGTACCATCCCAAGACAACCACGGCCCTTTAGCTGTAAAGATCTGTGTCTCCAAAGATGCCCCAGTAGCTCCCTATCTTCTTTTCTGCTGATTCACTACATATGCTCTGCGCTTCTGTCAATTACTAAGCTTAGGAACCAATGCACAATTTACTGAACATATATAAATATTATAAATGTCACTATATAAGGCTGATTAGAAAATAATTCAGATTATTGGTACATGACAGCTCTTTATTTATCACAGGTAGAGTTTTAGAGGTTTGTGAGGCTTTTTATAACTCAAATGAACTCACAACTGGAATGTTTTCCGATTTATGTTTTCAGTGAAGTCATGGTGAACAACCTGAAAACTCAAATTAGTCGAGTTGTGGCTGAGCTATTTCCAGGTTTGGGGTATAATAAATCTTAAAGAAATTACAGTTTTTTTAAAAAAAATTAGAGTTTGCATAGAGTTGCATAATGGTAGGTTTACCCCAGGAAAATGTATATTTTCAGAACTTACACATTCAGCTGAATACCAAACTAGCTGGTAAGACCTCAAAATGAAATTAGTGAATACAAATTGCATACCTCACACCAGTCCCGATTTTGACAGCTCAGTCCGTAACATTTGGCACCCCAGTACAAATAGAATTCCTTCTCCTTTAAGGCCAGTGGTCAAAGCAAGAATAAAAAGCATATTCCAGAATACAAGGCAGTGGTTAGGAACTCAAGAGTGAATCAGAAAAAGTGTAAAATCTTAGAAACTTGTTCAGGAATATCAGCATTGACCATTGTGATTAGGAATTTAAGGCAGGTTGGCTTATACAGGCAATGGATTAGACAATTGTTGGAGCTGGTCTTAAGCTGGCCATAGACGCAAAGATCCGATCGTACGAATCAACGTACGATCGGACTTTCCCATCTCCCGACCCTCCACTAACCATTCAGATCAAAGTCTTTACCATTCCGATCAAATAGAACAGATCAGCCAATGTTCTGCCCCTGACAGCAATCGTACGATACTTATGTCTGACAACACTAGTGACAGTCTCCCTCTGAAAATCGTACGATCGGCAATACACGCAGAGATATTATCGGCAGGCGACAGAAATTTTCTAACCTGTCCGATCGACCAAACGACCGATCTCCGCCGGACGAAAAATGTCGGGACTCTCCACACACGTTCCGAAAATCGTACGAATCCTCGATTTGTACGATCAGATCTTTGCGTCTATGGCCAGCTTTAACTGGACCAACTTAGACTTATCTGAGCTACAGATTGTAGAGGAAATATATCAGGATACCATACTTAAAGGGATCCTGTCATCGGAAAAAATGTTTTTTTCAAAACACCTCACTTAATAGTGCTACGCCAGCAGAATTCTGCACTGAAATCCATTTCTCAAAAGAGCAAACAGATTTTTTTATATTCAATTTTGAAATCTGACATGGGGCTAGACATTTTGTCAATTTCCCAGCTGCCCCTGGTCATGTGACTTGTGCCTGCACTTTAGGAGAGAAATGCTTTCTGGCAGGCCGCTGTTTTTCCTTCTCAATGTAACTGAATGTGTCTCAGTGGGACATGGGTTTTTACTATTGAGTGTTGTTCTTAGATTTACCAGGCAGCTGTTATCTTGTGTTAGGGAGCTGCTATCTGGTTACTTTCCCATTGTTCTTTTGTTTGGCTGCTGGGGGGGAAAAGGGAGGGGGTGATATCATCCAACTTTCAGTACAGCAGTAAAGAGTAATTGAAGTTTATCAGAGCACAAGTCACATGACTTGGGGCAGCTGGGAAATTGACAATATGTCTAGCCCCATGTCAGATTTCAAAATTGAAAATAAAAAAATCTGTTTGCTCTTTTGAGAAATGGATTTCAGTACAGAATTCTGCTGCATTATTAAAGGAAAACTATACCCCCAAAATGAACACTTAAGCAACAGATAGTTCATATCATATTAAGTGGCATATTAAAGAATCTTACCAAACTGGAATATACTATATTTAAGTAAATATTGCCCTTTTACATCTCTTGCCTTGAGCCACCATTTCGTGACTCTATCTGTGCTGTCTCAGACATCACCTGAACAGAAATACTTCAACTCTAACTGTAACAGGAAAAAGTGTGGAAGCAAAAGACAGAACTCTGTCTGTTAATTGTTTGTGAGTACAATGAATCCTACGATCCCAGGTGGCGGCCCTTATTTTTTAAAATGGCAATTTTCTATTTATGATTACCCAATGGCACATACTACTAGAAAAATATATTATTATGAAAATAGTTTATTTACATGAAGCAGGATTTTACATATGAGCTGTTTTATGCAATATCTTTTTATAGAGACCTACATTGTTTGGGGGGTATAGTTTTCCTTTAACTGATTCATTTTGAAAAAAAATGTTTTCCCATGACAGTATCCCTTTAAAAAACTTCCACGACAGGACACTGACACATATTCAAAAGATCAAGGGTTCATGTCATTGTAGGTCCTGACAAGGAGAGGCAGAGGAGAAAAGAAGGAAAATGGGTAAAGTAAAGAGTACAAATGAAAGGCACATCCTGGGAAACAGAAAGTAGGATAGAAAGGGGGAATATAAAATTAAATTTACTGTAAAGGAGTGAGCAGAATTGTAACTGGAGACCAGGAAATTGTTATAAACTGACTACAAAACAATAGCCATCCTCATACCTTTGCCTTCAATAAAATAATCTAAAAAACTATAACTATAAATCTAAAAGAAGAAGTATGCATGTAGTATGTTAAGACCTACTTGTCACTGAAAGATCCAAGTAGGCCCAGGCGGTCCCCTCGGCTCCTAACCATGTGGCCTATATCATGGTCATTCCTCAGTTCTGTATGGGAACAAAGGGGAGAAATAGATGAAAGGAGAGATAATAGTATGTAAAGAGAAGAGACTAGGAGAATAAAGAGATTAGGTGATAGGGGAGTAAAAACAGTTTGCAGTGTGGACATACGGTTTTCTGGTAGGCCCCTGTCATTGCAGTCGGACACTCATTTTATTGGTTTATAAAACTTTCTCACATTAAATACACAGTCCAGTTCATCTGAAGAATATTACTGGAACTGGAAAATTAGCAAAATTAAATATAGCTCACACATGGAATGCAAGTCTAAACAAAATTCCTAACAAAATACCAACTCTCCTTGTTATGTGTTCTTTTTGGCCTGGGTTTCTTTAGGGCTATGTCTAACATTTTGGATGTTAAGCAACCACTGGCTAATGTCAAACTTCAGAATTTCATTGCTAAAAATATCTGGCTCAGTATAACTGGGTCTCCTAGATGAAGTATATGAAGAACTATGGTTGGCCTATAGGTAGGGTTGCCACCTTTTCAGAATTGTTTTACAGGCCTGGTGGGGGGCGGGAACAAAAAGGGGCGGGTGTGACGTAAAAAGGGGCGGTGCCGTGCCTTAAAAGGGCCATGGCCACGGCGCCGACACTTCAAGACGGCCACAAAAGCTACGTTTTTACAGGGGATTGGCCGAGGGGTCTTTTTAAGGGTATTAGAAATTTACCGGCAGCTACATTGCCGGTAAATTTGTAATACCGGCCCGGGCCTTCGCAGGTGTTTTAACGGCTAGGCCGGTAAAATACCGGCTGGGTGGCAACACTACCTATAGGTGTTTTCCTGGTTGTTGTACGGAAAGGAATTATTTCAAAATCCTGCAATAATGTGATAAAACAGAAATAAATGTAGATGCTAACCTAAAAATACAGTGTTTTGAAAAACAACTCTATTAATATATACATAAGTGTAATGAATAGTTATCAAAGCTGCTGGTAATGATGTTAAAGGAGATTTTGGCATGATGTAGTTATGGTGGAGTTATTTAGCTTTGTATTCAGTAGGTCCTCAGGTTCACTCTCAGCAATCTGGATGCTAGGGTCCAAATAACCCTAGCAACCAGGCATTTATTTGAATAAGAGACTAGAACATGACTAAGAGAGGGCCTGATGGCTAATATTCTAAATTTTGTAGCATCTAGAGCTACAAACTATAATTAGGCACTGCCTTAATAATAGCAATAGCACACAATTTGTCGGCAACTATAATGCAGGCGACACATGATTATGCATTCCAAATGTAATGCTAGTGCCAATTCAAGTGTCGACTTGACAAAGGACATGTTGTATAACTCTGCTTCCCAATAAAAATATTGCAATCGAGTTTGCTGCCCTGGATTTGTTCCACAACAACCTACACATGTGCCCACTGTATAGTTAAGGTGCCATGAGATAGGAAATGTAGGGGGGGAGGAGGGTAGCCCCAAAAATTTTTTCGATCTTTTTCAGCCTATCACCCATAAAAAAAAAGAAAAAACGCCAGCGTTTTTTGGGACTTAGAAAAATTTTAAACTTTTTTTGGAAGCAATCCCTATCTACTCTATTGCACTTCGCCTGGTCTGAGGTGGCGAAGGAAGTCTGGCGTAAAAGGTAGCGTTCAGAAAAATGCGCACGTCAGTGAATTTGCATAGTTACGTCCGTTGCGCAAATTCGCCAGGCGTGCCATTTTCTGCTTTCACAGTGCTGCTTGTGTGTGCCATTCTCTGCTTACTCAGTGCTGCTTGGGTGTGCCATTCTCTGCTTGCCCAGTGCTGCTTGTGTGTGCCATTCTCTGCTTGCCCAGTGCTGCTTGTGTGTGCCATTCTCTGCTTGCCCAGTGCTGCTTGTGTGTGCCATTTTCTGTGTGCCCAGTGCTGCTTGTGTGTGCCATTCTCTGCTTGCCCAGTGCTGCTTGTGCGTGCCATTCTCTGCTTGTATTTTACCGGCCATTTCCGCTAAAAATGATTGTTGATCCCAATCTTATTATTAGGGAAAAAGATAAATATTTATGAAGGCTGGTATTTTTTTCCATAAAAAGTGGCAACCCTAATTGCAGTGCAGTGTTTCCATTTTCTGCTTGCCCAGTGTTGCTTGTGTGTGGCATTCTCTGCTTGCCAGTGCTGCTTGTGTGTGCCATTCTCTGCTTGCCCAGTGCTGCTTGGGTGTGCAATTCTCTGCTTGCCCAGTGCTGCTTGTGTGTGCCATTCTCTGCTTGCCCAGTGCTGCTTGTGTGTGCCATTCTCTGCTTGCTTAGTGCTGCTTGGGTGTGCCATTCTCTGCTTGCCCAGTGCTGCTTGTGTGTGCCATTCTGTGCTTGCCCAGTGCTGCTTGTGTGTGCCATTCTCTGCTTGCTTAGTGTTGCTTGGGTGTGCCATTCTCTGCTTACTCAGTGCTGCTTGTGTGTGCCATTCTCTGCTTGCCCAGTGCTGCTTGTGTATGCCATTCTCTGCTTGTCCAGTGCTGCTTGTGTGTGCCATTCTCTGCTTGCCCAGTGCTGCTTGTGTGTGCCATTCTTTGCTTACTCAGTGCTGCTTGGGTGTGCCATTCTCTGCTTGCCCAATGCTGCTTGTGTGTGCCATTCTCTGCTTGCCCAGTCCTGCTTGTGTGTGTCATTCTCTGCTTGCGCAGTGCTGCTTGTGCGTGCCATTCTCTGCTTGCCCAGTGCTGCTTGTGTGTGCCATTCTTTGCTTACTCAGTGCTGCTTGGGTGTGCCATTCTCTGCTTGCCCAATGCTGCTTGTGTGTGCCATTCTCTGCTTGCCCAGTCCTGCTTGTGTGTGCCATTCTCTGCTTGCGCAGTGCTGCTTGTGCGTGCCATTCTCTGCTTGCCCAGTGCTGCTTGTGTGTGCCATTCTCTGCTTTCCCAGTGCTGCTTGTGTGTGCCATTCTCTGCTTGCCCAGTGCTGCTTGTATGTGCCATTCTCTGCTTGCCCAGTGCTGCTTGTGTGTGCCATTTTCTGCTTGCCCAGTGCTGCTTGTGTGTGCCATTCTCTGCTTGCCCAGTGCTGCTTGTGTGTGCCATTCTCTGCTTGCCCAGTGCTGCTTGGGTGTGCCATTCTCTGCTTGCCCAGTGCTGCTTGGAAATACCATTCTCTGCTTGTGCAGTGCTGCTTGTGTGTGCCATTCTCTGCTTGCCCAGTGCTGCTTGTGTGTGCCATTCTCTGCTTGCCCTTTGCTACCTGTGGGATGTAAGCCTGTTAGGGGTTTGTTCTTGGGGTTTGTTAGCATTTGGAGTGTTGGGGGGTTGTTGTATTATCCACAGGGGAGGATGAGGCATATGGATTTAAGGGTATGTTTTAACATGACTTAAATTTTTCACATATGAGTGATGAGGGATTTCCCTGCAGTGAGCACCAACCATTTGGTTTTTTGGTGTGCTACCACCGTTAATGTGGATATGATCTTAAAAGTTCTTGTGGTAACATGGGTGTGGTTTACAGTGGGTGTGGTTTAAAAGGGGGAGTGGCCAAGACTGACTTCCATTATCGGCCCTCCACCACATAGGCCAGTAAAATGTTGGCCCTCGGTACCACAGAAGTTGGACAGCACTAGTCTATGCAATAGCCTGTGCAATTTATATGTCACAAATCTGTCCCACATACTATCCTACATACACAGCATTATCTTGACTATTTCTTCAAACTTCCTTTTTCTGCTGGTCTTACACCAGAACTGTGACCCTGATTGTCATGAAATACATATATATTGTCAAAGGCCAATAATGAGATGAATTATTTATGGGCTCTCACATACTATAATGATTGTGGCACTTCTAAGCCTGGCATGTTTCTACCCTTTGACAACTGCCTCTTGAGGATTTTTCTGATTACAAATATCAGTTGCAGTCACCGGTGCTGGTTGGTTTGTTTCTGGGCTGAGAAGTGCTATTAGCCATAAGCTGCCCATTTATGCCCAGATTTGGTCAGGTTTTTTGTCTGATTTTGTTCCAAACTGTTCAGCTGAGCATATAAATCACATCTGGGGTCAGTTTAGACAGTTTTGCTATTCCAGTTGCTCAAAGATTATCTAACCTGATTTCCATTTGTTGACCAAAAGGAAGTGAAGGGGAGTCACAACTCTTCTTAACTGCCAGAGGTTCCGATCATTCGGGTGGTCAGCCCCAACCAACAGAACAATACATTCTCCAGTCCATAATGAACACTGCTGCGAGGCTCATATATCTCAGCAACCGCTCCTCCTCTGCCTCGCCATTCTGTCAATCCCTGCACTGGCTTCCGCTACCTTTCAGAGTCAAATTCAAATTAATGACACTGACTTTTCAAAGCACTTCATAACTCTGCCAAACCCTACATCTATGAAATCATCTCTATATACTCACCCATCCGCTTACTACGCTCCTCTGCTGACCTGCTACTCAACTCTTCTCTCATTACCTCCTCACATGTTTGCATTCAAGACTTTGCAAGGGCTGCACCCTCTCTCCCACGGTCTGTCCGACTTTCTCCCAACCTTTCTGCTTTCAAGAGATCTCTTAAAACGCACTTCTTTCGAGAAGCCTACCCTCACTCTGCTTAACCAAACGCAACACCACATACAGTACCACATTTCTCACCCACTTAATTCGATCTTGCCCACTCCCACACCTTGTGTATTACTTCCCTCCCTTTAGACTGTATGCCTATGCATAGGACCTTCCTCACCTTTTGTACCTGTATTGATTGTGATGTATGTAACTCCATATGTTCTATGTATATAATTCATGTGATTTAGTTGTATAATCACATTTACTTTACAGTGCTACGCAATATGTTGGCGCTATATAAATACATGTTAATAATAATAATAATAATAATAGGGGGCTGTACATGTCTATGGCCCCTTGTACATCATATGTAACATTGGCCTGTTTGTTTGCTATTAAGTTGTTGGTGGTGCTAGTAACTTTCCCCTTTTTGTTTTGGTTCGTATCAGATTGCTATATGAAAAAAAGCATTTAATTCCTGAACATTCATGCCTAATACGGTTTTCCAGCATAGCTTAAATCATTTATCCTTGTAGAATAACTCCCTCTAGTGGTCATTATTATAATGATTCTTTTTTGTTAGTTATTTCTTTGCTTTGTAAAAAAAAAAACAATGTCCCTATTTATAAGGTGTTAACATGACAACTACTTCAGGGAACTTAAATGGTTTCAAGGTAATAAATATTGCAGTGCATTGTAATGATTTCTTCCACTGAAGTTGGCTGTATTGTAAAATACCTTACCTGCTAATGATGAACAGGAATCAGGGAGAATTAGGGGGTGGGATAAAGATATACGGTTTTAATAATAATATAACTTTTAATAATTCTATTATTAAAAGTTAATTCTATTAAGACATGTCATAGTTCACTGAGTGTTTTGTACTCCCCCTGCCTGATTTATATTCTCTTTTATTGATTATTGTTAGTCCCTGCAGCAGCTTACATTCACACACATTGTGGTCAATATTCTCAAGAATCGGGAAAATGTTAGAATCAGGCTAAACACTGCTATACATTTATTTGTGACTGCAAGTGTTTTTAATTTAGGACACAATTGCCATGTTTTTTCCCACAGTGCAACATTCCCCCTGCATTTTCAGGAAAATTGTGATCGCCATGGGTATTCACACCTCACTCTACGGGGGGAGGGCAATGTGTCAAAACGGACACAATTGCATTATATTTTGATGTAAATTGGACACAATTATGCTGAAAAGTTTTATGACTCTCACTTTACTGTTTCTTAACAATATCCAAATGGAATAGTGTAACTATTTTTGGAGACATTTTGTATATGTTAAGCAGTCAGTCTTGTATTTGTATCCCTTGCTATGTGAAATGATGGCACTATAATAAAAATAATAATAAAATATGTCCATTTGAAATCATATCTGGTGTGAGTGGGATGTATGTTCCCTATTCTTTTGGAGCAAGGGCACTACAGCGAATTGACCAAAGCTTCTGTGAGAGCTCTGGAGGTACTGCCTGGTTTGGAGGTGACCTAGCTCCAGGGTTCCCTGCATCGATAACTGCTCATAATTCAGAACAAGAGGAAGGCAGCGCTGCCAAGTATAACTATAAAGAAGTGTAAGAAACACTTAATGAATGGGATTTTTCATTTTTTTTTGGCCAATTATGCAGACCTGCAGCAAAACTAATAACTAACACTAAAGCTGAAATAAAGAAGGCTTGAAATCTTGAACATTAAATGTTGGGCTTCTGTACCAGCCCAAGGCAACAACAGCCCTTTAGCAGCTCCACTTCTTTTCTGCTGATTCACTGCACATGCTCTGTGCTGCTGTCACTGACTGAGCTTAGGTACCAACTCATAATATACTGTATATACAGAATAGAAATGACACAATATAAGGTAGATCAGCAGAAAACTGCACCGGCCCAGGGTTATACCAGTGATCACCACAGCGCGATCCTCTTCTTCCGCTTCGTGTTTCTTCAAATTTCCCGGGGCAGACGCATGTGCAGTTGAACAAAATAGCCCACTTTTTAGTTGAAGTTCAGCATTAAGTTCTACTGCGCATGTGCAGCCACACAAAGGAAAGAGGAAGAGGATCTCTCCGTGGTGCTCACTGGTATAACCCCAGGTTATGATTTTTGAAAAAAAAATATGTTCGAATGATATCCAAATTGGGGAGCTGCTATAAGAAAACTCTGTAATAACTCTGTAATAGGGCTGCTGAACCTCTGGGCTGGTACCCTAAGTCTGGAACATAAATTACAGTTTTCTATCCACATTCCACTTTTTTGGGCTTTAGAGCTCTTTTAAAGGAGAGGGAAAGGTATATTAACTGGGGGTGCCAAATGAGACACTGGGCCGTTGCTCCTGTTAGCTGAAAATTGCACTCGCAAAGTAACTGGGCATTTCAGTGGTACAAACTGGGTGAATATATAATGTAGAGACGATGTGAGCTGTAGTCTAACAATACTTAGAGAACCACTGCATTCCTATGAGGATTTTGTCTGAATATTATTTATAATAATATTGATTAGCACTAGGTGGCAGTATAGACTATGAAACACAAATATTGACTCCTTAAAGGAACCTTTTTTAGGTTAAATAAAGCTTGCAATGTACTTTTATTGTTAGCCAATATAGGTATTTTTTGCATGATTAATGGTTATCAATGCTTTACTGGAATCCTAGTTAACATACTTACCACCACCTGCATGGAATTTGTATATTCTCCCTATGGTTTCCTCAAAGAGCTCCAAATACATCCCAAAGCCTAAAATCATACTGATTGGTTACCTGGCTGAAACATGAAATCCATTTCACAGCCTACAACATACTGATTGGTTAATTGGCTGAACCTAGTGATGGGCGAATTTGCGCCGTTTCGCTTCGCCGAAAAATTTGCGAATTTCGCGTAAAATTTTTTTGACGCTGGTGAATTTTTCAGAGAATTTTCGCAGGCGTTCCGCAAATTTTCGCAGGAGTTTCGCAAATTTATTCGCTGGCGGCGAATCGCACAAATTTGCCACAAATTCACGCCTGGCAAATAAATTCTCCCATCACTGCCTGAACCATAATTCTGCCAAATTTTCTAAATGAAATCCAGGGACACCTACAAAAGTCTGGAGTTCATAGCATGTTGCAGAAATGTTTATTTCTGTTATGCTCACCATTAGTTATATAGTGGGGCATTCTGACACATTGGTCCCTGTAACAAAATACACTGCTTGTATTTAATTTGTTCTTTAAGTGCTTCAACACAACATTAACCCAAGAAAAATTTATATTTTTGGACTATGCACCACTATGCATTGCAAAAAGAAAATTTTTTAAAAAAATATTCCAGGAAACTGCCCTTATATCGAATTGGATGTAAATATGTAGCTATTTTTCTCAGCTTTTTAAAATAGTATATTGCAAGTGACCACAACATGTATACTGAATTATTGCCGCAATTACCTTTGTGAGTGAATAGTTTAATTTCTTTTGTGAGTAAATATTTCAGTGATGTTGAAATGTCAACATCCAAAGGAAAAAAAATATTAGGACATAGAAGGAAGGCCTATCTTCTATGTCCTAATACATTTTTTTAGCTTTTATATTCATTTGATTGGAACCCTTTTTCTTAAAGTTTCTTAGTATACAATAGTAATTTTGCCCTTTAACTGGGGCCATTTATTGGACCACAAGTTTCTGTTTCCCTTTTCTCTTTACTATTTGATTATTTATTATCATTCTTTTTTTCTGCACTATTTCAACGCCTTTTACACTTTTACAGGTATGGGACCTGTTATCCAGAATGCTAAGAACATGGCGTTTTCTGGATACCAGATCTCTCTGTAATCATTCATACCTTAAGTCTACAAGAAAATCATCTAAACATTAAATAATGGCTTGTTTGCTTCCTATAAGTGTTAATTATATCTTAGTGTGGATCAAGTACAAGGTACTGTTTTATTATTACGGAGAAATAATAAAAAATATTTGGATTATTTGGGAGGCAGCCTTCTTGTAATTTGGAGCTTTGTGAATAACGTTTTTACAGATAATGGATCCCATGCTTATAGTTCTTTTCAAAGATTTAGTACCTCCAGCTTTTTCATTAAATTATGGTGTATTCTAGTTTGTAGGTGTCACAGACCCTGTCAGATATATAACATTTCATGTTATTAATACTGGCATATTTATGTTTTATTTTTCAGTAGGTTTCATTTATATTTTTGGAAAAATGTTTTATACCATTTATATTGGGAAAACAAATTTCCACATTAACATGAATGTGAAAAAATGTGATCATTACAAAAAAAAAACCTTTGTAGTAAAACATTAACAGGGGAATGATATATTACTTTTTGAGAAATATACATATAAAGTATAAAGAACAGTTGGAAAGATGAACTTCTTTACATATATAAAAACTGCAAATTATCTGTCTCCACTAGTGTGTGGTTGGGATTTATTAGGGATGTGGCCAAAAATCTCCCAAAGGCAGAAATGTCGATGTTTCTGTAGAGATTGGTGGAATTACCTGAGTCTCTGAAAAAAACGTCAAACTGTTCTTCATCAACAAGCGCTAATATCTTCCAGGTCTATGTAGAAAGCCAACGTCATCTGCCATTTGTTTATTTTTGAAATGAAGAAGCAAACCTCCTCTCTTGTCCAAAAGCTCTGTGATGAACCTCAATCATGAAAAGACAAAGCCACAATTCTAGGGGGATTCAAGGCACATGGGTAACACCCATAACCACATGGAGGGAAACCACATAAAACCTGCAAGACAGCAGCCATCATGCAGAAGGTTCATCATATCCATATATATTTAGAGCATAAAGTAAATGTGGTGAGAGCAAGCTGGAGATGTAGCAAACTGTCGCTACATCATGTCATTAGGAATATAGTACTATAAATAAATAGTTTGCAGAGCAACTCACTTCAAGCATTTATCAGTACAAAATAATCACAGCAAACCACATCAAAAATACATCATATTGTATTAAACAGACTACAAGATAGTGTTCTACATCTGTCAGCATACCTCATTGATATATATATATATATATATATATATATATATATATATATATATATATATATATATATATAAAGTCTGCTCAAGTGGGAAAAAAGTGAAGGAAATTACATTGTGGCCAGAGGGGGTCTATGTTGGCCTTGCACGATTGCATTGAGTGTACAGATTGGAATATGTTTAAGGAGAATATATAGAATATAGAAGAATATACAGCATCTGTAATGGGTTATATTGTTAAGTGTGTGGAGGATGTCACTATCAACAAGCATATTACTATAAGAGCAAATCAGGAGCCATGACTAACAGAATGCACCGAATCCAGGATTTGGTTCAGGATTCAGCTTTTTTCAGCAGGATTCGGCCCAGACAAACCGAATCCGAATACTAATTTGCATATGCAAATTATGGACGGGGAGGGAAATCGCGTGGCTTTTTGTCAGAAAACAAGGAATTAAAAAATGGTTTCTCCTTCCCACCCCTAATTTGCATATGCAAATTAGGTTTCGGATTCGGTTCAGTATTCAGCCGAATCTTTAGCAAAGGAATTGGGGGTTCGGCCAAATCCAAAATAGTGGATTCGATGCATCCCTACTAAAAGGTGAACTGAAGGAGTTGCTGAGATCCTGTGATGCTACCTTTAGTACCAGCAGGGGCGGAACTACCGGGGGAGCAGGGGGTGCGAGTGGGCCAGGGCCCGCACCCCCTCAGGGCCCCCCGGCAGTCCGCCCGCCGCATGTTCGGCGGCCACTTCCGGGTTTACGGAGGGGGGCGGGGGCCCGGCTGCGCGTCCTGCGCCAGGGCCCGCCCCCCTCTAGTTCCGTTTTTGAGTACCAGTAATGGTGAATTCCTTAAATCGGATCGGAAAACATGTTTTTTTCAAAACGCATCAGTTAATAGTGCTACTCCAGCAGAATTCTGCACTGAAATCCATTTATTTGAAAGAGCAAACAGATTTTTTTTATATTCAATTTTGAAATCTGATATGCAGCTAGACATTTTGTCAATTTCCCAGATGCCCATGGTCATGTGACTTATGCCTGCACTTTAGGAGAGAAATGCTTTCTGGCAGGCTGCTGTTTTTCCTTCTCAATGTAACTGAATGTGTCTCAGTGGCACATGGGTTTTTACTATTGAGTGCTGTTCTCAGATCTACCAGGCAGCTGTTATCTTTTGTTAGGGAGCTGCTATCTGGTTACCTTCCCATTGTTTTTTTGTTTGGCTGCTGGGGGGGAAGGGAGGGGTGATATCACTCCAACTTGCAGTACAGCAGTAAAGAGTGATTGAAGTTTATCAGAGCACAAGTCACATGACTTGGGGCAGCTGGGAAATTGACAATATGTCTAGCCCCATGTCAGATTTCAAAATTGAATATAAAAAAAAATCTGTTTGCTCTTTTGAGAAATGGATTTCAGTGCAGAATTCTGCTGGAGCAGCACTATTAACTGATTCATTTTGAAAAAATGTTTTTTTCCCATGACAGTATCCCTTCAAGAGCAAATCTATGAAAGGCCATTAAGGCAGCAAAACGAGCATATTCAGAAAAAATACAAAGCTATTTTGCTGATAATAGAGATGCCAGGCGTATGTGGTAGGGAGTATATGAGAAAAAGAAAAGTAGTAAAACCCCCACACTCTAAAGCACAATCAAATCTAATTTGCTTATGATTGGTTGAATAACGTGCACCAATTAATATATTCCACAAGAGAAACACTTCAAATGGTTGTGTGCTGTTTTATTTTGTGTATTTACAATAATTGTTAATTCAAAATTGCGCAGTAAGGAGTACTTAGTTTAAAGTGCCAGTGCTTAATTCTGAAGTATATATATGTGTACTGCTGCTACAGTCAATTCATTATGTACCATATGAGAATCACTCAATCCATTTAAAAAGACGGTATATATAACATCCACCAATGAATTCATAAAAATGTATTATCATTATAAAGTGCTAGTGCCAAAACTAGTTGCAGTCCTCAAACGTGTGCGCAGAAAAACTCTCTCACTGCTTATTGTCCGTTCAGTAGAGATTCTTTTCGCACAATAATAGAGCCTGCCTTGTGTTGCTTAGCAACCATGTGGAGCAGCTGCCGAGACAATGTTTTGTATTTATAGTTGGCAATAATACAATTCAGCGTGCAGTGCCGGAGACTTGCATTCCAGAAAGCAGAAATTGCCAAAATAACATCCCAAAACATTGCTTTGCAAATATCATTTCTTATTACGCACACTTTCCTAGAGAATTCCCCCCCCAGCCTTATGTTTAACATAGCCCCGCCCACCCCTATTTACCGTCTTTCATTTGGAATGACGTAGTAAAAGAACACGCCCATTTTTGTTTCCGGATTCTTTGGAGTCTCCGCCTTTCTCCTCCTGAGGGAGATTTAATTGTGTGAGCTCCATTTTGTCAGCGGCAGGCCTCTGTAATCTCGTTCTTCTCACACAGCTCCTGGAATCATCTAAACAAGGTGAGGGAAAGGGGGGGTCACGGCGGCTGAAGTGTAAACCTTAGTGTCCAAATGTCTCGTAGGATTCTGTGAGTTGTAGTTTATTACAAAGCTTTGCTGTAGGTTAGGAAAACGGCAGCGTTACAAGCAATATAGTGTATATATATATATATATATATATGTCTGTAATTAGGCTGTAGTTAGTTGTTGGAATGTTGCTGGGCAGGGAACTAGGAGCCTGAGGCTAGTGCCTATCGCTAATGCTGGGCTGGCTGTTGGGTGTGTCCCACACTGATCCTAAACAAACTACACACTGGAGGCTGTTTCCCCTTTACTCAATGTGATGCAACCAACTCCTGAATACACTTGCATTAAAGGGCACCTAAACATGCATTATGAAAGAAAATATACATTAGTTAACCTTGTTGGATTTAGAAGACGTCCGTTCTCTGACAGGATTGTTAATAATCTGGTTTCTGATACATTCTATCCTTAAGGTGGTCATACACGGCTGATAATGGCCCATGTATGGGGGCCCCCCGACGGGCTTCCCCGATCGAGATCTGGCCGAAAGTCTGCCAGATCTCGATTGGATGGGACTAAAAATCCCGTCGGATCGCAGGCGCATCTGTTCGTTGATGCGGTCCCGAGATCCGCCCGTTACTATTTAAGATCCGATCGTTGCGCCCTAAAAGGCCCATGATCGGATCAGCCCGATATTGCCCACCTCAAGGTGGGCATATGAGGTAAAGATCTGCTCGTTTGGCGACATCGCCAAACGAGCGGATCTCTCTGTGTATGGCTGGGGCTTTCCGTTCTTTCAGGAATGTGGATCTTCATACCTTAAGACTACTAGAAAAACATGTAAACATTAAATAAACCCAATTGGTTTTGCCTCCAATAAGGATTCATTATATCTTAGTTGGGATCAAGTACAAGCTACTGCTTAAGTAGTACAGAGAAAAGGGAAATCATTTTTAAAAAAATTGGATTATTTGATTATAATTGAGTCTATGGGAGATGGCCTTTCCGTAATTCGGAACTTTGTGGATAATGGGTTTCCGGATAACGGATCCCATACCTGTAGTAGTATATAAACAAGCTGCTGTGTAGTCCTAAGGGCAGCCATTCCAAGGGCACAGGTTACATAGCAGATATCAGGAAAGCTTTATAAAATATAATGGCATTCTAGAGAGCTTATCCCAGCAGAATTCTGCACTGGAATCTGTTTTTCAAAAGAGCAAAGAGATTTTTTTTATATTTAGTTTTTAAATCTGACATGGGGCTAGACATATTGTCCGATTCCCAGCTGCCCCCAGTCATGTGCTCTGAAAAACTTCAGTCACTCTTCACTGCTGTACTGCAAGTTGGAGTGATAACACCCCAAATTGGTGCACCCCAACTCAAAAAAAGTTATATTATACCAATGCCAGTTAAGAGAGTCAGGAGCTACATTGTTGCCTGCTATTCTGCTTATCAAGCACAATATGCTAATAAATAATAATTCCATGTATCACACCCTAACAAATCAATTATAATAACATTAATATTCTTTATAAACCAATAATAAAATTCAGGAGTGGAGGAGTCCACCTTCTTTAGGGCAACAGGCAGCATTAAGTGGGCATTATAAAATCAAAGGGTTTCCCAATCATCTACCTCCAAACTATCTTTGTTATTTGCATGATGGAAACATTTGATGTTTAAAGGGATCATTGCTGGAGGGGTGCCCTTTCCTTGTTCTTTAAATAGCATGTTGCTGGCAGGAAATAATTTAAGGGCAGGTGCTGGACAAACCATTACAACATTCATATTCAAATAGAATAGTTTTGCTTCATGTGTTACCGGCCCTTTAATATTGCTTTCCTTGAGTTAATCAAAACCAGATATTTTCTGAATCTCTTTATTCGGCATAGATTTTAATTGTCGGAGCGAGTGCTGGGAATTCAATTACAACAACTTCCGGGATTGGGAATGGTGCAACGGATGCTGCCCTGCCTCCAGTTGTTTACATTCCCAATCATTTCGCCAGTGTGCATAATCATTAGTGTACCGAGTGCTTTCATTGTATAGCCTAGACACATTATCTGCCATGTGCTCCAGAAGTAGTAGGATACTGTGTTTAGAGGGGCTATAATATCACATTTTGGAGGGGCCCAGTTTAAATACAGCTTACGGTAACAGTGTAAATTTAATTTAAATGCTTTAAAGCAGCAGGGCTGTCAAACTGTAATGTTTAAAGGCTGCATGTAGTACTTGAGGGAATATTACTGTCGCTAGTAATCTGCCCAGGGGATTTATAGACCTCTTTGTAGATGAAACCACAATAATGTATTATATAGTATAAAGGTGGATCTAATTTTTATTGATGCATACATTCATATACAAACTAGATAAGGGTCATAATCGCAGAAAGAAGTGTTTGTGTATGCTTATTGGCTTGCAGAGACATTTGGCTGATTTCTTTAGTAGAATATCTGCTAATATATATATATATATATATATATATATATATATATATATATATATATATATATATATATATATATATATATATATATGAAAGAATATATATATAATTATAATTCCTCCCATTTAGATTGTAAGCTCTTCAGGACCTCTATCCTTCTGTCTTCTTGACACTGAGCTCTTAATCTTTATTGTAACTGTACTTTATATTTGTATTGTATTTTGTACTTATTTGTATTTATTATTGCAATGACCCCCTGTTTGTTCTACTAATGTATTGTTCTACTGTACAGTGCTTTGCTCTCAAGTAGCGCTATACAAATAAAAAATATACATACATACATACTATAGGAAGTCTGGGGGCTATGATACACTAGTATTAAAAATGGTGGCAAAAGTCCTGTATTTGTGTGTGATATTGTCAGTGAACACATTTTTTTAGGAATCTATTGCCTGTGAGGTGCTGGCATAAGCACTTTTAATGCAATTTTAATTTAGGTCTATTGGGGGCTGTTTCAGACACGATGCCACCATGGTTTTTAGCTGCTTAAAGGAATAGTAACACCAAAAACTGAAAGTGTATAAAAGTAATACAAATATAATGTAGTGTTGATCTGCACTGGTAAAAGCTTTGTGTTTGCTTCAGAACACACAACTATAGTTTATATAAACAGCCATTCAAGCTGGAGAAAAGGCACAGGTTACATAGCAGATAACAGATAAATTGCCATTGTATTGGACAGGGTTTTATCGGTTATGCGCCATTTAACCTGTTCCTTTTTTTCCAGCTTGAATATCTGTCCCCATGGCTACACAGCCACTTGTTTATATAAACTATAGTTGTGTTTCTGAAGCAAACACACAGCTTTTACCAATGCATGCTATCAGTATATTATATGTTAATTACTTTTTAATAATGAGACAGACTGCTTGAAACAGCCTCTTGGTTCCATTTCCCTTAAATCATGGAATAACTCATGCTGCTTTTCTCCAAGTCTAAATACAGACACCAAGAGAGGATATTAGTGATGAGTGGGTTTCCTCACCTGCAACACCCATTCTTAACCCTTTCCCTGCCAGCCGTTTTGTCCTAGATGCGAACATCTACTGCCAAGCAGTTTTTAGATATTTTGCACTCTTTCACTTTAAGGGCCTTTCCTGGGGTGGTCTTTTAGTTAACCCAGGAAAACAATATATTGTTTTTTTCAGGACAACCTGAACTTTCACAATATGCAAGAATTTTGGTGTAATTCTACTTCTCTAAAAAAATATTGGATTCTAAGTGTCAAATAAAATGAAAAAAATCATGTTGCACGAAGAACAATCACATATATCAGAAACATCATTCATTTTATGTACGAGAACACAGCCGATTTAGAAAGGTCTATGTCTCCTGAACGCGACAATACCAAATATATATAGTTTTATGGAGATTTCTCACTTGTATAGCTCAAAATCTACAAGCAGTACACAACCAAATTTCCAAAGCAACACTCCCCAAACGGCATACTTTTGATTTCAAGGCCAAACATTCCGCTAACAGTAGGTTTACCCTAGAAAACTACCCATTACTAGAAAGAACAGATTCTGGTGAATCAAAAATGGGTAGAAATATCTTTGTACTCCAAACCACTAAGTTGCAATTGTTTCCTAAAGTTATAATGTTTTATAGAAATTGGTGAATTTTTTGAAAAATGACCTCAAAGCTTCCACTCTACAGCAACATATCTCCCACACATCATTAGGTATCAATGTAAAACACCCCAAATATAAAATCCTGGGTCCACTGAACAGTTTGATGCCCAATATGAATAGATGTACCCAAGCACGTGGCATAGGAGGCCCCAAAAGGAAGACCCCCCGTTTGTTCTGTCATTTCAGATACTGCAAAATCAACACATTTACATCGTTTTGGGGGACGGCAAAGGTAGAAAAAAGTACGTTCACCCCAGAAAACCATATATTTTCGGAAAGTACACATTCCAACGAATCCAAATTGGGTATGTATGTCTTTCTACGCCAAAGTACCAAGCCGCAAATCATTCCTAAATCTTGTGATTTAGGTGACATTTCCAAAAATCACCTCAAAATATCTACCCTGCAGCATCGTATTACCCACATACTTTTAGGTATCAAGAGAAATCACCCCAAATATGAAAGCCTAGGGTCCTCTGAACAGTTTGATCCCCAATATGTATAGGTGTACCCAAGCACGTGGCATACAGGGGCCCCAAAAGGAAGACCCCCATATAGTCTGTCATTTCAGGTACTGCAAAATCAACACATTTACATCGTTAGGGGGGGGGGCAAAAGTAGAAAACAGTAAGTTCACCCCAGAAAACCATATATTTTCGGAAAGTACACATTCCAACGAATCCAAATTGGGTATGCATGTCTTTCTACGCCAAAGTACCAAGCCGCAAATCATTCCTAAATTTGGTGCTTTAGGTGACATTTCCAAATATCACCTCAAAATATCTACCCTGCAGCATCGTATTACCCACATACTTTTAGGTATCAAGACAAATCATCCCAAATATGAAAGCCTAGGGTCCTCTGAACAGTTTGATGCCCAATATGTATAGGTGTACCCAAGCATGTGGCATATAGAGGCCCTAAAAGGAAGACCCCCATATAGTCTGACATTTCAGGTACTGCAAAATCAACACATTTACATTGTTTTGGGGGGGCAAAAGTAGAAAACAGTAAGTTCACCCCAGAAAACAATATATTTTCGGAAAGTACACATTCCCACGAATTCAAATTGGGTATGCATGTCTTTCTACGCCAAAGTACCAAGCCGCAAATCATTCCTAAATTTGGTGCTTTAGGTGACATTTCCAAATATCACCTCAAAATATCTACCCTGCAGCATCGTATTACCCACATACTTTTAGGTATCAAGACAAATCATCCCAAATATGAAAGCCTAGGGTCCTCTGAACAGTTTGATGCCCAATATGTATAGGTGTACCCAAGCATGTGGCATATAGAGGCCCTAAAAGGAAGACCCCCATATAGTCTGACATTTCAGGTACTGCAAAATCAACACATTTACATTGTTTTGGGGGGGCAAAAGTAGAAAACAGTAAGTTCACCCCAGAAAACCATATATTTTCGGAAAGTACACATTCCCACGAATTCAAATTGGGTATGCATGTCTTTCTACGCCAAAGTACCAAGCCGCAAATCATTCCTAAATTTGGTGATTTAGGTGACATTTCCAAAAATCACCTCAAAATATCTACCCTGCAGCATCGTATTACCCACATACTTTTAGGTATCAAGAGAAATCACCCCAAATATGAAAGCCTAGGGTCCTCTGAACAGTTTGATGCCCAATATGTATAGGTGTACCCAAGCACGTGGCATACAGGGGCCCCAAAAGGAAGACCCCCATATAGTCTGTCATTTCAGGTACTGCAAAATCAACACATTTACATCGTTAGGGGGGGGGCAAAAGTAGAAAACAGTAAGTTCACCCCAGAAAACCATATATTTTCGGAAAGTACACATTCCAACGAATCCAAATTGGGTATGCATGTCTTTCTACGCCAAAGTACCAAGCCGCAAATCATTCCTAAATTTGGTGCTTTAGGTGATATTTCCAAAAATCACCTCAAAATATCTACTCTGCAGCATCGTATTACCCACATACTTTTAGGTATCAAGAGAAATCACCCCAAATATGAAAGCCTAGGGTCCTCTGAACAGTTTGATGCCCAATATGTATAGGTGTACCCAAGCATGTGGCATATAGGGGCCCTAAAATGAAGACCCCCCCTTGTATGTTCTGTCATTTCAGGTACTGCAAAATCAACACATTTACATCGTTTTGGGGGGGGCAAAGGTAGAAAAAAGTACGTTCACCCCAGAAAACCATATATTTTCGGAAAGTACACATTCCCACAGATCTAAATTGGGTATGCATGTCTTTGTACTCCAAAGTACCAAGCCGCAAACCATTCCTAAATTTGGTGATTTTGGGGACATTTCCAAAAATGACTTCAAAATTTCGACCCTGCAGCATTGTATTACCCACATACTTTTAGGTATCAAGACAAATCACCCCAAATATGAAAGCCTGGGGTCCTCTGAACAGTTTGATGCCCAATATGTATAGGTGTACCCAAGCACGTGGCGTATAGGGGACCCAAAACGAAGACCCCCATATGGTCTGTCATTTCAGGTACTGCAAAATCAACACATTTACATTGTTTTGAGGGGGGCAAAGGTAGAAAAAAGTAAGTTCACCCCATAAAACCATATATTTTCGGAAAGTACACATTCCTGCGAATCCAAATCGGGTATGGATGTCTTTGTACTCCAAAGTACCAAGCCGCAAACCATTTCTAAATTTGGTGATTTTGGGGACATTTCCAAAAATCACCTCAAAATTTTCACCCTCTAGCATCGTAGTTCCCACATACTTTTAGGTATCAAGAGAAATCACCCCAAATATGAAAGCCTGGGGTCCTCTGAACAGTTTGATGCCCAATATGTATAGGTGTACCCAAGCACGTGGCATATAGGGCCCCAAAACAAAGACCCTCAAATGGTCTGTCATTTCAGGTACTGCAAAATCAACACATTTACATTGTTTTGGGGGGGGGCAAAGGTAGAAAAAAGTGCGTTCACCCCATAAAACCATATATTTTTGGAAAGTACACATTCCTGCGAATCCAAATTGGGTATGCATGTCTTTGTACTCCAAAGTACCAAGTCGCAAGCCTTTCCTAAATTTGGCGATAAAAGCAACTGTTTTTACATTTCTGAAAATCGCCTAAAAATATTGCAATTGGCCGCATTTATCTCACCCAATTTCTTACATACAATTGTAAAACACCATAAATATTGATGCCAAGGGTCTACTGAACAGTTTGATGCCCAATATGCATAGATATACCAAGGCAGCTGGCATGTGCGGACCCCAAATAAAAATAGTGAATATGAGTTTTCTCCGCTGCCGATTCGCCTTCTGTGAACATAGACCCTTGACTTCATATTATTTGCCTCAAGACCCTCCTAACAGCAATGACCCCCCAAAACCATACATTTTTGGAAAGTACACATTCTGCTGATTCCAACAAAGATAACGACGTCTTTCTACACGAAACTACCAAACTGCAAAGCTTTTCTAAACATATAGGTTTTTACAACATTTCTGAAAATCGCCTAAAAATGTTGCAGTTTGCCGCATTTATCACACACAATGTTTTACGTACAAAGAAAAATCTCTCTAAATATGGACGTCAGAGGTCTAATAAATAGTTTGATGCCCAATATGTATAGATTTACCAAAGTATGTGTTGTGTATGGACCCCAAATGAAAAACGTGCCTATGAATTTTCACGCTAGCCAACTAAGCTGCAGAAAAGAGAACCCTAACTGTACGTTATGTGCCGTAAGACCCCCAAACTGTAAAAATAACCCCAGAAACCCATATATTTTTGGAAAGCACATATTTTGGCGGATCAAACTAAGTAAAATCTATCTTTCTATACCAAAGCACCAAACAGCAAAACGATACTAAAGATACATAAGGAACAATAATGCAGGGATAAAATTGCAATAAAACCACAAAAATAGCGTAAATCAATGAAATAACAAAGTAATTGTTCTGACAGCGTAATTAGTGGCCAAAATCGATTATCCAATAGTCACGCTGCCAAAATAACACGTTTTTAGGCAAAAAAAACAAAAGATAACAGTATAATGAATTCGTAAAAAAAAAAAAAAAAACACCTGTTTGTGTATACATATTTGTGCACTAATAAAAGTTATCTGAGTGTGCAAATACATGTAAATAAGTGTAAATAAGTGTAAATAAGTGTAAATAACTGTACAAAAGGGACCAAGTGTGCTAAAATTAAAAAAAATTTTTTTTAAAAAATTCCAATCTTTACTAAAATGCATAAATGTACTGTAAGTATGTGTAGGTGCAGGTAAGTGTGTAAAAAAAAACGTGCACTTACCGTTTTTGGAGCAGGAGAATCGCTGTCTTCTTTGGAGGAGTCCTGGCAGCGTGTCTGCAGAGTTGCTGCGCAGCAGGAAGTGCGTGGGCGGCTCTGCAGGCAGGAAGAAGGGTGAGTGTAGTAGCAGACGCTCCATGCGATGCGTCTGCTACTTTGAAGTCGGATCTGCGACAATCGAGTCGCAGATCCGACTTGACAGCCCCCCAGCCTCGTTGCCTAGGGGGCTGTCTTCTCTCCCCACTCTCTGCGGAGGCGGCAAAAGCCGCCGAAGCAGAGAGAGAGCTCAGCTGCCAAAGAACGTACAATGTACGTTCTTGGCAGCCTGAGCATTGGCCTGCCAGCACGTACGCCGTACGTGCTTGGCAGGCAAAGGGTTAAACAGGTCCAGACAGTGATTGAAAACAGGCCATGGGATTTTAAGAATGTAAAGGGCCCAAACAACCCCTCACAGGCCCAATAAATAGTGACTGTGACATCTTTCAGCAGCCTCTCTGGAATTTGCAAGAATTTACAGATTGCCAGTCCGGGCCTGTCCTAAACTCAGGCCCAACCCGTCCCAAGGTTGTGGTAATACTATACCACTGGTATTAAAGTAAGTAACGAGAAGCCCAGCTATAGAACACTGTTTTTCAACCCAATGTTTTGGGCTAACCCATACATATCTAGAGGTCATTGGAACATGCTAAATCTTCTCTGAATTTGTCGGGGACCTGCTGATTGTAACCTTCAGTGTTATTATCTATACACATCCGCTACAAAGGGAAATACAACTGAGGAACTAATAATTCAATATCAAATAGATATATCTAAACAGTTTTGCACCCACCTGCATCAATAAGATTATACTTAGCCAGCCGATTTCTGGCGGTGCATGAGACTAAAGCTGGCCAAAGATGTAAAGATTTTTAAAAGATCAGATCGTCAACATGAGACCACGATTATCTCGAAACGATCGTACGGATTGTCCATCAAATAAAAAGACCATTTGCCAGGAAAACAAAGGGGAGCTGCCTGCTTGGCCCTGCAGACATAGATAGATTGCACTGGGACCGACAAAGATTTTTTAACCTGGCCATTCGTTCGTTCGAATCCCACTAACCGCACGATAATTTGGAAGGATTGGTCGGACTTCACTAAAATCGGTCGTTCGGCAAGAAAAATCTTTGCGTCTATGGGGACCTTAAAACTTGAATAATCTAAATTTAATATAAAAGTGTCTCAAGTATCACACTCTGTATTTTTTATCTGAATTCATTAAATGTTATTTGCTGAACTCCCAAATTAAATTCAAACCTTATAAAGAATTCATAAATACCATCAATGAATCCTAGAAAAACCAAACAAATTGTATATACATGATTTCATAAGTAGTCCAATTAAATTCATTAATCTTTCTCAAATCGCAATAAGTTAATTAGCAGAATGTCCATGAAAATTGATTGTCCATAAAATTGACTATTAATTCAACAATTTGTTTTAATAAGGTGAAGAGTTGGCACTGTTAGGTAGTCACAATTGTAGTTTCAGTGGATATCACACTCGCATCTGGTTTTGTGTTTGTGCCCTACAGAACAGGTTTACAGAACAGGCAACATTCCTGAATGCTGCATCATTTAGTTGTACAGTACATCCAGATTTTTGGCAAAAGACACCGTTTTTTACAACTGTAAGCAATTTCTGATTTCTTTAAAGGGTTAGTTCACCTTCTAATTAGCTTTTAGTAAGCTATAGAATGGCTAATTCTAAGCAACTTTTCAATTGGTCCTCATTTTTTCTTATTTATATTTTTTTAATAATGCTTTGCCTTCTTCTGACTTTTTCCACCTTTCAAATAGGGGTCACTGACTCCCAACTAAAAACAAATGCTCTGTATGACTACTAATGTATTGTTATCGCTACTTTTTATTATTCATCTTTCTATTCAGGCCCTTTCCTATTCATATTCCAGTCTCTTATTCAAATCAATGAATGGTTGCTAGGGTAATTTGGACCCTAGCAACCAGATTTCTGCAAATCGGAGAGCCGCTAAAGAACTCGTTAATAAAAAATTAAAACAAATTGCAAATTGTCTCAATATAACTCTCTACAATACATGATACTAAAAGTTAATTTAAAGGCAACATGTAAAGTCTCTTTCAGGCTGCCATTCTCAGTGTGTGTGATCTGAATCAGACTAACAAATAATGGATATGACAGCAGCTCCACTTCAACCCATGCCCTGTGGCTAATATCACACTCCTCTGCTGGTGGAAAATCACATGATGACGCCCTGTATGTTCAGGCGCTGACAGGATCCGTGTTCACCTATTACACCCGTGGATTTTTGCCAGAGAATGCTTTTGGGACTTAAAAGTTTGCACAAAATTTGAGCCATTAAAAGCTTTGATGTGACTGCTGGGAAGCAATAGGCTACACTTGGCTAGGTATTAGGCTGTTAAATTCTACCCCACCAAGTTTTGGTGGGGTAGAAATACATCTGCGAGTGCCCATGTAGTTCACAAGCTCTGGAATGTAAAAACCACAGCCATAATTATTGTGCAGTTTGTTTCATGTTTTGTGTTTGACTTTGGTGTCCATGCAGGAGGGAGATTTCTTGTGTAATTCAAAAAGGAGATATTCATTTATATTAATTAATACTCTCTACTTGAATTATGAAGGCCGGATTAAATTATATATAAAACAATATTTTAGTATGCAATGTTTGCAACATGTCCGCATTTCTTTAGAGCCAACGTGGAAATGTCTCTCATGTCTGTTTCATTTAGTTTGACCCTGCAGGTCAGCAATGACACGCACAAATCTCCTCATTGCCTGGAATCCTGGTATTTTAGCTCTGACTCATGTAGACCTGCAGGGACTGTAGGAAACCACAACCTACACATTACCATTCAGAATTTTGTTTGCAACCAATATCCTTCAGAAAAGATGGCAAAAAGCATTTACTAGACTAGTACCCCTTCCTTCCTTAACTTTAAGTTTTCAGACAATTTGCAATTTCTTCATCATTGTGGATTTTGATTGATTTAGCTTTTTATTCAGCCGCTCTCCAGCTCCATGCTAAAAGTTAATGTCAAGGCGAATCACAACTTTAAATGGGGACAACAGTTTGTTACATAGGCCCCACCTCTCTTGTTAGACATAACTGACTGCAGCCATGTGAGCTGGGAGGGCTGATAATAACTTTCAAGTTATGTATTTTCTCAAGCAGTTATCTGCATGTGTTACTGATATTTATTATAAACTTGATTAAACCAAGGATAGAAAAACAATATATTTTATCATACCTCTCAACCTGTCCTTTTCATGGGACAGTCCTGATTTTGACAGCTCAGCCCATAGTCTCAGATTGTTATTGAAATGTCCCAACTTTCTCTTGGATCTCCTGCACTGAACAGCCAGGAAAAGATACAAATTTTCTGAAATGTAATTAAATGAGATGCTCTTGGCAGAGAGCCCATGACACTCATTGCCTGCACTTTGATACATTTCTAACAATTTTAGATAAGCAAAAATACAATTGTAACTATTTAAGATAAGCCGATCTCTTGGGAGAACAACTTAAAGGGGTTGTTCACATTTGAATTAACTTTTAGTATGGTGTAGAGAGTGATATTCTGAGACAATTTACAATTGGTTTTCATTTTTTATTGTCTTTGTTATTTAGCTTTTTATTCAGCAGCTCTTCAATTTGCATCTTAACCGATCTGGTAACTTAAAAATGTCAGTAGCTCTTTAAGCATTGCATTACTCTAAACTTGGAGCGCATAGCTCCCCCCCCCGGCAAATGCCCCTAACTTGTTAGTCACCCCTCTGTGCAGGCCCTCTCTTGCCGAGTTGCTGACCACATTCCAAAACTGTTTAATCAATGGACAGGACCATAAACAATGATAAATGTCAGCTTTCAAGGACTGACACTTTGCACAGGCATCGGACCAACCACCTTTTTTTTCGTATTTCAGGAGAGAAGTACCCCCTGTGCAATATGGAAGTGACTTGAATTTAGAAATAATGATTTAACATGTAAAGTAAATAGTTTGTCTCTTGTGAGATATGGAATTTGTTGTAGCCATTTCCCTTTAACTCGGTCAAAATCTCTGTCTGACATTGGGACTTTTAAAGGGGACATATACAATTGTTTACTCCTCATTAATCCATTCCTCATACCATAAAATTGAAGGGAACATGTTTTATTATATATCTTTAGGGTCAACTTTAGGGTTAATTGTTTGAAAACTGATGTCGCCCCTCCCTCTCTCAAGACTCCCTGTGCTGCTGTCAGCCCTCTCTTTCTTTGCCCCACAATCTCCAGCTATCCACAGCCACTGAGAAGGTCAGGGTGTGCAGGCATGGGTGGGGCTAGTTTCTGATGCTTTGCATGTTCACCCCTCCCTTGAAAGAAAAAAAACAAAATAAAAAAACATTCATCTAATCCAATAGTCTGCAGATTCCGGACCAGTGCCTTCCCTTCTCTTACCAGCTCTCGCTCCCGTCTCTGTTACTGGCATTTGCTTCCTCTCCCTTACCAGCTTTCTCCCTCCCTGGCTCTCGCTCCCCCTCCCTCGCCGGCTCTCACTCCCCAGCTTGCGAATTCTATGGCCCCCCTCCTCCTTAAAGCACAGATAACTAGATAGAAGAAACGCTTGACAAGTCTTTATTTTTTGTTGCCTTTTCTCGTGTGTGCGTGAGAGACTTTTGAAGCAGGCAGGCAACAAAAATCAAGACATGACGAGCGTTCCTGCTATGTAGTTATCTGTGCTGTAAGGAGGAGTGGGAGCCGTAGAATGAGCAAACTGGGGAGTGAGAGAGCCGGTCATGGTTACCCGGTGTAATTTTATATATATTGTAACAAAAGAACCGCACTCACAGGTCTTCAAAAGAAAGCCTCAAAAGGCTGATTTATTTATCGGACGTTTCGGCTACAACTCTAGCCGTCCTCAGGAAGACCTGAGTGTGGTTCTTTTGTTACAATATAACTGTTTACCAGCACCTGGGCAGTTACGTGCAGGGAAGGTGTGCACCTTTTTCCACTATTTAGATAGATATGCCAAATTTTTCCGTGAAGCAAAATGGGACAGATGGGGAGCCCAGGAGTATAGGGTTCCCATAAGGCCCTAATACATGTATAATTTCAATAAATAAAACAGTTCAAACTTTTTATGTGGCCAGCAGATTTTTGCCCCAAAATTGTCTGAAATTGAGGAAAGTCACCAGAAAATGTGTGAATGCTTAAGAAGACTAGTGTACAGGGCCCAAAATCTGGTAACTCCCATTGCATGCTGGGCATTTTAGTCTTACATTGAACTTGGCAAATTGGTAAACAAAGCTACATTACCCAACATGCATTGGGAGATGCATGCTTTTCACATTAGGGCAAGAAAAAACATTGGCTGGTTTCCAAAGTATAAACCAGCCAAAGGCTGAAAAAGTAGCCCAAATCTGTACCTTGGCTAGTTTGTACTTTCAAAACTGGCCTCGGCTTTAAATTAGTAGCCCAATTTGGCTGGAAAACTGCCAACCTGGCAACCCTGGAGCCGTTGAGTGAGAGCCAGGGAGAGAGAAAGCTGCTAAGTGAGAGGAGAGAGATAAGGGAGAAGGACTGAGAGCAGTAAGAGAAGGGGAGGGAGAGTCAAAGAGGGAGGAAGATACCGCAGGCAATAACATTTTTTAAAAATTTTATAACAACCCTCTGCAACCAATTGTCTAACTATATTTGTATCAAGTAGTGTGGAATTCCACATTTTTTTTATAACAACTTCCTGCATCCACTTATTTCAGCACTGCTGAGGATTTTTTAGTTACAACTAGATCAGGCAGCTGCAAAGTCAGCTATGTCCAGCTGGGGACAGACACAGGCAGTGGGAGGGGAGGGGTTCTCCAAGTCACAGTGGATTTCAGCCTGTCAGTCAGTGTTGTGACCATTTCCTGTGAGAGAATGAACAGACCCTCCCACAAACACTCATTTCAGCCTAGACTCTCAGCTGTGAGGATCTCTATGCAGCTCTGATATAGTCACAGTTTTAGGAGGTAAATTGCTTTCAAAACGCTTTTCTTTCTGCATCATTGGGGGGGGGGGGGGGGGATGGGTGACTACTATATCTGAATATGAAGATTATATGAAATGTCTCCTTTAAGATTTTATACAAGAGGGAGTTGGAGGGTCGTATTGTGTCTGATAGAAATAGGAGATCCATTGAGTTGTCTACGTGCTGAGCTGGAATAGTGTGAGTCACTGCTTGCACATAGTGTCTGACTTGTAAATATGAGAAGAAATCCCAAGTTAGTGAGGGGTGTATTGTTTGGAGAGGGAGTGAGGATCTGTGGAGTGCGCATTGTAATGTTTTTTTCAGACTTCAGCAGAACAGCACAGTGTGTGGCATAATGTGGAGCTAGTGGACAGGTTATTGGGAGGGACTGGAGAAATCCAAGCAGCCGGTTAGAGGGGCTGATTTATAAACATAGGTGCTAAATTGCATACCTCCCAACTGTCCCTTTTTCGGAGGGACAGTCCCTCACTTAATTGGCTTTTAGCAGAGAGCCCAGAACAGCCAACACGTGCAAATAAGATACTTTGTAACAATTTTGAGACACAAAAACACAGTTTAGATAAGGAGAAATATTTTCAAACTTTCATAACCTGCCAAATTTTGTAAAACAAACGTGGTAATTAGGGGGTGTGGTCAAAAAAATTGCTGCGCTAGGTGCGGAAAAATTTTTTTTGTCCCTCTTTTTACTTCCAAAATGTTGGGAGGTATGAAATTGCATCACTACAGTTGCTCATACCAAGCAATAAAAGCTTTGCTTAACATGTAGTAAGCTGTGAATTGCCATTTGGTTGCTTTTTGCAATCAGCCAGCATATCTAGTTGCTTAAAGAAACCGTAACAAAAATATTTTTTAATGCTTAATCCCCCCCCCCCCCCCCAACAGCTATAATTAGTGTTGCCACTCAGCCAGTATTTTTTTTTTTTTTTTTAAAGCAAAGGAGCACCAGCTTGGGGTAATGGGTAAGTAATTAGAATCATTAGGGTTGGCTAAAAAGGTAGCCTTGCATATTAATTATCAGAGCTTTCTCTGAACCAATTTCCATGTTAGTGACAAGGCGTGTACCTGTACTACCTGCTTGCTGAACAAATAGCCTGGAGGCAACAGAAAAGCGAGAGTTGTATCTGCTGTTCAAGCATAGTAACACCAAGGATCAGGTTGTAGTTTCCGAGTAGTCCAACCAGTAGTTCCAGTTCAGTGACCGGGCCACTGTAGATTTCTAATATCTTAATCACACCTTTTGTCTATATGTAGTGGTGAGGTGGCTGCACATGTGCTTCTAACCTTACAAACTACTCACCCAGTTGCCACTCCCCTAACCAACTGCTCTGGCTCATGTTTTAGGCCAAAAAGACAAGTAGAAGAGTTCTGGCTCTTGGGCTGATGTTCTTCTACTCATGTCAGTCACCGACTGCAAAGGTTGTCCATCCAAGAAGACATAGCCCCATGTATAGACAGATGTAGTGTTCTCCTTTTCCCTTATAGAGCGGATTTATATTAAATACGTTGGTAAGCTAACATCTTATCTAAAATGGAGAGTTTCAGAGCTCAGTAATTTGTAGCCTTTAAAGGGGCTGTTCACCTTTAAATTAATGATGTAGAGAGTGATATTCTGAGACAATTTGCAATTGGTATTCATTTTTTTTATTTGTGGCTTTTGAGTCCTTTAACTTTTTAATCCGCAGTTTGCAATTTCAGCAATCTGGTTGCTAGGACCAAAATTACCCTAGCAACCATACATGAATTTGAATAAGACTAGAATATGAATAGGAGAGGGCCTAAATATAAAGTAATAAAAAGTAGTAATAACAATAAATCTGTATTCGTTAAAACAATAAAACCTAAAAACAATAAGTATGTAGCCTAACCGAGCAGTTGTATTTTAGATGGGGTCAGTGACCCGCTTTTGAAAGCTGGAAAGATTCAGAAGAAGGCAAATCATTAAAAAAAAACTATAGAAATACATAATGAAGACCAAATGAAAAGTTACTTAGAACTAGCCATTCTATAACCTACATGTATGGGATCCGTTATCTGGAAACCTGTTATCCAGAAAGCTCTGAATTACGGAAAGGCTGTCTACCATAGACTCTTCTCTAAATATTCAAATTTTTTAAAAATTATTTCCTTTTTATTTGTAATAATAAAACAGTACATTGTACTCGATCCAAACTAAGTTATAATGAATCCTTATTGGAAGCAAAACCAGCCTATTGGGTTTATTTAATGTTTACATGATTTTCTAGTAGACTTCAGGTATGAAGATCCAAATTATGGAAAGATCCATTATCTGGAAAACCCCTTTTCCCAAGCATTCTGGATAACAGGTCACATACCTGTACTAAAAGTTAAGGATTGTAAGGATAGATGTATTGCAGGAAGAGCAGAACCTCTAAATTTTCTTTCAAATATTGCTTAAATTATTATTGTTTTTTATAGTTTGAACTATAGTTTATTATTACAGACTTGTTTACTGTTATTTATTAAAGTTTCTTGTGAGAGTTTATAAAGTGCAAGCATACAAATACTGGCTGATCCACATTAAAGACACGCTGTACCACTTTTTTTATGTGACCCACCAGAAACAGTATGGAGACCCATTGTTTTGGAGCCCATTCTGTTTATAAAACCATTGATTGAGCAGAAGGAGACAATTCTGTGCAGTTTAATTAACTGCTATGCAAATACTTTAGTCATGTTGTCACCTGAGAGGGAAGTGATGTCATGAGGGTGACAAAAGGCCTGGTGCGTTGACTTTACGAAGTATATTTGAATTTGTATGAGCATAGGCGCAAATGGATATCAAGGAGAGCTAGCCTCCCCACTTGAGGGTACCAGTATTAGCCCAGGGAATCTCTTTCATTAAAGTTATTTAAAAAAACAAAACCCAAAACAACAACGTGCACAGCATTGTGGGTACTTTAACCATTCAATCACAATTATGTTATTTTAATGTTTCCTAACATTTTTTTTGTTTTTTTTTTAGAATGTCGTACCAGTATCCTTCAGGCGGCTTCCCAGGATATCCAGGCTATCCTGTAAGTATCACAAATTCAGCTTTTAGCTTTTAATGGCTGTGACCTGCTCTCTACAGAATTTAGGTTAGCTTTGCAAATACATATCATTCCCCTGGACATGTTGTATACACCACACAGTTTCCACCCTGGGAATGGATGAAGATAGTGTGGATAATCATTTGAAAATAAAAATGCCATAGGCATGTGAGAAGCTCCACGAAGGCTGACCTAACTTGTGGTCTGAACTTAGTAAACTACTTTCAGCAAACAGCCCTTGTTTGGGACATTGCAGGTTGAATATCAGTTGTTGACTTTCTGATTTATATCAAAAGTTTCCTTATTAATTCTGATAACCAAACCATTAACTGCTACAACTCCCAGCATCACCAAAAAAGCCAAGCATTGTTGTAAGTTTAGAAAACGGTTGTTTTACATATGCATTACCAGCTCACTTTAGCTAGTTTTTATATGTCATTGCTTGACGCATGTGATGTCCAGGAACCAGTGAAAATCTTTAGGCTTTCAGTCGGCTAGATATCTTATAGGGGGGCTCCTTTTGCCTAGAAGATGTATTGGAGCTCATTCTATCAAAATCACCAGAAATCATTTCTCTCTACATGCAGAATTTGTGCAAAATGCAATTATTTTGTTAGATTTTGTTTGTACTGGAATTCGTTATTTGAGTGAGCTCTAATACATCTGCTAGGAAAGGGAAGCTTATATTAAATGTTCATTTTCACCTCCTCGTTTTTTTTCTCTAGGGAGGGGACCCATCATATCCACCTGGAGTACAACAGGGTTTTCCTGGGGGACAGTTCCCCCCTGCTGGGGGACAGTTCCCCCCTGCTGTAGGAGGAGGTGCATTCCCACCAGCATCTGGTGGGGGTTTCCCACCTGCTCCTGGCGGAGGGTATCCTCAGGCAGGAGGATACCCAGCTCCTGGTGGCTATCCTGGAGGCATGCCATCTTACCCTGGAGGTAAGTTATTAATCTAGTTTTTATTTTGAATTATTTTGTGATATTTTTGCTTTTATAGCCGACTGTAATTGTGGGATATGTATATGCAACCTTTTGCAATTTAACTGTATTTTTGCTTATTTTCAGCACCAGGCTTTGGAGCACCTGCTGGTGGCCAAGGTTATGGTGCCCCTCCTGGTGCACCTGCTTATGGAGTCCCTGGGTATGGTGGGCCTGGTTTTAATGCTCCAGCTGGTGGATACGGGGCTCCTAATGCAGGGGGTTTCGGGGTACCCCCAGCTGGTGGATATGGAGCACCTGGAGGTGCACCAGGCTATGGTGGTTTTTCACAACCTTCATCTCAGAGCTATGGAGCAGGAGGGCCAGGACAAATGCCAGGACAAATGCCAGGACAAGCTCCAAGTAAGTTAATAAATACTGTGAAAGTATCCTGCACGCTGCTCCTGTTGCTCAGTGGTTCAGTGCTTATGCAGTAGGATTCTTCCATCAGAAAACAAGAATAGTCACTATTAACAGTCCTGTATAAATCACATGCCACTGTGCAGAAATATATAATTCTGTTGTTGTTGTATGCTTGGGATCTGGGGTTTTCCTGTAATGTAATGGATCTTCATACCTTAAAGGGGAAGGAAACCTAGTCAGTGCAAACCCCCCCACCCCCCCTCCCGTTTGTTGCCCACCCTCCCTCCTCCCCCCTGGCCTACCCGTCCCATTGGGCAAATGCCCCTAACTTGTTACTTACCCTTCTGCGCAGGTCCAGTCCAGGGAGTTCACCGACGACATCTTCTTCCACGCGATCTTCTTCCTGCTGTGAACGGCGTTTTGGCGCATGCGCAGTAGGAGCAGTTCGCCGGTACGGATCTACTGGGCATGTGCCAAAAGTCGCGTGCATGCGCAGTAGATCGTACCGGCGAAATTATCCTACTGCGCATGCGCCGTTCAAAGCAGGAAGAAGATTGCATGGAAGATGTCGTCGGTGAACTCCCTGGACTGGACCTGCGCAGAAGGGTAAGTAACAAGTTAGGGGCATTTGCCCAGCGGGACGGGTAGGCCAGGGGGGAGGGAGGAGGGAGGGTGGGCAACAAACGGGAGGGGGGTGGGGTTTTTGCGCCGACTAGGTTTCCTTCCCCTTTAAGTCTACGAGAAAATCATGTAAGCATTAAATAAACCCAATAGACTGGTTTTTCGTCTTATAAGTATTCATTATGTCTTAGTTTGAATCAAGAACAAAGTACTGTTTTATTATTACAGAGAAATAAGACTTCATTTTAAAAAAAAATTGATTATTTGGGTAAAATGGAGATGGCCATTCTGTAATTCGGAGCTTTCTGCATAATGGGTTTCCAGATAACAGATCCCATACCTATAAAATAAATAAATATATATACATCTCTTTTTTTGTTGTTTTCATGTTTAAGGATGCGTTTGTGCTATTTTAGGTAACACTGTATGTTTGTTTTAGTGGTTTCATTTAATGATGCATAATTAACTGTAAGAAGCACAAACCTTTATTTTTTGATGCATGGTGATGGAAAGACTGAGAATTTACTGTGGCTTTCTTCCATTTCTGTACATATAGGTGGATATCCAAGTGGCCCGGCACCTGCACAACCTACGGTAAGAGCATTTGTTTTTTTTTATTTTATTTTTTACATTTCAGCTGTTTCACAGAGGCTTGCAAATGTTTAGCTGAATATATACACAATCAGGTAATCTGATTGGGAATGCAAAATGCAAAAATAGAATTATTGTAATGATAATTATAGAAGAAGCACGTCTAATTATTTTAGAAAGAGGTCTGATGTTTACATCGGTCTAAAACAGTTTTGATAACTTTTTCCTCTACATTTTAGCCCACACTTCTGACTTTAAATGCTGTTTTTTTGTGTTCATAATGTAACTTCTGTTCCTCACCATGTTCTCATCTGTACTTTAATGTCTTACCACTTGGTGTAAAAAAGGCTGGTGAAACAAGGTGACTGCATGTGTGGTTTTTTTTTTTGTTTATACTTGAATAACCTATTGTACTAAGCATGTGTTCCACAAGCCGTAATGTGTTTTATTAGGCCTGCACTTCGTGATGTTCAGATTTACATTTTGCTTGCAGTGAATTTTCAGTGTAACAGGAGTTGTTCTCAAATAGTGGGACTGCTCTCCTAGGTGGGCTCAGGGCATCAAAGGGATGAATGTTTATTTGATGTCTTGGATACCCCTAGAACTATTTGCAGGGTGTCTATTCATGTAGTTGTAACCTTTGTGGTCTAAAGGGAGTACCCCCAAACTCTACATTACGACTAAAGGCAGAATGTATTGGTTGGGGGTGTCCAACATATATAGTATCAAGCCAACAGTTGTTTATCTCCAAGTCATGTTCCTCCAGCTGTCAAGAGCTGTTGGGATGTACAAGGGTAAGTATGCTGAAAATATTTGTCCTGTACTATTTAAAAAAAAAGTGCCGATATATATTGGTAGTATACTAAACCAAGACATCATTTTACACAGTGAGGGGCCGATTCACTAACTTCGAGTGAAGGATTCGAAGTAAAAAAACTTCGAATTTCAAAGTGTTTTTTGGGCTACTTCGACCATCGAATGGGCTACTTCGACCTTCGACTACGACTTTGAATCGATGGATTCGAACTAAAAATCGTTTAAATATTCGACCATTCGATAGTCGAAGTACTGTCTCTTTAAGAAAAAACTTCGACCCCCTGGTTCGCCATCTAAAACCTACTGAACTCAATGTTAGCTTATGGGGAAGGTCCCCATAGGCTTGCCTAAGTTTTTTTGGTCAAAGGATAATCCTTCGATCGTTGGATTAAACTCCTTCGATTCGAAGGATTTAATCGTTCGATCGAAGGATTATTCCTTCGATCAAACGATCTAACTATTTGCGCTAAAATCCTTCGACTTCAATATTCGAAGTCAAAGGATTTTAATTCCCAGTCGAATATCGAGGGTTAATTAACCCTCGATATTCGACCCTTGGTGAATCGGCCCCTTAGTCTTTTTCTGGATGATCACTGATAAAATAAAATATATCACAGTCTTTACTGATGCCAGGCCAGAAGTTCATTCCATGCCTCAACCTTTGAGTTAAATTTTAGTATAATATAGAATGGCCAAGCCTAGACAACTTTTCGATTTGGTCTTCATTACATTTTTTCTTTTATAGTTTAATTATTTGCCTTCTTCTTTTGACTCTTTCCAGCTTTCACATGGGGCTCACTGACCACATCAATAAGGATACAAATGCATTGTTATGGCTACTGCTGATTACACATCTTTCTAACTGGGTCATCTTCAATTCACATTACAGTCACTTATTTAAATCAGTGTATTAGGGTAATCTTGACCCTAGCACATAAACCATACTGGGAGCGCACTCGGGAACCACCTTGAAGAACCGCACTATTCCAGATCACGGTCAAAACTTTTACCTGTGATCTGGAATAGTGCAGTTCTTCAAGGTAATTCCGGAGTGCGCTCCCAATATGGTTAATGTGCTGATTGTATTCTTCTTGTTGACGGACTCGGGGCAGTGGCACCCGGGTCACAGTGACATTGGGGTAAGACTCGTATTTATATCTATTTATACATTTGTCCCGTGTGTGGGGAGATCGGGTGGATTATACCGGCTCCAAGGTTCAAACGAGGTGTCTGGGGCGGGAGGCACCCGGACTAAAAGTTCCTAATGGTGAGCAGCGCACAGGCTCTGACGGCCATTTAGAAAATTGGAGTCTTACCCCATCTTTTGTATTTACATAGCCATAGTGAAGCCCTGAAGTAGCACTGGATGTATTTGCTCTGTAGCATAAGTATTTGCATAACTTGGACCCCAGCAACCAGATTTGCAAATTGATGAGCTGCAGAATAAAAAGCTAAACTCACAAACCACAAATAATAAAAAATGAAAACCAATTGTAGATTCTCAGAATATCACTCTCTACATCATGTCAAAATTTAACTCCAAGGTGAACAACCCCTTTTTACACTCTGCCCTTCTTTATAGTGAGACCAATAACGGCAAAGTTACTAGCTAAAATAATCCTGAAAACCAATCCAACAGACCAATTGAAGTATCAGTACAAGAATCACAGCATTGTGTAACACTGATAACTGTTTAAGAAAAAATTCAAATTAGTATAATTGTATAATGAGGTCTTTTATATACTGTATGGCTAAAACTATGTAGTTACATCTTCTAATTATTGGAATTGACGATTAAAGTCACACTCATCATTTGCAAAACAGGTGCCACTACACCATACAATGACATTGTAGACAATTCTGTTCTTTTGACATTTTGCCAATGGTTTGGGGGATGACTCTTTTACAAATAGAAGCAAACCACATGAACAGTATTCCAGTTTATAGCCAGAAGAGTAGACAACAATGCTGTTTTAGCAGCAAAGTGAAGAACAACTTTGTTACTACTACTGGTTTAACATTGGTAGGCAGGTGTCCACATACTTTTATTTATATTTATACTTCATTATAAAACTGACTTAATAATCTGCATATGCAATGGGCAAACTCTTTTACTTGCAACATTGCTCCATGTCTCTGTCTCTAGGCAAATGTTATTACCTGAGTCAGATTAAATGTGGGTAGTTTCACCAATATGATTTGTTTTTTTGGTCTGTTTTTAAGCCTTATGCAGCAGCAATGACGGCCACTCAGGGCACAATTAAAGCAGCACCTAACTTTGATGCCCTATCTGACGCCGAAAAACTAAGAAAAGCAATGAAAGGATTTGGTATGAAAATTACGTTGTTTTTTTTTCAATTACTTTTTACATTCATCATCTGTACCTACTTTATTAAAGCTGATCTCTTCTTCTCTTAGGAACCGACGAGCAAACCATTATTGACGTTGTTGCTAACCGTTCCAATGACCAGAGACAAAAGATCAAGGCCGCATTTAAGACCGCTTATGGCAAAGTAAGTCACTTGTTATGTGATCAAGAAATATCACTAAAAATACCGTTTCAAAAAGAGTGTATAAATTAAATTCTCTCATAGCTGACCATGTTGCAGTTAAAAAAAACAAAAAACCCAAAAGAACACTGTTAATTAGAAGTGGGGATTTTAAGTGAGTCCAGGCACAGCATTCCACTTGTATTCATCAGTATAATGCTAGCTTTTGGTTGGCTATATACTGACCTGTCTTTAAGTCATTTAATTTTGATCACACGTACTTCAGTTACCTGTGTATACAATCATTCACTGACTGCATAGAGGGAAGCCAGCATATTATTTAACTCTTTATGTTCCAGGGTTTATAGAATCTACATAGTTGACACTAAGGGGCCCATTTACTTAGTTCGAGTGAAGGAATAGAATTAAAAAAAAAAAGTTGAATTTAGAATTTTTTTTGGCTACTTTGAGCATCGAATTGGCTACTTCGACCTTTGAATCGAACTAAAAATCGTTCGACTATTCGACCATTCGATAGTTGAAGTACTGTCTCTTTAAAAAAAACTTTGACCCCCTAGTTCGCACTTAAAACCTACCGAAGTCAATGTTAGCCTATGGGGAAGAACAAGTTGTGGTAAATCCGAACAAGTTGTGGTAAATCCTTCGACTTCGATATTCGAAGTCGAAGGATTTAACTTCGACAGTCGACTATGGAGGGTTACTTAACCCTCGATATTCGAACATAAGTAAATTTGCCCCTAAATTCTGCCTGTTCTGCTGTTCTGTAGATTATATATATATATATATATATATATATATATATATATATATATATATATATATATAACCCTCTCACAAACCGCACTCCAAGGACTTGTTAAGATTCAAAAATCAAAAATGCCTTTATTTCTCAACGTTTCGGCTCTCACTCGTGAGCCGTCTTCCTGAAGACGGCTCACGAGTGAGAGCCGAAACGTTGAGAAATAAAGGCATTTTTGATTTTTGAATCTTAACAAGTCCTTGGAGTGCGGTTTGTGAGAGGGTTTGATAGTATTATTTTACCAGCACCCAGGCGGATGTTCTATGGAGAAGAGTGCACCTGACTAGGATTATATATATATATATATATATATATATATATATATATATATATATATATATATATATATATATATATATATATATATATATATATATATATATATATATATATATATATATATATATATATATATATAGTGGTCTGACCTGTTGGTTACTTATCACCTATGGATTACTGTACAATGCTTCTTCCTAAACCCAGTTGTACAACATTCTTAAAATCTTAACGCAAATAACAGACTTGTTTTGTACATATGAATGCATTTATTGGTGTCCGCTCCAATCCAAACACATCTACAGTCACACATTTAAAAGAAAAATCCATCCTTTAAATTGTAGCCTTTTTGATTTTCATTCCACTTTTAATTAGTTTAGCAGAAAATATCCACGTGGCACATAATCCTGAAGGTAGGAATGTTTTCTAGTGCTTGGTAAACTGAACAAGTCAAAATGACAAAGTATAGCTCTTATTTATTTTTTATTTTTTTTTAGGATTTAATAAAAGATCTGAAGTCAGAATTAAGTGGTAATGTGGAAGAACTCATTATTGCACTTTTTATGCCTTCCACATATTATGATGCCTGGAGTTTATATAATGCAATGAAGGTACGTGTCCATGTTTTTTTTGATCTTAAGTGTAACTACTATTTTACCTGAAGTTAACAGAACTACACTATGCCTCAGTTTATATCTGTATATCTGTGGCCAGTAACTGTGCTCTACTGTACAACTGTTATTGAACCAGGTTTTACTAAAGGAGAACTAAACCCCCAAACTTATGAAAATCCCTATCCTCCATAGTCCCCCCCCCCTCCCTGCCCCCCGCACAGATGTGAATACCTGTAAATGCCCCTAAGTCTCTTTAATTACCCTTTGATGCAGAGTCAGCGCAGCAGAGAAGAACTAAACCTTTAAAATGAACATGGCTAAAAATGCTATAGTTTATATTCTAAACTTACTGCACCAGTCAGTTTCAGTATGATCCAGGCCTATAAAGTCATCACAGGAGCTCCAGATCTTGGATTACATTAGAAGTGTCTGTGAAACACGCACATGCTCAGTGGGCTTTGAGTGGCTGCTGTGAAGCTAAGTTTAGGGGTCATTACAAAAATCAAACAGAAAATTAAGCTGATCTGTCATGTAAGCTGATGATACAGGGCTGATGATTAAATTCTCACCCTAATTACACTGGTTTCAGAGCAGTCCTGTTATGTGAACCTGAATAAATCCTTCTATTGTGACATAAGGTTGTGTGTACTGTATATTTTGAGTTGGTCCCTAAGCTCAGTAAGTGACAGCAGCACAGAGCATGTGCAGTGAATCAGCAGAAAAGAAGATGAGGAGCTACTGGGGCATATTTGGAGACACAGATCTTTACTTCTAAATGGTTGTTGTTGCTTTGGGCTGATCCAGAAGCACAAAACAATGTGCAACATTTCTAGCCTTCTTCATTGGTTACGCTTTAGTTCTCCTTTAAAACTGTAAAGTAAAGTATGTTTTAAAGTTCATGTAACATAAACCCTTTTACATGTCTGCCTCATCGTGAAGCTCATACAGGTTTCCTGTTCTGCAGTATATGATGGGCCTATGTGACTTATTTCTAGATTTAGATGCCACCAAAGAGGTTTTCAGCATGATCATTTCTTTGCAAGTGTTGTGTCTTACTTGGATAAGCTTGAAGTAGAATTATCTGCTTAAAATAAAGTCGTTTTTTTTTTTTTGTGTAACGGGAAGAAATGTATCTGTTGGCTGATAAAACATTGCATATATGCGCTTGGTTACACAGTGTGAATTTTTTCATATAAACATATAACATCTGAATAATTAATAAATCATTTTTATTTAGCATACTTGATAAATATAGTATTACAGTGTGATAAGACATAGGTATACAGGATCCTTAAACGTAGATACCTTCAGAGCTTTGCTAAACCATATGATTTTAAAAGATTTCCAAAATCCGACTCCATGAATGCCACTGATCTAGATAGTTCGATACCCAACATGCATAGGAGTACCCAATAATGTGGCTCAAAGAAACTCCAAAATATCAATGAATATGAATTTTCATCGCTGACACTTCAGTCACTGCGAAGAAACCACACTGAGCAAATTTTATGTGCTTGAAACCCCCCAACAGTAAGGTAGCCCACAGCCAGGACATACATTTGGAAATAGATTCATCCTGGTGGGTTAATCTTTTCTATCCGAGCACAATTCTATATCTAGTACGACATGCCAGTAGCTTAAGTTAAACTGCAGATTTACAAATTTTTCGAAAAAACCCACATTTTTCGTGATTTATTATTCCCACAAGGATAAAAAAAAAATTGAAACTGAAAATCCGGCATCTCAGACCTACCGAGGTTGTATATAAGTCAATTGGAGAAGTCGCGAAGACATCTGAAAATGTTGTGGTTTTCAGGCAAAAAAAAGTTTTCGGGTGGAAAATATGAAAAATTTGTTTTTTCCCCGCCCTGGAATTTTGATAAAATGCGTTGATAAATAACGGGAAATAACCCATGCAGAGTTGGTTAAAGTAAATTTCAAAAAACAATGAGATAAATTTGGACTTTAATAAATAACCCTTAAAAGTACATTTAATACATTTTTTTTTTTTTCTTCAATTGTCCATTTTTGTAGGGAGCAGGAACACAAGAGCGAGTACTCATTGAGATTCTATGCACAAGGACAAATAGTGAAATCAGGAACATCGTTGCCTGTTACAAACAAGAGTTTGGCAGAGAAATTGAGAAGGACATTCGATCAGACACTTCTGGGCATTTTGAAAGACTGCTGGTATCCATGTGCCAGGTCAGCCATTGGTTCACTTCTTCCTTTAAGTTGTTCTTTGGGAAACGGGAAAAACTTCCTAGATAACAAAGTTCTGTAGAGATGTTTCAAAGACTAAAGACATTTTTTGGTTTTTCTTACTTTATTTTACATTTGATTTTGTTTCCTATCCTTAGGGGAACCGTGATGAAAACCAAAATGTTAACGCGCAGCAGGCCGAGCAGGATGCCCAGCGCCTTTACCAAGCGGGGGAAGGGAAGCTTGGAACAGACGAGTCCTCCTTCAATTTGGTGTTGGCAAGTCGAAGTTTCCCCCAGTTGAAAGCTGTGGCTGAAGCATATGCGAGGGTAATTTCAGTAGAATCCATTTCTGTCCAAATATCCTCTGTCTTTGAATTAGAGCCTTTTAAATTTTGTTACACTGGGTGTTAAGCTGGCCATAGATGTTGAGATTTTTAAAAGATCAGATCCTGATCGTGAGACCACGATCTTCTCAGAACGATCGTACGATCGTACGAATCTACCATCAACTAAAAAGACCAATTTACCAGGAAAACAAAGGGGAACTGCCTGCTTGGCCCTGCAAACATAGAGAGATTGCACTGGGACCGACAAAGATTTTTTGACCTGGCCGATCAATTTCCCGACAGATGTCGGCCGAAAAATCGTAAGATGTACGATCGTTCGAATACCACTAACCGCACGATAATTTCGAAGGATCGGTCGGGCTTCCCTAAAATCGGTCGTTCGGCAAGAAGAATCGTCGCGTCTATGGGGACCTTAAAACATGGTTTTTCCCAAACCATCCAATCCTGGTGTATTTTTGATTGGTGCTTGTATCACACAAGGTCCTGATGTGAATAACCATGCCAGGAGTACGCCTGCTGTTACACGGCAACATTTTGTTATAGGAGTGATCAGTAACTCAGGGTAGTTTCCTCTGACATTCATCCCTTTCACTTTTGAATTGGGAAGTCCGAGGTATTTCCATTCAATTTTGGGCATATGTTGTACATAATATATCTCTAGCAAGCTTCAATAATGAACACTGTACATTTTGTTTTGCTTCCCTGTACAGATATCCAAACGTGACTTGCTTAGTGTCATTGGCAGAGAATTTTCTGGATACATAGAAGATGGCCTGAAAGCAGTTTGTAAGTAAATGTTTAGAAATCTACAAGCAGTATCTTCAGTACAATATGTAAGAGGTGCGTTATAGACTTGTGTTTAACATGGGGTTGTGCTGATCAATGTACTGCAAATTTATTTAATACAAACATGAAATTATGTTGATTTTTGAAATTGTTTGGAGTTAAGTTAGAGTAAAACTGGCCATACACTGGAAATTGTGCCTTTATCTGATGAGGTTCCTAACTTGGCAGATCCTTATTTATTTGGCCACCCAATGGTTTTCCCAAATCAGTTGTCCTCTGGTTCTACATATCATTCAAACGTCACAACAAACAGATCCACAAGGAGAGGACCTTTCTAATGATGGAATATTCCAGCCTTCCCAGTCAATATCTGATTAAAGTTTGATCTGGAAATTTTTGACACTATTCAGTAATCGAAAGCCAATATTGGACAATGGCGAGCTTTAGTAAAAGAGTTTTATACACAGAGGTCCTACACAAAATTTCTGGTTGGCCCAGCTCCTCAGTGATTCCTTTTCTTTTTAAAGGGGTGCACGCAACATCATGTTTTCACCTTCACATGCTTGTCATTCTGGATACAAGGAATTTGCAGCACTCCCAATGGTAGTATAAAACCGCCTTTATTCTTTTACATATTGCATAACAGCAGGAGCGACGTTTCGGACCTGAACTGGTACTTTTTCAAGCTGATAAACTCCATTGGGAATGCTGCAAGTTCCTTGAATACAGATAGGGTTTCCACCTTTTATAAAAATTTTTACCGGCTGCTGGGGGCGGGGCATCAAATGGGCGTGGTGTGATGTCGAAAGGGGTGTGGCATTACAACAAAAGGGGGCGGGGCCACACAACGGAGACCCGCGGCTGCTAGAAGAGGCAGAAAAAAAAAAAGGTACGTTTCAGGGGATTGGGGGCAGGCCGAGGGCTCCTTTTGATCGTATTACAAATTTACTGGCAGCTACATTGCCGGTAAATTTGTAATACTGGCCCCGGCAGGTATTTTACCGGCTAGGCAGGTAAAATACCGGCCGGGTGGCAACCCTAAATACAGAGGTCCTATCCCACAATGACTTTGTTTGTGAGATACGATAGTAAACTATAGCTAATGATACACCTTTTCCTCCACCAACAATTGCTCTGAAGAACCATAGAGGTGGGATCTACTGAACGTGATTTTTCATTTCACTGTTCTGCACAAAAAAAACCCCGATTTCATTATTCTTACATAGACAGCAGGAGTCTCTTAACTTCAACTTTATTTGGTGATGTAGATACCTTGATAAAACGACGCAAGCATTTCACTGCCATTGTCCTTGTAACTTTACACATTTGTCTATACGTTTTACTGAACGTTTATAGGAAAATAAAAGCTACTTTGAAACTTAGTTTGTCAGGGGTGTAAAATGTTGTCACAGGGGCTTCTTCACTTGTAAGCCAAAAGTTTGGCTTGGTTTGTGCATTGCATTCCACATTTTTATATTTTGTGGGACGGCAACACTGTTCAATTCTACTGAATCCAGTTTCCTGTATTAGTGTTGTTTTATTCCTTTATTTAATTTACATATAGATCTACCCATACACCTGAATGGCTTACGCACAGTGAATGGTATAATAAAACTGCCTAACAAATCCTATAGTGTTTTTCATTGTTAAAGACTTGGGTTTGGTCTGAGACATTTAATCTCATCTGGATGGAATGCCTAATAGTAGTAATGTCATTATTTCATTTTACAGTGCAGTGCGCTATCAACCGTCCTGTTTTCTTTGCTGAAAGACTTTGCCGCTCTATGAAGGGAGCCGGCACTGATGATTCCACCCTGATAAGGATTATTGTCACCAGAAGCGAGGTAACTGCTTTGTTTTGCACCCAGACCTCGGCCCATCAAACTGAAACTACTCCCATCTGGAATTGTTTTCACAGCCCAGCTTTTTGGAATAACTCTTTATTGAGATCAAACTAGGGATGCAGCGAATCCAGGATTCGGTTCGTGATTCGACCAGGATTCTGCCTTTCTCAGCAGGATTCTGATTCGGCCCAGCCACACCGAAACCTAATTTGCATGTGCCAATTAGGGAGGAGGAGGAAAATTGCGGGAATTTTTGTTGCAAAACAAGGAAGTAAAAAAATGTTTCCCCCTTCCCACCCCTTATTTGCATATGCAAATTCTGTTCAGTATTCAGCTAATCTTTCAGGAAGGATTCGGGGGTTCGGCCGAATCCAAAATATTGGATTTGGTGCATCCCTGCTCCAAACACAAATCTAGTCTAAAGGAACAGGCAGTTGTCTGTCTGCCAGGATGCACAGATACAGAGTGGATTTATTCCATGTTTCTATCCCAATGCAGCAGCTGTTGATGTCTCTTTAGTTAGTGAGAGCATCAGGCTTGAAGTGTCAACTCTTCAGTCGGGGGGGGGGGGATGTAGTTTGCTATATTGTAGTCCCGATTTCCAGCCCCTCCAACCTTTTAACTTGCTGCCTGTGAATTTGTGGGGGTGGGGTTGATTTTACTTTTACTATGCCACTCTGTCCTTGCTAAATAGCCATGTAAAGGATACAAGATGATGGTAAAACGTTGCGCTTGTTCAGTATTAGCCAGGAGAACAACGGTGGATCCGAACCGTAAAACAATTAGGCAGGTACTCAATGGAACAATCCTCCACACAGATGTGTAAACGAAATATAAGTTTATTTGGTGTTCATGGCACAGCCTTACGTGTTTCGTATCATCACAGATGATTAAGTATCTAAGAAAATATGAAACGCGTAAGGCTGTGCCATGAACACTGAATAAACATATTTAGTTTACACATCTGTGTGAAGGATTGTTCCATTGAGTACCTGCCTATATTATAAAATGCTAGTAATCCCAGGGTTTGTTTGTTTCACCAGCTAGTCAGAGGTACTGGGGCAGAATACGTTTTATTTTTTGTAGCCACTGACTGAGTGTGTGATCATAGGAACATATTGCATGTGTTTCTTTATTAGACCCTATTCACAAAGTTGTTATGAATTTAATGAGAGCAGTCATAACTCAGTGGGGCTCATTTATCAACACTGGGCAAATTTGCCCATGGGCGGTTACCCATAGCAATCAATCAGTGATTTGCTTTTTAAAGCCAGCTGCAAGTAGAACAATGAATGCAGCAATTTGATTGGTTGCTATGGGTTACTGCCCATAGGCTAATTTGCCCAGTGTTGTTTATAAAGTGAGCCCCGGTGACTTTAAAATACAAAAATACAGATTTCTGCTGTTTAACCCATATCTGCATATGAATATATTTGTATTAAATGTTTATTAAACAGTGTTTGTTCCTAAATATTGCTTCTCTCTTTGCATTTTCCAGATTGATCTTGTGCAGATCAAACAGGCTTATGTACAGATGTACCAGAAATCTCTTTCTGCAGCAATCTCGAGCGATACATCCGGGGACTACAAGCGCATGCTGTTAGCAATTTCTGGCCACTAGGATCTATCCTGTGAATGAAATATGTCAGATAAATACTATATGTCCATATATATATATAGATGCAAATGATATACTGCACTCTTCTAGGAAATGATCATGTCATTTATACCATAAACGTAATGTTTGTCTGTTACAGATTCTGTGCATATTTTTACTCACATGCCGTATATATATATATATATATATATATATATAAACTATAGAACTGCGTTTTCACTTCAACCAAAAATGTCGGCATAATATACACCCAGTGCCTTTGTTACTCAACAAATCGAAATTGTGGAAGAAAAAAAACCCTGATGTGACCAGTTCAGGAAGTTAAGGGATTTCTTCCTCTTTGCAATAATTGCATTTCATGTTACAATTTTGTTCAGTAAAAAAACCTCAAGCCTATAATGCATCAACTTGTTATTTTTCCCAGCTGATCAGACTACAAAGGACATCTTTTTAATCCTAAAGGTCTTTCACATCTGCTATTTTGTAGGAAAGCAAATGTGTTCAGCATAGATAATAATGAGGCTCTGTATATACACCTGACAATGGTAACAGATGAGAAACAAATAAATATGGCAGCATGTCACGTGTCATTTTGTAATGGATTTTTACACACTGGTCTTTTATATTCTTTTAGTTTTTGTTTGAGGAACCTGAACCCCCCCCCATCTCACTATTTACACCTTATGATAGACAGTTGGATCAGTAAGGGAGAGAGAATGATTAATGATAAGGTGGGAGAATTCTTTCATGGTGGGGACTGACAATAATGGACACAATATGGAGGTGGGGTGGGTCAAATACTGATGGACAGTAGAGATTATATAAAGTTGTGCTCCTCCTTTGAGATAGATGGAGAGAAATCGATATAGAGATATTGATCTATATAGAGAGAGAGCGAGAGATATAGAGAGAGAGTGAGATATAGAGAGAGCAAGAGAGATCGAGAGAGCAAGAGATAGAGAGAGATATATACAGAGACAGATATATACAGAGAGAGAGATATATACAGAGAGAGAGATAGAAAGATTGATCGAGAGAGATAGAGAGAAAGATTGATCGAGAGAGAGATAGAGAGAGATTGATCGAGAGAGAGATAGAGAGAAAGATTGATCGAGAGAGAGATAGAGAGAAAGATTGATCGAGAGAGAGATAGAAAGATTGATCGAGAGAGAGAGAAAGATTGATCGAGAGAGAGATAGAGAGAAAGATTGATCGAGAGAGAGATAGAGAGAAAGATTGATCGAGAGAGAGATAGAGAGAAAGATTGATCGAGAGAGAGATAGAGAGAAAGATTGATTGATCGAGAGAGAGATAAAGATTGATTGAGAGAAAGATTGATCGAGAGAGATATATACAGAGAGAGCGATATATACAGAGAGCGAGATATATACAGAGAGAGAGATTGATCGAGAGAGAGATAGAGAAAGATTGATAGAGATAGAGAGAAAGATTGATCGAGAGAGAGATAGAGAGAAAGATTGATCGAGAGAGAGATATATACAGAGAGAGCGATATATACAGAGAGAGAGATATATACAGAGAGAGAGATTGATCGAGAGAGAGATAGAAAGATATAAATCTAGAGCTATATGTATATTGGTATATGCGTCAATCAGCCATGTTGAACTGGATGCCTGCAGGCGTGTCCCTTGTAACTACCAGCATGGATCCTGGGCCTCATCACAGGGGCCAATAGGAATGGATAATCCCAATGTCCGTATCAGTTCTGTAAATACAAACCCAAGGGGCTTATTAATGAAAAGGTAAATTAGATCTTGGCACGTTGCATCTCAGGGAAATTTCAAACACTCTCAATTCGTTTGTGGGATTTGTAGGGACAAATTTATCAAAGGGTGAACTCACTTTTATCTTTGCTAATTATGCCCCTAAAAATAACCATACAAGTGAATAGAGGAAGGAAGAATAACCCATTGTTCAACTTAAGTGCAATGAATAGGGCTTGTGCTGAACATAATTTGTGGCCTAAAGATTAAGTGATCACCCGTTGATGTAGGATCTTATGGGGACCCTGGTTTGATTCCATTTTGGCAACTCCTTATGACTGTCTCTGCCCGATTCTTTAGGCGCAATTGATGCAGGGTGCTAAGGGAACCCTACAGCTGCCTCCTGGTCACGTGATGTTGGCTCCAGAGTTTGCACAGCTCCAAGATCAGCTGTTATCCATTCAGAACAGAAGGCGGGAAGGACTGATCACTGCTGAGGGTAACTATACAGACGTTTGCATATGGACACAAGTATCTTTAATGAAAGTGGCTGTAGGTGTAACTCACTGCGGCGAAAAGCACAAGTTCCCTACTGTGTCTGCGGATGTAAATGATGGACCTTGAGAGATCTATAATCACCAATGTCCACTCCCCTTCTTTCACTCCCATTTGTGACTGTTAACAGGAGTCCTTTATGTACAAGGAGTATCTGTGCACTGGGAATCTAAATATTACTCTTACAAGCACCAACCATGGGGCAGATTTACTAATGGGCGAAGTGACTAACGCTGGCGAAAATTCACTAGTGAAGGATATAGACTGTAGTGCTACTTCGCTCTGGCGAATGGACATAACTGCAAATTCACTAAGATGCGGATTTACTGAACTTTACCTCTTGCGCCAGACTTGCCTTCACCACCTCAGACCAGCAAAGTGCAATAGAGTAGATAGGAGTTCCTCAAAAAAATTTTTTTTAACATTTTCTAAGTCCCAAAATACGCTGGCGACTTTTCAGTTTTTCAGGGTGATAGGCTGCAATAGATTGTAATTTCTTTTTTGTGATGACCGGCTTCCCCCCTAAATTTCCTAACAAATGGCACAAAAAACTATACAGTGGGCTCATGTGTAGGGCAATATAACTTTATTAAGCTTCCCTGGCCTTGGGTAATGTATTTGCTGATTATTTGCTTATTAGCCAACGCTAGCGCAACTTCGCTTTGCTTGCCGAATTAACGCTTGCGCAACTTCGCCATTGTTCGGTGCTCTGGACGCAACTTTGTATTTTAGTGAATTAGAGTTGTCCTGATGATTTTTTTGGCATGCCGATGGAAGCGAAGCTGTTGTGAATTTCCGCAGGTTAGTGGATTTGCCCCCATGAGTAGCTCTGATTTCCCTGTTAAGCTGAAGGAATAAGAAAAACCATTGATTTCTAAGTGAGAGATGGAACTTTTACCCGCTCACCATGACTGACATAGCGCTATTTAATCAGACAATGGGGAACCTTTAGATTTCCAGGACCATTGTGGGTGGGGGGCATTAAATTGTTTTAAAATATGTTCACGTTATTATAGTTGGGCAGCAAGGAATTATTCTAATGTATCCACTACAGCAGGGATCCCCAACCTTTTTCAACTGTGAGCAACATTGAGATGTAAAAAGTGTTGGGGAGCAACACAAGCATGAAAAATGTTGCTGGGGTGCCAAGTAAGGGCCATGATTGGTAGCCCCTATGTGCACTAGCAGCCTACAGGAGACTGCATCTCTTTTTTATGCATCAAAACTTGCCTCAAAGCCAGGAATTTGAGGCCACTGGGGGCAACATCCAAGGGGTTGGGGAGCAACATGTTGCTCACAAGCTACTGGTTGAGGATCACTGCACTACAGGGATCATGAAATGGCATGTGGGTTTCCTTGGTTGCAACAATCTGGATTTAGGATACATACACAATTGTCCCGCAGACTTGCAACCCCACCTGACCCCTGCACTGTCCCACTCCCCAACCCTAGCATCACTACTGGTTACTTTGGCCCAACCCGGGAACCCACGGAACTGGAAGTAATATCATTGCTGGGTGAAAGTGATCACTCCAGAGGAGGATGGGCCAGGTCTGGGGAAATATAAGGTTAGGACCAGATGATGTAGAGACTTTTGTGGATTCTCCTCCCAGCTGCTCCCCTTAACTTCTGAAGGCAGGGCAGTCGGGTGAGGATCACAAATATGTCTACCTGCTGTACATCACAACTCTACATGATAGAATGCTTGGATAATAACACTGATGTCCCTGCACTGTAAAACTTCTCTTCTACCCCAATTATCAGCTAGGCACCCACTTGAGAAAGGCTGCTCTAAGTGCTTAAAGAACACCATAGAGCGATTAAAATAAAAAGTTTGTATCTGTCCAACTAGCACCTACAAATGAACTATATCTTGACAACAAACATTCCATTTTAAATATTCATTTTTTTTTTAATTCTGTAGTTTTGTAGAAAGCCATTTGACCCCCTCTATCTCTCTGCGGAAGATCCAAGACCAATTTTTTTCTATTTGTAGCTCATTTATATCATCTGCATTTGAGATTCTTAAGAGTATTGGTACAGATTAGAAAAATGTCATATTGTGCGGTGCACAGAAGGAGGTGGGTGGCTGCAGAAATCTAAGAATTATTAAAGCAGGTAAAGCAGAGGATATTTTCCCCAACACCCACAGCCCTCAGCACCAAAAGCTTCATGAAGTCAACAGCTATCACTGTTTTGGGTCCATACACCAGCACTGACGCAGATATCTGGGTGGGGCGGAAGGGAGCCAGCTACTTTGGACTTAAAGTAAGTTAGTCTCAGAGCCCCCCAAAAAACATAAAAATCAGGGGAAAGTGTGTGCCAATGCATAGTTTGCCCATTAATACAGTCAGGCTTGGTCAATGAGTTGTCTAATCTCTCACCCCCACCTGGATATCTGCAACAACTCCAGTGTTCCATTGGAACAATACTGGAACTAGGCAGGGACTCCTGTAGGATTGTCCTAAATGGGGTGGTTAATATATAAGTTAATTTATAGTATGTTATAGAATTATGCAGCAATTTTGCAATTGGTCTTCATTATTTATTTGTGATGGGCAATTAAACCCACCAGGCACGGAGAATTTCCGTGTGTCAGCACTGGCGAATGTTTTCAAGAAACTGTGATAAATCCGCCGCATCCAAAAAAAAAATAAAAACAAAATACTGTTGCGCGTTACATTGTTGTGCGTATAAAAATTGTTGCACGTCAAAATAATTCAGACGCCCATTGACTTTAATGCATTTGGACAAAATAGTCGCACGCGTCAAAATTGTCTCATGTCAGAATTATTTTGACGCCCATTCACTTCAATGTGTTTTGCAAATTTTTTGCCATATGGCTAATTTTTTCGCCGCTTTCTGAATTATTCACCAAAACGGGACAGATTCGCCCATCACTACTTGTACTGTTAAATTTTCTGTGGTCAGCCCAGGTTTTCTCTTCCCTTGACCAAGTCCTTTAGACTGTGATGTAGGTGACATTTGCTTATTTCTCTCCATTTTTGGTGACCTGGAAGCCTTACCATATAACTTGGTGTTCGAATCCTATCCTCGCACTTAGACATATGCAAATTAACCTATTCCATAAAACCAGAGCCACTTTAAAAATGCCATTGGACCCAGGGCAAAGGGGGCACTGAAGGTCCCCAACAGCAGTCCTCTTAAACTGATGGCAGTACTGCCTTAATTGTACTTAAGACATGTATTTTCATTAATAATAGATCCTCAACTACCAAGCAGATATGCGAAGACAATAGCAAACTCAAGTAGATTTAATGTAAATCATTTCTGTTGGATGTGCCCATACAGTGCCTGCATTTTCTAGCACTAAGAATGAATGTACCTGCTCTGCAAGTGCTTTGTGCTCCAGGGGAAAAAGCAGGGCTAGAGCTCTTAGGAAGTTATTTTCCAAAAGAAAGTAAATATAATAAAGAAATGAAATAGTAGCAATAATAAGCTGCTTATTAAAAGGGACATAGAGTCACGGGAGGAGGGGGTCATTCTTCCACTGTATAGAGCACTTGTAAGGCCCCATCTAGAATATGCCGTACAGTTTTGGTCTCCATCACTCAAACAGGACATTATTGTATTAGAGAGGGTACAGAGAAGGGCAACTAAGCTGGTAAAAGGTATTGAAAATCTTAGCTATGAGGAAAGACTGGCCAAATTGGGGATGTTCACGCTAGAGAAGAGGCGCTTAAGGGGTGATATGATGACTATGTATAAATATATAAGGGGATCATATAATAATCTCTCTAATGCTTTATTTACCAGGTCTTTCCAGCTGACACAAGGTCACCCATTCCGATTAACAGAAAAGAGGTTCCAGCTAAATATTCAGAATGGGTTTGTTACAGTGAGAGCTGTGAAGATGTGGAATTGTCTCCCTGAATCAGTTGTACAGGCTGATACATTAGATAGCTTTAAGAAGGGGTTGGATGGCTTTTTAGCAAGTGAGGGAATACAGGGTTATGGGAGATAGCTCATAGTACAAGTTGATCCAAGGACTGGTCCCATTGCCATTTTGGAGTCAGGAAGGAATTTTTACCCTCTCTGAGGCAAATCGGAGAGGCTTCAGATGGTTTTTTTTTACCTTCCTCTGGATCAACTGGCAGTTAGGCAGGTTAAAAAAAAGTTAAAAGGTTGAACTTGATGGATGTGTGTCTTTTTCCAACCTAATTTACTATGTTACTATGTATTACAGGGCTTCAAAGCGGATTAAATTGAGGGGTCAGCCATTGCTTATGAAAAGATGGTGGGCTCTGGCACATACTTGTTTCGCCATTTATTAAAGCAGCCCTGCATACAATATACAACAGGCAGTGGGATTACACAGCTCTCTGGGCACATGAATGTCCGGTACAACTATTAATCTTCTGGCACAATCCTAGATTTGCTTCCTTTGTTTCATTGTCTGGTCTTCGCCTCATGCACATCATCGGATGGCACTTTTTCACAGAATGGAAGTACCTTGGGGAAAGGGTTTTAATTATTTTCTCTCTTGGTGCGCTTAACTTCCGTCTCATACTTATTAACCCCATATTTGATCTCACTCAGGAGCTCTGCAGAGTCCACTTTGGCTTCATACCTCTAATATCTGATTGTATAAAATGGTGTTTTTTGGTGTGAAAATCAATGATCAATTCCATTAATTCGGAGGAACAAGCGGAGAGTGTATTGTTCCAAGACTCAACAAAGTCTCTGGATATGTCTGAAAAGGCTGGGAACTTCCTTATACGTAACCCCTGGGTATACGTCCCACCTTAAGATCATTTTCAAGAGTAGATATGTCCCAGCAGAGACGCATTTCTTTGATCATATTCTTCTCCAAACATTGGCATAAATCAGTGGTGTCATCAGTATTGGTGAATAAAAACCTTCACCTCCCGCATCAGAAAAAATGTCTGCTGCCTGTCTCTCCCGTGTGCTAAAACTGCTAGCACTAGCACCCAAAAATTCAACCCTGCCTGCATTAAATGAATTGGTTCCACCTTCCATGATATATGCAGTATAATAGTCAATAGAGTAAACTGAACAAGAGAATAAGTAAGATAAATGGCAGAATACTCACTCTCCTGTTCAGAACGCTCCTAAAGCCAGACAATTGAGAAGAATGGAAGCATTTCGGTGAACGCCCTAGCATTCATATTTAGGGTGTGATATCACCCACTGCCTTTCCCCCAGCAGCCTAACAACAGATCAATGGGAAGGTAACCAGATAGCAGCTCCCTGGTAGATATAAGACTACAGCACTCATAGTAAAAATCCAGGTCCCACTGCAACACCAGTTACATTAAATAGGAGAAACAGTAGCCTGTCTGAGAGCAGTTCCATTGTGCAGCACTGACTTTCTGACCAAGAAAAATGACCCGAGTTGGCTGCCTACACACCAATATTACAACAACACCACGGAAATACACTTATTGGTCCAGGAACTAAATTTTATATCGTAGGAGTGAATTTTTTTGCCGTGTAAACAGTAACCATTTAGAAATAAGAATAACACCATTAAAATCATGACAGAATCCCTTCACTGGTACTTCACGTCTACATATTCTATAAACAACACAAGCCACGTTTATTTTTTAAATACATCTTCGTTTTATTGGGAAAACATCATACATTATCGCCGGAAATAGGTTGCATATTGTAAAGGAAGAAGTTTGGCAGTATAGAAGAAACATACATTTTGTCATAAAGGGCTTTAACACCTATAGAAGTTTCTTGGTGAAAAATTATGCTAAAAGATCTGAGCAAATTTTGCTGCATGATTGACTTTTTTTATTTATTTTTTACAGAGAGGGAAATTTCATTTTTTTCTCTCTTTTTTTTAAATTCTTGATTATATTAAAAAGCAAAAGGGAAAAAAAAACATACAAAATTGACACACTGTTCAGAGCAGCGGCCCATGCACAAAATTTATTGTGTGCTGCAGTTTATAAAATTCTTTAACAGTTCGGAAACATGCATAAAATCTTTGACCTGGACAAGGAGCTATGTACAGTTTGCAGTTGGTGGTAATGAAAAGGGGACATGACCTGAACAGACTTAAGTTTCAAGTGATGTTGCAAACAACAACAAAAAAAAAAGTGCCAAAATTTATACCAAAAATACAATGGAAATCAGTACTTTCATTATTTCTAGAACAAGAAAATTGTTGGAATTTCAAATTCCGCAGTCTGGTTCTGGTAACTATCAAATGAAAAAAAAAAGAAAAAGGGGAAGGAAAAAAGAAACAAATCCATGCAGTCTTTATTTTACAGAGGTTGGACAAAGCAATTCCTTATGTTTTCACAAAACATATGCTCGGAACATATTTTTTTTAGTCTTTACAGAATTCAAGATAATAAAAATTCTTGCAGCTATTCAGTCGTGATCAGCCATTGAAGCAACTTTAATAATCACAATAAACTAAAAAGTATCAATAACGTCTATGTTCCCTATAGATGCGCTTCCTGTACATCATAGGTTTATATATTAAATATCTGCAAAAAAAGAAAACATGCATACACAAAATACAATGTCAAGCTTTACAGACTTGATATGAATCAAAAATGTACTTCAACATAATATACAAAGCTCAATTAAAGTACCCTAGAAGGAACAATCCTGATTTGCTTTTTTTTTTTAGGTGGAAAAAGGGTAGGGGGGAATCTCAGAAAATATTGGGTGCGTAAGAAATAAAATATTTGTTTGATCTCCGTTCAAGTAATAAATGTTCCTATGTAGAAATCTTTCCAATATTAAGAGCTCCTTAAGAGATTTGGTGCAATTAAATATGATCTCCTTGCCACCCTATATATAATAATAATAATAAAAAAAATGACAGCATATAATACATAGATCGCAACATCGAATTCATACAACTATACACCTGAGATTACAAAAAGCCATTTGCCTGGCGTTGGTTTGCAGGTTTTTTTCGAATAAATTTTGCAACCTCGGCATGTTTAAGACAATCCTTTTAAATAAATAGCTTTAAGGGATGCACATTTCTGATCAGAAAAGGGGGGAAAAAAATCTAGTGAACGAAAACAAGATTTCCATTTGTAAACTTAAGTGTCAACAATGATAAGCGTGAGATGCAACACTAGAAGAGCTTTCATGAAAACAGCCCCATACTTTCCCATGATCCACACTCACGTGCGCTTGGTAGCGGCAAGTTCTGAACATGCCCAATGAATGTCCAAATCCTACAAAGAAATGTTGTAGTCTCATGGAAAGCACTGAAATGTACACATAGGGATCGCTGCATATTCCACGACCTTTCACAGTCTGTAGGTATTTTGGATCCCAGTGGCTATTGAAGCTGTTCTCGGACAAAGCTTGAATCTAGGGACTTCTCAGGCAGGGTGGGAGTAAGCGCTTACCTAGAGCAGTCATTGGACATTGTTGTTGCCAGTCCCGTTATTTTCCTTGGCGTTTACGTTTACTGAATTAATACCGTCTTGCTGCCTCGCATCTTTTCTCGGGGGCATCCTTTCATTGATCCTATCCAATCCCTTTGCTTCTTCAAAACTGCAGATTTTATGCTGCGGTGAGAATCCTCGTATTGCTTAAAATGCAAATGGAAAACGTTAGAAGCCTGGAAAGAGTCCGAGCAATAACTACATATGTCAGTAAGAGTAAGTGGATGCTTCCTGAATCTGTTCTTCCCAAGAATGAAAACCAAGTAATCTGTAGCCTTCTTTTCATTGGCTGAGCTGACTCTACTACTCTTAACTGGTTTCCTCAATGTTTTTACTCCAATTTTCCTTTGGGACTAGTGTATAGAAATACATTAACCAGATACTTTTCCCTTGGAGCAAGGAAAAGACCATGGATTCAGAACGGCTCTGTAGCAGGAGGTCCAATCTGTAGTCTTCACAAAGGAAACTTCTGAAACTCAACAGATGGAGGGCCGCAAGTTGTATAAGAGAATAACATATAAAGCTGCATATGAGGCAGCTGACAGATAATGTTGCACTTTGTCACCAGGAAAAGCAAAGAAATGCCGCAAATTGCTTCCCAATAATAACCAAAGCTGTGCATAGACAGTATCAACTCAAACACAAGGGGGGGGGCAATTTGCCCATGGGCAGTAACCCATGGCAACCAATCAAATTGCTGCATTCATTGTTCTACTTGCAGCTGGCTTTAAAAAACTATTCGCTAATTGGTTGCTATGGGTAACTGCCCATGGGCAAATTTGCCTAGTGTTGATAAATGAGTCCCAATGAAAGTCCTTGAGATGATGATGCTGCCCATATGCTATAGTCCTAGGTTAGACCATTGTGGGAGGCAAGCTATGACAATTCTCCTTGCTTTTGAGTGAACGTGTTACATGTGACATTTGGCACAGATAAGGGTGGAGCTCTGCACATTGTACATCAATAGTTTTTGTGTTGATATGGAATAGAAAGTTAATGCATTTTAAGAGGCCATACAAAAATGTGTCTATATATAGTAGACCTTTCAATGCATCACTGGGGTTGATTCAATTGGGTTGTAAAAGGCATACTTAGTGTGATTTGCCATCACGCTGTCCCACCTGATCTGAATGGTAAAGGAGAAGGAAACGTTAAAGTAAGCCTTATCAGAAAGGTCCACCTAAATATACCAGTAAACCCTCAAAGTAATGCTTCTCTGAGTCCTCAGTCAAAAGAAACACTGCATTTCTTTCCTTCTATTGTGTACACATGGGCTTCTGTATCAGACTTCCTGCCTTCAGCTTAAACCTCTTTGCCCCGGGCGTGAGCATGCTCAGTTTGCTCCTCTTCCCCCTCTCTGCTGTAATCTGAGCCCAGAGCTATGAGTGAGCAGGGAGACTCAGGCAGGAAGTGATGTCACACCAAGCCAATACTGCAGCTGCTATCCTAAACAAACAGAGAGAGCTTCTATAGCTTTTTACTTGGGTATGGTAAAACATTCTACAGAATAAATATAGCATTCTAGCTTGCACTATCGCAGTTAATCTATTGGCAATAAAATGTCTCCGTAGCTTTCCTTCTCCTGTAAAGGGGTGGTTTTTTAAACATTTGCCTTCTTCTAACACTTGCCAGCTTTCACATGGGGTCACTGTCCCCATCTAAAAAAAATGCTCCATAAGGTTATAAAAATGTATTACTACTTTTTTTTTTATCATTAACCTTTCTATTGAGGCCTCTCCTATTCATATTCCAGTCTCTTATTCAAATCAATTGGGTAATTTGCTAGGGTAATTTGGACCCTATCAACCAGATTGCTTAAACTGCAAACTGGAGAGCTGCTGAATAAAATGCTACATAACTGAAATACGACACAATAAAAAAATAAAAACCAAGTGCAAATTGTCAGAATATCACTCTCTACTTATACTTAAAGTTAACGCAATGGTGAAAAGCCACTTTAAGTCTTAATCAATGACATGCTTTCTCCGTCCCTTTTTTCTCCCTTCAAAAAGCCACATTTCCCTGAATATTTGGGTTTACTATATACAAATCGTTAAAAGGAATATACAGGAATCCCTACTCAAGAGTCTAATTCGGATTAACTTATGAATAACCAAAACAATGTATAACGTGGGTTTACTCCTGTTCTACAGCAGCAGCATCACACAGAGCACATCTCAAACCTCTCTATTAGTCACAGTAACGTCACTTTTCTCCAGTGTTTCACAACCTATTTGGATGGGGCTCACGTCATGCCTGGGAGTCGGCTTTCCACCAGCATCTAGTTCAGATTTAATGGTTTCATCACATTTCAATCGATCTCTTCTGTTTGTTACTGAGGAAGTTAGCGGACAACATGCCTAGCCCAAGGTGTTGGACTAGTTAAAGGAACATTAACACCAAAAAATGAGAGTGTCTTAAAGTAATGAAAATATAATGTACTGTTGCCCTGCACTGGTAAAACTGGCGTGTTTGCTTCAGAAAGACTACTATAATTTATATAAACAAACCGGTGTGTAGCCACAGGGGCAGCCATTGAAAGCTGAAAAGGAGAAAAGGCACAGGATACACAGCAGATAACAGATAAGCTCAGTATACAATGGGATTCTTCAGAACTTATCTGTTATGTATCCTGTGCTTGAATAACTGCCCCCATGGCTGCACAGCAGTTGGTTTATATAAACTATAGTATACTCTGTAGCAAAACCACCAGTTGTACCAGTGCAGGGCAACAGTACATTATATTTTCATTCATTTAAAACACTTTAATTTTTTGGTGTATTGTTTTGGTGGGACAATTTACAGTTTACAGGTTTAATGAAGGGTGCCCCTCTCTTCCACCCCCCCCCCACATATGTTTCATTGCTGGGGGACTTACCTTGGTTACTAGATTGTCAGTAAGTATACTTTTATTCTGTATTGAGATTGTTTTTAAAGTTTTTTAACATGAATAATGGCAGGCTGTTGACAATAAAGATAACTTTTTTATGCAATACTGGTACAGAGTTATGGAGTCTTTTTTTGCAGCAGTAATTGTTGGTCTGTATCCATACATACAGAATTTGTGAACTGGTTATTATCAGTGTTGTGCTCTTTTCTTTGTATTTGTGGGTTAAATGAAGGGAATAAATTTGAAATCCAGTCCTTACATGGTCCTCTTGTTGTGTGTATGAGGCAGCCCTTAGAAGAAAGGAGGCCCTTAAAGAAGAATTCAACCTGTAGTTTAACAAAACCCTACCCTGGGTAGACCTCCTCCCAACTCTCCCCCAGGCAAATGCCCCTAATTTTTTACTCACCCCTCTGTGCAGATTCTGGCCTCAGAGTTCCCGGCAGCCATCTTCTTCTTCTTCTCCGGTAATCTTCGTGTATTGACGGCATTTTCGGCGCATGTGCAGTTGGAGTAAATTTCCAGACCTGAACAACTACGCGTGTGCCAAAAGTTACGGAAAATGCTGAAAATTTTTTGTGACTTTCGGGGCATGCACACTGGTTCAGGACCAGAAACTTACTCCAACTGCGCGGAAAGAAGATGGCTGCCGTGAACTCAGAGGCCAGAATCTACACGGAGGGGTGTGTAAAAAATCATGGGCATTTTCCAGGGGGGGGGGGGGTCTACCTAGGGTAGGAGGGGAAGGGTTTTTTTAAACTATGGGTTGAATTCTGCTTTAAGGCCCCCCTACACAGGCCGATAAAAGCTGCAGACAGATCGAGTCGGCAGCTTATTGGCCCGTGTGTGGGGCCATCCGATGTGCTTTACCAATCTGGCAGGTTAAAAAATCCCGTCAGATCGCGGCCGCATCTGTACGTGTATGCGGTCCCGCGATCAGGGCCCACGATTGGATCAGCCCGATATCGCCCACTTGGGCATATCGGGGAGAGATCCGCTCGTTTGGTGACATGGCCAAACAAGCAGATCTCTAACTATGGTCACCTTTATGGAGTTCATTCCCTCTTAACGTGGCCCCCAATATCCACTAAATCTGCCTTTTAAAACATAGAAAATACAAAACACCTCAATTGCTAAATCTTAAACGCACAAGCAACGTTTACTTAATAAATCGTCACTGACGTCTACATGTAGTGCAAAAACGTATTCTGGATTCAAAAGCTGCTTTACACAAACTATCGACATGAGTGTAGAACTGGGCCTCCTGGGTCCCACAAGAGAGCCTGACATTGATGGAACTCTCACAACAATAAGCTGTAGATGGTGCTAAATGTGATAGTATGAAGTCTAACAATGTAAAATTACAAAGAGCTGATGGAAATTGTTCTGTTTCCCTCGGGCACCTGGATTTGTACTATGTCCAAATGAATCAACCCCAATGAAAGGTCCGAGGAATAAATTACAAATACACAGTCCTTATTGGAAATCTAGAAGCAGCTTAAATGGGACATGGGTAAAGAGTTGTTGATTATTTGTGCCAAAGTCTGATTTTTTTTTTGTTTACATCATGTCAGAATGAAGGCAAATCTTGCACTACCAGGTAGTACGTACAACCAGTGAAAGAGCAACACAGCAGAGGGTACAATTTGGATCATGCACAAATCATATTTCAAGATAACTGTACGGACTAGAAGTAGATATTCTCTGTACAAACACATAACACCAGACATTCTACTTAAATGTAAAATAAAAAGGTCACAGACTGTTGGCAAGAAAAGGAAAACAACTTATGACTCTACAATACCATGCTACAGGCAAGTGCTGAAACACCAACGGTTACAAGAGTTAGGGTTTTACATAGAGGAGACAGAGGGATCCATCTCTGGTTGTGCAAGTTTAAACCTGGTCACAGCTACACATAATTCAATTCCCAACCCCAAAAAAAACACAGATCTCTGCCAAAAGGCAAAGACTCTAATCATACCTTTATCAGCCTCAATTGCCTCAACTGTGGCTGTACAGAAGTGAGCAGATGCATGCAAAATGAATGAGAAAGATGAGAAGTGTAATATTGCATAAAAAAAAGAAAAAACGCAGTGACCAACTTAATATACAAGGCTGCCCCAAGTCATTAAACATATTATCCACCCACATTCTTACACGGCAAAACATTTGTTTGGGCTGCAAATACAGAGAGAAAAATATGAAGGCATCAAATCTGCAGTATTAAAGCAAGCAAAATGAATTCTTAGTAATGTTTAAGCTGAGAAATGGAAAGTTGCACACAATCTACCCCAGGGTTATTTGACAGAAGTTGCTGGCAATGAAAATTATATGCAGAACAGATTTTATAGGTAGTCAATGTTTTATGTATTTATAGTTTGTCCCATTTTGTAGCCACCCATTGCATGCTCCATAGGAAACAATGGAACCCACTTGAGCCAGCAAAATGACTGGAGTACAAAAGATTAAATGACAAATCTTATACAAAACCGCTAAAAAGTTAAAAACAGGTTTCAGTAACAGTCAGTGTGGTTTCTAACAGCAATAAACAATATACAGACTACAAAATGTATTTACAAGCAATAAACATGAAACTTCAGCTATTTCTTATGGAGAAAATTAGGGTTTGGAGCTGTCATTGCATGGAAATCTCACCCATGGATGCATGTATCTTAAGTACAAATGTGTGTATACGCTTGTATGTATATACAGCTGAACTGATTTTAAATTTGAGAAGATTCTGTCTGCTTCCTATTCCAGTGTCAGAAGAAGAATATTCTCTGCCGGCAGACGCACGACCTACTCTCCAATAAGTATAATAAAAAACGTATCACCGTGGCCATAAAACTGCATCAGTTCATATGTATCATGCACAGGTAATGTAAGAAACTAATTTTTGTACGATATTCGGTGCATGTATGGTGGGAAAAGAGCCAACCGAAGACTTGGATATCGGTCGGCTCATCGATAGGGCTGGACGGAAAATTTTAATCGGGTGCCTTTGAATGCACCCAAACATCGCCCATTGTTAGTGCTGAATTGTCAGATACAGGTAGAATTCTATTGTTTCTACCAGTATATCTGATGATTCAGCTCTACATGTGTGTATTGAAACGAAAGATTGTAATTGTTACGTCTATGGTCACCTTAAGTGAAAACTGCAAGCATGAATGTGAGCTAATCAGTAATGGAATCTGCAGTCTGAGCATGTCATGTGATCCCTTTTAGGGTATTGGCAAGTTGGACTGTTCTGTGCCCAGACGGGTGTCAACACACTCAAAACTGACCCCGACTTGGAGGCAAGTTTTTGTTGTATAAAAACTAGGTGTACTGCCAAACAGAATCTCCTGTAGGCTGCCAGTCCCCATAGGGGCTAGCAAACAGCCAATAACAGCCTTTATTTGACATCCCCATGGACTTTTCCATGCTTGTGTTGCTCTCCAACTCATTTTTACATTTAAATGTGGCTCACGAGTAAAAAAAAACGGTTGAGGTCCCCTGGTCTACATGGTCATGGAAGTATGAGGGGACTTCTGAAATTCTTATGTACAATAGCAGCTGCATTATTCCCTATTTAACAGTACAGGGAGTCCTCGAGTTACATACACCCGACATACATACAACTCCTTAGACGGGCTGTTACAGTAACATACTATGGTTTGCTTGACTTTTATTAGCATTTAGCTTTAAAGGGAAAGGAAACCTAGTCGGCGCAAACCCCCCCCTCCCGTTTGTTGCCCCCCCTCCCCCCTGGCCTACCCGTCCCGCTGGGCAAATGCCCCTAACTTGTTACTTACCCTTCTGCGCAGGTCCAGTCCAGGGAGTTCACCGACAACATCTTCTTCCACGCGATCTTCTTCCTCCTCTGAACGGCGCATGCGCAGTAGGATCAGTTCGCCAGTACGATCTACTGCGCATGCGCGTGACTTTTGGCGCATGCGCAGTAGATCCGTACCGGCGAAATGCTCCTACTGCACATGCGCCAAAACGCCGTTCACAGCAGGAAGAAGATGTCGTCGGTGAACTCCCTGGACTGAACCTGTGCAGAAGGGCAACAAACGGGAGGGGGGGGAGGGGTGTTTGCGCCGACTAGGTTTCCTTCTCCTTTAATGAACACCTGCCCCAATCCCCTCTAGTGTGTGTTGTCTACTGAGGAGCCCAGAAAGGTAAAAATAAATACTATGTTAAGACAGACATCTGTAAAGTATATATATATATATATATATATATATATATATATATATATCTCAACCTACATACTAATTCAGCTTAAGAACAAACCTACAGACCCTATCTTGTACGTAACCTGGGACTGCCTATACTGGAAACAGTTGTAGTGATGTTTTTAAAGGGGGAGACCCAGGTTTTAAAGGGGTGGTTCACCTTTAAGTTAACTTTTTGTGTGTTATAGAATGGCCGGTTCTAAGAAACCTTACAATTGGTCTTCGGTCTATTTTTTTTTGGTTTTTATTTGCCTTTTCCTTTTGACTTTCAAGCTTTCACAGCCCATCTAATAAACAAATGCTCTGTTAAGCTAAAAATGTTTTATTATTGCTACTTCTTATTCTCTTTCTATTCAGATCCTCTCCTATTCATATTGCAGTCAATTATTTAAATCATGGTTGCTAGGGTCAGTTAGACCCTAGCTACCAGATTGTTTAAACAGCAAACTGGAGAGCTGCTGAATAAAAAGCTAAAAAAAAAAACTCAATAATCTCCTCCCCTAAGATGAAGGTCTGAGGCATGGACACCCAGACCCCCACTAACTTTGGTAAGTTAACCCAAGTTTCGATCTCTAATAAATACTGGATACCCTTCTTAAAAAAATGTTTTCAAAAACCACAAGTACTAAAAAATTAAAACCGATTGCAAATTGTATAACTCTCTACATCATACTAAAAGTTCATTCAAGATGAGCAAGTCTCATGAATGTTTTTTAGCTGACAAATTTAGCAATTATAGTGTATTCCACCAATCAATGAGTTAATAATTAAAACAAAGCTATTTGTACCTGCACTTTTTGGAATTCCTAAAAACTATAGCTTTAGAGATACAGGTATGGGCTCCATTATCCAGAATTGTGTGCGACTGAGGTTTTCCAGATAAGAGAAATGGCATGATGACAAAAAGGTACTAAACCCCAAATAAACATGAACAAATCCCCAATATAACTACTTTGTCATAAACATAGATTAATGTTGGGTTGCTTAAGACCAGTGATAATGCCATCACAGAGGAACAGCAAATGTGGAAAGAATAAAAAGTTATTTATGTTATGCATAAAAAGTTCATTTCAGAGATGTCTTAATTTCTGGATAATAGATTCCACACCTGTAGTACAGTTTTAAGGTTTTCGTTTATCTGCTTGACTGCATATGCTGATTTTAGGCACTGGGGTTTACTGGCACTTAGAATTTAGTAATAGGTGGAGGGCACACCAATTCAGCAAATGCTGTAGGTAAACAGTGCAAGAGGTGCAAATCCCCTTGACAAAGGCTTACGCCGAAACGTTGGGGCCATTCTCATACTGGTGGTAGGTGTATCTGCTCCTTGCTGTATAATTGTAATACTTACTGTTTACTGTTATGTAATTGTGGCTATGTTTAAATGTTAGGTATATACCATGTAAGCTTATGTATTGTATTATACAGGCCTACTATTGTGGCTTTGTGTGTATTATTTGCATAAATAAGTAAAGCTTTATTTTAAATGTACCATATTTGCCTTCTTTTATTATCTTTTGAGTGTGCATACCTATCTATATACGTTTACTGGCACTTACTCTTCCTGATAAAACAGACACCATGTTTATACACCACCTCATGCGGAGAAGCGGAACAGTTTGCATTTCAGTGTGGAACAGAAAAAGACTATTACCTGAGTTGAAAACTTAAAATGCCTAACACCATAACATGTACATATATATTAAAGGGATGTTCAGTCTAGCTGAATATGGCATATTTGCAAATGCTTGATATTTTTGTTTGCATGAAATGAACTAAAGAATCAAATTCTTCTTCATTTGTTTTTTAGGGCGGCTTCTTCAGATAAGCAGGAAGCGTCGATTAGAACTGTACTGATTTTACAGCCCTTGTGCCTGCACTTTAGGAGAGAAATGCTTTCCGGCAGGCTGCAGTTTTTCCTTCTCAATGTAACTGAATGTGCCTCAGTGGGACATGGGTTTTTACTATTGAGTGCTGTTCTTAGATCTACCAGGCAGCTGTTATCTTGTGTTAGGGAGCTGCTATCTGGTTACCTTCCCATTGTTCTTTTGTTTGGCTGCTGGGGGGGAAAAGGGAGGGGGGTGATATCACGCAGTACAGCAGGAAAGAGTGATTGAAGTTTACCAGAGCATAAGTCACATGACTTGAGGCAGCTGGGAAATTGACAATATGTCTAGCCCCATGTCAGATTTCAAAATTGAATATAAAAAAAAATCTTTGCTCTTTTGAGAAATGGATTTCAGTGCCGAATTCTGCTGGAGCAGCACTATTAACCGTTTCATGAAAACATTTTTGTGACAGTATGACAGTATCCCTTTAACAGGTTACAACTGATCAGGAATATTTGACTGCTGGGTTCCCCGGAGGGCAACATGAGAATAATTCAAGTCTCTGGGTACATGACATGCAAACTAAAAACAAAAATGTATGTTGACAATGTGCATGAACAAACCCATGCGGACAATTTACAGACTTTCTTTTGGGGACCTGAACTGCCCCTTAAAATTATGTGCAATAAAGTACAATTACAATATATTTTTCTGAGAAACACTATTCAATTAACAGGTATAATCAATAAGCAAAATAAATTAATTTACAGTTTATTTTTATGTGAAATATATTCCATGGTGTATAACCCCCTAATGTGGTTTTAGAATACATTTTGTACATACTGTATTAGTACAGATAAAAGCCGATACAACATAGTGCAGAACAGAATGCAAACACCAGACACACTCTTTGCGGTTATAGCATAAGACAGACACAAACAAGTAAGACAAGATTTAGAAAGGAACCTGCTGGAAGTGCAGAGGAAGAAGATTAAGATGTCAATTACACACACATTACATTAAACAGAGGGTATGGCTATCAGGGTACAAAATATTGAAGAGGCTAGAATAGTAAGCTAGTCTGTTAAATACTAAGTTTTCTATACAAAGGTATACATCATTTTGGATATCTTTTTAGTTCTAACCAGATTAAAGGAAAACGATACCCCCAAAATAAATACTTAAGTAACTGTTTATATCAAATTAAGAAGCATATGAAAGAATCTTACCAAACTGGAATATAAATTTAAGTAAAAACTGCCCTTTTACATCTCTTGCTTTGAACCACCAGTCCATGATGGTCTCTGTGCTGTCTCAGAGATCAGCTGACCAGAAATAACACCGCTCTAACTGTAACAGGAAGAAGTGTGGAAGCAAAAGACAGAACTCTGTCTGTTAATTGGCTCATGTGACCTAAGAAGTATAGTTTATATGGTGTGTTTGAGTGCACAGTGAATCGTACAATCCCAAGGGGCTGTCCTTCTTTAAAATGGCAATATTCTATTTATGATTACCCAATGGCACATACTACTAAAAAAGTATTATTAAAATGGTTTATTTACATTAAACAGGGTTTTACATATGAGCTGTTTTATGCAATATCTTTTTATAGAGACCTACATTGTTTGGGGGGGTATAGTTTTCCTTAAGACATTGACACTAAAGTTTTGAGAAACAGCATCAATAGAACGTACTTTACACATTTGTACCCTGGTATACATTTGCAGCTCCCGCAGAGTAACCGGACAAGATGCTACACCACTATCACAATCACCAAGACAAGAGCTGAAAAGCTAAGAAATTCCCAGCATGCATGAAGTGTAGAATTAGCAAAGGGATAAGATGTGCCCCAGTCCATCTGGGGTACTGCAAGCTGCGTATCATTACCACTTTGTAGAGTCTGTCGTCCTCCGGCCAGTACTCCGCTAGGTAGCATTCCGGTGGGTGTTAAACCCTTCAGTGTCAACACACTTTCACTTTCTTCCCTGTTAAAAGTGAAATATAAAAAAAATACAAAACGCATTAAAATATAATTAAGGTTTATGGCTGGATTGCACAAAACAAAACCCAGAAAAATAAATGATGAATGTAAAAAAGTCCAGAATAACAAGCAAAGCATTCTCCTTAAAACAAAAACTGGAATACCTGGAAACTGTAGAATACCACTAACACACCATGCTAAAAGAGTTTAAGAATCAAGTACATCAGTCAAGTGAAAAACACATATACATATGGCAATATTTAAAAGCTTTTATTTGTTGAATACACTATAAATATGTGGAAACAATTGACTACAGTTTAAGAATAGAAACCGATAGATCATCTAACATTTATACATAAAAAAGGTTTCCTACACTTAAATGCTGCTCAGTCTCAACAAATTGCAAAAAAACATAAAACAAATGCCCAGTATAAATACTTAAAGGGGAACTCCAGCTTCTTAACCAAAATTTGATAAAGAGGCCCACATAACATAGAAACCCTAATATACCCATCACAGTTTCCGGTTTCTTCATAAAGTATGAATAAATGGCATTTTCTATTCTGAAATCCACTTGTTTAACAATTCTTTTCTTTCTGCATCATTTGAAATCATGGCAGGAAAGGAGGGACTAAAACACTGATGTTACAAATTCTAACAACTTCTCCAGAGCTTACAGACAGCATGCAGGAACTACATAACCCACAATCCATTGCACTATGATGATCCGTTCATTATTGAAATCACATGTGCTGGGAATTGTGGGGTTTGGAGGATGCAGGCTGAGGACAGATGGTTGCGGATACAAACTAACCGTAGTCAGCCAGCTCAGCAAAGTAGTCAGACAGATCAGCAGGGGGCTAGACTTGGGGAACTGTTCCAAACGCAAACCATTAAAAATCATGAAAAGTCTGCACATTTATAATTGATGCATATTGCAAAGTTGCTTGAAATTATGTTTACTTTTCAAAAAGCTTACGTTATGTTTGTGTAGAGTTCCCCTTTAATTGACAACTATCAGAAAAGTAGTTTGTAGGATTCATGCCAGAATGGCTTAATGTACATGGAAAGCATTAGCAGTTCATGGAAATGTAGAAGTAAAAGATAAAAAAATCAAATATGCAAAAAGGATCCAAAAGAAACACAAGCATGCACAGCAAGAGTTCAGGATATGCTCCTAATACTTCTATTTTAAGCATTTCTGAACTTTGTACCCACCAAAATGCTGCATAGCTGGTAACTGCTGATAATAACAGCGAACGCATGCTGTAAAGAATCCATCGATGGCATCCCGCACAAATTCAATTCTCAACAAACTCCAATGTAAGTACCCAAGGAAAAATACATTATTTTTGTGTTAACTACGCTATATTATTCAAAATATACTTCTGCCAAGAATTTGTGGGGGGGGGGGAACATAAAAGCAAGCAGAGACTGTTCAAATATTTTTAGGACAGGATTTTGAATTGGATCAACTAGCAGTTAGGCAGGTTAAAATTGATGGGCGTCTTTTTTTTTTTAAACCTATGTTAATGCCATCTATAAAGCATCAGTGTTTTTCCCAGGAGCTATTAGCTGGCCACTCACCAGGCATTTTTTGAAAGACATGGTTCTGCTCCTACCTAGCTACCATATCACTTGCTGAATGTAACAGTACTGTGCTTAATGTTGAATATAATATGGGGCTCAAAACCTGCCCTTACCTAATCTGCCATAAAAGAAGACTTTTTAGAGAATGTGTTAGGACTGAACTGTTAATTTCACATTCACTGTATTTTCAGAGGTGCACAATCATACTAGAAGGTTTCTATAAGAGCAGGTAAGGTTGGGCAGGCTTTGAGGTACACGGTACTCATCATTCATGCTGCACAGTGGCCAGATGTCAACTGCAAAATATATGGTGTGTCTTGAAGATGAACTAATCTCCTCTTCTGTTTTATCATATGTGGAATCCCTATCCTAAATGTTGCTGAATACATGGTGCTGGAAAAGAAGTAGAGTATTAGGACTAACTCTCCATAGGAAATCATTTTAGGAGTAATATCATCTGATGAAAGGAGTTACCTTACTAGTTAGTGGACCATACACTTTGTCAAGCACCTCAAATTATTGCTCCCTCTAATTCTGCAGATTTGGACAACCAAAATTAGTAAATCTTAACATTAATATGAAAATTTAGCACGTATGGCTGAACCTGTGGCATGGAAAAATCTTTAAACTTGAAGAAAACACAATGGTAGAAAAACAGGGCTACGGAATGTGCATTGATAAAATGTGTACAGGTATGGGATCTGTTATCCGGAACCAGTTATCCTGAAACCTCCAAATGAAAGAAAAGCCATCACCCTTAAGGGGAATGTAATATGCTTAGTTATCGCCAAAAAAGCTTGCAATGACTATTGCGCCTGTTAGCGACCATGTTTGCTCCATTTTAAGACATCAATAACTTCCTTGCAAAGTCTTGCGACCAAACTGCTGTTGTGAATGTTCGCAGTGTATGTAATAAAATTTCACAATTGCAAAAAGTTTTTTTGCAACAAAAAACGAAAACTCCAGAGCAAGTGTTTAAGGTTCACAATCAAGATTCGCAATGAATAAAAGCCTAACAAATTACATTGCGAATTTTTTTGCCCCCCATAGACTCCATTATGATTCACTAACTCAAATTTTTTTAAAAAGGATTTTCTCTGTAATAATAAAACAGAAGCTTGTACTTTATCCCAACTACACATCATCCTTATTGGAAGCAAAGCAATCTGAATTGGTTTATTTAATTTATTTTTAAATATAAGGTATGGATATACCCATTATGTCCAGAACATTCTGGCTAACAGGTCCCATACCTGTATTATTGCAATGATGACATTTTAACATTTGCATTTCCATATACACTATGCCCAACTGTGTCACTGATCAAACAGTGGGCCTAAATGGAGTGAAATGAGCAACTAAGGGCAAGTGCTGCACTTTAACCAAGACAGGTGAACTTGCAAACTAATGGTTACTGGTGTGACAATGATCCAAACTAAGCATCAACTCATGGCTACCTGGTACAAAACTTTGAAAACATATTTACCACTTGCAATTTAAAACCATATTTATTCACAATGCCTTCTTGGGCACAGCATTGGCTACACTGGTGTTCTATTAAACCAGCAAATAACCGTTGTGTTGGAGATACCTGAAAAAAAATGATTGTGTTTTAAAAAAAAATGTATCCTGTCCTTTCTAGGTTAAAGAAAGAGCTACAATACAATATACTGGGTAACACATTACAGAATAAAGACTAAAGCTGGCCATACAGGGGAAGATCCACACGTTTGGTGAGGCTGATCTGCTTGATTTTTTCACCCAAACGGACCAAAAAAACATGATCATTAGAGTCCTGTACAGCGAAGAACCAAGTCCACATCTCAATAGGTCTTTGGCCGACACGATTGTCTAGTCTATATTTGTACAAATCATCACTTTGCATTGTCTTTATTGGCCACTCTTCACGTTAAGTGTGTCCAAAAGTATTAAAATGCCTCCACCTATATAGAAAATAACTAATGTAATTTCCAACTAGCCAGTTTGTGTTGGCCCAGAAGTTGCCCATAACCTGGACAGTATTGAGATTGAGCCAAACAGGTCAATGATTCAGTCATTGCGGGGATCCTAACGGTGTACTTCTTCAGCTTTCCACTGTATCTGGCTGCCATGGCTACTAACCCAGCATCAAGCGGAGTTGTTAAAGGAGAAGGAAAGCCCCAGGGCGCAAAACCCCTCCCCCCTCCCCTCCGTTGCCCCCCCTCCCTCCTCCCCCCTGGCCTACCCCTCCCCCTGGGCAAATGCCCCTAACTTGTTACTCACCCCTCTGCGCAGGTCCTGTCCATGGAGTTCGCAGTCGCCATCTTCTTCCACGCGCGTCTTCTTCCTGCTCTGACCGGCGTCTTCTGACGCATGCGCAGTAGGAACAGGTACCGGTACAGCTCTACTGCGCATGCGCCGAATGTCACGAAGTGAAATCGGAAAACTTCGTGACATTCGGCGCATGCGCAGTAGAGCTGTACCGGTACCTGTTCCTACTGCGCATGCGCCAGAAGACGCCGGTCAGAGCAGGAAGAAGACGCGCGTGGCAGAAGATGGTGACTGCGAACTCCATGGACAGGACCTGCGCAGAGGGGTGAGTAACAAGTTAGGGGCATTTGCCCAGGGGGAGGGGTAGGCCAGGGGGGAGGAGGGAGGGGGGCAACGGAGGGGAGGGGGGAGGGGTTTTGCGCCCTGGGGCTTTCCTTCTCCTTTAAACACTTAATACAAATGTATAAAAAAAATAGCCATTAATAGGCTGATGTGCCTGATGGAGAATTTGAGATGGACAAGAAATACAGATCCATTAATTCACGTGATTGGATGAATGAACAGATCTCAATTGAAATGTAGTCAATATTGTCCTAGGGAAGCCATGTCTGCCCATGTTCCAGTTAACGGCTTTTGAGGACTAGTTTCTCCATCTGGACAAAAATAATGTCTATACCATTCTGCAAGAACTCATTAAGCTTACTGTATGTAAGAAATATATAAAACACATACAAGAGAAGAAAAAACGGTTACCTGAGCACAGAGAAGACTCTTGCCATCTTGCCAATAGCCCGAATTTTATTCCTGATAATTTCTTTTCTAGCTGCTGCTGTACCTACTTTCAATGGAAGAAAAAGAATCTCAAGCTCAGGTATAAAGAAAACCATCCTATAAACAAATGGCAAAGACATGTAATCACGCACTTAAAACGTCTTCATAATAAAGTGGAAAAAACACAAGTTTGAAAATTAAGAAACATAACATAAGAAAACTTAAATGCAAAGAAACACCTTGGGAATACATATACACAAGTGAAATTGTACATAGTGGTTATATATCTTTTTTTTTTTTAGTAGAAGGACCAGCACTCCATTTCTTCATGAAATAAATGTGTCTTTATTCAGTGCATATCCAACATTTTGGCCCACATTAGGGCCTTTCTCAAGTCCATCATCATCATTTATTTATATAGCGCTGATAGATACGCAGTGCTTTACCTTAGTTATAACAAACAGGGAATAAATGGAGGATAAACAAGGGTTACAGAGTACAATAGGATTAGAGGGCCCTACAAATTAGAGTTTACAAAGTAAAGGTTAGGGTACAATTGAGACATTAGGATTTTAGAAACAATTTTGTGATTTTTGATAAAGCAATTATTGATTAATTAAGGTACATCGAATAAGCTTCTTTAACCCTTTAAGTGCCACAGATCGTAGAATCTACGTTCTGTGGATCAAAGGACCAAAGTGCCACAGATCGTAGATTCTACGATCTCCAGCACTTCCGGGTTCCAGTGCGCAGCGGTTGCATTTAAAACCGCAAGCGCACATTACATAGTGGCAGAACCCCCTAGGCAACGAGCAAAACCGGTCATACTCACCGGTCTCCCCACCGATCGTCGCTGGAACCAATAGGAGCGCAGGGCGCACGCAGGGCGCATGGCTGTGACGCGCTCCTGCTGCCCAAATAAATCCAGCCCTCCTGACGCCTCCCCTTTCACTCCTACTGCGCACTTGTGTCTGTTGGAGCCCTCCTGCTGCCTTCCTGCGGTTCTCCTGCTGGTTTGGTCGCCTTGATTGCCTGCCTTGGATTCAGTGAGCTGAACTACAACACCCTTACACTTTTTATTTTACTTGTTTCCTTCTAATCTCTCTAAATTTTTTTTTTTTTTTTTTTTGAATATTTTTTTCTTCTGTCTTTATCATTTAGCACACTTTTGTACACTCACACACTTACAGGCATCTTTGCCAAGCACACACTCACACACACACTCACACACACACTCACACTTCTACACTTTTTCTTTCCCCTATACTTCTTTTCTTTTCTTTCTTTCTTTGCTTTCTTTAGTAGTTGGGTTTTTTTCTACTCTTGTTCTATAATTATCTGCTTTATTTTATTGTATTTTTGCAGTTTTTTTTACCATTTTCATTGTTGCTTTGTGTTTTATATCTATTATATTGCATTTTCACTTTTATTTGCTGTTTGGTGCCTTTACAGTGACGTTGGTGGATCAAGGTTTCTAACCACCAATTTCATTCCAATAGCTGTTATTTTTATTGTCTTAGCTGATTTTTATAATATTTTGTTGTTTTATTCTGCTTTGCCCTTTGCTGCTTGTTTAGTGCCCCCAAAAAAGTTTGCCTTTGCAGTGACGCTGGTTGGTCTAGGTTTCTGGCCCCCGATTTCATTCCAATAGCTGTTGTTTTTGTGCTTTAGCTGATTTTTATTACATTTTGTTGTTTTATTCTGTTTTTCATTTGCATTGCCCTTTGCTACTTGTTTAGTGCCCCAAAAAAAGTTGTGTTTGCAGTGACGCTGGTTGGTTTAGGTTTCTGGCCCCCGATTTCATTCCAATAGCTGTTGGTTTTAGTGCTTTGGGTGATTTTATTCCAGACTGTTCCTTTGCCCTGTTTGCTTGTTTAGTGCCCCCAAAAGGTTCTTTTCGATTTTGGGCACGTGCAGTGTCTTGGTTTAGGTTTCTGGCCCCCGATTTCATTCCAATAGCTGTTGGTTTTAGTGCTTTGGGTGATTTTATTCCAGACTGTTCCTTTGCCCTGTTTGCTTGTTTAGTGCCCCCAAAAGGTTCTTTTCGATTTTGGGCACGTGCAGTGTCTTGTCTGTAATCTATTCTGTAGATTTCTGGAAGGAGTTCAAGTTCTAGTTTTTTTTTCTTCTTCTGATTGTTTGTATTAGCAGGGGTTAACTGTTGGTCAAATCTTGCTGCCTTCTTTTTTTTCTTCTTCTTGGTGTTTGTATTAGCAGGGGTTAACTGTTGGTCAAATCTTACTGCCTTCTTTTTTTTTTTTATTCTTGTTGTTTATTTTAGCAGGGGTTAACTGTTGGTCAGATCTTGCTGCCTTATTTTTTTTCTTTTTCTTCTGGTTGTTTGTTTTAGCAGTGGTTAACTGTTGGTCAGATCTTGCTGCCTTATTTTTTTTCTTTTTCTTCTGGTTGTTTGTTTTAGCAGTGGTTAACTGTTGGTCAGATCTTGCTGCCTTCTTTTTTTCCTTTTTCTTCTGGTTTGTTTTAGCAGTGGTTAACTGTTGGTCAGATCTTGCTGCCTTTTTTTTTCCCTCTGGTTGTTTGTATTAGCAGTTGGTCAAATCTTGCTGGATTGGATTTGGGAGCTTCTTGCTTTGCAGTTGTTTCTAGTTTTGCAGTGGTCTGTATTTTTCTAGCACAATGGCCAAACGGTTTTATACCGCTGAGGAAGCGGCTAGGTATTGTGAGGACTCCAGCTCAGAGGAATTTAGCAATTCTGATTCGGAGTATGTCCCATCTGATGACTCTACTGATGAATCAGAGATTGGTGATAGCAGCACTATTAGCGCAGAGGCTAGTAGTGGCGGCACACTTACTGCTGAAGAAGTAGAGGAAGAGGGAGAGGCTGGTGGCAGTGTGCCAGATGCACCCATGGAGGTAGAAGAGGGTGAGGGTAGTGGTGATGCAGCAGTCGGAGCGCCTATGTGGGGGCCTCCCTGTAATTATGCCCCCGAAATTCCCCCATTCACTGCAGTCGCGGGCGTCAAGGTGGACACCACTAACTTTGAAATCATAGATTTCTTCAATCTTTTTATCACAGAGGCCATCCTACAGGACATGGTCCATTACACAAATTTATACGCTGAGCAGTATCTTGCCAGCCACCCTTTACCAGGGTATTCAAGAGCCCAGGCGTGGTATCCCACTACTGTAAATGAAATCAAAAGATTCCTGGCGCTCACATTGGCAATGGGACTCGTAGAACGCAACACCTTAGCTTCATACTGGGATAGCACTACAGTCCTTTCCATCCCTCTTTTTTCAGCCGTTATGCCAAGAAACCGTTATCAAATTTTACTGCGGTTTCTTCATTTTAACGACAATGCAGCGGCTGTTCCCCCTAATGAGCCCGGTTACGACAGGCTTTACAAATTGAGGCCCCTTATAGATAGCCTGTCTCAGCGCTTCACAGAGGTCTACTCCCCCTCCCAAAATATATGTGTGGATGAGTCCCTTTTGCTCTTCAAAGGGCGCCTAAAATTTCGCCAATACATCCCTAGTAAGCGTGCTCGATATGGGATGAAATTTTACAAACTCTGTGAAAGCAGCTCGGGCTATACTAGTTTTTTCATGATCTACGAGGGAAAGGACACTAATTTGGACCCCCCCGGCTGTCCCCTTGACTTGACTGTCAGTGGTAAAATTGTCTGGGAGCTCATTACTCCACTGTTGGGTCAAGGTTACCACTTATACGTGGATAACTTTTACACAAGCATCCCCTTATTTAGAACCCTTTACTGGTTGGACACCCCAGCTTGTGGCACTGTTAGGCGTAACCGCAGAGGACTGCCCAAGGAACTGGTGGATAAGAAATTGAAACGTGGAGAAGTACATGCTCTAAGAAGCGATGAGCTCCTGGCATTAAAATTTGCAGACACCAAAAATGTTTTTATGCTTACTACTATCCACAATGAGAGTGTAGTTGTCCAACACAGAAGTGGCGATAGGCCCGCAAAATCAAAGCCACTCTGTTGTAAAGAATATAGTAAGCATATGGGTGGCGTCGATAAAACTGACCAAATCCAAACTTATTACGACGCCACCAGAAAAACCAGGGCCTGGTACAAAAAAGCCGCAATTTATATGATCCAAATGGCCCTTTATAATTCTTATGTCGTTTACAAAACGGCAGTACCAGGCCCAAAATTGAGTTTGTACAATTATCTGCTGCAGCTGCTCCCTGCCCTTTTGTTTGGTGATGTACAGGAGGTTCCAGAAATGCCTGGCAATGACAATGTTGCCGAATGGTGGGTAAGCATTTCATTGCCCAAATTCCACCAACTCCTAATAAAAGATATGCCCAGAGAGCTTGTAAGGTTTGCCGTTCCAGGGGTGTTAGAAAAGATGTGCGGTATTTTTGTCCCAAGTGTCCTAGCAAGCCTGCTTTGTGTTTCCAACCCTGTTTTGAGGTGTACCACACTGTGGTACACTACGAGAGGGCTTGAATTCTGTGTTGTGTTGGTAGGTTAGGGCTCTCTGGGTTTGTTGGTGGTAAAAGGATTTAGTAAATCTGTATAGTAAACTTGGCATGCTCTAGGTTTTTATGCACATGCTAGCAGTAGCTGTTTAGGTGTGCTGGCAGAGTGATACTTTTCTTTTTTTTGTGTTTTTTTTTTTTGTGGAGTGGTTTTTCAGATTCAAGCCCCCCTATTGAGATCTAACATTTTGGCAGGTCCCTACTTCGCTTATAACTAGGTATAGATGTTGTTAATAAAAAAAAAGTTTGACAAGGCAAACAATGACGGTCTTTTTTCTGTATAGTAGTGATCTTTGATTTTTTTATATAGGATTTGGCACTGGGTGAGCAGTGCAATGTAGCAGTAAAAACTTGTATGTAGGTTTGTTCTTAGTCTAAATCGAAAAACCACATTAGCACACAAGACTTGTATCTGCAGGGCAAGCCCTTGCAAAGGTTTTTACTGCGGTGGTGCCACCGCAGTAAAAACCTTTGCTAGGGCTTGCCCTGCAGATACAAGTCTTGTGTGCTAATGTGGTTTTTTGATTCAGTTACTAGGAGGTCACCGTATCCTCCATTCACTGTGCACCGAGCAAAGCTATATACCTGCACAACAGGTGTGCGAGTGTCTACTCCAATTGTTCTTAGTCTAGGCATTCAGCTTTTGTGTTGAGCAATGGTGTTTTAGACCAGTTGTGTTATGGATAGCACTTCTATTGCGCTGGTGGTAAATAGCAAAATGAGGTGCTGGTTGGCGAGAGGGCACACGATAGAACTTGTGGTGCGTGATGAATACGTGGGATGATGTGCATCTCTAATGCTGATGCTACAAGTCTTTTATTTTACTGGCACCTCAAAAGCTCGTCTATCAGCGCAGTTATCTATAGTTTTGTCTGTATTTCTGAGCAACTTTTGCATTTGTTTTTGTAGATTTAGGTATCTCTGGATTTGTGAGTATTTCAGCTGCTAATGCCCCAATCCTCATTGTTGCCACCTAAATTCCTAAACTTCTTAGGACACTTGCATAATTTATGGGCCAAATTTACTATGGTTTCTGTTGGAAAATGTATTTGTAAATGTGGTACAGATTTTGTCATTGGCGAAATAGTGTAGGAAGAAGCAAAGGAATTCGTATCGTAACACCACAGGACAGATGGAACTCAAAGACACTCCACTACAATATATCCGAATAGGTGAGTGAAATATATTTTGGGGTAGTAGCACCCAGATGCAGATCCATAAAGTGGTCCCAAAATTCCCTGGGAGATAAATCTTAACTTTGTATACTATCTTTTCCTTTATTTCAGACCAAAGCAGAGTTCTACAATGCAGAATGTGGCCAAAATTCTCCACGCAGTAAAGCATGAATGGCATCTCTGAATAGTTGAAGGTGTTTATTTTCAAGAAATCTTAGTTTTTGGGGGTTATTTCATCAGTAAGGGACAGTTTCAGATGAGATATGGATACATGCACCTAAATTCACAGCCCCAATATTACGCATTGTCCCTGTTTTGGGATGTTTGGTGGCTGTGTCTCTATGTTTATGCATACATATGGGGTATCATTTTATTCAGGGGGACTTGCAGATTGTTATTGATCAGGTTTTTGTTAGTTACCATGGAAACTTAGGGGGAAATCTAAGTTTGTATATCTTTTTTCCTTTATTTCAGACCAAGTCTCGGATTTCTACGAAGGACTGCGGCCACAATTCTCCGTGTAGAAAAGTAAGAATGGTATCTTTGAATATCTAATGAAGTGTACTTTTCAAAAATGTATGGTTTGTGGGGGTTAACAGAAAAGGTGCAGTTTAGGATGAGAAAAGTTGAGAACCTCATATAAATTCGCAGCCCCAATATTATGCATTGTCCCTGTTTTGGAGTGTTTGGTGGCTGTGTCTCTATGTGTATCCATACATAGGGGGTATCATTTCATTCAGGGGGACTTGCAGATTGTTATTGAGCAGGTTTTTGGTAGTTACCATGGATACTTAGGGAGAAATCTAGCTTTGTATATCTTTTTTCCTTTATTTCAGACCAAGTCTCAGACTTCTACGAAGGACTGCGGCCACAATTCTCCGTGTAGAAAAGTAAGAATGGCATCTTTGAATATCTAATGAAGTGTACTTTTCAAAAATATATGGTTTGTGGGGGTTTAACAGAAAAGGTGCAGTTTAGGATGAGAGAAGTTGAGAACCTCATATAAATTCGCAGCCCCAATATTATGCATTGTCCCTGTTTTGGGGTGTTTGGTGGCTGTGTCTCTTATGTGTATCCATACATAGGGGGTATCATTTCATTCAGGGGGACTTGCAGATTGTTATTGAGCAGGTTTTTGGTAGTTACCATGGATACTTAGGGAGAAATCTAGCTTTGTATATCTTTTTTCCTTTATTTCAGACCAAGTCTCGGACTTCTACGAAGGACTGCGGCCACAATTCTCCGTGTAGAAAAGCAAGAATGGCGTCTTTGAATAGCTGAAGAAGTGTACTTTACGGTAATATATGGTTTGTGGGGGTTATTTCAGAGTTTGGGGGTGTTTAGACTGAAAAACCACAAGTAGTACACATAGAGCGCAGCCCCCAGATTTTCAACTGCAATTGCCCTTCTGCATTGCTCCTGTTTTGGGGTGTTTGGTGGCTGCGTCTCTATGTGTATCCATACATAGGGGGTATCATTTCATTCAGGGGGACTTGCAGATTGTTATTGAGCAGGTTTTTGGTAGTTACCATGGATAGTTAGGGAGAAATCTAGCTTTGTATATCTTTTTTCCTTTATTTCAGACCAAGTCTCGGACTTCTACGAAGGACTGCGGCCACAATTCTCCGTGTAGAAAAGCAAGAATGGCGTCTTTGAATAGCTGAAGAAGTGTACTTTACGGTAATATATGGTTTGTGGGGGTTATTTCAGAGTTTGGGGGTGTTTAGACTGAAAAACCACAAGTAGTACACATAGAGCGCAGCCCCCAGATTTTCAACTGCAATTGCCCTTCTGCATTGCTCCTGTTTTGGGGTGTTTGGTGGCTGCGTCTCTATGTGTATCCATACATAGGGGGTATCATTTCATTCAGGGGGACTTGCAGATTGTTATTGAGCAGGTTTTTGGTAGTTACCATGGATAGTTATGGAGAAATCTAGCTTTGTATATCTTTTTTCCTTTATTTCAGACCAAGTCTCGGACTTCTAAGAAGGACTGCGGCCACAATTCTCCGTGTAGAAAAGCAAGAATGTCGTCTTTGAATAGCTGAAGAAGTGTACTTTACGGTAATATATGGTTTGTGGGGGTTATTTCAGAGTTTGGGGGTGTTTAGACTGAAAAACCGCAAGTAGTACACATAGAGCGCAGCCCCCAGATTTTCAACTGCAATTGCCCTTCTGCATTGCTCCTGTTTTGGGGTGTTTGGTGGCTGCGCCTCTATGTGTATCCATACATAGGGGGTATCATTTCATTCAGGGGGACTTGCAGATTGTTATTGAGCAGGTTTTTGGTAGTTACCATGGATAGTTAGGGAGAAATCTAGCTTTGTATATCTTTTTTCCTTTATTTCAGACCAAGTCTTGGACTTCTAAGAAGGACTGCGGCCACAATTCTCCGTGTAGAAAAGCAAGAATGTCGTCTTTGAATAGCTGAAGAAGTGTACTTTACGGTAATATATGGTTTGTGGGGGTTATTTCAGAGTTTGGGGGTGTTTAGACTGAAAAACCGCAAGTAGTACACATAGAGCGCAGCCCCAAGATTTTCAACTGCAATTGCCCTTCTGCATTGCTCCTGTTTTGGGGTGTTTGGTGGCTGCGTCTCTATGTGTATCCATACATATGGGGTATCATTTCATTCAGGGGGACTTGCAGATTGTTATTGAGCAGGTTTTTGGTAGTTACCATGGATACTTAGGGAGGAATCTAGCTTTGTATATCTTTTTTCCTTTATTTCAGACCAAGTCTCGGACTTCTACGAAGGACTGCGGCCACAATTCTCCGTGTAGAAAAGCAAGAATGGCGTCTTTGAATAGCTGAAGAAGTGTACTTTTCGGTAATGTATGGTTTGTGGGGGTTATTTCATTTTCATTGGGGGTGTTTAGATGGAAAAACTGCAAGTAGTACACATAGAGCGCAGTCCCCAGATTTTCAACTGCAATTGCCCTTATGCATTGCTCCTGTTTTGGGGTGTTTGGTGGCTGCGTCTCTATGTGTATCCATACATATGGGGTATTGTTTTATTCATGAGAAGTTTGTCTTTCAAATTGTCTGTGGTTTCAACATTTATAACAGTGTTGTTTTGTCAGATTTATATTTGATCCTGCGTCTAAGTTTACATTTTAGAAAAAAACTAAATATGCAACAAAAAAGCTCTAAATTTCATGATGCGCTGGTAAAATGTATTTGAATTTTGAGTAAAAAATACAGCACCCCTACAAACCTGAAGGTCTGTTGTTTCTAAAAATACCAAACTTGAAGGGATAATTCAAATTTACATATAAGTTATGCTGCATCAACTGTTACATGTGCTTATCTACTTTGTTCTGGTGTAAAATTCTAGAAAATGCTGACTTAGTTTGGGGGTTACTCCTGGACAAAAAAAGTGGGTTACTGATACATATTTGGTATCGTTGGACTTGGCAGGATCATGGCTTTTACAAACACAAAAAAAATGCTCGTAAAATCAACTTTTCTGTGGAAAAAAAACTCAAGATATACTCCATTTTTTAATTTTTTTTTTTTTTTACATATTTCACCCAAAATACACACTAAATCTCCAGAAAAGTTGCAAAATTACACTTGCATGTCAAAGTCCAATTTATAACGAAAAAAACAATATATAATTTTCCTAGTTTCATGGAGGTTTTCCTACAGAAAAACCTTGTTAAACTGAACAAGTACCAAATGCTTAAAAAACGTCTGGCATTTCGCGTACCAGAAATGTGAAATTCTGCTGGCACTTAAAGGGTTAAACATAAAGGGGGCCGAAACGTTGGATATGTATTGAATAAAGACACATTTATTTCACAAAGAAATGGAGATAAATATATATAAATATATATATATATATATATATATATATATATATATATATATATATATATATATACATACATACATACACACCACACACAGACTTCTATAGGCATAAAATGCTGATACTGTGTGTATATGCATACACAAATATATTAACCTTAATAGTTATACTTTCTCCAAAGTCACCATTAAGAAGAAACCCATTGAAGCAATATTTTTTTTTTTTTTGTATGTTACAAAAGACTTACGTGAGTAGAAGCAGTATATTTAGAAGTTTATAGTAAATAGAATGACAAGGAGCTCAAGGCTGTTATAATATAATATTATTGTTATAATAAGAGTGATAAAACCATACACAGATCATTTTCTTTGTTAAGGTCACCAACCTTAACAAGGTTTGTTAGGTCTAATGTCTAATTTGGCCGACCTTAGTCTGTGGCCCAGTTAGACTATTTTATCAGTTTACTACAGTCTAAAAAGTAGTAAAGGCACAATCTTTTTTCTGTAGAAAATTGTCACCAATAATACTTGTAATCATCATGATCATAGTAAACTGCATCACTGTTTCCCTTTGTCATGCTGGCTGCAGGCGGGGAGATCGTTGAAGAGGCTGGAGTGCAAAATTAAACAGTACTCCAGCCTAATAAAGGACTGTGCTGCCTCCAGGCCAACATGACCGGTTCACTGCTCCAATGGCCCTTAAGCCATATTCAGCTGTGGCATATACCTCTTGGCAGAGGCAGCTACAAAGATATGATGGTGGTCATTCTTTCTCAGTAATATTGACACTGAAATTTGAGAGCACAACTTTAAACTCGTGTTCCTAGATGTTGCTGGACTAACATACTAAGGTAAAAGCAGATAGAGTGTTGTAGTCCAGCAACATGTGGGTTTCAGTGTTTCAAGTGTACCAACCAGGGGTGCTTTGCCAATGAGGCAAGTTGGCAATCAGGCGGCAGCGCCCCACTAGGTTCCAGGGGCAGCAAAAATGCTGCTCCTGGTACTTTAAGAGCGAATTTCCGGGGGAGAGGGGCAGCAGCAACTGCTGATGCCTCAGGCGGCGGAGGGACCTGGATCGCCCCTGGTACCAACACAGCTTTAACTATACTTAGCGTCAAGGATATCATATATAATAGGTTCCAATGCCCTTGGGATACATACATGCTACACTTACACAGAACTACTGATTTGAATCTGGAAATTCAAACTGCAGGTGTTAATTTGACAAAGACATACTCACCAACATTTCCCAAAGACAGGCCCCTTCTACAGTTATGAGATCCAGAATCAAGTCTGAGTGATATCTTTGTGCAAAACAGCTTAAACTATAATATATTCATATATGACACACACACACACACACACACACACACACAGTGGAAAACATTCCTCAGCCTTATTCAGTGAATACATAAATTTGGTAAGAGCAGACTCTGAAGGTGAACCCACATTCTAAATAACACTGCATTTTTCCTGATGAGCACCTGGCAAATAGGATAGCAAATACAAAAATAAAAAAAGATTTTGGACACTGACTTCACAGATGAATCAACTAAATGCTATAAGCAGTATTTTTTTTTTTTTTTGATGCATTTGTGTATAAGTGGACTTCCTTTATTTTTAAGTTTACCTATTATTTGTGATTAAGACCTTTAAGAGAGAAATAGGCTGAAGAACTAATGGGAATTTTAGTTTTTTGTAGAGTTAACCTTGCAGGTTATTTCCACTTGAATACACTGTAAAGCACAGTTTCAATACTGTAAAGCATGCACAAAGTATATAATCTTTGTATATTTGCAAATATACAAATTATTTATTTAAAACTCACTAAAAACCAAATGCTTTGAGACTGAATAGATGACGAGTATAAGACAGATGAAAGGTGGCTGCAATTACAGAAACACATTAGCAAACATACTGAAGTAAAAACTTAATTAATTTAGATTTTACAGGTCCGTTAAAAACCTTAAGATTGTACTAGATAACATGGGTCTCATTCACATACAGTCACACATACAGTGAATAAAGCTGTATCAAAGCTTGATACTGAATTTATCATAACTGTACTGTATATGCATACAACAAATGCATGTATGTTTCATCCCAGAATTAGAGCTAAAAACTAAAATTTATATATATTTCAGAAAGTACCCACACTCTTTCGTAGTCCAGTGGTGGGTGCTTGGCCAAGAGTTTAGCATACAAAGTTCAGATTGGACTAGCACTCCAATTGTGTTTTAATTGATTTTATTAAATCATCAGTCATATTTTCCAACGTTTCGGCCCCCCTTTGGGGCCTTTATCAAAGATACATATATAAATTGGCAGAATGGAGTGCACAACCATAAGTTTATAGAAAGCCTGGGTGCTAGTCCATAGGGTATATAGAAGACTGCAGGGATTAACAGCACTCCAAGGAAATAATTCACAGCTGTGAATTATTGCCTTGGAGTGCTGTCAATCCCTGCAGTCTTATATTAGAAAAGGAGAAAAGGAACAAGCTACTTAAAGTAGGGGTCCCCAACTGCCGGGCCGTGGCCAGTCTTGAAGTGGACCACTGAGCCTAGGGGACAATTAACGCGGTGCGCCGAATTGGACGCAGGCACTCCAGAATTGAATGTTGGCCTCTCCCGACCCCCGGGCCAAAAAAAAGGTTGGGGACCACTGACTTATAGGACCAGTAACACTAAAAATTATTCAAAATGTATTCTATACCTCTCTAACAATGCATCTACCCTGCACAATGTTTCCTATTTCAAGTGCTTTATGTACAATTACCATTAAAAAGATTTTCCTCCTGTTCTCTAAAAAGGCGATAGGGCGACTTCAGTTGTGCTAGACAACTACATGAGCTCTCCGCAGCAGCTCCCGACATCACCTCCTCAAACCGGAAGTAAGTTGCTAAAACTTTAGAAAGGATTTTCTTTTCCCTGCAAATTACGTTCAGAGGGGAGGGTGTACATTGGCGTTGTTACTTTCATACTGCTGTGCTGTGAGTTAAAGGGGTGGTTCACCTTTAAGGTAACTTTTAGTATGTTATTGAATGGTTAATTCTAATCAACTTTTCATTTGGTGTTCATTATTTATTTTTATAGTTATTTGCCCTTTTCTTCTGACTCTTTGCAGCTTTCAAATGGGCGTCGCTGACCCCTTCTAAAAAGAAAATGCTCTGTAAGGCTACAAATGTATTGTTATTGCTACATTGTATTGCTCATCTTTCTATTCAGGCCTATCTTATTCACATTGCAGTCTCTTATTAAAATCAATGCATGGTTGCTAGGGTACCTTGGACTTAAAATGCAAATTAAAGAACTGCTGCATAAAAAGCTAAATAACTCAAAAACCTTAAATAATAAAAAATGAAAACCAATTGCAAATTGTCTCAGACTATCATTCTCTACAATAGCAAGTGGCTTCCGGTTTGAGGAGATGTCAGGAGCTGATGTGGAGCATGCACGCACATAGATGTCTGGCACAATTGAAGTCGCCCTATCGCCTTTTTAGAAAACAAGAAGAAAACTTTTTTAATGGTAATTGTACATAAAGCACTTGAAATACGAAACATTGCACAAGGTAGATGCATTGTTAGAGGGGTATAGAATACTGGTCCTTTAATAGATAATAGATACACTCTGTAACAAAGTAAATCTGTTATCTTATACGTAAGCGGAGCCTTGAATGGCTGTTCCCATGGCTACACAGCATCTTGTTAATATAAACTATAGTAGTGTTTCTAAAGCAACCATACTAGTTGTACCAGTACAGGGAAACTACATTATATTTAAACTATTTCATTTTTTGGTGTTACTGTTCCTTTAAGGGGCACTTGCAAGCAAGAAGATTTTTCACCTGGGGTAAATATGTGCTACTGAGACAATAAATTTCATAAAAATGCCTTCCTATTGCAAAATCTTAGGGTCGCTACAAGTTAAACACATTACGGCGATCAGCTTAATTGAAGGAAAATGTGAAGACAGTTTACCACCATTAAGCTGGATGGTTACAAATACTGTAATGTGTTTTAATTGCGGCAATCTGAAGCTTTCACAAATTAGCAAATATAAAGTAGGATCCAAAAGGTATCTCAAAATGTATACAATTTGCTGTAATCTTATAAGGATTTAACAAGTTTAGCCCACACCATTGATTTGGGGGTGCAAGTTTCACTATTACTTTAAGCAGAAAACTCCCATAGCACAAAAAATGAATGGTTCAACATGAGTCAAAAATCATGTTAACAGTTACAACACTTCACATGCACAACTTGAAAATAAAATTACCAACAACAACCATTCAACATAAGACAGACAAATGAAAATGGCCCCTAGTCATGCAGGTCCAGATATATATACGGAATGTTAGAAACAGATAACGAGAATGGAAATTTACTCATGAAAAGAATGGGAGGAAAATAGAAAAATGCCATGCACAGAAAGACAGATGTCTAGAAATATGACTTCTGAAAAATGCATAACTCAAATAGTTTTTAAATGCTCATGGGAAAAGTGAGAGCAATAAAAAAACAAATACAAATGAAAAGAAATTCGCTACATGGAATATGCACATGTAACATTCCTTAAATAGATTGTAATCCCCCAAAATTGGAAGTCATATTTCAAAACAATGGTGCTCTGTCTGGTCTGTACCTTTTTTATTGCCATATATGAGTCGTTCTTCAGATGGAGAGTCCAGAAAAAAGGAAGTGAATGATGGAGAAATAGGTGAGTGAGACAAATAAAAAAAATAGATATTTTACTTGGCAGTGGCAAGAATGAAGGTGGATACTCTATAAATAAAATAAAAAAAATAAGGGATGGGCAAATTCTGCAACTAGATCTTTAAAGGCGGATTTATTTTGCCTTAAGCCGGAATGCTAAACAGATTGGGACAATTCCATGTGATGAGCGAAGAAAGGACCTAGTCATTTTAACTAACAGATTGCCCTACGATGCACTGCAAAGTGAAAGAATGGAAAAAGACAGAATAGTAAATGTGAGGCAGAGAGTTACAAAGGTTAAGTAATTCACATGCCATCAGCAAGACAATGCACTGGGTTACGGATAATGCAATGTATGTGTTGAAAAAGTATGTGTGCAGTCTGTCAGTCTCTCATACAATCTCTAGATACTACATGAAAGACATATGGCAAAGTTACACAGTGTAAACTAAATGCTTGGAAAACATGGACAACAATGGAAAATGAAATATCTACTGCTGCTTTCTGTAGTTTGAGAATTGTACAAAAGTTTAACAATGTACACAGAGCAGGAGAAAGTCACCATGATAATGTATATATTCTTAATAAAACGTGGAACTTGTGTGTTTAAATTCACTCAAAAATTGGCAAATGCAGGTGTCTCCACTGAATGAATAGAAAGCAGCCCCTGATCACTAATGTTTCCAGTTCAATTTTACTGCAAAACCCATGTCCAGTCCACAATACATATAATACCTATTTGGAGAGCTGCAGACAGGTCCACGAGAAGTGTATAGCAATTTGCACGACTTATGAATGCACTTTGGGAATGTTATATGAAGTGTGTGTTAAGAGAAAAAAATGTTGTACATAAAATGTATAGTTTGCAAATTCAATTGTACGCCTATTTTTCTATTCCATGTGCAATGTCTATTTCTTCAAATGTATTAGACTATTTGTAACAACACCTAAATACACATCGTAGTTCAAGCAAAGACTGTTGCTAATCTAATCTAACCCAAATAGCCCTGGACATGATTGCTACTTTTTCTTTTAATGCTAATATGCCTTTATAAATGCTATATGTTAACTTCATAATCTTTAGCAAAGTAGACTAGTCTACTAAAAATGTTTGTACAGGTATAAAGAAGGAATGTCTCTCACAAAGCAATGGTAGCATTATGGTTTGTGGCAGGTTCTCGCTTTAAATAATTCTGTAAAAGCATTTAAAATACATTAGCAATAGGCTATATATTTTAAGTACAACATTGATATGATATACAAGGCACCTATTTTATTTTCTTAATATTGCCCAGGACTGAATACAATGCAGTCCAAGATATCACAAGCCTTGTGAGTAGAGCATGGCAAAACAAAGTTAGAAAATGTAAATTGGTTAGGGTGCTATGCAGTCAAAATAAGAGAAAATTCATAATGAAACTTTCTTTGCCGGTCTATATATTTTTTTTGGAAGTTATTTGAACTGTAAATGACTTAACTAATTGACCTGAATAATTATGTACACACTTTGTTACATCTCCACTAGAAAATGTGTATTAAAAACTAAATGGTATCACGAAATGTCTAACATGAAACAGAATTAGCAATATTAAAATAATCCTACCGTCAAACTGGTCTTCACCCTCTGTCATTAGCTCATCATCGGAGCAAATACTCAGAACATTCACCAACATTTCTGTAACTGTTCACAACAGAAAAAGTGTTAAAAATGACATAACATTATATAATATATATAAGACTGCATAGGCATGTACATGCATTCTTCTCCCGACAGGTTCCCACAGCAAAATCTAGTGATGACCTTGCCAAAACAAATCTTACCACAAATGCCCAATGAATTAAATTATTCTCTGAATTTACTGCAATTTAACTTAGTGGTTTCCTTCAGGCTTCAAAATATAATCCTAAACAACTTTTAGTATTTGTATTAATGCATTTTAAACAATTTTAAAGTTGTCAGTGCCTTTTCTATCAAAATACAGTCTGTCCCTACCTTGTTATTCTCTGGATTTACTGCTATTTTCCAGGCTTTAAAAAACCATACCACAGCAAAAAAGTGTGTGAATTTTTTGGACACCAATCAGGGCAAATATTTTTTGCCTCTTTTAAATAGGTATTCTTAACCAATCGTGAACTCTGCTTTAAAGGGGTTGTTCACCTTCCAAACTATTTTTTAAATTCAGTTGTTTTTAGATTGTTCCCCAGAAATAAAGACTTTTTTCAATTACTTTCCATTATTTATTTCTTACTGATTTTCCAAAATCTAAGTTTAAAGTTGAATGTTCGTGTCTCTGGTGTCGAGTCTGGCAGCTCAGTAATTCAGGGGCAGACTTTAAACTTACAATTTTTCAACATTTAGTTGATACATTTCTCAGCAGCATCTCTGGAGTATTGGCAGCTATTGAATCAATTCTAACAGCTGCCTGTAATGAAACCAGAGATTCAGCTCAGTAGGGACAAAGATAAGAAATTGATCAACTAAATGTATACATTTAGAACAGTTCACTGGGTCAGCGACCCACCTTTCCCAGAGCTGCTTCAGAAGGTGAAAAACGACACTTCAATATTAGAAAAACGGTCACACATACAAGATGGAAAGTCATTGGAAAAAGTCTATTTCTAGTGATCTATCTCAAAACAACAAAAAGTTGTTTGAAGGTGAACCACCCCTTTAACAATGTTAGATGTATGCTCTTAATATATATTGTATACCAATTGTAAGTACGGTACTTAATTCCAATTACATTTTTTCCCACAATTTATTGGGAACTGGCGGTGCATGTTAATGGAAGCATTGGAATTGTTTGTAGGTGTAAATATTACAAACATGAGATTCTACTGGAGTGCTAGTAATCTGGTATATTCACTTAGGTTAGGTGTAGTAACGTTACTTGGAGATGGGATGTTCAGAATGGCCACTTTTTTTTAGTGTGTTTTAGGTGTTGCACATATTTTCAAGGTTCTACTTTCTTTCTGGGTGCCAGTTTTGAACATGTTTAAATGATTTTATGAATGAGAATTGGTGGCAGCCTTTGTTTATGCATTTTCCTTCAGAGAAAATGCACGTACGCTACAGTTGCAACACAGAAACGAGCAGCTCAGCAATAATAAAACTTCAAGGATTTAAACAGTACCTTTTTCACCAACAAATGGCAATGACCACGTAAAGACGTCCATAAAATTTGGTAGCCAGTATGGATGTGGTGAGCAGTTGAACTGTCTGATATTCATGACATTGTTTTCATACTTTAATACAGCAGCTGGAAAGTTAAGTTTGAAAATTATAAATATTTTATCCTTTAAAATTAAAAAAACGTATTCAAGTATTAATGAAACATTTATCAAGCATCACGCTGGATAGAACTGAAAGTGTCTAGAAAATTTGGGAACCACTGCTGACAAACCAACACACAAAACCAACACACAGTGGGTGCGGATTGGGCACTCCTCTCTTCTAAAAGTAAGTTGCTCATATTCTTAAACCGCTATAGCATTGTGTAAACCTTCCTTTGTCAGACCCTCTTAAATGAATGATTGCCAATCATTATGCACTGGTCACTACAGAGTTCTGGTAAACAAGTACAGACTACAGTTCTGTGACAAGAATGTGATATTCTCAGAACTTTTACATTTTTAAAAAGAAGTAAAATATTTGCTTATTTGCACAAAGTGTAAATAAATAGATAAATAAGCACAAACATATAATTAACTCATTACCTTTATTGTTGTACACATCTAAGTAATTGGGTGCTGAAAATATTGTTATTAAAGAAGGAAACCCTGTAGTTTGACTTTTTCTGTACATTCGGTAACTAAAAGAAAAAACAAACCAGTAAGTACTACTGAAAAATTGTATCTCAATTGATAGGAGTGTATTTATTCTTACCCTGCATCTTGGGCTTCATGTGCTCTGATGATTGACAACAAGTTGTTATTTTGTAGAAACTCACAAACTGCTGGGTAGCTGTTAAAAAAAAAAAAATAGAGTGAAAACATTATGCGTGTTCTACATGGATGATACACAAGAAATTTGTTTATATCAACTCACCTATAGAAGTAAGAGCAACCTCTAACTGTATTGTGACTGAAATGTTCCTGTGATTTTTCATTACCAAAATCTTCTGAAGGATCGGACCATAATAGGTCACACATAGGGCCAAAAGCAGGAGGCTCTTTAAACCTGTCTAACTGTATTAAAGAAAAACAGCAGGATTTAATAAAAAAGATGCAAAAATATGCATTTGCATAATTTGTTGCACAGATGTTTTTACTAGAGGATTATGAACACCCTGGTCTACCAACTGTGCACTCATTTTGTAAACCAATAAATTACTATGAATTGTATAGACATGATCAAAAGATAGTGAAGACAGAAAAGTCAAACAGGTGATATAGTACAGGTATGGGATCTATTATACAAAATGCTTAGGTGTTATCAAGATAAGGGATTATCTTAATAAATAAATAATTTAAAAAACTATTTTAGTAATCACATAAACATTCAATAATCCCAACTGGATTATTTTGCCACCAATAAGGACTCATGCATTTTAGCTACCATCAGGTACAAGGCACGGTCATTGTTAAAAATTAAAATGATATTTTGCAATGGACTCTATGGGAGATGGTCTTCCTGTTATTCAGAGCTATCATGATAACAGGTTAAAGGATACCGTATCTGTAGTTTAAGGGTCAGGGCATACGTTCAGATTTGGAGGAAAGAATCTGCCCGAACTGCCTCTCGCTGGCTAGAATGTAAATCGCCAGCGGGATGGCGTTCAGAGGGTTTGGACTCCCCGAAGAGGAGATTCGTTGCCGGGCGATGAATCTCCCTGAGTGTGTGCCCTGACCCTTAAATAGTTTTACATCCTGCATAGGGCTGAATAGCAAAAATTACCCATTCATTTGTACCATCTTTTTCATTTATCTTATTTATCCACCATTTTTTTGTGGTCCCACATATATATTATGCCTTTCCCCAATATTACATTATCCCAGATTTTACAGCATCTTTTCTGGTCCCCTGAAAAAAACATAAGATTTGAGTTTTAATGTACGTAACACTTTACAGAATGTTAGGCTGCTAAAAGTGGAGTAGAATTAACATAAATAGTAATGTAAATAGAATGAGACACGTTAAGTAGCATGCATAAAGTGTCCGTCTCTATGTGTGGAGAATTTACTGGCATGTTATCAGTGGATTATTGCAGAACTAAATAAACAGGGGAGGGTGCAGTGGATTTTTCTTTGGATGTGAAAGATAACCAAGAGGCTGAGAAAGTACTATGGCAGGAGTGTCCATACTTTAGTAATCGTATTGCCGATCATACGATTCTCAGAGGGAGACTGTCACTAGTTTTGGTTGGACATAACTTTCGTTCGATTACTGTCAGGGGCAGAACATCGGCTGATCTGTTCTTTTGTACTTTATTTGATCGGAATGGTTAGTGGCAGGTCGGGAGATGGGGAAGTCTTTGCGTCTATGGCCAGCTTTAAGGTATGAAGATCAGAATTATGGAAATATCAGTTATCTGGAAAAGCCCTGGTCCTGAGCATTCTGGATAACAGGTCCCATACCTGTAGTTGCAAAACTACCATCAATGAGGGATAGATGAAGCTCTTACATAAATGCTGCAGAGATAGAGTTTAAAAATGTTTCAGAATTAATTGTTCTTGTAATTGTATTTTTAATCAAGTTAATCAAGGGGCCAATCGGATTATACTCTTACTGTCTTCTCTCACTTTGGTCCTCCTTAAGCAGACTGCTGCATTAAATAATTACAAATTCCAGAGCGCAGCAATGCTTCAAGTGGAGGCTAAGACTGAGTTCTTAGTATGACCAGTGCTTAGAGAAGAAAACATGAAACAGGTAAGACCTATGTTGTGACTATTTGCAAGCAGGTCAGCCATTTTTCACTAAATTAAACTTTATACACTGTTACAAAATCATCTAGTCCTTCCAAGATGACAATGCAATGGGAACTTTTGCTATAAAAACAGCAAATGTTTGGTAAACACTTATATTTAATTAGCTTATTATATGCTATAATTTAAGATGCATGTTTGGATTTACACACAAGAGGAACACCTAGCCACTGGCATCAGAATTCTCTGTAGACTTCTAGAACTGATCCATCTAGCTACCAATCTGATGGTTGTGTTAAATCTTACAAAAACTACATAGAGGCATAATGTAAGTCAGTTTACATTCATCGGTATACAAGAAACTATATACCGACAAAATAATCTGAATACTTAATCAGATATGCCTTCACAATACTCTATGCATTTAGAAAACAAATGGAAGAATAGCACTAGTTATAAACTGTAAGTTTTCCGTTTAATAGATTCTGTCATTATAAAAAAAAAAGCAAAAGAATATTTTTTTTACAAAAAAAAAAAAAATGTTTAAAATATTAACATTACCATAAGATATACAGTATATGAACCCAACAACCAATCCTGCAAACACAAGAAGAGGCAACATTAAAACCAAATATATACTCACTCTTTTAATGTCATCTAAGGTATGTATTTCTGGGGACAGTCCACCATGAACACACAGAAATTGTTGGTTTAAAAGTGCAGCTAACGGAAGACAATCAAAAGCTTCCATACAGGCCTCATACACTCTTTCCGAGTATTTTATTTTACCTAGACAAGAAAGAGTCAAGTTTTAACATTGGTGTTTGAACAGAACAAAGAATTAAAAATGCTTATGCTTTTAAAATTAACAGGTTAAAGGAGAACCAACATGACCCTTAAATGTCAGAAATTATTCCATTCAAGTCTCTGAACAAAGTAAAGTAACAGCTATAACTGTTGTTAATGCACCTATGCAGATATAAAATGGAAAGAGGAGGTCAGAATGCCTTGAGTGCTACTAGGTTTAAAAAAAAAAGCTAAAGCAAAATTCGGCCATAAAATATTAAGTAGAGTGTAACATGAAAAGGAAGAGCAAACATAACAGAAATCATTGGAACAAGATTTGGTGTTTTTATATTCTACAATCTCAGTTCTGTAGTCTACGGTGGGCATGTTTTTGATTAGGCACTGAAAATATAACTTTAAGCGAAAACTCCATTACATGTATTTAAATATCAAAACTAGGCTTGCCAATTTTTTTTGTGCCATTCCAGCGTCATCAGAATGCAAGGCTTGCGTAAAAGTAATGCACAGTATGTGTAAAGTGTCATTTGCTTCACTGCTGTTAAAGCTCTGGAACTGTATGTCTGCATGGAGGAGTTCAATTCCAGGTACTGGTGTCACCATTTCCTTTTCTAACACGTTTTTGCACTTTGACAGGACTGTAGGATATACACTTAGGATCAGAGCCTAAATTCCACAGAATAAAGCCATATGAAACACAAAAATCTGAAATTATGTCCCAACCTATTTTAAAAGTCAAAATACATTTTTGCCTGAGAAAATATATAATTTTAAATAAACTTTCAAGCATATACTAAGAAAATGTAAACACTGAATATTTATTTGAAACTGCAATTGTTATAATCAGTAACTTGCTATTTTGCACGTCAAAAAGTGAAATCGTTTTTTACGGAACATGAAGTGCTTACAGACCTTCGATATACACCTCCGCCCAGGACATTATGGTTGAAAGTTCCTCGATCAACGGACGACTCTTGGTGCCTCCTTGTCTGTGTACATAAGCCACGGCCGTGGCATTGTCTGAACGGATCCTCTTTCTGCAAATGCCAAAAGAGCTAATCTTATGGCCCTCAGCTCCAAGACATTGGATGGAAGAGGAGACAACTCCCACGGCCCTTGGACAGCCATATCTTCTAACATTGCTCCCCAACCTCTGAGAGGCATCCGTCGTTATTGTCACATAATTGGGTTCTGTTAGTGGCATCTAGTCCAAACTCGCTAGAACTTGTTATGGAATCTGCAGGAGCTTTTTCAGATTCAATGGATTGGTTGCCCCTGATCTCAGAAAGAAAATCTGAAGAGGTCTCATGTGCCACCTCACCCAACGCACCACTTGAATGGTGGAGGAGAACACCCCCACGAGAGACATACAATCCTTGACCGAATGACGGAAGGACTTTACTTGGTCTATAACTTGAGAGACCTTTTGCTCTGGAAGCGACACGGTCCCTTGAAGAGTGTCCAGGTTGGCACCCAGAAAGATTATGTTTTGTGTTGGAACTAAATGACTTTTCTGCCAGTTCACTATCCAACCAAAGTGTTGCAGAATTACCACAGCCTTGTCTCTGTTTTTATACTGCTTCTTCTACTGAATTGGACACTAGCAGGATGTCGTCTAGATAGTGGAAGGCTGCCACCCCCTCCACACTCAGAAAGGCTATCACCGTCACCAACACTTTTGAGAAGGTACCGGGAGAGGTGGATAGGCCGAATGGGAGGCAAGTAAACAGCACATGCTGACCCTAGAACATGAACCGCAGATATTTCCTGTGTGGGTTGTATACTGGCACATACTGCTGCATCAACCTTAGGTGGATTATCCCACAACTTCGCATTGGCTTCATCCATCGGATTTTTCTTTGCAAATTTCCCTTGAACAATAACCTCCGGAAAAGTAGACCGATTCTTCAGACGGAAATAATTTATCAGCTTTTCAGCAATTCTTCCGTTAGATTAAGCATCTTCCTCACTGCCTTATTCAGTCCATCTATAGCTGAAGAATCAAAGGCAGATTCATCATCTGAAAAGACTTCACCTTCTTCCAATAGATCAGACTGAACATCTACAGGGTCATAGAATTCCTCCTCAGATATTTCAGAAAGAGAATCATAATGCACTTCTCTAGCCCTTTTAGATCTCCTAGTTGACACAGAGACTTCCTGCACCCCCTGCACTATGCTTGTTTGATAAGAGACACTAAAGCATCCAATTGCGGAATGGGAGAGGCTTGACGCTCAGCCGTAGAAGGTTACGGCTATCTGAAGAGCAGTAAAATAGCGAGAGAGGGAGTGACGTCACGCCTGTCCGCTGGAATGCAGAAGCGCTGGCTCTGGGAGAGAAACTTCCTGTGACGTATATCCGGGTATTGAAGCGCATCGGCACAATTACCATTGCAGCCCACGCGTCCGGAAGCCAGCAGTGCATAGGACTACACTATACCACCATAGATTAAGGCTGGATGTTATAGTGTGGGGAATTAACACTTTCCTGTCCAGTGACCTGAGGGGCGGGGAATACTCATGTTGGTGAAGAGCTGCCATGTGTGGCTTGGGAAATAATATGCATCAGTTTATATCATCTTTAAACATATAACTCATACTCAATGTTTCTGTCATGATATTTTAGGTCTACAATTGAAAGCGTTGCAAGTTTCCAAAAACAGCGTCTTTTTGCAATAAATTTAAAAAAAAGCCTGTGTCTATATGTATAGTGTACTTTTTTTCATTTCATCCATGTTACTGTGTTAAACCTCTGGGATTTAGTCTTTATAATTTTAGATTTCCAGCTAAAATTATGCTAAAGGCATTTCTTTGGCATAAAGGGATTATTAGCATTTCTTTCAAATATGCAAATATAAACATTTTCAGAAATTAGTTATGAATAGTTTTTGTTCAATATTACTTACATTCTTGCTTAAAAGTGAAGTATTCTGTAAGGTGCCTGCATTCATGATTGCCTCTTAAAAGAAAAAGCGTGTTGGGGTACAGAATCTTTAAAACCCATAAATACAAAACACACTGTTGAAAGATAAAAGCAAATAAAATAAACAATGCAGCAAATCAAACATTTTCCTTTTTAAATTGGTAACAAACCTGGGTTTACAGGAGAACTGAATCTTAAAAAGCAATATGGCCAAAAATGGCATTTTATATACTGCACCTGCCTAAAGGTTTAGCAATGGTCCAGGTCTCCCAGACAGCTTATTTGCAGGAATGTAACTCATGAGGGTGAAACTGGTGGCTTTTCACCTAGATCTGGGGTTTGATGCTTGAAATTATATTCACAATGTATGTAGCCAATTAATTTTTTAAAAGTTTAATGTACATTACACTATTATTGTCTCCCTTTGTTTCTAAAATCATACTGATTGATTGTGAAGTATAGTGAAACAAGAAGTGTTTCTTGTGAGTACCCATCTAAATATGTTTGTGAACATGGAGGACTAGGATGGTCCCTCACCTTCCTTATTTTTCTTTGGTCACTTGTGTTGTGCTATTGGCCCTGTTTCTTGTTAACAGTGGGTTACTCATTTTATGCTCAAAATTGAAAGTCAGTGTTTTCATAATGTTTTTCTTGGTAGTACAGTGGTAGGAAAATTGCAGCAAACAAAACACCCTGTGTGTCATTGGCCTTAGGGTAATGGCACACTTAGTAAACTGTAGTGTTCTGTTGCCTCAGTGATTTATCACTCCAAGAAAGGAGGGCAAAAGCCCAGTTAACTTTAAGTTACAAAACTATTAAAACTATGTAAGGAACTCTTAAAAACATTAAGCAAATAGATGTATTCATATAGTATTTATTTACCTCTATACTAAAATAACCTCTGTCTACATAGTCCCCTAGAAAGAGGTATCTTGTGTTAGCTGGTGATCCACCCACTTCAAACAATTTCATCAAGTCAAAGAACTGCCCGTGTATATCTCCACAAACTGTAACAAAAAAAAAAAAGAAGACAAACATATACAGTTATAGGATCTGTTAACCAGAAAGCTCCGAATTACAGAAAGGTAATCTCTCAGACTCCATTTTATCCAAATCAAAATGTTTTAAAAATGATTTCCTTTTTCTCTGTAATAATAAAACATTACCTTGTACTTGATCCAAACTAAGATGTAATGCATCCTTACTGGAAGCAAAACCAGCCTGTTGGGTTTATTTAATGTTTACATGATTTTCTAGTAGACAATGTATGAGGGTCCAAATTACAGAAAGATCCATTATCCAGAAACCCCAGGCCCCGAGCATCTGGATAGCAGGCCCCATACCTGTATACACTTTTTTTCAACAAAAGCAAAAAATGAACAATGCTGAAATACTTAATGCTTCCTTTTAACTAGAACTAGAAATAATATGAACAACCTGCTCTCTTCGTCCCTTTGTTGTGGTTTACAGGTAAACGGAAATCTATTATTCACTGAGGTTATCTCTGCCCTGGTAATCTACCTTGCAAGAAGGCAGAAACGGGGTTTCTTTGTTTGGCTCCAGAAATAGAAAAACTATAGATTTTAATTAAAGCCATAGGCAAAAAGAATGTTCGCAATAAGACCCACTAAACTGATGTTAAACATGGGGGGTTTACAAGTTTAAAGGGATCCTGCCTTCAGAAAACATGTTTTTTTTTTTCAAAAAGCATCAGTTAATAGTAAAGGATTTTATGTTACACTGTGGTTAAGCTTGATAAAGGGCTGGTTACGCCCAAAACGTTGCTTCAGTTGTTTTCACTAAACCGGAGGGCTGCTGAAATATGCTTTGGTGTTTCAAAAACACAACAACTACTGAGAGCAGAGGGAAAGCATGTGTCCACTGGACAGGACATCTAAAATTAGTTTTACCTGTAATTGGAGCTTCTACTTCTATCATAGTCTTTTCATGCCGCAAAATTGCAGCTCCTTCGTTTATAATCCTTAGTGCAATTTCTTCATCTACACGACCTTCTTTTATTAAATGGTTCTTCAGAATATCTACCCTGGGCCTTCCATCAGTGTCAAACACGTCTTCAGATGTTAATCGATTAGTTGGGGGGAAAGGTACAGCTGCCATAACAAAATAAAGTAATTGTTAAATGCTTATAAACACGAAACATATAGCATAACATGAAACATATTTTTACATACAAACATTTTACAAAACAATGTATTGCCCCTCCTAAAAAAAAACAAAACATAAATCAACCATTAATATTTGGTATTGCTGTGAAAGCTATGCAGCAAAATATGGAATTGCATGCAAAACAGTTTTGGAACCATACAGACTTTTGCTACAGCTAAAAGAAGAAATGTAATAATATGTCAAGCAACGTGGCTGCTGGGGCCTGTCCAGCCATAACTTACAAAATCATTATTAACCTTTCCTATAAAAGGCTTGTGTTCAGGGATGGGTGAATTTGACCCGTTTTGTTAAAAATTTGCCGCCGGCGAAATGCCGCAGACACCCATTAAAGTCTATGGGCGTCAAAAAAAATTTGTCGCGCGTCTTTTTTTTTTTGACGCACGTCTCCATACAAGTCATTTTTTCTGCGAAACGAGGCGAAAAAATTCGCCCATCCCTACTTGTGTTTAAAGCAGCAAGGATTCAGCCGATACAAATCTTTCTTGATTTGTCGGAAATCCAAAACCAAACCAATGCGCATATCATCTAAAGTCCCTTGATAAGTGCTCAGACTCTGGTGGCTTAGGCACGAATCTTACTGAACATGAATCCTGAACCCAATCAGGGTTTAGTTACATTCAGGCTATTCTAAAAAAAAACCAAAAAAAAAAAACCCAGGATTTAAACTGTTCTTAAACGTAAATCTCAGGCACACTTGCTATTCCAATGACTTTATGCACCTCACCTGTAGTCAAACTCACAATGACTATGAATTGTGATACCCACAGCCTGACCCAAAATCTGTTTACAAAATAAAACGGTTTACAAAATATGTGGCAGGCACTCAAAGAGATCACTTCAAACCAGGCAGGTAAAAACAAAAAAAAATTCCTTAAGTGTAATGTGTTTTTCGTGCTGCATCTAACACTTATTTATAGGCAACACTTGTTGAGATTTTCAGCTTGGACGACTAGAGTACTCTTCACCTCTTGCATTGGTTATAAAGTAACTTATATGTCTGATGTATACAACCTTGTATTGTACAGCAATGTAGAACGTTACTGCTTTAGAAATCTGTTAATACAGGAGAACCATCATCTTTCAAACACACCTTGGCCACTAGCACAAACCAAACAACTGTTCGTTTTTGTTATCTACTTTTTCACTGTCCTAGTAGAGCTTGAACTTTATTTTATTTTTACAGAAAAAAAAAATCCATGTTGGTTGATTTTGCTGATGTCCTAGACATTCTGTAAAATTAATCCCACACCTGAAACTAATTTCAACACGCACACTGTATACTAGATTGCAGATAAGCATATACTGCCCCCTTAAAGCTTAAGTGCTCTTAGCTTTGGTCTTCAGTTAATCTTATTTCCTCAAAATAACTGACCAGATCAGTGATCTTAAACCGTTTCTTCTAGATTAGCAGTAAATCCCAATAAAGCATTTAGAAGAGTTAAAATTAATTTACCCAAAAGTAAACAACAGTTTTTTTGTATTAAAAGTGATGGCTTTCAATTGTGTGAAATAAAGTAACTGAGGAATTTCATGACCATACAAAAGCATGAGAGCAGGACGCTTCATATCCAGTCACTCCGTGTCATGTTGTCCATGTAGTCAGAGACATTTACATGTAATTAATATAACTTGGAAATTGCAATTGCCCAAGTGTAAAAGCCTTATTTTCTATAAAATACAGGTATAAGAATATCCAGAAAGTATGTGGTTTTCCGGATGAGGGATCTTTCCATCAACACAATGGCCATCCTGTAATATATGGATAAAAGGATTCCAGGCATCCCATAACTGTACTGCACTTATCACAGAGCATCTCAAGAGAACATTAATACTATGGACAATTGCACCTACCTTAACCATGAAGTAAGCACAGGGCTCATAAAACATCTGTGTGTTGCACCTCTAGGTGCTTGTTATGTCATCTAAATTACATGCATTCGAAAGGTACTGAAACATGCACACAGCCATGTGTCATTGTTCGGACATGCACACTCATCTATCAATTTCTCTTCTTTTCCATTATAGTTATTTTTCGATTGTTGTATTTTTTGCCTCTAAAATAGAATGTGTTACACCAAATCGATTCTTGAACGAAAGTTCCATCATCCTCTCCCATTGACTTATACAAGACGTCAACAGATCTGAGCTGGCAGATTTTTGCAGCATCTCGAAAAGTTCAAGCAAATTCATGTTTGGCATTATTTAACAAAAGCAGGCACTTCAGAGAATCACACGAACACAGAAACAGGAGTGCACAATATATGACCCAAGTCTGAAACCGCTGATTACAAGAGAGCAGCAAGCGTGTAAAACATCAGGCCATAAATTCATTTTTAAATATTTCCTTTTTTTAAAAATCTAATTTGTGCTGGACAGGCTTTATGTTATGGTATAGGACCCCTTTTTCTGGAAACCCCTTATCCAGAAAGCCCCAAATTATTGCTTTCCTGTAATAAAAACCTTGTACTTGATGGAAACGAAGTTGCAAACGTGGCAAAACAATCCTGGTGGGTTTAAGGTTTCAAAATTTTATTTAGGTCAACTTAATATATGGAGATCCAAATTACAGAAAGATTTCTTATTTTAAAACTCCAGGTTCCAAACATTCTTATAGATCCCATTCCTATACCACATAGGCAGATTTAATAAAATTAGTTGGAAAGTTCTCTCCCTCACTCTACTTAATAAAGATTCTAGCACATCATTCTTTTTGATCATTGTCACTTGTAGCGGTGACCAGAATGCAATTTGTGCCACAGGACTAATCCTTTTAAATACTCTAAATCATGCCGTGATGCAAATTATAAGCCTCAGATAAGATCTTTGACTGTACTGACAGGATGATCTGTTGTAATGGCCACTAGAATCTAAGCCATAAAACAGAATAAAATGGTTTGGGTTTTTTTTTTTTTTTTTTTTTTTTTTTAGAGAAATTAGGATGAAGCCCTAGAATTACGACTCCCTATGCAAGCATAAATGTTTTTCAATTATATTGTATTATCACTACTACTTCACGAAGCATTAAAGGAACAGTTAAATAAAAAAAAAGTGTTTCAAAGTAATAAAAATATAATAGTGTTACCCTTGCACTGCTACAAAACTACAATTGTTTATATAAATAAGCTGCTGTGCCAAGGGTGCAGCCATTAAAAAGAGAAAATGCTCAAGTTACACAGCAGATAGATAAGCTCTGTAGAACATAATGGTGTTATCTGTTGTCCACTATTTAACCTGTGTCATGTTCTTTTAAACAAACAATGTTTCAGGAAAAAATGCCTTTTTTGATTCCAAGACGGGGGAAAAAGTGGTATGGGGGGGCAAAAAAAAGTAATCTACTGAAAAGAATGGAGAAATTGTAAATGCATAAAAGAAAAGTCTGAATTCCAGAAAATAATTAAGGATTTAAAGATAATTTGTACGAGTATGCACCAAATATTTTTAGACTTTCTACTCTCAGGCCTGCTTTGGATGGCAGCATTAAGTCAGGTCTTCCTTAAATTATAAGAAAGGCACAAGAATTGAGCTGTAACAATCTCTCCTGGCATATTTCAGGCAAAGAAATAAAAATTCAACTGCAAATTTCACTGACTAGCCTTCAACTTACGAGGGATAGCTGCATGTAATGTACACAGGATCCCTTAGGTAATCTGTAAACAAATTTTCAAAGTGGTTCCGGTTATAGGTGCATGTCTCATTTGCTAAAAATATGTCGATCACATGACAGCGGAAGTCACCCTTAAATGGCCAGTTTCCATGGCACAGTTACCATAAGGTATTGAAGCAAACAACTGAGCAAAGCTGGCCATAGACGCAAAGATTTGATCGTACGAATGTCAGTTTTGTACGATTTTCGGCCAGTGTGTAGAGAGTGTCCCGACATTTTTCGATAGATGGCATCCGGTCGTTCAGTTGATCAGACAGGTTAAAAAAATTCTGTTGGCTACTGATACCTCTGCATGTATTGCCGATCTGACGATATCAGTGGGAGACACAAGCTTTTGTCGGACGTAGATCTGGATCTACCAGTAGACCTTTAGCTGGTAGATATCAGTAGATCTCAAGACTTGTCTAAATCATTTTATGCTTTTCATTCAGATATTTATTTTGTTACGGTTACATAAGAAATAGTGGTTTGTCAAATAAAGCAATATACTGTATATTATCTCATAAATCAATATTTAAGTCATTCTCCATTTATTTTCCATGGAAGAGATTGCTAACAATGCTTATATCATAATGGGTCAACATCACGAAAAGTAGACCTTGCATTAGTAAAGTATGGGCACTCCTGATCTGAATGGTTAGTAGCAGGTCGGGCGATGGCACTGAACGATCGTTCGTCCAATATGAAGGTAAATCCACACGTCTATGGCCAGCATAAGGGGTGCCAAGACTTTACCAACTTATGGTTGGTAACATAGACCTCCTGGATAAAGGGGCTGTATACTTTTTCAACACAAGATCAATGAATAGGGTGAACTGAACACAATATGTGCCTATTGTTTTAATTTAGAAATGTTATTTACTGAACTAAGCAGAGCAACCGAACTGAAAGCAGTTTTACTTTCCAACTTCCTGTGGTACTTCGGAATAAAGGGAAACTAATCAAAATTTCAGCCCTCTGCATAAAGAGCTCCTCCTTATCCAATATAAAGGGATGAGTTTGTGTATGGAGAATGTATTATTACTAACAACATCTATTGATTTTATTATTTATTATATATAACAAACAGGTAGAAAATGTTTTCAACATCAGTTCTGTTTATTGTGTTTATTTTCTCTAGGTGTATACTGCACCTTTAAAGGAGAACTAAAGCCTAAGAATTAGGCTACAAATAGTTATGTTTTGGGCTTCTGTACTAGCCCAATGCAACCATTACCCTTTAGCAGGGAAGATCTGTGGCTCCAAATATGCCCCAGTAGCTCCCCATCTTCTTTTCTGCGGATATGGAGAAATATACATAAGACAAAAAGAAACCTGTAAAGTTCGATGTGCTCAAAGAGGTAGAACAGGACATCATAAAATGTGATACTCTTAAAAAAAACAATTAAATAGCTCAAAATAAAGTACAGCCCCGATTTTAGATTTCCCATGGGAGAGTGGCAAAAGTGTAAATTCCAGGTAAACACAAGATCGGACCATGGGACCATGAAAAACTGGCGTCAATTCAGAGAAAGCCTAAAATCCAGATACATAGAATGCTGCATTGCACAATGAATGCACATCAATAGCTAGAAAATTTGAATTCTGAAGAATTCAGGGTCCTGCTTAAAAACTTATAATTAATAGGTTTACAAAGGCAGAAACCCACCCTATGGCAATGTTTTAAACTACTGTGAACCAAAACATTAGAGTTCTCTCATTCAAATGGATGCTGAATGCATCAAAACCATATTGTGTTCAATATTATTATTTTTAAGCCAAGTAAAGGCATTCATATTAGTTTTAAAATGGATTTCTTTACATTATTTAAGGGCCCATCACAGATAATTTGTGTCTATACGAATGCAAATTAAAAGCATTATATACTGCTCTTACGTGCTTTTTTTTTTATGTAAGCCTAACATTAATTCTCTTTTGAACGTGCATCCATGTGCATAAAAATGTAGCATATTGTGCTTGAACACATGGAATAGAACACAACTGTACAAAAAAAAAAAAAAACTTATCTGAAGGCAAAAAAATGGAACCAAACAAAAATGGAATCAGTTAGCTTATGTGCTTAAATGTGCATCAAAAGCATGCAAACTCTAAGGGGTACCTTAAGGGTAAGGCCACACTGGGCGTTTTGGGGAGATTTTGTCGCCTGGCGACTAATTGCCTCGTCTTTGCGGTGATCAATCTCCCCAAACGCCGGCGCAGAGTGATGGAAGGCGTTTGGGGAGATTAGTCGCCAGGCGACCAAATGTCCCCAAAACGTCCAGTGTGGCCTTACCCTAAAGCTAAGAATGTCTGATAATGTTGCCATGACAATGCAGAAACTAGGGATGCACCGAATCCAGGATTCGGTTCGGGATTCGGCCAGGATTCGGCCTTTTTCAGCAGGATTCGGCCGAATCCTTCTGCCTGGCCGAACCGAATCCAAATCCTAATTTGCATATGCAAATTAGGGGTGGGGAGGGAAATTGCGAGACGTTTTGTCACAAAACAAGGAAGTAAAAAATGTTTTCCCCTTCCCACCCCTAATTTACATATGCAAATTAGGGTTCGGATTCGGTTCGGTATTCGGCCGAATCTTTTGTGAAGGATTCGGGGGTTCGGCCGAATCCAAAATAGTGGATTCGGTGCATCCCTAGCAGAAACCCATACCCTAATGCTTGAGTGTACAATCAGACAAAATAAACAGGAATCCGCTTGTGTGCTCAAACTTACATCAAAAATGTTACGTCAAAAGCACAGAAATAAAATCCCCATTTGAAAGGCCGTATCAGTGGTCTTCTGTCTCCACCCTACAAGGTGGCATGAACCAGGATGCTTCAATACTAAAACAATGCTGATATTTGCACATCCATACTTTGCACAGTAAAACATACATGCCATAGACCACCAGTAATCAATTCCTTATACCATTACTATTTATAGCTCAATCTGGTTTTGATGGTCTACAACAGGGATCCCCAACCTTTTTCACCCATGAGCAACATTCAGATTTAAAAAGAGTTGGGGAGCAACACAAGCAGGGAAACCGTTCCTGGGCGGGCTGTGATTGGCTATTGGTAGCCCCTATGTGGACTCTTCATCTACAGGAGGCTCTATTTGACAGTACACCTGGTTTTTATGCAACCAAAACTTGCCTCCAAGTCTGGAATTAAAAAATAATCACCTGCTTTGAGGACACTGAGAGCAACATCCAAGGGGTTGGTGAGCAACATGTTGCTCACGAGCTACTGGTTGGGGATCACTGGTCTACAAAAAAAAAACAGTCAAAGCAAATGAATCTGCTAAGCATTTCTAGCGGACAACATGCTATTATTTTAGTTTAGTATCACAGACAGCGACAGTGGTTGCTCTTTTTAACAAGTGCTTCACGTTTCAAATGTTTACTCAACAAGGCTCATTTGAGTATGTGTGTTTATATACACATGTACTGGATTAACTGCATGTGTTTATTGATCTGTTCAGCAACACACCTTAACTTGTTTCTGTAGATAGATAATAAATAAGAGTCCAAGGTGGTGCACTCCAAGACGATGAACTGTTGTGCCTGTGTGCTGGCAAAAAGGAACGCAACAATCTAAAACAGTTTGGCACAACACTGGGTAATAGATTATACAGAAAGCTATGAATAATGGAAAGTAGTGGTGCGGGCCGACCCGATACCCGCGGATGGCGAGTGGGTGCGGGTTGAGCTCTTCTCCTGCTCTCCCCACCACCTTCAAATGCTGGCTTCCGACTTCCGGTTTTATAGTCTCGCGTCTGCTCACCCCGCCCCTTTTGTGACGTCATCGGTGGGGCGTGGGTCTATAAAAGGACCCCGGAAGCACGGGTGCGGGCTGGAGCAGGGCGGGTTAGGGTCGGGTGCGGGTCAGGAAAACCCTGACCCACACATCACTAATGGAAAGGTCATCTGCCAGTAGACTGCATTTTATAATCAGTGCATCATGAAAGAGACCAGTGTTTTCGCAAGAATGTTACACGTATAGTTGACAGACCATCCAGATGCCAATAATCACACCTTTAAAGTTGGACACCGAATCTAAGCATGCTGAAAGGTTTTGGTATCTATACAGCACTTCAGGGTTGGCAGGTTTGTAGCCAAATTGGGCTAGTTTTAAAAATTAGTGGTGGGTTTTAAAAGTCCGAATCCGCCAATGTACGGATTTGGGCTAGTTTATTAAGTTGCCATGGGTTTGGACTTTCAAAACCTGCCCAATTTTTTAATGCAAATTAAGTGTGCAAGCCTGCTGCTAGAGAGGTAGGTGTGTGTGTTTCATTGTTTTAGCTGTTTTGAATAAAGACTTTTTATCATATCGACAGGCCCATGGAGCACGTGCTTCTTTGCTATCTACATTGACTTACTCCCCCAGCTACGGGTTCAGGGTGCTGCACCCGGGCCACCTAACATCTTCAGTGAGTTTCCATACATACAAAGATTGCAGTGATTTAAAAACTTCAATGCTGTATTCTGGTTAAAGCTACACCCTGCAACAATAGACCCAGGGTTTCTACCTGGGTCCTACTCTGCGCTGGGTGAGCCGTTAACTTAATTTTATATTTTGGGGACTGAGCCGATAACTTTCTCTGTATGTAAATAAATAAATGGAAATCTGTGCCAACTTACAGGCCAAATGTAAAAATGTCCTCTAATGTAGAAAAATGTAAGGAAAATTGATTTAATAACCTTACTGTTTTACTTTATACACTAATTCCGTTTTTTCAGTGTACAAATTGAGCTATTTTTGGGCTACTTTTTTGAAAGCCTTTGGCTGGTCTTGAAATATAAGCAACCCTGCTCACTGGTGCATAAAAGCCTCTGTATGAGGGTTAGTGATTTGCTTAAAAATCGTGGTCGTTTATAAAGTTACAGATCAGTTACATAGACTGCCCAGAATAAACAGGTGCCACAGGTAAACATAAACCCCCTCCCCTCAAGGGGCAACGTCTATGACATGGATTACATCACAATTAAACAGCACACAAGACAGACATTCTGTATAACGTTGTACTCGTTCCAAAACTACAATTCCCAGAATTCCAGTGGAATGAACAGCTGCCTATATATAAGCAATAGGCACTTCACCACCACCAAGAGAGAACTTTGCTCTGACAGCTGGTTGACAGAAGAGCGGGGTTGTACTGGGGCTGTGGGTATAATACGGTGTGGGCATGGGAAGGCACAGAGAACCGGCCAAAGCTGCAGGCCAAGGCATCAAACGCTGAGTGCAGCTTCAAGCCGCCATTTTTATTATCGCAGGAGAGAAGCTAAAGGAAGGAGGAGGAAACACCGAGAGCTGTCACACAGAAAGGCTGGCAGGAGAGACCGGACGTCCAGCAAGAAGGGAATGTTAGAAGCTAAGCTGCTCACAAGGGAGTCAGACCGACATAAACAGACTCACATTTAACCGCCCGCTCGGTGGTGGAGTGTTTACCGTCCTTGGTGGACATGGCTCGGCTGCAAACAAGCGGGACTGCTCCCTGCTTTCGCCGCGGCTGCCTCCTCCTTCTTGCGACTCCGCACCTGGCCCACTGGAAAGGAGAAGGCGGAGGGAAGGGGGGTTGGGGAAGACACAATTACAGAATGGTGGTATCGGCTGTAAGCAACATGGCGGCTACAGCGCAGACTCTGCTACAGCTCACTCGGCGCGGGAAAGGGGTTGTCCTGACCCAGTGTGCACCGCGCCGGCTCTCCCAGTCACACACTGTGGGGGCGGCTCTAGCTGGCAGAGAAGTCTTCGATGTGATTGTCACGAACCAATAAACCTGACTGAATCTCTAGCTCCCTGTGTTCTGTGCTGAACCAATAACCCTGACTCAAGCTCTAGCTCCCTGTGTTGCGTGCTGAACCAATAAACTTGACTGAATCTATGGGGTAAATTTATCAAAGAGTTACTGCAGCTCTCAATTCATTTCTATGGGATTTTGAAAGGCGTATTTATCAATGGGTGTAAGTGAAAGTTCAACCTTTGATAAATACGCCTATAAAAATCCCATAGTAATGAATGGAGAGTGGCGGAACCTCACTATTAACTCCACTCTTTGATAAATATACCCCTTAAAGGAAAACTATACCCCCCAAACAATATAGGTCTCTATAGAAAGATATCGCATAAAACAGCTCATATGTAAAACCTCGGTTCATGTTAAAAAAACATTTTCATAATAATATACTTCTCTAATAGTATGTGCCATTGGGTAATCATAAATAGAAAATTGCCATTTTATAAAATAAGGGCTGCCCTCTAGGATCGTACGATTCACTGTGCACACAAACAAACCAAACAAACTATACTTGTTAGGTCACATGAGCCAATTAACAGACAGAGTTCTGTCTTTTGCTTCCACACTTCTTCCTGTTACAGTTAGAGTTGTAGTATTTCTGGTCAGGTGATCTCTGAGGCAGCACACAGACCATCACGAAATGGGGGTTCAAGGTAAGAGATGTAAAAGGGCAACATTTACTTAAATATATATTCCAGTTTGGAAAGATTATTGAATATGCCACTTAATATGATGTAAACTATCTGTTGCTTAAGTATTCATTTTGGGGGTATAGTTTTCCTTTAAGCTCTCTGTGTTGTGTGCTGAACCAATAAACCTGACTGAATCTCTAGCTCCCTGTGTTGTGTGCTGAATTTCAGCGGAGAGTAGCAATCTTTTTCCTGATACATTATAGGGCATGGCAGTTGTATGAGTCAGTAAACCTGTGAGTTTTAGGATCAGCAACATTAATCTGACTTTTATAGGGCAGTTAAAATAAAGTAAAAAAGTATTTCTCTTTCTAATTGGTGTATATAACTAGGTCTGTATTGAGAAGCAAAATTGGCACAGTATTTCAAGTACACCGAATCTCTAACAGCCGCTCAGGCCTAATTCATAGCGACTCTGTCCATGGCACCTTACAGCAGCCCCTCTGGCACTTGCCACGCTAGTCTAGGTCTGTATATAGGGTTGCCACCTTACCGGCAATGATGGTTGATCCCAATGTTATAGGGAAAAAAGATAAATATATAGGAAAAGGTGGCAACCCTATCTGTATACAGGGCCGCCATTAAAAATCACAGGGCTGTACAACAAATTTATAGGGGAGCCTGGGCCCCACCCATCCCAAGACCCACAACCAAGCCCCACCCCAGATCCCGCCTACCCCATACCACAGTTAAAAGACCACAGAGACATAAGCACTAAAATCGGTACCCCCCCATACACACGTTATAAAAAGCCATTTTTAAAAAAAAATGTCACGCCAGGCCCCCCCCATAAAAGTTTTTTAAAAAAGAAACAATGGGGCCCCAGAGAATATTCTTTAAGAAAAACATTGGTGGCAGGGGCCTATAGAGTATTAAAATAATACATTGGTGGCTAGGGGTTTAAAAAAACATACACACATTGGTGTTCAGCAGAACATGTGGCTTCAGGACTTCAACTTCAGCTCCTTTCGTGGCTTTGGGTCTTTTCACGACTTTTGGACTTTGGCTTTTCGGCTCTTTGGGACTTCGGAAGAGGCGGCACAGCTTCAGCGCTGTTAAGGGGGCCGGGCTATTTAGAAAAGTGCAGCACAGCCGGGCCCCTCTTTAGGCTTGGGCCGGTACAGGAGTACCCCCTGTGCCCCCCTGATGGCGGCCCTGCCTGTATATACCTGTTGTGCTGGAGCGATCCCCCCATGTTAATCTTTTCAGCATCGAAGGGGGGGCAAGGCCACAAAGGCCCGGACTGCGGCGTGCCTCCCAGCTGTATTCTAAGGAGCACTGGGATTGCACAGTTCTTTAACACACCTGTATGCGTAATCCCCAGTGCTCCAGCAAATGTCAGCGCATGTGCTAGCGAGGCATTGCATGCTTGTGACAGCAGGCACCAGGGCCCTGTGGCCTAGGGCACCACAAAATTAGAAATCTGGGCCTGCTTGAGGAATATTTCTCGCGGTGCCCCTGTTGGGGCTCCTGTGTTGGGACGCCCCTTTACTAAAAACTAGAAAGTCCGCAGTGGCATAACTATAGAGGAAGCAGACCCCGCAGTCACAGGGGGGCCCAGACTGTAAGGTCTGCTTCTTCTATAGCTAAAAAAAAATGTTCTCTTACCTTTGAGGAAGGGGGAAGCAAGTTGGGAGGGAGTGAGCAGAAGCGGGTCATGGGCTGGACTTCCTAAGGCCCACTAGAGAATCTTTCTTCCAAAGCCCAGTTATGCAAAAATAAGGTGAAGACAGTGCCAAAGTTCATAGGTTTTTTTATACACAGAATGCCTATGGTGAAAATATAAAGAGGCTGGTCAGAGTTGTCAGATTTTCTTACATATTGGCATCTAGCATAATTTGTACTATCCAGGCCAGTAAAATACCAGCCAGGTGGCATCCCTATTGGTGGGTAGTGACCTATGAGATCCTCTGAGGTTCAGGCTCTGGCCCTGTTGGTGGCTTCCCAGGGTCCTCCATAAAACAACAACACATTTTACAATTTTTCTAATTTAGAATGGTTATGTTAAAGGGCACCTGTTGGGCGAGTAAAAAACATACCTATTTTTGTCTTCTATCAGTCACTGTCTTGCTTATTCGAATTTTCCTGAGCTGCTTGGAATGGTCCAGTACCAAAGTGGGTAACACACTGTAGTCAAAGGACCTTCTCCTAAATGTGTAAATTATCTACTGCTTGCACTAATGCAGATAAAGCAATTTTCTGTAGTGCAGAGGTCAAAGGATATAGGGTAAGTATACATGGTATGTTTTATTGCTTAAAGTGGACCCGTCACCCAAAAAAAATATTTCAAATCCTATTTTATCATGTTAGTCAAGCAAAATTAACTTTAATTACAGTGTATAAATTATTTGAATCTTGTTTCCTTCAGTCTGGGAATTCATAATTATAACAATCAGGCAGGAGCCATTTTGTGGACACTGTTATTAAGACAAGCCTTGCATCATCTCAGAATCTTGTTTGTGCACCAGAATGTGGGACCTGATGTCCATCCCCATGTCCTGGTTACACAATTAAATGGTTAAGAGAACTGGGGGAATGTGGGGAGAGCAGTGACACCTAGAAAGTGCCTAATGGAAAGTGAAAGTTATTGCTTGACCCGCCTCTATGCCTAGGCATAGAGGAGGGGCAGGCAATATTTGATTGACAGCTGATATTTTTAAATGAGTTTATAACAGCTATGAACGCTTTAATAAAAAAAAAGAAATTGGATTTCATATTTAATTTGAAAAGGACTTTTATTATACAGATTTTTATGTCTGGGTGACGGGTCCACTTTAAAATCATCTATGAAAATGCTTTCCTATATATTGGACACGGGATGGGAGATGTTTTTGTGCGGACGACAATACATTGGGTCGTTACCCTAAAAGAAGAGCTCAGATGTAACCTCTAGATAGACCAATATACTACAGAACAAATCTCCAGTAAATCACTCTGCCTGCCATTATCATTGCATACTGAAACTATATTACATGTTTTGGATCAGGTCATTCAGAGAAAAGCTAGTAGCTGCAATGTGCAGCAACAGCATTGCTGAAACTACAAGGCTATAATGCTGTTTCCAGCAGCACAATAGTTTTGATTGCAGCCCCATCATTTCTGTGTAACATCTCGACTGAAAGAAATAACTTTTGTCCTCACCGAAGCTTTCTGCTAATCACATAGGATGCAACACTAGACCCCTGAGTGGGTCCAGCCTATCAACACAGCTGAGTGCTGTATCATTTGCATGCAGGGTAGCAGTCAAGCAGAACATTTAAGATTTAAGATTTTGAAAACCGTTTCGACCAATATTTTCTGATAACATAATGACTAATAAAGTACTACTGAATGCTCTGAATGTTTTCAGATTGTTCAAGAGAAACAGACTTTGTTTTCAATTACTTTCCATGTTTTACTTTTGACCATTTTATCAAAATTGAAGTTCAAAGGTGCAGAATTTGAACTGTTACAATTTGCTACATTCAGTTAATATATTTCTCAGCAGCATCTGTGAAATATTAGCGACTATTGTATCAATTCTAACAGCTGCCTTTAAACGGGTTGTTCACCTTTAGGGTAGGACTCCACAAGAGATTTTGTCGCGATCTGACGCGCTGCGACAAAACACATGCAACAAAAATAAGGTAAGAGATAGAATTGTCGCATGGTGTCGCAGCGCTGTGCGCTGCGTCTGCATCTGCAGCCGACAGTAGTATCGGATCAACGCTGCGACACCATGCGACAATTCTATATCTTACCTTATTTTTGTCGCAGCAAGTCGGATAGTGGAGTCCTACCCTTAGTATGATGTAGAACAGGGGTGCCGAAAAGGTAAATCAGGGTCTACCAGTAGACCTATAGCTCTTGATAATAGATCTCAAGACAATGTCAACAAACAGCTTGTCTTAATCACCCCCCTGTTTCATGCTTTTTATTCAGATAATTATTAGGCTACGGTTACATAAGAAATAGTTGTTTCTTAAATAAAATAAATAATTACATTGTTAAATATAGCAAAACATTTAATATTTAAGTAATAGTTTCCATGGAACAGAATGCTAGCAATGCTTTTATGGATGTAGATCATGATGGGACAACATCACTAAAGGTAGACCCCACTTTAGTAAAGTGTGGGCACTCCTGATGTAGAGAGTGATATTCTAAAACAATTTGCAATTGGTTTTCATTTCTTATTATTTGTGTTTTTTGAGTTATTTAACTTTATATTCAGCAGCTCATTAGTTTGCCGTTTCAGCAATCTGGTTGCTAGGGTTCAAATTACCCTAGCAACCATGCATTGATTTGAATATGAGAATGCAATATGAATGGGAGAGGGTCTGAATAGGACGACGAGTAATAAAAAGTAGCAATAATAATTAATGTGTAGCCTTACAAAGCATTTGCAATTTACATGTGGTCAGTGACCCCCATTTGAAGGCCGGGAAAAGTCAGAAGAAGAAGAAGGCAAATATTTAAAAACCTATACAATATAAATTATGAAGAACAATTGAACAATTGAAAGGTTGCATAGAATGGACCATTCTATAGCATACTCAATAGCAGCAATATTTCACAGGGGGTCACCATCTTGGAAAGTGTCTACAACATTCACAGGCTCAGTGAGTTCTGACAAGCTGTTGAGAAGCTAAGCTTAGGGGTCAGAAATTATCAAACAGAAAATTAGGTTTGCCTGTAATATAAACTGATGCTACAGGGCTGATTATTAAATACCGATGCTAGTTGCACTGGTTTCTGTGCTGCCATGCAGTAACCATCTGTATTAATTACTAATCAGCCTTATATTATGACATTTATATTCTATGTTTACTGTATATTGTGAGTGGGCCCCTAAGCTCAGTAAGTGACAGCAGCACAGAGCATGTGCAATGAATCAGCAGAAAAGAAGATGGGGAAATACAGGGGCATCTTTGAGATGTGGTTGCCTTGGCTGGTACAGAAGCCCAAATATAATATACAACATTTTAAGCCTACTTCTTTAGTTCAATTTTAGTTCTCCTTTAAAATGGAGTCTATGGCAGATGGCCTTCCTGTAATTTGGAGTTTTCTGGATAACAGGCTTGCAGATAATGGATCCCATATCTGTACTACTGACTAATATGCACTCCTTGGTTACCAGATAAAGAGCACAGTTATCCGTTAGTTTAAGGAAAAGGAAATTTCAATACCCCCTCTGAAAAAGTAGTATTCCCGCATAGGTCGAATTCAAGGTATTTCCAGTTTTGGGGTATAATTAATCATGAAAAATCTGAGTTTTTTTAATTAAAAAAACGTGTAAAATTTGAGTTTTTTTGTTTTAACCAACAAATTTGAGTTTTGACTGAAAAAAACATCAAAAACTCCCATTTTACAGGTACAAATTAACTCAACCTTTGTTAAATAACTCCCTAAATATTAGCAACTGCCCAACTTTGCTATGGATTGTCCTGAATGTATTTTTATTTTTTCCTCAAAGCTCCACAAAGCAATTACTGTCTCAGATGTGTAGTCCTCTTGGCTTGCCATATAAGCCAATCTCCATGCAAACAGGTTTACAAGATTCCTTATAATATTCAGTGGCATCCTATTTTTTTTAAAGCCAGAAAAGGCCTGACATTTACCTCTTTTATCATTAAAGGTCAGAGTTTTGTAACCTGCTCACTTGTCATTGCTGCTATTAAATTTTTTGGGCACTGCAGTTTGATGTTTGGTCAGTAGATGGTGATGTCTTTGTTCTTCTGCTTGCATTTGTTGCTATCTATATCAGGGGTGTCCAACCTTTTGGCTTCCCTGAGCCACATTGGAAAAAGAAAAATTGTCTGGGGCCACACATGAAATACACAAACACTTTTGATTTGTAAAAGTAAAAAAATTACACAAATAAAGAACTACAATACCAGTTGGATAACCAGATGGAGCTATACACTGGACTAAGGGACACCTGGATATTAAATAGACTTATTATTATATTATTATGACACCCCTGATCTATATAAAATGCCACAATTATATATTTATTATTTATGTTTGATTGCTGTGGTGAACTGTCAAGTTGACAGAGAGTTTTACTTGCAACGTTACATTTTTTTTTATTACAATACTAATGTTTAACCTGATGATCTATAATGTACTGCTCTTTTGCCACCCTCCTTCCTCTTTCATGCATGGTTAACTTATTAAAGGTTTGCATAGTTTTCAGGTGAAGCAGTCGTAGTTTCAAACACACATGACTACAGGAATTTCATTACTTTGATTTAAAACTTTTTCTTATGAAGCACATATACAATTTTTGTGTCATGATTGTTCACCTCCAACATTTATCTAAAGTATATCCCAACTAATAAATACATTCTATAATGTTACTTTGAATAAAACCCAACAAAGCAGTGGTGCAAATTTAACCGTCTCAATAATTTTTGTGGGAGACCAATCATCTGCATATATAACCACAGACTGAAGGTGAAGGTAATTAAAGACATTTTGTAGACAGATTCCGACATAGTATGCCAGGAACAATTCCATGTGCTATACCCCAGAATACATGGCAAATACATTGTTAGTTATATGTCTAATATTGTCAAAACACATGACAAATGCACTGACAGTTTCATGTAAATTACCCAAATATAAAAGCAGTACTAATGTCATTGTTAGAAACCAAACCCCCAGAGCTTGTTGGAGGACAAATGCACTGTAAAAATAATGAATAATATTTCTACAGAAAACTATAGGCAAATGAAGCCACAACTGCGAAGAAAGATGTATAGGTGACTTGACTGTGCTTAATTGGAGTCCACATACATATATTTCTGAGTGCTAATCCAGTAACAACCTCTTTTTAGTTAACCAACTATTCATTAAATTGTACATTCATTGAGTGAACCCTAACAATGAAATTTCAACATGATAAGCTTTCTTAGCGCATTAACACTCTAATCAGTCGAAAAGTGTAAAAATGTATGCTCATGGCATTAAAGGGTTAGTTCACCTTTAAATTAACTTTTAGTATGAAGTAGACATTGATGCAATTTTCAATTGGTTCTTATTTTGTATGGTTTTCAGTTACTTAGCTTTTTGTTCAGTCGCAATCTGGTTGCTGGATAGAATAAAAAAGTAATAAAAAGTAACAATAACAATGTAGCCACACAGGGCAATAGTAATTGGCTGTTGGGGTCATTGACTCCTATTTGAAAAATGGAAAAGGCAGAAGAGAAAGCCAAATAATTCAAAAACTATAAAGAATAAATAATGAAAACCAACTTCAAAGTTGCTTAGAACAGGGCATTCTATAACAAACCAGGTTTAAGTTAACTAAAAGGTGAAACACCCCTTTAATATAATAAAATGCAATCAATTCAGTTTCACTGTCTATTAAGGGGGTTATTTATCAAAGGTCGAGTTTATTATACCTTGAATGAACTCACAACTTCTTATTTAAGAAAAAACTCAAAACAACGAGTTCAGGGTTAACAACCCGAATACTCAAATTGATCGAGTTTTCAGGCAGAACCCTCCGAAATAAACTCGAACATCATGAAGGCTATAATAACATTGGGGTCAAGTATTATTTTTACCAGTCAGGCCGGTAAAATACTAGCCAGGTTGCAACCCTATCTGCCACCTTTGTAAATAAATTAAGAACAAAACATTAAGAAAGCAGGTGAGACTGTAATGCTTATTCAAACCACCTTATTTTAGGGTTCATGATCTCCAAATCCAATATGTTTAACAGCAATTTTTCTGTACATTTTCTTTCCCTCTGATCAATAACTTATGATGTTCTGTCTCCTTAAGAGTATCTTATGTAATATCTTTATTACTAATACTCTTTCACATTACCATGCAAACACAAGAGGCATATCAAACAGTTTACCATAAAGAGGGTATTTTTGCAAAATGTGGAGGGCACATTAACATATGGGTAGACACCTAGGAGGAAGCTGAGCTGGGAAACTAGCAGGTGGGTTTTCGGCACAGCATCCGCACCCAGCAGTAACCTAGAAGGGGGCCCTGTGGATGTAGCCTAGGGGTCCTACTTGTCATGAATCTGCCAATGACTCATTGACATCATTGCTGAGTGCCCAATGGGGGCAATCACTCCAAGATAATTTGCAAACTGTATAAAAATTGCACAAAAGAGATTTTTTTAGAACAGGACCAAAAACAATTTAGAGGACGGAACATTGTTTCAGGGATTTTTTATGTAAACTTCAATTCAAAATATTATATAAAAGTGAATACACAAAAAAATGGCATTTATCCAACTAAGGTGGACTTAAGGTGTCACTAGAAGTTACTAAGCCCCACAGCAGATAATTTTAGGGCCCACTAAGCTTTTGGAATAAAACATTTATCATAAACTGAAATTTCTTACTAGTTAGTGCCTTCCCAGGGCCCCCTATACCTCCTAAGAACTAACCTAAGACGTTGCAGTGCCTTCTACCATTATAGGTACACACCTGGGGACATTCTTAAACAATTGCTGAACTATCTACTCTTCGCTGTATCCAATATTCTCTCTAAGCTGTGTGCTTGGACACAAATATTGAAGCTAGCGCACATAACAAATTGTGGTTCCCACAAAGAATATTGTGCGCATTTATTCTGACCCGAGAGAACAGTGTTTAAAAAAAATGCACACACAAGTTAAAATTGTGCACACAAAATTATATGTTTGCGTGCATAGATAAGGAGAAATTAGAGGGAACATTGCCTGTACCCTATCAAAAAAATAGCATGTGCAACCTGTGTTTGTGGACATCTATATAAAAGTGTGTATTTTACACCAAATTTTATTGGCTGGGGCAAGTATCTGCATTTCTTTGCTGACTGAAATAAAGCAGCAAAGAAAGAACATATGTTTGCCAGAAGCCTTCAGGTTTCACTTGGTTTTTAGGCTATTTGATAGCACAGAATGCCACATACAAAACGTGAGCCAGGCCTTTTGAGCTTTGAAAACTGAGCTAGGGAACAAATATTTTTCATAATGAGGAAATATTCAAAATCTCCTTACGTGAACACTTGAGTGTATCACTATGCAAGATATTATGTTTCTATCAAAAGGGAAATAAATATACAGCATTAGGAAAAACCCAATGGATGTTGCATGTTATTGATCATAATTTATTGTGTTTTTTCTCATAGATGTATTAGGTATACATGTTACAGTTTCATGTTTCAGTACGTATTTACCTATTTAAGTTGCCCATAGAATACAGTATGTATTGTATTGTATCAGTGGCATGTACAGCTGTAGCAAATACAGGCATATATAAATTTACACTTTGCTTCATGTGTATGCATAAAACCAAATAATTCTGAAATTTCAGTTCTTTGTTACATGAAAACTAAACATGTACACTTAATATATTATTGTTTTGTGTATGTTCATGGTATAAACCCCTTTATTTCATAGCTCTGCAAAATATGTTGGAGCTTTAGAAATAAATGTTAATAATAATAATAATATGTTAATTTCTAGTTAAATCTCTGTGTGTGGTGTGGGCTGCAGGCATTTACAAAATGCACGTTTTCATTTGTGTAGAATGGATATTTTTTTATGTCATACACATTCTCTCTCTGTTTTATAGGCTTTTGCAGATCACAAACTTCCTCACTGTGTGAAAAATATTTAAATTTCACATGCTTTTTCTCTTTGTGTGGAACAAACATTTACAAATGGAGAACGTCCTCTCCTCTACTCCAACTGAGTTGGCCAAAAGATGGATAAGGTAAGAGTGGCCATACACGCATATGTATATACTGTATGTATAACTTTATTTATAAAGCACTTTACGAAACGCAGCACTGTACAGTCTTACAATATATAAAAGTACACACAGGGAGGACACGTAATATAATAAATACAATATAAATTTAGAAATACACAGAACTTAAAGGGATTCTGATGATTTTATGGTGTAGTTTTTATTTCTAAATTACACTGTTTACACTGCAAATAATTCACTGTACCATGTAAAATTTAATTCCTCAACCAATAAGTTATTTAGTTGTAATATTGGTGTGTAGGCGCCACCTCAGGTAATTATACCTGGTCACGTGCTTTCAGAAAAAGCCAGTGCTGCACTATGGAACTGCTTTCTGACAGGCTATTGTTTCTCCTACTCAATGTAACTGAAGGTGTTGCAGTGGGACATGGATTTTTACTATTGCGTGCTGTTCTTAGATCTACCAGGGAGCTGCTATCTGGTTACATTCCCATTGTTCTGTTGTTAGGTTGCTGGAGGGGAAAAAGAGGGGGTGATATCACTCAAATTTGCAGTACAGCAGTAATGAGTGGCTGAAGTTTATCAGAGCACAAGTCATGATTGGGGGCTCCTGGGAAACTGACAATATGTCTAGACCCATGTCAGATTTCAAAATCAAATATAAAAAAAAACTGTTTGCTTTTTTTGATAAATGGATTTCATTGAAGAATTCTGCTGGAGCAGCACTGTTAACTGATGTGTTTTGAAAAAAAAACATGTTTTTCCAAGACATCTCTTTAAGTGCCATGTGTTAAGAGAGACAGTAGGAAGTAGGTCCCTGTCCCATAGAGCTTACAGCCCTACTTTACTTCCTTTCAGCAAAACAAGGAACATTTTCCCACAGAACAGATAATCTTGATCCATTAGGATCACAAGATTATCTGTTGAAATGTTCCCGTCTCAACTTCCCATGCAGGCCCAGATGATCAGCTGTTTCGAAGTGCAGATTTCTGCAGCCACCTGATAAATACATTGCTGTCTTCGTTTGACAACTCGTTATTTATGGGTGCAGGAAAGAGAAGCGCATACAGTATGTGTTCCCATTGTGCAAGCTATGGAATGCTGCACATGATGCAGAGTACAGCCAGTTCCCTGAGCAGAAGTGCTTTGTGCATGAGCTCTAAGGGGTGCACTCTTGTGCTCTTTCACTTCTGCTCATAGGCATAGTAAATGCCCCCACTGTAGGTGGCCTCCCCAGCAATTCAAGGGGTTTGTAATACATTTTGGCTAGGAAATGTATATAAAGGTCACTTTGAGGATGAGAGAGAATACAATTCTGTGCATGCAGTTTCTACTGCACCAGTAGTCTACAAGGTGAGGAAGAGACTAAACTAGTGACCCCCTTATAGCCACACCTAAAGTCAAGTGCAGCTTGAAGTGCCATTATCGTAAAAGTAAAATTAATCTGAGAAAAATCCTAAAGTTACAGAAAAGTTACAAAAAGACAATGTTACCTTATTTCATTTGAAATTTGTACTGAACACTTGAAAAAATTTGAAAAAGAACTTAAAAAATTACGATTAATGCCTGGCACAGAACCATGCTCATAATATTTTCCTGCTTCTGTTACAAATGCATTCATCTACACCCAACAATATTTATACAGATGAAGCAAATATAGCAGTATTATGGTTCCAGCAATTAGACCTGGTCCACAACAGCATTTTGTGACTATACCATACTCTACGCCTGGCTCTACAGTAAGTCAAAAACCTTAACCCACCAACCTCCTCTGGAATTCTCTCCCACGGTCTGTCTGATTTCCTCCCAACCTTTCTGCTTTCAAAAGATCTATTAGAACACACTTCTTGAGAGAAGCCTACGCTCACTCTGCTCAACTACCAAATGCAATACCACAAAAATGAAAAAAAGCTGGCGTTTTTTGGGACAAAAAAAATTGAGGAAGTCCTATACACCGCATTGCACTTCGACTGGTCTGAGCTGGCGAAGTCAAGTCTGACAGAATAGCTAACGTTCAGTAAAATCCGCATCTTAGTGAATCTCCTTCGCTAGTGAAGTTACGCCTGCGCCTGTTAGTAAGTACCGAAGTACCGAAATTACATCACGCTGGCGAATTTTTGTTAGTGTTAGCCACTTCGCCCTTTAGTAAATTTGCCCCAAGTATCTTATTCCCTTCCCTTTAGATTGTAAGCTCCTTTGCACAGGGCCTTCCTCACCTTATGTACCGGTATTGGTTGTGATGTATGTAACTCCATATGTTCTAAGTATGTAATTAATGTGATTTAGTTGTATAAACACATTTACTTTACAGAGCTGTGTAATATGCTGGCGCTATATAATAAAATGTTAATAATAATGTATAATAATAATAACTAACAAGTATTTTAGAAAGTCTCTGTAGCTAAGTGAAACAAGATGACCAGTGTGTAAACAAATAATTCAATGAACTGATAACCTAAAAAAATGCCATCAAGCGACTTGGATTTCAATTAATTTATTTTAAAAAGTTAGTCAAAAGTGCCTTTAGTGTTTAAAGGGATACTGTCATGGGAAATTTTTTTTTTCCAAAATGAATCAGTTAATAGTGCTGCTCCAGCAGAATTCTGCACTGAAATCCATTCTAGACATATTGACAATTTCCCAGCTGCCCCAAGTCATGTGACTTGTGCTCTGATAAACTTCAGTCATTCTTTACTGCTGTACTGCAAGTTGGAGTGATATAACCCCCCTCCCTTCCCCCCCCAGCAGCCAAACAAAAGAACAATGGGAAGGTAACCAGATATCAGCTCCCTAACACAAGATAACAGCTGCCTGGTAGATCTAAGAACAACACTCAATAGTAAAAGTAAAAACCCATGTCTCAATGAGACATATTCAGTTACATTAAGAAGGAAAAACAGCAGCCTGCCAGAAAGCATTTCTCTCCTAAATGACCAGGGAGAGCTGGGAAATTGACAAAATATCTAGCCCCATGTTAGATTTCAAAATTGAATATAAAAAAATCTGTTTGCTCTTTTGAGAAATGGATTTCCATGCAGAAGTCTGCTGGAGTAGCACTATTAACGGATGCGTTTTGAAAAAAACATGTTTTCTGATGACAGTATTCCTTTAAATATAATCCCAGTATTTATACACAGAATATATATGATATATGATACTCTGGAGACAAGAAGATGAGTGGGAGGGAAATGGTTTCCCACAGTAGGGCTAAACTAACTAATGATCTAAAGAATATCTTGGAAACGAAAGAACCAGAGTGCTGCAGTAACAACTAGAACTTCCCCATTGCTATTGAAAAGCAAGTCAGCTCAATTGGACCACAGAAACAAAAAGAGCTGGTGGAAAATACTTACAATTAAAAATTAAGATAAAAGATTGAACTATTTTTAATTGCAATTGAACTGATGATTAATTATATCTTCCCTAAGGAGAATTGTTTTGTTGAAGGCATAGTGCTACAGTAATTCAAAACATCTCGGGAAGAGAATTAATTAGGCACTATCTGATCTAAAGGGTATTTGTGACAGGAAAGAATGAAACCAGTTTTCTGCAGTCGAAACACTTCCTTATAACTATTAAAAAGCTATGCTAAATTAAAAACTACAACCACTGGCCCAGAAACAGATTTCCAAATTATGGAAAGAACCCCTTATCCAAAAAATCCCATGTCCCCAGCATTCTGGATATCAGGTCATATACCTGTACTTAGTTTCATAAAGGACATCCATGAAAATACCAGCTTTGTTCATAATCTGCAGCATGTATATTTCAGAGGTGGATGAACACAGATTGCACATATTTTGGGTCTCTCTAATCTGTTCTAGAATAAAGTATGCTGTCCATCTGAGCGCCAGATGGCATTATGTCTTCTCAACATATTCATCTATATTCTTTTTTTTTTTTTTTTATAAAACCAACGGAGCTGAGAAAATGTTAACCAAAACACAGAAACTGCTTTTAATAGAATCTACATTTTAGCCACAAGCGCCTTTATTTTCTCACTAGTCCACCTCCCACACTCAATACATCTTCCTCTCACTTGCTCTCTTTTTTGCTGCAAAGGATGCTTATGTTTCCTTCCTCCCATACCTGTCTCTGTGTATTTATTGCAACTTTCTGCCTCTGTAACTGGCATTACATCCTTCAATTCTAATTCCTCCCTGCTGCCTTAATTTGTCCCATCATCTGCCTTACATTCTTTCTTTGTCAGTGCCCTCCTGCCCAATACATTTTTTTCTCTTAGTTTCCTTTTGCCTCTCTTCATTATAACATAGGTGAGAGAGGTAAAAGGAGACTTAAAAAACAAAAATGTACACCCCAACAAACCACTTTTAATTTTTTATAATTCTTCATGGCTACTTTATCCAAGGGCACAAATGTGTGATTTATTTAGTTGTCTTCTTGGCTTTAACAAATCTATATTTCTCCATTATATTTGTTGTAGACATAACAGGGCTTGTTTAATAACATCATTATGAATGCAAAAAGCAGCAACTTGATCCAACTGCACAAAATACAAATAGGACTTGCATCTGGCACTAGTGCAGAAAAGTTGCGAGCTACTGCTTTGTACTGGTTGTGGTTGTACCTGTAATGCTGCACCTGGATCAAAGAAGTCCTTTATTAAATGCCTGCCCTATGTAAAAGCTTTGCATCCCGTGTGCTGTCCAATTGTATGCAGCACCGGTATACACAGATGGGAGAAAATGTCTTCAATTCAGCGAGCACAAAGCATTGCATCTGTGAGCATCAGGTGCAAATGAGGGTGGTAAGGTTAACTATGTGCAAAATACACACCGCTTTGTGTCTAAATTGTTATGCCTTTTATGAAGACCCTTATAATGTGTTTTCTGAAGTGAAACAGGAATCCTATATTTAAATAAGTCCTGTGAACATTACTCTAAAAACAAATCATGCTGGTTGTCTTGCTTTGAAGCTGCAGAGTATCAAAAGCAGTGTTGCAGAAAGCTAAAACTACATGTGCTGCTTATGATGTTTCTTATAAGATGTTTCTTATGTAGAAAAGACTTTAGTTGGGATATTTAATATCCAAGATAGGGTGAAAGTGAAACTCCCTGTAGAAACATGTAAACATCTAGCATCTCAAATCTGTTGGTGCATATTTTGCAATTTTAGGGAATCAGTTTAGTAATAACCCTAGAAACTGAGTTATTCTGCATTGTAATTGTAAAGGCTATTCAAGATTAATGTTGGTTATTTCTGATACAAAATCTGTAACTATTGGAAATATTCTGTTTCAACATTTTTTTCCTGGACCATATATTGTATACTGTATCTAGCTGAAGGGCTTCTAGAGTGTATTGTTCCTTCTATTGGTTTGCTTTTATCAAAGAATGTGTAGTCTCTGTATAACAACTCAGAGTTATCCAGTGTTCCAATTTGGCTAATAAATCTTAGGCTGGCTCCACCACGTGCTCCTGACGACACACATACTTCTTGTAACAAGTAAAACGTAAAAGATGAAGGAAGCCTTAAAGCAGAACTTTTCTGCAATTAAATTTATTGAGTTACATAGTTAAATAGTTAAATTGGGTTGAAAACTACAATGTCCATCAAGTTCAACCCCTCCAAATGAAAACCCAGCATCCATACACACACCTTTCCCTACTTTTAATTAAATTCTATATACCCATACCTATACTAACTATAGAGCTTAGTATCACAATAGCCTTTGATATTATGTCTGTCCAAAAAATCATCCAAGCCACTCTTAAAGGCATTAACTGAATCAGCTATCACAACATCACCCGGCAGTGCATTCCACAACCTCACTGTCCTGACTGTGAAGAACCCCCTACGTTGCTTCAAATTAAAAAAAATTTCTTCTAGTCTGAAGGGGTGGCCTCTGGTATGGTGAGCCACTTCATGGGTAAAAAGGCCCCCTGCTATTTGTCTATAATGTCCTCTAATGCACTTGTAAAGTGTAATCATGTCCCCTCGCAACTGACTTTTTTTCCAGAGAAAACAAGCCCAACCTTGACAGTCCACCCTCATAATTTAAGTCCTCCGTCCCTCTAACCAATTTAGTTGCCCGTCTCTGCACTCTCTCCAGCTCATTTATATCCATCTTAAGGACTGGAGTCCAAAACTGCACTGCATACTCCAGATGAGGCCTTACCAGGGACCTATAAAGAGGCATAATTATGTTTTCATCCCTTGAGTTAATGCCCTTTTTTAAGCAAGACAGAACTTTATTTGCTTTAGTAGCCACAGAATGACCAGAATTAGACAACTTGTTATCTACAAAAACCCCTAGATCTTTCTCATTTAAGGAAACTCCCAACACACTGCCATTTAGTGTATAACTTGCATTTATATTATTTTTGCCACTATATGTTTCGGGCCACAAGCCCTTTCTCAAGTGAACACAGTAAATGCACAGATACGAATAGCTCAAGTCTGTAGAAAACCCACCTTGCAAGTGTCCATTGGAACATGCACAGTCCGTAGGCAGAGTTTCTTATTAACTGTCCATTGTCCAAAAACAAAAAGCAGTACTTCTCAGGGCTCATTTAGAGACTACCCCACACAACACTTATGGACCCAGTTCTGCTTTAAGGCTTCCTTCATCTTTTTTGTTTTACTTGTTAGTTTCTGTATAAGCCTTTATTTATAAAGCATAAACACAATTTATACAAAGTTTTATATAAATTGTTCCTTATTGGCTTCAGCCCCTGTCCTAGTGGAATTTACACAATCTATATCCCTATATAATGTCCAGTAAACCTGGGAACTAGATCATTGCAGTTATAATATTGCAATAAATGTTTCTATAGGTATAGTTGAACATTGTCTGTGTAATAATGGTTTTGGAAGAGTTGAACCTGACATATTTTTCCATCTAAATTTAATGGTGGCACAGTGGTTGCTATAGTCCTGAGGTTGATTCCAACCTTTGCATTATCCTTTCTTTCCACACTACAAAAACATTTAGAAAATTAACTGGCTTTTGATGAAATTAACATTAGTATGTGCGCTATGTGATAGTCACATAGTTAATTTGTTGTTTTACCCCATCTCGTGGTTCGTATGTTCTAGAATGGCCAATTCTAAGCAAATTTTCAATTGATCATCATTATTAATTTTGTATAGTTTTTAAATAATTTGCCTTGTTCTTCTGACTCTTTCCAACTTTCCAATGGAGGTCACTAACCCCCATCCAATAACAAATGCTCTGTAAGGCTACACATTTATGGGCACATTTACTAAGGGTCGAATATCGAGGGTTAAATAACCCTCGAATTTGATCCTCGAGGTAAAATCATTCGAATATCGAAGTCGAAGGATTTACCGCAAATCCTACGATCGAATGATCGAAGGAAAAACCGTTCGATCGAACGATGAAATCCTTCGAATCGAGGATTTTAATCCATTGATTGAAGGATTTTCCTTTGATCAAAAAACCTTAGCAAAGTAATGGGGAAGGTTCCCATAGGCTAACATTTTACCTCTGTAGGTTTAAACTACCGAAATATGTAGTCAAAGTTTTTTTAAAGAGACAGTACTTTGACTATCGAATGGTTGAATAGTCGAAGGATTTTTAGTTCAAATAGTTCGAATCAAAGTCATAGTCGAAGGTCGTAGTAGCCTATTCGATGGTCGAAGTACCCAAAAAAACCTTCGAAATTCTACGTTTTTTTTACTTTGAATCCTTCACTCGAGCTTAGTAAATGGGCCCCTAATTGTTATTGCCACTTTTTATTATTAATCTTTCTATTCAGGCCCTCTCCTATTCACATTCCAGTTTCTTGTTCAAAGCAGTGCATGATTGCTAGGGTATTTTGGACCCTAGCAACCAGATGCCTGAAATTGCAAACTGGAGAGTTGCTGAATAAAATGCTAAATAACTGGAAAAAACACAAATAATAAAAAAATTGTCTTTACACTCTACATCTTGCAGAAAGTTAAATAAAGTTGAACAACCTCTTTAACTATGTAACTATAAGAATATGGTATCTATCATATTTTCTTAACATATTCCATAAGAATGAATATGGCTAAAAATGCTATATTTTTTTATACTGAACTTATTGCATCAGCCTAAAGTTTCAGCTTCTCAATAGCAGCAATGATCCAGAACTTTATACTTGTCACAGGGGGTCACCATCTTAGAAAGTGTCTGCGACACTCACATGCTCAGTGGGCTCTGAGCAGCTGTTGAGAATCTAAGCTTAGGGCTGTCGCAAATCATCAAGCAAAAAATTAGGTTTGTCTGTAATTGAAGCTGATGCTACAAGGCTGGCTTCTGGGCTGTCATGTAGTAATTATCTGTATTAATTACTAATCAGCCTTATATTCTGACATTCATATTCTATGTGTACTGTATATTGTGAGTGAGTCCCTAAGCTCAGTAAATGACAGCAGCACAGAGAATGTGCAGTGAATCAGCAGAAAAGAAGATGGGGATAGGGTTTCCACATTTCTAGAAAAAAATACCGGCCTTCCTCTATATTTATCTTTTTTGCATATTAATAACATTGGGATCAACCATCATTTTTACCGGCCAGGCCAGTAAAATACTGGCCAGGTGGCAACCCTAATCACAGTTCTTTACTGCTAAACCGCTGTGGATGCTTTGGGCTGGTACAGAAGCCAAAAACATAATGTACACCCTTTCTTGCCTACTTCTTTAGTTAAGCTTTAGTTTTCCTTTAAACAGTCCTGCAGTCTTGTATTCAATGATATAGACCCACCACTGAATGTCCACCGCATCTGGTATTTCATCTAAAACTAGGCACAGTAATGGATTGCAATAGTCTATTAACCTAATTATTATTGAATAAAACAAAACACATCTATTTATTTTTTTTTGTTCTAATTGTTGCTGTTTCCTTGTTTAAAATGATATCCTCTGCCTAGAATACCTCTTCAACTGTTTCCACTATCAAAGATAGATTCTGGGGTGTTACAAAATGTACCCCTTATATGCTTACTTTGGGATAACAGGCCTTATATGAAATATAGGCTTACTTATTTTTTGAATGGATAGTTAGGTCACTGTATGGCGTTTGCCTATAAAGCTTAAATGGAGACATGGCTGCTCAGAAAAGAGATTTTTTTTCCCCTTGTATTCCTGTAAATTGGTTGAGCGTGACACCAGGTTTTCATTCACCAATGACAGGGGGGCTGGACAGCAAACTTGTCTGTGTCACAAGCCATTTTAAGCACAATGCAGGAAGTAGAGCATTTCGAGAAATCAGGAAGTAAAGTACTGTATATGTAGGTTTGCTATCACTATCTGCTCTTGCGTTAGGACACAGACAGGTGACTCTGTGTCTGGAATTTTACAGCATAGATTTTCCTCTTGGGGCATTCAGGCACGAGAGCTTGGAAAGTGCTTTATTTTGGCACAGCTGTGAGGGACACCTTAAAGAAAACATAATTTTGGGACTAAATGTGCACCTTAAAATGGGAAAACCTACCTCAAGGGAGGGAGGCATAAAAAGGCTCCTGTAGAAATCATCTGGTGGAAAGAATAACTGCTTGTGGAAAGAATGGCAAGGCAAGGTACGTACTGCATACTGCATTCCTTTTCTTTCTTTTCTAAAATAAAGACAGAATAAAATGGAGACATTTCCTTTAGTGGAGTTCCCCTTTCTATATTTCAGCACAGCGAAACACTGGCTAAACAGTCCAAAGATCAGTCTCTCCCGCTACTTCGTTGCTTTTATTTTGTGAAGGATAAATTGCAAATGCATTTAAATAAATGTTATCTCAACAAAATAAAAGTGATTAATATACTATTTGTTAGAGTCATTTTTGCTCATAGCTGATCAGAGCTTTGAGACTATAAAATGTGTGGTGATAATGCTGTTTTCTTGTTCTCATTTTCACTAAAGATTACTGTAGTTTGTTACAAAACTGATGAATATAATAGGGACTTTAGAGTGTAAGCTCCACTGGGGAGGGACTGAATGATGAACAATTCTGCTAAAGTAAACTTGTTGGGGTTATAAACATAACAGATGATAATATTATATTGTTTTCATGATGTGTTGGACAAAGGAATACTGGGTTAGAGTCTCAGCTGTTGGTTTACTTACAGAAATTTTTTTAGAGCACCTAGTATTTTTTTCCGAAATTTTATTCTCTAGAGTAAATGTAGAAAAAAGTGTGCCTTTTAAAGTGGAAATACATTACATAATATAGACTATACTGTATAATGTAAATTATACAGTATAGCCTAAAGGGCCAAATTGTACATTATCGGGAAATTTGCCAGGTTTTTATACGATATGAGTTTGATCTGGTCTGACTGCATGTTTTGCTTACTTAAACTACACTGATTAATATCTATTTGGCTTTCATGACTTCATGGGGGTCATTTACTATGCAGTTGCATCTGGGGTCTGACTCTGCTGTGTACAGAGCACACGCACTCCTTAATTTGTGAGTATGAATGAGCACACAGACCTGCAGAATAAAAGTGCACTTATTACCTGTACGTTTGCTACCCTGCTACCTCTATGCTATTATTTATATCATTTGTAAAATTGGCATCAACAAAAAAATTCCGGTGGCACTATTTTCTGCCCAGTTTTGCAGCTTCAGGGTGGCCCTTGGGTGACTATATCTGTACATTTATTACTAAATTTAGCACCAGAGCTGAGTGGAAGGGAGATTCCCCTCTCCTACAGTACAGTGTTCAGCAAACAGGAGAATGGCCTGAGGTCTCAGGTAAGCGATTATAATTACGGGGAGTTTGGTACTTGCCAGTGATTATATCTTTTAAGGTCAGAACATTCTACTGAAACTGCTCTAACATAACTCACAAAACACCTGCTATCTGCAAAAGACAAAATCCACTTGAACTTAAAGGGGTGTTTCACTTCTATAGTATACTATAGAATGTCTAATTCTAAGCAACTTCATCGGGCTTCCTTCTTTCGTTTTTTATAGTTTTTGAATCATTTGCCTTTTCTTCTGATTCCTTACAGCTTTTAATTGGGGGGGTCACTGACCCATCAAAAAAAAGGCTAAGGCTACAAATTTATTGTTATGCCTATTTGTTACTACTCATCTTATTTCTATTCAGGCCGATTCCTATTAATATGTGCAGGGGGAGAGTCGGGGAGGGGGCCAGTAGAGGGGGGGGGCAGTGGGGACTTTTGACTGTGGGGGTTGAATTCTCCTTTAAGGGTATGTTTTAACATGACTTAAATTTTTCACATATGAGTGATGAGGGATATCCCTGCAGTGAGCACCAACCTTTTGTTCTTTTGGTGTGCTACCCAGGGCCGGAACTAGGGGCAGGCAGAGTAAGCATGTGCCTAGGGCGCAAAGCTGGGGGGGGGGCGCCAGGCACGTACCTGCTCTGTCGCCTACCCCATGTCCGGTCCCCTCACTCCTCGTCTTCCTGCACGCCGATTGACGCTTCTGCACATGCATGCGGCATTAACACGCGCATGCGCTAGAGTCAACTTGCACATGTGCACCGGCGTCAACTTGCGCATGCGCACGCTCAACCTGCACCGCTGTACCTTGTACCTGATCCAAACCAAGACATAATTAATTCTTATTGGAAACAAACCCAGCCCATCTGGCTTATTTTGAATGTTTAAATGATTTTCTAGTAGACTTAAGGTATGAAGATCCAAATTACAGAAAGATTCATTGTCCAGAAAACCCCAGGTCCCGAGCATTCTGGATAACAGTTCCCATACCTGTACAATGTTATTCCTCTCCATGGAGTGTCATCACAATAGTATTATAGAGGCAGATTAATAATACACAGATATTTATGGTACATTTTCAATTTGTGACATTATAAAGGATAACATTTGCCTTAGTAATTTAGGAGAGAGAGGAGGTGTGCATTTCAATCAATTATGTGCATACATTTTTATATTATTCTTTGTTTGCTTTTATCCTCAAATCATAAACAGTAGTAATGTCAATAATTATAAAAAGGAAAAACAGTTACTGCGGACTCTCTGTAGTCAATGAATGGAAGTTCCCTCTGGCTAAAATGCAGTTTATAGACTACATTTCACCTCATATGCAGTGATACTGTACATATAGGTCGGTCACCGATCATGACTGGTAATATATACCAATCACCATTTGAAAGCATATATACATTTTTTTTATTGTTTGTGGAATAACAATATCAATAAAGGTTTCCCATGTTTCAAAAAACTTGCAGAATGTTTTGTGCAGAGGTATGGGATCCGTTATCTGGAAACCCATTATCCAGAAGTTTCCAAATTAGGGTAAGGCCATCTCCCATAGGGGCAAATTCACTAACCGGCGAAAATTCGCCTGCGCTGGCTTTGCGCACATCGCAACACTTCGCCAGGTGTAAATTCGCCTGGAACCTTAATAAAATTATAAAAAGTTGTTATAATGCCCTACACATGTGCCCACAGTTTAGTTTAGGTGCCATATGTTATCAAATGTAGGGGGGAAGGAGGGTACCCCAAAAAAAATTTCCAATCTCTTTCAGCCTATCACCCTGTAAAAAGGAAAAGACGCCAGCGTTTTTTGGGACTTAGAAAGATTTTCAACTTTTTTTTGAGGAACTCCTATCTACTCTATTGCACTTCGCCTGGTCTGAGGTGGTGAAGGCAAGTCTGCCGATAAAGGTAACGGTCAGTAAAATTAAAAACTTAGTGAATTTGCATAGTAACGCTCTTTCACCAGAGTGAAAATTCGCCTGGCGTTAGAGTGCGACGTTGCGACAGAGTCAATCTCTAGCCACTTCGCCCTTTAGTAAATTTCCCCCATAGACTCCAGTTTAATAAAATTTGTAAATGGGGGTTGTACTGTATGTTTGACAATAATAATAATAATAAAAAAATCCAAATCTAGACAGTTAGTATGAGTCAGCTCTCACTTATAGCAACCTTCTGTCAGAAGAACAAAAGGCTCAACTTTGTTAGTGCCTAGTGCCCTTACTGGCTTATCAATCTTTCTTGCAGGGTTACTGGCAAACAAAGGTTAAAGTCAACTCCTTTCTTTAGTTGATGACAGTAATTTGTAAAGCTATGTGGCTGCAGGAATGTAAGAGTTTTCAAAAAGCCTAGTATTTTTCTAAGGAAACTAGCCCAGGTAGTATGACTATAAGGATTCTCATTCATCTAGGTCATGGTATACTGTGTGGTCAAAAATGTTCTTTTGTTCAAATTTTAAGTAACAGCTCAACATAAGTGCACACTACTATGCATTATGGTTCATAATTCTTTGGAAACACTGCTCATTTTTGATGTGCCCATATAGAATTGTTTGTGGAGCCTCAAATCTGATGTTGATTGTTTGGGAAAAACGTTAGTGATACCATAGTGCTTGTCTCAGCAAAGGAAGCTGTGATCATTCTTATTAAACAAGATTAAAAACAATTATATATATATATATATATATATATATATATATATATATATATATATATATATATATATAATTATATATATACATATTTACTATATATATATATGGTGCAGCACTTATCTAATGAAATTATTCAGATTTATGTCTGCTGTTGACAGGCTAAGAAAAATGTTCCTGTAAGTCACTTCTCATTTTGGGGTGCCGCAGAGGCATCACTTATAGGGGCAAATTTACTAAAGGGCAAAGTGACTAATGCGGGCAAAAATTTGCCAGCGTGACGTCATTTCGGTAATTAGCCAATTTACTAACTGTCGCCAGCATAACTTTGCTAGCGAAGGAGATAGACTCTAGCAATACTTCACTCTCTAACGCCTGGCAAATTTGCGCTCTGGCAAATGGACGTAACTACGCAAATTCACTAAGATGTGTATTTTACTTAATGTTACCTCTTGCGCCAGACTTGCCTTCTCCACCTCAGACCAGGCGAAGTGTAATAGATTAGACTTCCTAAAAAAATAGTTTAAAATTTTTCGAAGTCCCAAAAAACGCTAGCATCTTTTTCTTTTTCAGGCTAAAAAAGAGAGTAATTTTTTTGGGGGGTAACCGGCTTCCCCCCTACATTTCCTAACATATGGCACATAAACTATACACTGGGCTCATGTGTAGGGCATTGTAACAACTTTATTTTATTACTGGGCTTGTGTAGTGTAACTTTAATTAACTTCCCACGGTATGTGAATTAGGCAAAGCTAGCTCAACTTTGCTTAGCTACTTGCAGTAACGCTAGTACAACTTTCCCAGTGGTCGGCGCCCTGGACACAACTTCAGATTTTAGTGAATTAGCGTTGTCCTGGCGAATCTACCCCAGGCAAAGTGTTGCGATGTGAGCAAAGCCGTCGCTGTCATATTTGTGGAGGTTAGTAAATTTGCCCCATAGGGTATATAAATCTATATTTACATTTGGTGTAGAGCTAATGCCCTGTATGTAGGGCTGCCACCTGGCTGGTATTTTACTGGCCTGGCTGGTAAAAATTATGGTTGATCCCACTGTTATTAATAAGGAAAAAAGATGAATATATAGGAAGGCCGGTATTTTTTTCCAGAAAAGGTGGCAACCCTACCTGTATGAAATCAGGCAAAGATGATGTTGCTGGGTCTTACTACATCCCTGTTGTTGCATGATTTGAGATGCACATGGGAAGCTGGGGGCAGACATAGGCTGAATTGTTCCATTTACCAGTGCAAATTACTGCATCTCTTTTAAACATAAGGCAACAGTAAGGATATTATCAAGACTCCTGTAATTGCCTCACCTTATGTTGTGAACCCCTTATCCTTAGTAAATTATCTCGTTATTTATGGCACCTAATGATTGTACCTGCAAGTGCATACATGGTTACATATTATATCCACCTTGGATGTGAAGTTGCCAAGCTGACAGAGTAATAGAGTAGTCCCTATACTGAGAAGCTGCCATCCCATATGGGAGCATGAGCAAGTGGAGAAAGGGCTACCTTAAAGGGGTTTATCCAATTTAGTCCTAGTACTCTACTGTCTGGCGTATAGAGCGTGAGCAGTTTTGTATTACTCACAGGTCTTATTGTAGTAGTATAGATAATCCACAAGTGCAACACCACACTAATATGTTAGAGTTGTTTATGCCAAGGTTAAACATTGCTTATTGATTATTTGACGGTCTTCCCTTTCAAATAGAAATGTATGATAACTTTATCATTTACAGTATATGGTATGTGTTGCAAAGGCGTTACCAGCTCCAGAAACAGCAGCCTTGCAACTATCACACAAGGTGTGAACTGTTAGTCACGAACCATTCCCAACTGAAACCATAGTGTTAAACTGGTGCATACAATGAAACCCAATAACCTGTAAATAAAATGATTACACAATACAGTATTTCCATTTAGCATTTTATATGCTACCTTAATGTAGAAAGGAAAGATGTGCATGAACTGCTTGCTGCAATCTGAATGATATAACTTTTGCATCCTAGTATCTAAGCTAGCGCTAGTATCAGTGTTAATTCCTATATACTGTATGTTGGAAAATAAAATATAAAGAACATACCAGGTGGCATAACAATAGAGTTACAGACCCAGTGCCTGAGTTGGGTTCCGTGTGTACAGAGAGCCCAAATAGGGAAGGGCTGAAGTTCTCAGGCATCCTTTTCAAGTAGTTAATTATTACTTTTGCCTCTAAAAGAATTTATGTGAAATTGACATAGTGTGTTTCCATTGGCTGCACTGTACAGTCCATTTTTTTGTTATACTGCTGTTTCGGCACTTGTTAGGGTCCAATTATGCAGTCTGTACCAGTAGGGGTGCTTGTTGTCAGACACATACATTAGTTAATACATTTCCCAGCAGCATCAAAGAAATGTCAGCAACTAATGTTTCAATTGTACAGGTATGGGACCTGTTATCCTGAATGCCCTGCGCCTGGAGTTTTCCGGATAATGGATCTTTCAGTAATTTGGATCTTTATACTTTAAGTCTACTAGAAAATCATGTAAACATAACTAACCCCAATAGACGGGTTTTGCTTCCAATAAGGATTAATTATATCTTTGTTTGGATCAAGTATAAGTTACTGTTTTATTATTACAGTGAAAAAGGAAATGAGCTTTCTGGATAATGAGTTTACGGATAATGGATCCCATACCTGTACCAGTTGCTTTCTGATAGACTTGAGTTAAGCTGGGGAGCATGCTCAGTAGGGGTTGAAAGCAGTAGTGGCATCTGCTGAGCAACGTGTCAACACATTAATTTATAAAACTTACCTTTGAGAAAAACAGTAAATTGTCATTGTTTGTACCATACTATTCGAAAATATTAAAATGTATTAATGTTAACTGCAAACAATGTAATTATCTTGGTTGCCTAGCAGCATAATTTTGTTTATCAGTGTTTCTCAAACCTCCTGTAATGATTTACAGTATCAGTAGGTAATTAATAATAATAATAATCACTTCAGTCTCAGGCTGAAATCTTGTTGATAAAATTATGTTTTCTTTATAACAAGGGAATGGGAACTAATATATTTTTTCAATGTGTTTTTTATTAGAAGTCTATTTTAAAGGGTTTTAAAGGAGAGCTGAATCCCCCCCCCCAAAAAAAAATATGGCTAGAAATGCCATATTTTATAAACTGAGATTAATACACCAGTGTAAAGGTTTAACATAGCTATAAATGTAACAATCCCGGACTTCATAGCTGTCACAGGAGCACTTCATGTTGGATTTTGTCTGGAGTGCCAGTGAAACTGCTCAGCAGGGCTGATCCTATCAAATGTGGGGCCCAATTGGGACCAGTTGGCGGGGCCCCTAGACAAAGTGTTGCTGGCTACTGACACAGCAAGTATTTAGGAAAATAAGGGCATACAGGCACAAAATAGAAAGGAAAGGGGCAGTGCGGGGCCCCCCCAGAGGTGCGGGGCCCAATTGGGCCCAATTGGTCCAATTGGCCTAAGGCCGGCCCTGCTGCTCAGTGTGCTCTGGAAGCTGCTGAGAAGCTAAGCTTAGGAAACATATGAATTTGAATTAATTATTTATCAGCCTTGTATTGGGACATTTATATTCTATATATACAGTATATTGTGAGCAAGTTCAGATAGTTTTCCCTTAAATATATATTTGATTTTTGCATAGGTTGTTTGCTTCTCCTTGATTTTTCCCTTTGTGAAAACATTTCTGATGGAAGATGTAAAACCCCAAGGGATGATTGTAGTGACCTTAATCCTTATCTGATTCTGTAAAGTATGCAGAGCCACAAATAGATAGAAACACATTGGGAGTTTCTTCACATATTTACTGCATGCTAATATTCATAAGAAGCAACTCAAGACCATGATCGACATCCATAAAAGCATTGTTAGCATTCTGTTCCATGGAAAATATTACTTTAAAAAATTACTTAAATACCGATTTATGAGAAAATGAATATTGCTATATTTAACAAACATCTGTTTCTTATGTAACCTTAACATACTAATTATCTGAATGAAAAGAATAAAACAGGAGGGTGATTTAGACGAGCTGTTTGTTGACAGTGTCTTGAGATCTACTGATCACCAGCTAAAAGTCTACTGGTACTGGTACCTTTTGGGCACCCCTGGCTTACTGTGTTATAGGTTATTGTTTTAAATGGGTTGTTCACCTTTGAGTTAACTTTAAGGGGCACATTTACTAAGCTTGAGTGAAGGATTCGAATGAAAAAAAGTTTGAATTTCGAAGTTTTTTTTTTGGCTACTTCGACCATCGAATTGGCTATTTCGACCTTCGACTACGATTTCGAATAGAACGATTCGAACTAAAAAACGTTCGACTATTCGACCATTCGATAGTCGAAGTACTGTCTCTTTAAAAAAAACGTAGACTACCTACTTTGCCACCTAAAACCTACCGAGCACCAATGTTAGCCTATGGGGACCTTCCCCATAAGCTTTCAAAGCAATCTCTGATTGAAGGAAAATCATTCGATCGATGGATTAAAATCCTTCAAATCGTTCCTTCGATCGATCGAAGTAAATCCTTCCACTTCGATTTTGAAGGATTTTACTTCGATGGTCGAATATCGAGGGTTAATTAACCTTCGATATTCGACCCTTAGTAAATGTGCACCTAAATATGATGTAGAGAGTGATATATCAAAAAGGTTGTATATTCTCAGCAATTTATCACCTTAAAAAAAGGCACAGCGGGGTACAATCACCAATTTACTATATTTTATTAATTTAAAAAGAGAAAGTTAAAGTAAAACCCCGTATGTCTTTGTGTTCTAGAATCACTTAAAATAGTTTACACTGCTGCCAATAATTAATTAAAAACTTCTAAAGTGCATGTGCTTGTCTATGTGAAGATCACCAAAGTGCTATGTGCTAAGTTATATTATACGGTCAAATTAATTAAACTGCAATTCACTAAACATTCTAATACATCAATATTAATAACTATTAATAGAGATACTTGTTATAAAAAACACCAAATTAATTCAATTAATAAGATCAATTTTAAAGTTATTCACTACATAATTAAATTGGTTCTCCTATGGCCTGTTATAATACTTGGTCGTTAAGATAGAGACAAGCCTCTAAAGTGCTTTGTGCTAATTAATTGACCTCCATGATAACCCCTAGGGGATTTAATTAACTAAAAAATTAGAATAAATAAATTGTACCAATTACCAATTAATTCAGTGCATAAGTTCCACAATAGCTAAAGTAAAAATTATTGAAAAACACAAGCTCCTTTCACAGGACTTCCAGTGAAGGATAAATTGTATCAACCTTATCAGTTGATTGGCAGGATATACAATGTAACAAATGATTCAGTATCACATTCACACTTGTAATAAATTAAGATTAGAATTGGAAGAAATAGATAGTGGTGGAGTCATCCCGTTTGTTACTCTCTGGTCATTTTGCTATCTAGACCCTGGGATTACCACAAGTAAAGAAGGCAGAACGTAGGGAATTGTTTTCTATCTTTCCTAAAAAAACACAAATTCCCCACGTCTTGTGAAATAGAAGAAAGAATAAAAGGAGTTTGCTAACCGATAACTCCTGTAATTAATTTAAAAGAATGAGGATAAGAGATCTGTTTAAAATTTAATAGTAGAGGGAGTGAGAGTAAACCAGGCGTGGTTTACGCTCAGTCTCTCTATTATTGAATACATATTGAATTACTGAAATACATTTTTCAAAATGAACATTTTTTCATATTTAATTATGAAGTCTGACATGGGGCTAGACATATTGTCAGTTTCCCAGGAGCCCCCAGTCATGTGACTTGTGCTCTGATAAACGTCAGTCACTCTTTACTGCTGTACTACAAATTTGAGTGATATCACCCTTCCCCTCAGCAGTTTAAAAACAGAACGATGGGAAGTTAACCAGATAGCAGCTCCCTAACACAAGATAACAGCCCCCTGATAGATATAAGAACAGCACTTAATAGTAAAAATTTAGTACAACCGCCAGTCAGAAAGAAGTTCCATAGTGCAGCACTGGCTCTTTTTGAAAGCACATGACCAGGCAAAGTGACCTGAGATGGCTGCATCTATATCAATATTACAACAAAAAAAATACACTTATTGGTTCAGGAATGGAATTTTATATGGTAGAGTGAATTATTGGCAGTGTAAATAGTGTAATTAAGAAATAAAAACTACTCCATAAAAATCATGACAGAATCCCTTTAAATAATAATTATGGAGGGGCTCTTTTTCTTTGTAATGGCCAGACCATTCCAAACTGGCTTTTGAGTCCTATTAGAAAATGTTATATGCAAAGTGAGAAGCATCAGCTTCTTTTGGTTTGGCTTATAATCACTTTACTGTTCTACCTACATTTACAGCAGCAATTACTTTTTCTTCCTTGGAGTGTTTGTATATGGCATGATACATTTGAAAAGCTGTCACGCAATGTAAAAAGCTTACCCACGGCAATTTACTAAAGTCAACAACCACAGTTAGGTCAGTTAGGCTTTCCTCCTACACATACACAAACACTTACGCAGCAATTGCTTCCTTCTCATTGGCATGTGATTACTGTGACCTTACTGTGGGATTCCCCTCGCTATCCTGTTTGCCAAAAATAGTAAATGGAAAAGACATCTGTGATTATCCTCATATTTAACAAAATGTCACCAACAATGCATATTATCTTTCAGATATTTAGCAAGCACCATGTAATTATTGTGTTAAAGGTATTGGTTACGGTTTGTAACCATAACAATTAAATATATACTAATGCGAATGTCTACTTCAGAAGGGAAATGGAACATGGGACATTGTTACTGTGTTATATGTTAAAAATTACCATGCCCAAATGTTGCATACATAGGAAGTTATATTTTCTTTTCTTTTGGAATTGCAGGTCATTGTGATGTGCTAATAGTCCATGGCAGTGATGCCTTATCCTGGTGGCAGTATCTTAAGGAGCTCTTTGAAACAAGCTATGAACTCAAACATCTACAGACTGAAAGCTATGAAATAAACGAGGATCCAATAGAACAAGAAGATTTTTTCAAATTCCGGAAAAGCAAATGTATAGTGATTCTCTTATCCGGAGAATTGGCAGAAAGTTTTAACAACCAACTTGTCCTGGCTGATTTGCAGAGAGTTCTGAGCCCCACAGCGAAAATAGTCGTTCTCTTTTGTGGAGTAACAAATGATGAGGATTTCTCTTGCTTTTTCAAAGACTGGTCACAATGGAAGAAGCTTTCCTGTGAAGATGACCCTAACCTGTATATTGAAGCAGTTAAGGAGAAAATCTATCATGGTAAGTAATTTTGTCATTTGATAATTCATTGGGAAATACAATTTGTACAGTCTTGTAGTAAGGACACACACAGTGTAAATGAATCTCAAAAGTTACTGCTTCCTGAGGGGGTTATTTACTACAATCTCATTTTATCTATTTATTTTAATTAGGGATGCACCGAATCCAGGATTTGGTTTGGCCTTTTTCAACAACATTCAGATTCCTTGTGCCTGGCCAAACCAAATCTGAATCCTAATTTGCATATGCAAATTGTGGGGAGGGCGGGATTTCACATGACTTTTTCTTACAAAACATGGAAGTAAACCAATTTTTTTCCACTTTTCCCTTTCCCGCTGTAATTTGCATATGCAAATCAGCATTCAGATTCGGTTCGGTATTCGGCCGAATCCTTCAAGATGGATTCGGGGATTCGGCCGAATTCAAAATAGTGGATTCGGTGCATCCCTAATTTTAATTAAAAAAGGCTCTATCAAATCCCAATTTTGGTTTATTTATCAATAAAATAACTCGAATAAATTAGGAAAAAACTTGATAAAATCAAGTGAAAAACCCGAATCATATCTTTTTGAGACTTTTCTTTCCTGAATGAGTTTTTTTTCAAATTCTAGTTTTTGCCCCAAAATGTCTGACCAGAAAAAAAAGAGTTTTAGTAGTATTAATAATTTATTGGGCCTGATTTTCCAGGAGGGTCAGAGAGCTACACACAAAAATGTTCGTGCAATTTACCATGTTGTTCCTAGTACCACAATGTTCCTAGTATGTTACTCATATAGGCTTCAATAATTTCTCATACAGTTTTCAGTTCTCATATTAACCATTTAAAAAACACAATATTTCTCATGCGTGTTTTGAGATAAACACAGTTTTTCTTGCAGTTAGCAAATCAAGAAAAACCCATGTTATTAAGTAAGAAGGTTGTGTGAGAGCCCTGTGATCCTACTGTCTTTCCGCCTTGATTCACAGTTGATATTAATAACGCACTAAACCTATTGAACCCCACATATATAAAAATACAAAATTTGCCCAGGTGCAGTAACCCATTGAAGCCAATAAGTAAATACTACATGCTGATTGGTTACTGCAGGTGATTTTTATCACATAAGCCCATTACTAAACTAGTGCCAAGTTTAAAAAAATCAGAACAATTTGCCATTTTTTTACCCACAATGCATATTCAGCCCTCTAGTGATTATGCTTGTTTATATGTTTGTTTAAAATGCGTGCACTGCCGCCTGCATCACCTCTTGTATAGTTTATAGGTTGCTTTGTATGTAATGTTCTCTGTATAATACTTGTATTGTACAGCGCTGTGGAATATGTTGGTGCTTTATAAATACATACTGTATTGACCCTACAGATGAGTTTGTAGTATACAGGTATGGGATCCATTATCCAGAAACCCCTTATCCAATAACCCATTATCCAGAAACCCGCTCTCCAGAAGGCTCTGAATTATCGGAAAGGCCATCTCCCAAAGGGGCAAATTCCCTAAAGGGCGAAGTGACTAACGCTAGCGAAAATTCGCCAGCATGACGTCATTCACCGATTTCCTAACGGGCGCAGGCGTCACTTCGCTAGCGAAGGAGATAAACGCTAGCGTTGCTTTGCACTCTAACGCCAGGTGGATTTTGTATTTTCTGCAACATATACGTCCAGGTACCTTTATCATTTCCCACCGTGTGCAAATTAGGCAATACTAGCGCATCTTCGCTTTGATTGACGAAGTTACGCTAGTGAAAATTCACCAGCGTTTGCTGCCCTGGATGCAACTTCTTTAATGGCCCTTTAGTGAATTAGTGTTGTCCTAGTGAATTTACGCCTTGCAAAGTGTTGTGATGGCTGCTAAGCCGTCGCTGGTGAATCTTCGCCGGTTAGGGAATTTGCCCCATAGACTCCATTTTAATCAAATAATTCTGACTTTGAAAAAATTCTATGTAATAATAAAATATAACCTTATGCTTGATCCCAACTAAGACATAATTAATTAATTATTGGAGGCAAAACAATTATATTGGGTTTAATTCATGTTAATAGACTAAAGGTATGGAAAGGCCCCTTATCCGGAAAACCCCAGATTCTAAGTATTCTGGATAACAGGTTCCATATCTGTATTAGGTAGCAATGCTTTTCTGTAGTTCTGTAGTCATGGGGTCAGTTTTATCTAGGGCACTATATTGCCTATTCCGCCAATCTTACTATCCTTCCTATTGATGATCTCAGTTATAACACTGATCCTACAAATAAGTTTGTTGTGTAGTAGTTGGCAATGCTTCTCTGTACAGCTGTAATCACGAGTCCAGTTCTATCCAGGATACTACATTGCCTAGTCCACTCCCAACTTTCTGACTGGATAGTTTGGACAGTGCTGCTTATATTAGGAATAAGCAACCTATGGGCATCCAGAATTCATTTAACTGCCACATCTATTATTGTTGACGGAACACCCCATACACCCTAGGATTGGTATGGTTGTTACATAATATGAGTGTGCATAATTTCTTCCAAAGTAAATATCAAATAATTCCATTGATACAGAAATCAATGGCAATCAATATTAGCAGAGGACATTTGGACGCACAACATTGATAACATTCTGTGACTAAAGAATGCACACAAATTCCTCACTGTGCAGAAATGTGCAGTTAGTACACTGGACGAAATGATTTTCTCAGAGTATTGTCCACATAATAGTTTGCATACTAGGGTAAAACAATTGATGCCTTTTATAGATCTATGGTTACAGTGGCCCCACAAAGCTTAGGTGTATTGTAAGAGACATCATGTTTCTTTATAATGAATGCTGGCCTCTTTGTTTAGAGGTGTTACAGTAACATTTCCGCATTCTCATCCTCTGAGGAAGTGAAATTTCTAATTCATAGTGAAACCAGTGAAGTCAAGAGCATGCAAATGAGTATTTTACCCTTGTTGTCATATATCAAGTCACGAGTATGCTAATATCTTTGTGGGGCCAGAATTCATTTTTTATTTGTTGTTTTGAGTTATTATTATTATTATTAACATGTATGTATATAGCGCCAACATATTGCGTAGTTTATATTGTTTTTTATTCAACAGCTCTCCAAAATACCCTAGCAACCACGCACTGATTTAAATAAGAGACTAAAACTTTAATAGGAGGGGGCCCGCATATAAATATGAGTAATAAAAATTAGCAATAACAATACATTTTTAACCTTACTGAGCATTTGTTTTTAGATAGGGTCAGTGAATTCCACGTGAAAGCTGGAAAGAGTCAGCAGAAAAAGCCAAATAATTCAGAAAACTATAAAAACAAAAAGATGAAGGCCAATTGAAAATTTGCATAGAATTAGCAATTCTGTAACATACTAAAGGTGAGCCCTTTAAGGATAACTACACAACCATTTCAGTTGCCACTTATAGGAATTCATTCATGGTTTTAAGCAGCATACATTATTAGAGGTAGAAGCAATCAGAGCAGCATTGTGGTTCTGTTTCAAACCTGGGTACTATTTAAAGAAGTTTGCATGTTCCATCTGTGTATGTAGGGGTTTCCTCCTGCCAGTACCGTAACTAGAGGGGGGCAGGCCCTGGTGCGTGAGCGCTGCCGGGGGGATTTCAGTGGCACGCGGCGCTGCCGGGGGGCCCTGAGGGGTGCGGACCCTGGCCCGCTCGCACCCCCTGCTCCCCGGTAGTTCCGCCACTGCCTCCTGCATTCCAAACAATACAGATAAATGAACTGGCTCCAGATGGAGTGGACCATAGGATGTGCTGTGTAAATGTGAAAGGACGTTTAAACTGTAAGCCCCACTAAAGCAAGGACTGATGCAAATTATGATTAACTGAAACAAGCACTGTATAAACTAGTCAGTACAATTTAAATAAAGGAACTGAGAGCGACAGATTTGTTTAACCCTTTTTATGCGTTGCGCTCACTTGTAATTTTAAACATGTAAACATGTATTAATGTATATTGGAAGAGTGCTTAGAACAACATTTCCTCTCATTGTGCAAAAAGCTGATTTGGATGGAGATGCTTTTTAATTGTAAGTTTACTGATAACGTTATCATATAGTTAATGTAATCTTTTGCCAGTCATAGTTTACCTCGGGTAGGGTATTTTAGGCACTATGGCAATGACGACAATGTCCACTTAGGGGTTTTTTCTACCTCGAATAAAATCACAACTTGAATGTTTCCTTATTTATGATTAAATCCAAATGAAAATGCTGTCAAAAAACTCCAATTGTTTGGGAAAACACAACTGGACCTTTAATAAATAACCCCCTTGAACTAACCAAAACTGAAAAAAAACATAAAGGGTGTTTACTTCTGCCCCTGTAGCAGGTGCAGACTCCTAAGAGGTGCAAAATAGCACCACCTTAGTGCTTATTCACAATGGACTTGTGGCACGTTGGACGGTGCACTGATGCACTGTGCATTCAGACATACAAGCTAAAGATGCATGGGGCGGGAAGGAAGACATATAGGTGCCTCCTTCCACCTGCCCCTCATGAATACAGCACAGTTGAACACAGACAGCACTGCATGCATGGGGCAGATGCAGATTATTGAGCCCCATTTTGCAGTGCAAAGCCTTGTGGTTATTCTTCAAAGTGCAGGGCAGGGTGCAACATTGCAAAAAACATGGCAGTTTATATCCATTTTTTGCACTTTTCATCCTGCTCTGTACATTGAAAATGAGGTCTGAAGGTCGGACTGGGTTGGTGGGACAAAGAGAAAAAAACCCAATGGGCCCCGGCTTTTTTTCGCCTCGCCGGCCGAGACCCACTCCCTGCACTTTACTTTCCAGAACTCGGTCGCGCTGACTTGTCGACACGCTAGATAGAGGTACGTGCTGGGGGGGAATGGGAGTGCATACCTCCCAACATTTTGGAAACTGGAAGAGGGACAAAAAGATTTGGCATGTAGCGGGTCAAAAAAAAATTTGTGGCCACACCCCCTAATTACCATGTTCATTTTGCATAATTTGGCAGGTTATGAAAGTTTGAACACATTTCTGTGTATGTCAAGTATTTCTGTGTATGTCAAGTATGTCAAGTATCTATTCTGGGCTGTCTGCCAAGACACAATTAAGTTAGATACGTTGTATCTGTTTCTGGCTGTTCAGTGCAGCAGATCAAAGAGAAACCAGGGATTTATCAGTACAAATCCTTGACAGCGGATTGAGCTGTCAAAAGCAGGACTGTCCCGCTCAAAGCGGGACATTTGGGACCCAGGGGTCCCTGACGCTGTTCATTTCTTAAGTAATATTTTTTATCAATAGCATACAGATAGGTTGCCTATTACTAATATGGGTAGCACTATCCAAACTAAGCAGAAAGGTCTCCTAACCTCAGGACCAACAACAGGGTAGAGGTAAAGGTCTTTAGTTGAAATTAATTGCTCCAAAAGTGAAAGCTAAAAAAATCATCTTGTAGTTAAAGCTTTATACATTTCATGTCTGAAGATGTACTTCACCCATCATATGTATGTGATTATAAGAATGTGCTGTTTTGTATTGTATATGTGGAATCCCTACCACAAAGCAAGACAGGTCTGCTGCTTTATTGCCAGAAAGGAAGTAGCGATAACAACATCTAGAGATGTATTCCCTTTCATAGGCACAGAAATGAACTGTAATAGTTTCAGATAGGGATGGGCGAATTTGACCCGTTTAGTTTCGCCAAAAATTCACCGCCGGCGAAATGTCGCCAACGCCCATTAAAGTCTATGGGTGTCAAAAAACTTTTGTCATATGGCTGGAAGGTTTAATAACACCTTAAAGCTCCAATCATGCTAATACAATCAACACCTAACTTCATCACATCCTTGCTGATTATGATATACAGATTATGCTGATTGGAGCAACATTCCAGAGGATATATTCCTGAAAAAAGATCATATGTACAAGTTATTCTGAATTGAGAAAGCCAGTTGGATGACTGGTAAAACATCTTCAAGAAAAACACAGCAAGTCCAGTTGATTTAATAAAATGCCATGGTGATGGAACAACTCAGGAGTATACAGATAAACAGAATAACATCCAAGATATGTTTTATTGTGCTTTCTATCAACTGTGAAAGTAATTTACATTCAAGTGCATCAGTATCAGATATAGAAAAGGCAGAGTCATAGGCTTTGCAAGAACCCTGGCCCCAGTTTGAGGCTAATATGCCCAGCTTTTACCCCTCCAGCTCTTGTTGACATACAACTGTATGCTAAAAGAGATATACACCTATTAGAGCCAGTCATGTCAAAACAGTATGGTCCAGAGCAAAGCAGAGCCAGCAGGTTGTAGAACCATATAGACCTGTATAACGTACTTTGGCAGTCATTAGTTGCTGAGAGTTGAAGCTCCAAAACCTTGGTATGTGCTTTATGAATGTGAAATATCTACTCTACTGTGACACCATTCTTTCGTATGTTCCTGGCAATGACAGACAAGGTTTTTTTTTACCTCCAGCGTTAAATCCCGGACAACAAAGTGTTGGAAATCCAGCACTCAAACTGGACATTATTGAATTAGAGAGGGTCTAGAGAAGGGTAACTAAGCTGATAAAAGGTATGGAAAGTCTCAGCTATGAGGAAAGACTGGCCAAGCTTGGGTTTTCTACCCTGAAGAAGAAGCAGATGAGGGGTGATATAACTATGTGTAAATATATAAAGGGGATCCTATAATAAATTAATAATCACTCTAATGCTTTATTTACTAGTAAGTCCTTCCAGATGACAAGTAGGCACCCATTCCCATGAGAAGACTGAATCGATTTTACTGGCTGTTACATTAGATAGCTTTGAGAAGAGGTTGGACGGCTTTTTAGCAAGTGAGTGAATATAGGGTTATGGGAGATAGCTCATAGTACAAGTTGATCCAAGGACTGGTCAGATTGACATCTTGGGGTTAGGAAGGAATTTTTCCCCCTCTGAGACAAATTGGAGGGGCTTCAAACTGTGTTTTTGCCTTCCTCTGGATCAACTTGCAGTTAGGCAAGTTAAGTATAGACTTAAACTCTATGGACGTTATGGACGTTTCTTTTTTTCAACCTAACACTATTATTTTTATTATTATTATTATTATTATTATTAACATGTCTTTTTAGAGCACCAAAATATTCATGCCAGATTCCCTCAAAAGGTATTCTTGGTCAAAAGAGCTTACCGTTTAAAAGCATAGTGGGGTATCACTAAGATGTTAAGATGTTAAGTATGATAAGCAAAGGGGACTTGCTGAAAATAGTTTTAGGTTGAGGATGTGGCTTACAAGTTGAAATGTCAGAAAGACACCTAGGTGGGGTGATTGACTGTAAATTGTCTTCAGGTAAAGGAATTCAGAGAATTGTGATACATTTGCCCTTTGCACTAACTGTGGCTAAAGACAAAGAATAAGGTGTGTTAGCTGTATTCTACCTATTGGGAAAGGCAGCATATGGATTCATGCCTGTCCTCACTGTTTTCTTGCATTCATTGTGCTTCTTATGCCTATTTATATATAGCCACAGACAGCATGGAACAAAGAGAATAGTTTCCCTTGCTCAAGAAGTTGAAAGACTGAGGTTCCATTCTGCCTGAACGGAAAAAGAATGCTGCATGCGTCGAACCTCAGTAGCTCACAAATGTTGCAAACCTGTGTATAACGTGCTGCTATTGTCTAACAAAGATGTCGAAATTCTCTAATCACCTTAGTAAAATTTCCAGTATCAGTGCTTTCTTTTCTTCTGTCTGAGAGATTTACTCAGAAATCTGGGATTGAACAAGGGCTTACTCTGCATATTAAATATCTGTTGTAATTTCCTTTGTGCATCTCATATGATATTCAGCAGACTTTGGTTTCATTTCATAATTAAGGATCTCGATTATTGTTTCATAAGAGCTAGGAAACGCAGTCACGAAACCTACATAAGAGTTTGGGAAGTTCCCATGAGAAGAAACATGTACTGCAGCTGGTACTGCAACATCTGTAACAACCATTGGCACTTTTGTGGTGCATAATTACAAGGACTATGGTGGTTAAGAAAACTGAAGCGTGCCAATGTGAGCACAAACTTTTGAGTTGTTTGTTTATTTTGGACTCAATGGGACTTTTGACTGGTTACATACAGTAGATGGCCATTGAACAGTCAATATGATAATAACCCCAAAGACAACCAGTGTATGATGTACTTAATTGTCAGATGTGTATCTGCCAGCCTAATTGTACTTTTTCAGAAAAATGTCTCAGCTTCTGCTTGTTTATGTGACTGGGACATAATCATTATGGCCAACCATCTCATTACCCCCACTGTAATATGTCAGTAAAGTCGGTGAAAAGCTTATCTCAGAAGTACAAATGCAATGCATAGTGCAAACTGCAATTTTCACATGTAAATTGCCATAATTTTTACTAACAATGCTTTGATTCCCTTTTCCAGTAATTAAAAAACAGCTATGCAGTAGATGGAACTTTGAGTGAACCTACTGCCACTTCCTAGCTGTCAGTAATTCATGCTATTGTCTGTAATAGCAGGCTTCTGTGGACTTTGTGAATGGCATCTCATATTGGCGTCCAATTTATACCAGTTAATATGGATACATGTTGGCTTTGGCCTGTGTGGAGCTAAACTACGTAAGCTGATATTGGATATTGGAAACATCTGCTTAGTGTAGCTCCACACACACACAGGCCAACGCAGGGCTTGTCAATGGAACTTCAGGAAGGAACGCATTACAGTGGATCCTCTCTCCTCTGCCTGTGTACAAAATGCAGGCAGAGGAAAGCAGAGAGTCTGCTGTGTTAACCCTTGCCTTAAGTTCTGAACAAGAATGTTGGCATTTGGCCCAAGGTGCTAAGTCATGTGTATAAATAAATAATGTTAGAGCATGCACAATTTTGCTTCATTTCTAGTACTATTCATTCGTGTTTTTAAATCGTGCACAAAATGACACAATGCCTATGTATCACTTGCCTGGGCTTCATCAACCCCAAATTCCTTCACCTAATCAAAAGCAATTTTACTTTCCATTCTTTTTCAGTAATCCCAAATTTTACTATATATATATATATATATATATATATATATATATAGGATCCAGGTCAGTGCAACACTGCATTTCAGGACTGCCCCCTCCTTTTTCAGTTGACAATTTTTTTGCCAGCAGCTGTTACATTGTGTACAAATTCCATTATACATATCATTTACAGTTTACATTTATATCATAACAGCGGTATGCTTTAATAGAATTAAAGCTACCAGCTAAAATACAGCCAGAACAGCCAGAGTTAACTGGAGCCAAAGGCTGGTTATTTAATGACAGTTAGTAAAGCTTTAACCTGGGGCGAAAAAAAGCGATAAAGTATTCCTAGCAGCCATAAATTCTGAGACTATCAGGCAGAGCTGCTGGGAAGCACAGAGCAGAGTGGCAGTGTCTCACGGGGGAAACACTGAGTGAACTACTGGCAATGCAAACCCGTCACTCAGAACAGAATGCAAAGGTGGGAGGTAAGTGAGGGCTAACCAATGCAACTAGCCAATAGGGATTAACCCAAGAAGATTCAAGAGCAGACATGACTGAAATCTATTAGCAAGGAAGTGCCAAGGATCAGAGCCAGGCAAACTACTAGTGGCACACCAACCCCACAGCACATGAAAGACGTAAGACAAAAACATAGACGTAAAATAATATCTCAGATCTATCATTTGTCATGGACAGGAGGGGGCTTTTATTAACACTGACCCAATGCTCACAAAAACCCTGTATAGACTATGCAAGACTTAACAAGCAAAAAAGAACAAAGTGGACACCGTTAAGAGTCCCTTTCATGCCCCATTACTGGAACTGCTACTGTTTAGTTTCTGTAAGATAAAGCCATTTCCGTAATGGCAGTATGAATATTGCCCTCTTTCCATAGTGAATTCATTATTTTATTTTTAGTTTTGCAGATCTTAAGTGGTGAAGCATTATAAACTGCTATAGGGTTGCTAGGTTGGCAGTTCCTAGCAACCATTTGTTTGAATGTAATGACTGTTAAACAGGAAAATGCCTGAAAATCAATTAAATGAAAGAAAAAAAGTCTGGGGGGAGGCTTTAAATTAATCAACTTACTGCTTGCTGAAGTAACAATTGACTGTAGAAACAGATGCCATATTGGAGAAAGACAAAAGAGAAGACAGATAATTAAAAAATGCCAAAGACAGCCTTCTCCTTTAATAATCAAACCCTTTCATTGGATTCACTTTTCTTGCTTGAAAGGCATCCAAGCCTAAACCGAAATCATTACAATCGCCACTCACTCCCTCCCTCTGCTTACAATTCCACTTCTGTTACAATAAAGAAACCTTTCTTATGCTGTTGATTAGATTTAGTGGATTTCTAAATGTTCTCGTTTCTACCCTGTACTGTAATGTAAGTATTAAAAAAAAAGAAAAAAATTTGTTCATTTATATTCTGACCTTGAATTATCTGTACGGTATAGTATCACAAGTTTGGTGCCTCTTATCTAAGTTAAACAGTTCAGTGATTATTGGGTTTTTGTCGTTTGCTTTCCTAGCCTGTCTCTGTGGGTTCATGAAAGTTGTACTCCATAATCAAGGTGTGGTCTATCAAAGAAGTATATAGAAACAGAATTGTTCTGCTGCCAGTACTTTTTTTCCCTTTTATTTCAAACTTCTAGGATTGTAATAACCCTCCAGGAGAATTACAGTAACAGTGTTCCCTGCAGTGGTGTAACTTTGTGGGCCCAGATCCCCTCCCCTGCAAAGAGATTCATCGACTTCCCTTCCCCCTGTAACATAGTGGGTCACCTGCAAATTCTTTCTGCATTGTTGGGCGTGTGCAAAAATGGTGGGTCACCTGTAACCCCCTCATTGCTCTGGCTCCCTTTGAGGGGTGGGGTGCTTCCTCTACTGTTAGTGGCCTTCCAATGCCAACCACTGGGTGCAGTGAAGTTAGACAAAGTACTACAGGCTTAAACTTCTTCTTGCCTATGCATGACATCCAGTACTTCTAAAGGAGTTGTTTGCAAGGGGCCTATTTATCAGGGTGTTATAACTGCCACATAAAAAAGTGGCATAATTATTAAGCTGTGGATGATTTTCAACAACTGGGTACCACTGTGTAAAAATGAAAATGTTTTGTGACCTTATAGAACTTAATTGCAGCTTATATTTTTCCAATTGACTGTAACAGATTATGCAAGATCTCAAGTGGTGTAAAATTATGCTGCTTAAAATGTAGCTTAAAATAAAATAATTGATAAATTCCTTTTATTTTACATAGCTTTTTACACTAGCGTTAATCATATTACACAGTATGATCAAGTAGCATTAAGAAAATGAATAAGTGCCATTGGAAAAATGAAATTATGTGCAATGTACATCAGTAAATTCAATTAATGGGGCTTATATTGGACATGCATTCTTCCTACAGTTTAACTAGAAACATCTATGGTATTTATTTTTTGCACTAAACCGTACGGAACAGTAAAGATAGAAAACTTTAATCTTACGGTTGATACTGCCTCCTTAGGTTTTTAGAGTTTTTGCGGCAGCTCGACCTGCTGGTATTTGCTTTGTGTGACAGTGTACCTTCTTTTTTTTTTGCATTCCCAGTTCATATCTGGAAACTTGAGACACAGGCATCAATTTGGGCACAAATTCATGTACAGAGAGCTCATACTCTGAGGGAAGGTATTCAAGTTATGGGACCTGTTATCCCGAATGCTTGGGCCTGGGTTTTTTTTTTCCAGATAATGGACCTTTCCATAATTTGGATCTTCATACCTTAAGTCTACTAGAAAATCATGTAAACATCAAATAAAGCCCATAAGCTGGTTTTGCTATGTTTGTTTTGGATCAAGTACAAGCTACTGCTTTATTATTACAGAGAAAAAGGAAATCATTTTAAAAAATTTGGATTATTTGGATAAAATTTAGTCTATGGGAGACAGTCGTTCTGTACTTCGGATCTTTCCGGATAACGGGTTTCCAGATAACGAATCTCACACCTGTAATACAAAATAATGATCTATTACTACTTTATAACTGGAAGCTAATACAGCTTTGTTTAAATGAAAAGAAAAGACAAAACACATTATTAACCCAAACCCTATTTATTTGACTTATAGTGGAAATAGGTATATATTGTGTAACTTTTATAGTGGCATGTCTCATTATTAAATTCCTGGTTATTCCCTGTGATTACGCAATGTCCTACACTCAAAGTCCTCTATTGTCCACTACAAGTTAATATGGCTCTGATTTCTTGTAATAAACAATGGAACATAGTTAGCTGGAGTGACACTTAAGTGGTGATTTGCATGTCTCCACTCACTTTTAAGTGTGGGTTACCACTTTGTGGTTTATGAGACAATACTTTAGATACAGAAAGAATTGTATTTTCTTTAACATGGTTTTACTTTAAACAAGTTTTTAGCATGACCACTTCCCCATGACTTTACTGGTGTGGGTTGTTTGGTTCCTCTCTTCAGATGTCATTGTTACGGGAAGTGTACCCTTATGAGATCTACCAAAATTGCCAGCACACCTTGTGCAACACAAGTGCAAAGAATAGGGGTTGTACATATTTTTGGCTATTGTCTTAAAAATAGAAATTAGAAACTGAAAATACTCAATTTAAGGCTCTTGCAAGGTATGTAATTAGATTACAAATGTACAGATAACCCCTTGCATAATGAAATATAAAGACTATGATTTAATTACAGCAGAAAATGCATATTTTCTTGGTATACTGGCCCCTTGAAGCCTTAACAGCTATATAACCGTCATCTGCTCAACAGAATTTGGACATATTCAAAACTGCTTAAACTTTCATGTTATAATGATATGAATGCAACCTTAAGAGAGATAAAATAAGTAAGTATATTCTTTGTATAATTTTTTATCAGATTCTGGGTTTGATTCTGTCACAGATTCAGAAGATGACAAAAGAAGCTCTGCATCTCACGTTGAAAAACTGCAACCAACTTCATTCCAGGAAAACCACAGAAATCTTATTTGTGTACAACCGGAGAGGATCCACTGTGGGGTTTGTAACCTTATTTCAAATACTGAATTAATCAAAGCCAAATGATGATGGTTGCATTGGAATATAGGATGGCGCCATTTTGCACCTAAACTAAATTAACTCTATAATAATAATAAATTAATTTAGAAAAGTTTGCCCTGTTCTTATATTCGATTAAGCTTTTAGTACTGTGGTTTAATAGATAGGTTCCTCTGGTTGTTTGTGATTGCAAATGATCAAGGTTGTTTCTTTTGGAACTTTCTGGCTTATAGTTGTATAAGTCAGAAGTTGGATCTGCAAAGGTTCCTGCACTTGGCTTGTTGTAATTAAATGCAATAGATAATCAGGATAATGAGGATCTTTAATTAAACAAATATTATAAGTAGCATTTCCTAGGGGAGTCTAAACAATTACTCATTGTAATATCCCAACAGTATTTGGGCCATATACCGCCAGTCATGCCCAGGACTCATTGGATGGAGATTAAGAAATTGCTAGGGTCTAATAGAAATAGGTCTTATCTGAGCAATATTGAAAATGTTTTATCGCTCATCTGAGCAGCTTCTTAAGTTCAACTGAGTGTTACTGGAGCAATTGAAGAAGTCACTTGGAAAGATAATGTATATCATGACCTGGATAAGTAAAATAGACATAATTCATAGACATGGTTGCAAGGAACCCCCCAAAAACATTATAACCAGTATAAGTGGGTGGTGCATTTTTACCACGATCACAGATTAGAACTTGCAAGTGGTTCATTTCATATATCTAATTAGGCATAATCTTTCATGTTAAGACTGATCAAAACAATTTTCTGATTGGTTGACATGAGTAACATCATATAATCAGTCACATCGTTTTTTAGTTTGGACACTTTCAACTCTCAAGTGTCCATTTTTGGAGTTTGTACAGTACAGATGACTCAAAGAAATCACAGGAGTATTTTCTATATAGTTATAGGGAGAAACATCTTCAGAAACTGTAGGTAATCATGTCCATTTAATTGAAACCAAACAAAGCTGTTCCTATGTAGTCTCAGCATGCTACAATTACACCATACAAACTTTAGAAACAGTGCAAAGTATTGACATGCTCTTATAATAAAAAAAAGCTATAATTAATTCTGAATACAGTGATAATTCTGGTTCTGGTTTGTCTTTTACAGGTGAAAACACAAATTTATTTAATTTTCAAATGTAAACTTGATTGTCGAGTTAAAAATGAAGTATATTTCAATCCTCAAAATGGACAATCTGTTCGGCTGCATGCAACATTACAAAATGAATATATTCTTACTGTGGAAGCCCCTGGTAAGCAACACTAATACTTTATATTAAAAGTAATTTAATGGGTTTCTCAAACCAGTGACAGATGGGCATAATATAATATGCCCTTTTTACATAATACCCAAGAATTTGTGAAATTGTGCTAATGTACGTCACTATTTAGTATACAGTAGGGACCATAGAATTACAGTATAAAATATTTTTAGATTTTAGAATCCAAGGAGAAAGGACAATAGAATTGCCTAGCAATCTCTCTGCCCCAACCTGCCCGACCCGTGTGTATATATCTGCCGGGTCCCTTGGGTATTGGGCCGGCCCGCACATCACTACTGCTCTGCTCTATATAGAATAGCCAAGGTCTAGTTTAAATTCCAGGCCAGACATGCTTGGCAGCAAATATTTTGTAATAGTTAAGTGGGGGTTTGAGCGTAACCTAAACAGCTTTTCTCTTCTACACAGACTTACCAGCCGGACTAGTATTTCTAAATGTTTTCTCTGGTGATTTACAAATATGTGAGGCTAAAATAAGTTATTACACTGACATGGAGGAGTTAAGTTACTTGCTACAAAATGCAACAAGTCCAGTTGAATTTATGTGTCAGGTGAGTAGTTTGATGCTTTAGCTGTTTTAGAAAAAAATATATTTCAACAGCAAATGCCGATAGATATCTATTTGTTCTGAAACAGACCAATTATATTGGATCTATTTAATGTTTAAGTGATTTTTTAGTAGATTATCCAAATTACTAAAATACCCCTTATGTGGAAAACCCCAGGTCCTGAGCTTTCTCGATAATGGTTGCGAGCATTACAGGCAATACTCTGCTTATGTATTTTGGTCATTGGTTTTAAAAGATGAAATAAATATGGAATTTTAATGTTTGACTCCAAGTGGTGCTCCGTTCTACACACAGAAACACTTGGATTGGATGTTAACCGGAGCAGCTTCATACATGCAGCACACTTGGGGGCATGATCTCCAGATATTTATCTCCAATGTTAGTAAACATGCCCCTTGGAGCGATTAACAGGGCGCTCCCTAGTGCTATTTTTTGCCTGAGCATTCTCGATAACAGGTCCCCATACCTTTTTTTAACATTCATCAAAACTTCCCTCACTGATAGGAACATTTTCATGACAGTTAAGAATTTGACACATTTATGAAACTTGATACCTATGTCAGTATGTCAGCATGTGTTGATTTGAGAAGTGAAATGCCATTCTCCTGTTCTGCAAGAAGTTCTGGGAGTTATTCATTGAACAAAACCTTGCTCCCTAATGTACATTATGGGGCACATTTATCAAGGGTCGAATTTCGAAGTTAAAAAACTTCGAAATTCGACCATCGAATTGGCCACATTTTTTTGGCCATTTTCGGTTGAAATAAAATCGTTCGATCGATCGTAGAAATCGTTCGAATCGAACAATTCAAATGATTTAATCGATCCATCGAACGATTTTCAAAAAAAATACTTTGACTTTTTAAAACTTAGCCAAAATTTGGCTATAGGTTCTATGAGGCCCCCATAGGCTAACATACTAATTTGGCAGGTTTAAGGAGACAGTTTCGATTTTCGAGTGGTCGAATATTCAAAGTATTTCCAGGTCGAATCAAAGTCGAAGTCAAATTTAGCCTATTCGATGATTGAAGTACCCAAAAATTCACTTCGAATTCACTTTGACTCTTAGGGGCAGATTTATCAAGGGTCAAATTTCGAAGTACAAACTTCGAAATTCGACCATCGAATTAAATAACTTAGAATTCAACGTTTTTTCAACAAATTTTGCAATCCTGCGGTCGAATAAAAATCTAACGATTCAAACGATTTTAGCGATCGATCGAAGGATTTTCCTTCGACCTCTAAAGACTTAGAAAATGTTTGTAGAATGTCCCCATAGGCTAACATAGCACTTCGGCAGGTTTAATTTGGCGAAGTATTGAAGTCAAAGTTTTTTTAATCGAATGGTCGAATATTCAAATGATTTTTACTTCGAATCGAAGTCGAAGTAAATTCGAAGTCGTAGTATCCTATTCGAAAATTCCCTTGAATTCACTTTGACCCTTGATAAATCTGGCCCTTAGTAAATGTGCCCCTATATGTAGGGAGACTTTTTGGACAATTATTTCTATGGAATAATAAATCAGCCCCTATAAAAATTGAATCACTGTAAAGAGTTGTGTAAATATGGCAAAACCATATAAATACCAGGAAATAAATAAATAAGGTGTCCTTGTATAAAATTCCTTATTAGAGTCACTGTGCTTGGTAAATCATTTATGAGCCAAAGAGGACTTTGTTCAAGGAATTACAAGATTCTAGTAATGATGGGATTAACTGCAGTATCTACACCTAAAAGATTCACTTCTATTATTTCAATAACCAAATAATAGTAGCTTAAAGGGGTTGTCCAGCTTCCAAACACTTTGGGGCAAATTCACTAGGATGCGAAGTTGCGCCAGGCGCAACTTCGCCGCACTTCGCCAGGCTTAGTTTCGCCAGCGCTCTGCAAATTCACTAAAATCCGAAGTTGCGCACAGGGGTAGCGTAAGGTTGCGAAGTTGTGCTAGCGTTGATTCGCTATGTAAAGCGAAGTCACGCTAGCGAAGGCTAATTTGCATACGGCGCAAAATTCAAATTTCAATGGAGGAACACGTATCAGCACTACAAATGCCTAGAAAACCTTCAAATCAGCAAATAAAATTTTTTTTTGCCCTACACATGTGCCCACTGTCTAGGTAAGTTGCCATGAGTCAGGAAATGTAGGGGGGAGGAAGGGGAGCCCCAAAAAAATTTTTGATCTTTTTCAGCCTATCACCCATCATGTAGAAAACACGCCAGTGTTTTTTGGGACTTAGAAAAAAATTTGACTTTTTTTTTAAACAATCCCTATCTACTCTATTGCGCTTCGCCAGGTCTGAGGTGGCGAAGGAAGTCTAGCGTAAAAGGTAGCGTTCAGTACACTGCGCAAGTTAGTGAATTTGCATAGTTACGTCGCTAGCGAAAATTCGCCTGGCATAAGGATGCGAAGTAACACTAGCGAAACAACGCCAGCGTTAGTTAGTGAATTTGCGCAGTAACGAAAATGCCAAACGCTAGCGAATTAACGCTAGCGTTCGGCGCTTTGGCGCTTAGTGAATTTTACAGGGTGCTTTGAGGAATGTTTAGTTTGATGCTACATTTATTTTATTGGTTTTACATTTTTTGACCTTCCTCTGCAGCTACTTAGGGGAATCACTTATATAGCTATGTAGAATCAGCTTACTCGGATGTGCAGCTCATTATATATACTGTATATTATATATATTATATATAGTCATGAGAGCCAAACTGAGCACTTGTTCAGTCTACCAAAATAGACATTGTGTCGGTGTTTTATTTTGAGCCTCAATCTCAAGATGGATCTTTTTTTGTCACAAATACTTTTTTCAGTAGAAGAAATATGTCTTCCTTTATCAAAGATATTTATTGAGCAATACAATATCCTCATGGTATAATGGCATCTTACATTTTAAATGTTTGTAATAAAAAATGTACAGTATGCTTTGTGGATAATGCTTAATTCTTTGCAGGCATTTAAAATTGTGCCCTACAGCATAGAGGTATTGGACAAGTTGCTGACAGAATCATTAAAGAACAACATTCCATCAAGCGGACTCCATTTGTTTGGCATAAATCAAATTGAGGAGGAAAATTTAAGTGCAAGTGAGTAGATTTTTATGTGTAGCACCTGCACAGTTTTAGAAATTAGGCCTGGTTCACACTATGAAACTAAAATGATGGACTGGTAAAAAAAATTGTGATTCCATCTTGGAGGGTGCAATAGACAAGCTACAGTATTCATTCTCCCACTTGTATCATGTGCTTACCGATGCAGCTTTTTGAATACGGTGTTAATATACAGATTTAGGCATTAGTGGTGTTAATTTCAACTCTTTGTTAGACGTCAGCTCTCACTGCCATCTGAAAGTTGTAGGGGTTGGTGGGAGTTGTAGCCCAAAATGTCTGATGGCTTTTTAGTAGATTTCCCTGGTATTGCTGTATTCATATTCATATTCCACTGTGAGTTTAAGCATATATATTAGCAGTATCTAAATTGACTTACACTTACCATAACTGAGATCTGCCCATTATTTTCCTGTAAGAACGACTGCCTTGGATTCCGTCACTAACTGCATATTTCTTTCATTTGTTCTAGATCACAGAGATGAAGAACTACCAACTCTTCTTCATTTTTCTGCAAAATATGGGCTAAAAAATTTGACTGCTCTTCTACTTACTTGTCCGGGAGCCCTTCAGGCATATAGTGTGTCAAATAAAAATGGAGATTTTCCAAATACAATGGCAGAGAAACATGGTTTCAAAGACCTCCGTCAATTTATCGACGAATATGTTGTAAGTGTGCTAACAACAAACTTGTAGCAGTTTATAAAGGTAGTGAGTATATATTTATTGTAAGCATATATTTAACAAAAAATTGCATTTAGAAATGTATGTATGTTAAGGGATAGTGATAAATGTAATCTATTAGACTGTAAAAAAAAATCAGCAACAGGCATTTGCCTTTAAAAAAGCGAAAATCAGAAAGTTTCAGAAATAGGGCCTAAATTACATTAAATTAAATTAAAAATTGCTGGCCATTTTGTAATCACAGAACCTGAAAAAGCAAAAGTAATATTGTAAATTCAAGTTTTCAGATACTGACAAATGTAGAAGTGCAAAGTGCACCAGTCTCATGATTATCTCTGCAGGTTATAAAACTCAGGGAATGAAGACATTTTTTTCCCTTTTTGTATTTTGAACACATTAACCATAGTTAATTCTATACACCTTGTTCCTACATATACATTATGGGTTAGGTTGTATGGATAAATTATAGCACTGTGATGATTTTCTGAAAAGAGGTGTATATAACTGATTGTGTATTCCTTTCAAAGGAAACTGCGGATATGTTAAGGACCCATATCAAAGAGGAATTAATGGAAAGAGAAGATGACGATGACTGTACATATGAGTCCATGGCCCATATCTCCACTGATCTGTTTATGAAATGCTCTTTGAATCCTGGCTGTGATGATGACCTGTATGAATCAATGGCTGGCATGGGGCTTCCTATCGAAGAAGAGATTTGTAAGCATGCTCAAAATAATTAAAAACGTAACCTTGATCTTGACTTGGGAAAAACATTTGCCTTTCATTTTGTCTGTTAGGTATGCAGCTTCTACTTCCAGCTATGATTACATGTGTGTTTATATATATATATATTTGTGTTGGAGCATTGGTTTTAACTTGTACACTAATAGCATGGCAGCAGAAGTTAGTTGGTAGATGAATTTGATGGGTTTACCAGCTACTTTGCATCTGCTGATTCCAGTTTCAGCATCACGCCCAACACATTATGAATACATAATTTGATATATGTAAGGTGCACAGAAAAGAACAAAAATGCTGGAAGAAAGAAGAAAAGGGTAGGATTAGCAGAGAACTGTAGGAAATAGAATGTGAGTACAGTGTAATTTTACATCTATAATTGACATGATTATTGACCTTTTCAGGTTGCCTGCATGCATAGCATTGTCCAAGTTGGTGTTGTAGTCCTTGGCACAGAGGTAGAATCTAGTGATGGGCCAATCTGTGCAAAACCGAGAAAAATTTCACTAACCATATTGAAGTCAATAGGCGTCAAAATAATTCTAATTTCGACGTGAGCGACAATTTTTAAGAGCAACTGTTTTGCCCAAATGCATTACAGTCAATGGGCGTCCGAATAATTTTTTTTTTTGGCAGAATTTTCGCCGCAGTTTCGCAAATTTATTAGTGGGTGGTGGAATTCGCCACAAATCTTTGTATTTGCCCATCACTAGTAGAACCTAAAATATAAGATGACAGCACTGAATAAACTAACTGGTAGCCAGCAGTTTGGCCTTTCAGCTCGATTACTTGCTAGTGTCAGGCATGTAATATCTTGGCAAATGCCAGAGGCAATAGTATACTGTAAATTAACATAGACATATGATTTAGTTTGTGCATGTGGAGGTCTGTTTGGATCTCAGAGTACCTGAGATCTATCCCTGTGTGTAAAATTAATCAAGGGTTTCTTTTTTTATACCAGTGGAAAAAAAGCTAGATATAACATTAGCTTTAAGTGAGTTTAAGGTAAGAGCCACTGTGAAATTCTGGCTTATCAGTCCTCAATTCTGATTCCGTGTGCAGACATTTATAATGATATTTAGGTACACCTGCACCATTCATCTTCCCTGGCTCTTCACTGGTGCTACAAACTCTGTCATCTCACATTGCTTCATTGGTATTAAAGGAAGCAATAAAAATAAACTATAGGGAGTTTCTGTGTTTTTGCAAAGCTTCCTCTCTGGTGTTTCATGCTATTTAAATGAACATTTAGTATGCAAATAGAGGTTCAAAGGGATAGAATGCATACATCCTCTTTCATATATAGCACTTCATAACTAGTTTGTATCTTGAATAATATTGTGTACCAAAAGAGGCAGCACATGAAATTGTATGTTCCGAATTGCTTGTCTAAATCAGTTTTTTAACTTCAGAAGTGCATCTAGAAATTATAAAACAGTAGTTCTGAACTAACATAATTAGCTCTTAATTTAAGTCAGGAGAATGTTTTAGCTCTAGATAAAGCAAATAATATTAGCTCTTTAATAGGGTCTCCTTCGCAACTGGTTAGGTCATTGTCAAAAAGGGTGCTATGGACTAGAAGTAGCCCTTTAAATTGGCATAATCAGATTGTTATAGCCATCATGTAGACAAATGTTCTGCAACAGCTGGTATTATAAGACTGGATAGCTAGACAAACAGAAATGTGATTGTCTCTCTTTTAGAATAACATATGATTATCAGTAGGGAAATAAACTCTGATAAAAGAAAACAATTGATTCTACCACAGTGGATGGATAGAGGAAGTAAAGTTGAACTACCTGTAATCACAAATGACCCATATGCAAATAAAAATCAAATCTATTATGGATACAAAATTGAAAAGGCAATAAATGGTGAAGACTAGTAACATATAGCAATCAGCAGTTACTTGTTACCGTCTTGAAAGCAAACATCTGATTGGTTATAATGGTGTACTAGACCAGGGATAACTTTGTACCCTTTAATACATTACCAGGGAATTCTTTAAAATAATCCTATGTGCAACAGTTCTATTGCATTTCACAAATCAGTCCTAGTAATAGAAAATATCATATTTCATTCCTTCTTTCCATGATACACCTAAGCTTGAAGAAGCACTTTTTTTTTTTTTTTTTTAAACTTCATGTTATGGAATATTTTTTTTTAATTCTTTATTTTAGTTTGTATAAGGGTAGGACTACATGGATGTTTTTGGCGCGATCCGACGTACTGCGACAAAAATAAGGTAAGTGAATGCATTGTGGCATGGTGTTGCAGCGTTGATCCGACGCGGCACGACTATCAGATACAGATGCAGCGTCAGGTGATTTGTTGCAGCGCGTTGGATCGTGCCGAAAATGTCCATGTAGTCCTACCCTTATACAGTCAGAATAAGTCAATAAGTCGCAAATAGACAGAAAACATAGTATTATGCCTTAAATAATTGGAGCTTAACTAATTATCCAGAACATGCTTATAAGTAAAACATTTAGTTTATTACATGAATATAACAAAAAACATTATTCCAAAATCCCCTTATAGCGCCTACATAATTTACATAATTGGAGACCTAAAATAATTTGTGTTTGCCAGAAACATTCTCCATTACTTCAGTTCCATAGTGGTGGCAATAATGATTGGGTTTTGTTAATTTGGTTGTGTGTGGAAATGCATGAAAAAGGTTTCAATATTTTTTTGGTTCAAGTTTCAGTTCAGCACCTGGTTAGTCGCCACCCTAGTTCACATAAGGTTGCAGACATGTAAATGGTTATGGGAACATCTAGTGCACCATATAAGTTTTAACAAAACATTTCACCCTAACTTACCTTCAGACTGGGTTTCCATGGGTATCTAGTAGAAAGAGTATAGACATACTCCACAAATCTTACTCTAAAGGAGCCATGCAAGGACTGAACACACATACGCAGGTATAGGGCCTCCTTCTGTTCACTTCCTCATCTGCCTGTGCACCATGAATTTGCCTAATTCTAGGACCAAGCATTGTCCATTGTACATGAAAATCAGTCAAGAACAATGGACCACCATACACGTCCCATAACTGTACATAATTTAGTTTTGTATAATATTATTGGTACATGTATGATCAACTGAACTGGCATTCACATTGGCTCACCAAGCAAGTTATGAGAATTTCTGTTCTATACACACTAAGGGGCATATTTATCAAGGGTCAAATTTAAAGTTTATGGGAGTTTATAAAAACTCCCATAAACTTGAAATTGGAAAAAAAAAATACCAATTTAAATTTATTAAAATATTAAAATTTTCGGATGAATAGGATCAACCTATGACTTAAGGTGGCCATACATGGAGAGATCCGCTCGTTTGGCAATGTCGCCAAACGAGCGGATCTCTCCCTATGTGCCCACCTTGAGGTGGGCAATATCGGGCTGATCCGATCGTGGGCCCTACGGCCTAACGATCGGATCCTAATGATGGCTAACGGGCGGTTGGATCGAGGGACCGAATCAACAAACAGATGCGGCCGTCGGCAGCTTTTATCAGCCCTTGTATGGCCACCTTTAGGTGAATTCACCTATTCGGGTAAATAGGATCGACCCGCAAACTCGAATCAAATTTGGACTATTTCCTAGTCGAATTACACTAAAATAAGCTCGAATTTAAAAATTCGAATTTTCAATTCAACCTTTGAAAAATCCGCTACTAAGTTTTTTGTCAAAATGTGTCTGGATGCAGTCATATGTCTCATGGATTTAGATTTTGAAGTACAAATCTCCATTTCTTTGCCAACTCATTCAGTCATTTGGACTTCAGTATCACCTTTATGCTGACGACACCCAACTCTACTTGTCTACTCCTGATCTTTCTAACTCTGTCCTTTCCTAGTCACAGACTGTCTCTCTGCTGTCTCCTCCTGGATGTCACAGCGCCACCTGAAACTGAACCTTTCTAAAACAGAACTCATCATATTTCCTCCAAGATCTTCCCCTGTCCCTCAGATATCACTCACCGTACACAACACCACCTTTCATTCCACCACACAGGCACGCTGCCTAGGAGTTATCTTAGACTCTCATCTATCTTTTTCACCACACATTCAAACACTTGCAAAATCTTGCCGTATTCAACTGCGCAACATTGCTCGAATACGACCCTATCTCAGTTCAGAATCAACTAAAACACTGATTCAGTCTCTCATCATCTCCCGCCTTGATTACTGCAACTTACTCCTCACAGGTATTCCAACAAGTCTTCTTTCACAACTCCAATCTATTCTAAACGCGGCCGCTAGACTCATTCATCTAGCTCACCGCTCAACATCAGCTGCTCCCATATGCATGTCCCTTCACTGGCTCCCAATCTCATCTAGAATCAAATTCAAATTACTTACACTCACATTCAAGGCCCTTAATAAAGAAACCCCTCCCTATATTTCATCTCTAATCTCCAAATACACTCCTTCACGAAACCTACGCTCTGCTTCTGATCTTCGCCTCACTTCTCCTCTGGTGACTTCTGCCCATTCTCGTCTACAAGACTTCTCTCGGGCTTCTGCTTTTCTCTGGAACTCTCTGCCACAAGCTGTCAGACTTTCCCCTTCCTTCCAAACTTTCAAGCGCTCCTTAAAGACCCATCTGTTTAAAGAGGCCTATTCGATGTACCTTAATTAATCATTGCTGTATCAAAAATGACAAATTGTTTTTACAATCCTAATGTCTCAATTGTACCCTAACCTTTTAGTTTGTAAACCCTATTGTATTCTGTAATCCTTGTCTGTTATCCACCATTTATTCCCTGTTTGCTATAACTGCAGTAAAGCACTGCGTATCTTGACAGCGCTATATAAATAAATGATGATGATGATGATGATGATTTTCATCATAAACCATGACAGTGCTGTCTGGGTCAAATTGATTCATGGGGACATAACTACAAAAACATACAGGCAGGTTAATTGGTTCCTGATGAAATTGTGCTGTAATGTACCTGAGTGATATATATTCAATTTATAGCAATTTCAACAATTGACCCTAACAGATGTAAAGCATATTTACTCTCTATCAGCCTTATGTAATATGGAAGAAATCACATTTATTAATTTGATCATAGGTCCACCTAAATAAGACTAATACAGTTTATTTTAATTTCCTTCTAGATGTCGATATGGAAAAGAAAGGGGCCCATGCATCTTCAGAACAGGTCATTACTGCTAAAGATTCAGTAATACGAAAAATTTTGGAAGGTAAGATATTGATCTCTTCTGCTCTCCCTCAGTTTGCTTGCTTATAAATCCACCCGCTTGTTAGCACATGTGTGCTCCTCCAGTTTTGAGATTTAAATCTTGTGCATGCCCAATTCTACAATGTTGGTATAAAATGTAGAAGATGTTTGGCAGCATGCTTCCTTGCATTCCTCTCAACTGACCTGTTTTTCGCAGGACAGTCCCAATTTTGACAGCTCAGCCTGCAGAGAGCCCAGAACACTCAGCACCTGCGCTTTGATACATTTTGTAACAATTTAAGATAAGCAAAGATACAATTGTAAAAATTTAAAATAAGCAGGTCTTTTGGGTGAACTGAGGCCTACAACTTAAAGAGCAATTCACCTTTATTAGAAAAACTGTAAAAACACATAAAACATGGCCCTAAAACTCCCAGAAAAGTGTTCAAAGTTTCCAGAATGTGCCAAAATTTGTAAAATGGACATGGTATTTAGGCAGTGTGCTCATAAAATTGGCTTGGTCAAACATTGTTTTTGCGGCAGATCTATTTGTCCCTCTTTCCGTTTTTGAAATGTATGCCCTTAGTTTGTGTTGCACTGGGCTCGGGCCTTTGTGGCCTTTCCACATATCCAGGCCTCCTTTTTCATAATTTTGAGCAGTGTCACAATTAGCATTGAAGTCCAATCGCAACTGCATGCATTTGCATCACTCCCCTAACTACTGCAATACTGCCCCAGCAGTGTGGGTAAAAATACTGCAGCACTGTGGGTAAAACAAAAAACATGGTGATTGCATATGAAATTGTACTTTGCACACTTTGAGGAAGGTACAGTATATGGAATATGACCCTTATTAGAGTTTTGGAATTCCCCTTGTAATGGGTTTATTTGCATTTATGGGATATATAAGGATATATTGGAAATATGAGGTGTGAATGCTTGATTTCCTGCTAGTTACTATCTCAGCACACAGATTCAGTCACTCTTAAACTCCCTTATTCTCAAACTGGAAGTTTGCAGTCTGTAATTAACCCAATAGTCTCGAAAACATTGGAACCAATAAAGTTCTAGGACCATGTATAATAAATATATATTTATTTAAATGTTTATAATAAATATACCTACCTTGTCATTTTCTAGGAGGCAATTTGGATTTAACAAATGAAAGTGAAGATCCTTACCATCTGTGTATGCAAGAAGATGTATATGATACAGTAGAGGAAGCCACATCATACAATGAGCCTGTATGCAGGCCCCCTCTCCCCGTTCCAAGACCTAACCAACCTCCAGAAACTAAACGTTACATTTCGCAGGGTAAGTTTAATCATAAGCTGTTTCTGTTTTCATGAACAACCTTATAGTTCTACAGATCCTATCTGACAAGTGAAGGAAACGTAAAACACATACATAATAATAATACACAATAATACATACAATATTACCTTACCATATTACGCATGACATACTGGATTTATTATCAACACTATAGGGGCTCCTTAAAACAACTGAGCATATTTATTATGCAGAGATTCATAAAACATTTAATTTAATATTTCAATCAGTTCCATTAAAGTACATCAAACTCTATATCAAATATACTCCAAACATATTAACTTTTGTGATGTTGAGCCACTAAATGGGCTTAGCTGACCTGTCTATGGATCTAAAGGACTGATGGACTTGAGCCTTTTATTTTAGATACCATTACCTGGCAAATCATTCAAAGGGAAGAAGAACAAAACAAATTAACATCAGAAATGTAGTAAAAATGTCAAATAAAGTAGTTTAGGGTGAAATTAATCAAATTAAGAGACTGAGATTATACTGTATTTGAGATGGGATAATTCATAGTTCATGATTTAAGTGAGCATTTTTACAAAAACATTCTGTATTTATTGTAGTATTCAAAGAACAAACACCAACAAGAAGTGAAAATATTTATGTAACTCAGCATCATATGGTGAGAGGTGAGTGTATTTTTGTTCAGCAGAAAGTTTGTTGTATCAAGCAGTATTCTTATATTCAAATTACAAGTGTCACACTTATGGCGTTCTGGTTTGCACTGTGTGACAGTCTCTTGCTAAATGTAGACAATATTTTGCAAGACAAAGCAGCAATGTCTCCAATATAACTGATATGTACATCAGTTTCTGACAAATATTAAGGACTGACATTGCTCAGTTTTCTGCTGATATTAGAAGCAAGCACCAAAAAAGTATCACATAATGTCATAAAACGAACGTTTTTATAAGAAAAAACTCATGTTAAAAAAAATAGACATACAGATCACCTGGTATTCTGCTTTACGCATTTCCTACCCTATGGTACTTAATCATAGGCATATGTCTATATCAGAGGGAAATGAAAATACGTATGGTGGAACACCAGGTGGTCTGTATTTCTATTCTTTTAACATGATTTTAAGAATAAAAACTAGCTTTTAATGATATTATGGAGTTATGGGATACTTTTTTGGTTCTTGATTTATGTGCCCTTGGAGCTAGGGGCTGTATCCCAGCAACTATGGCTTTTTTGACTGGCCATTTATATCCCAGCATATAACTGTATTTATCTATTGATATTAGAAGCAAGCCCAAACCAATACCCTGGCATTTCAACTGTATGGATTCAATAACAGTAATAGCAATGGCAGAATAAATTGTTACACCACCATTACAAGAAAGGATTCAACTGGAGGTCCACACGATCTTGCAGATGAACACAGTAACTGCTTTATTGACACCACCGCAGCTTCTCCTGCCTCAGTAGTTCACATATCATTAAATGTAGTACAAGGATTTCCAGGCTGCTTAGCCCTTTCCTGCTACCAACCATCTTTCCTTTATACTCTTCCTTCAAATCAGGTGGCTATACAGCTCTCAGGTTTCTGCACAGATACAGTTTACATTTAGGGCTGCCCTCTATCCAGCAACAGGACTTACCTAGCCCTAGGTCACTATATTCTGGGTCCTTGACTGGCAAGGTTTTGACCACTTCCTTCCTCCTTACCTGCTAACCTCAACTGCTGGTCTACCTCTATCTTTCACCACCTACAGTGAGCTCCACAAATCTGGCTTACCACCAACTAACCAAGGTACTTGGCTTGTGTTGGCACATATCTGGGGTAACAGACCTCAGGCTCGCTGGCATCATCCACTAGTATCCTCTTTACATGAACCGAAGAAGAAGTGGCCTGCTACTCTCAGCTTTATATAGATGACCTATGTAAATTCCCTCCTGAGGAGAACCTGCTCATAGCCTCCTCAAGGGGATTCCCTGCCTAACATTGTAGTGACTGGAACAGTAAAAACAACTGTTCACATAAAATATAATTATTGAATTATATCTACACCTGACAAGTAAATTCATTTTTTTTGAAAGAATGATGATATGTCAGAACCTAAATGCATTTAGGTAATTTGCTAGTGTTATTGGCCCTTTAACATGGCTATGTCAAAGAATATTGTCTAAGAAAAAAGATACAAGTTTTTTCTTTGGCAGCAATCTTTACTTTGCATTTATTTTAACTGATAACATTTTAACATTTATTTTAACTGATAGCTGAAGCTTCATCAGCCCCATCATTAAACTGGCCCTGATGTAATGTGAGCTAGAACTCAAGCATCTCCCATTCTGACACTGCTAGTGAAGCAAAGGTGCATAGGTCCAGATGTTTTGGACTGCTGTTGGTTGTGTACTGTGTCAAACTTATTTACTGTGAGCCCACTGGGAAACTTTCTTCCACACCACAAAATATCACCGCGCTCATAACATACTTCACACCACCCTCTCCCCTGGCCACCTGCTGTAGATCTCCCGCTCAAAACACTCTGCCCCAAGCCTAACACCCTCCCAACAATTGTTGCTTTTTGGCAAGGCCTTGGTTGCAGGTCACAGACAAACTTCAGTACTAGCGGGGATGGGGGTCAGAAGGACTAGGGCCCACCAAAATTGTTTCCGGTATCCCGTTGGGCCAATCCTCACCTGGTTACATATACCTTATCTATGCCATGTACATTTGCTATCGTATTACAAGAGTGGGCCAAAATGGCTACCCAAGTTTTTCCCCTTAATGTGGGTTTATTTATCTGAAATCATATAGATAAATTGGTGTTCTGGGATTAACTAAATCTGTTTTATTTTACAAGGCAAAAGTGTGAAGCTAGGAAGAGACAGGCCACAATCAAGTGTGTATGATCCCTTTGTTGGCATGAAAACCCCGGGTCAGCGTGAATTAATAACACTGCAAGAACAAGTAAAATGTGGGATGATTTCTGTGGATGAAGCTTTGCAACAGTTTAAAGAATGGCAATTAAATCAGAAGAAAAGGTCTGACTCATTTAGATTTCAGCAGGTAAGCTTTCTCTCCGTACACAACAGTAATTATAGGGATGATTGACTAAGGTTAACCCTAGCAACCTATCACATCTTTGCATGCGTTTCATACCTTGTAGAGGACTGAAAAAGCTAATTGCTGTTTGGTTGCTATTTAATACAACACATACACAAGTGCAATTTAGCACCTGTGTTAGTAAATTAGACCTAACGGCTTTAATCTGCAGGTACCTTTGTGTTTTAGAAAAAGTGAGCTACAAGATTGCTAAATTATCTTGGTAGCAATCCGAAAGCTTCTTAATGGTTTTACATTTGTACATGGATAGTGGTCCCCCATGCACACACAGATAAATATTTAAAACAATCTTATTTGTGTGTGTATTTGCACCTTTATAAAAATAGTCTTTCTGTACTGCAGAAGAAGTAGGTTAAGGTAGGTCTCCATCGGGTGATTTGTTTTTCTGAAATATCATATGTGATATAAAATATTATCTGATTATAGACAGAACACATACAAATAATCCATGTTATATTGTTTCAGGAAAATCTGAAAAAATTACGGGACAGTATAAACCGCAGAAGAAACGAACATAAAAAAAAGAAAACCACAGGTAAAACTCTTCTTTAAAATGGATCCAGTGTATTAATCTACTGAACTTGCGTAGAGTCACGAATAGGGCTACTTGTTATCCTTAGGCATTAAAAACACCTATCTTCATCTGTCACCAATTCCCATAGTAATATTTCATTAGGGGTGCCTGAAACACAAGTACCGTTGACCAGAATGATCTCCACTTAGGATATAGTTTAAAAGTCATTAAAATAAAAAGAAGGCCAGTTGAAAAGCTGCATAGAATTAGCCATTCTATAAAGCACTAAACGTTAACTTAAAGGTTAACCACCCCTTTAAGCACGTTAAACTTGTTTCATGGCAAATTCATTTACAAATGCATTTATTTTCTATTTGTCTAATATTATAAAAATGATGCAAGACATTGCTTCAGATCTTGAGTAGGGTTGCCACCTTTTCTATATATTTATCTTTTTTCCCTATTACTAACATTGCAATCAGCCATCGTTTTTACTGGCCAGGTCTGTAAAATACCGGCCAGGTGGCAACCCTGAGTAAGGTAATAAAGTAAGTTCCAGTGGAAGTCGCTGTATAAACAAAAACGAAAATGAAGAACTACGTATGCCATCCCGCCAGCGATTCGCATTCTTGCCAAAGGGGAGGGATTTGGGGAGATTAGTCGCCTGAAGTAGAGTAGTTTTGTCGTTGGGCAACTAATCTCCCTGTCTGCTACCACCCTTAGTAGTTATCTGCCAAACAAAGAGATACTATTAGTTATTATCATTGGTGTAAATACATATATGCATAACAATAATTTAGCAGTGAGGAAATAAGCCATATTGCAACTCATGAACATTATATGAATTTTTTTGGAATCCTGACCAAGGTTCACATAACCAAAAGGTCATGCACTAAAAACTACAACAAAATATGTGTAGAATGCACCTTGGCAAGTTGTCACATAAAGCCTGTTTTTTCAGTGTTCAACAGATATCTCTATTAATCGCTGCAGAACCTGTCTGTTCACAGACAACTAACTTTCTTTAAGAGATTGTTATTTTACAAGCAAGTCACATAGCTTCAAGGGCCATTTATTCAAAGGAGTTGTACCACTCTCGTCGACATCATACTAAATTAACTTTTAGAATGATGTAGACTAGAGAGTGATATCCTGAGACAAGTTCCAATCGGTTTTCATTTTTTGACATTTTTCATTTGTAAATTTGTAGATGGGGTCAGTGGCCCCCATTTGAGAGCCAGAAAATAATTAAAGGGATTCTGTCATCAGAAAACATGTTTATTTCAAAACGCGTCAGTTAATAGTGCTACTCCAGCAGAATTCTGCACTGAAATCCATTTCTCAAAAGAGCAAACAGATTTTTGTATATTCAATTTTGAAATCTGATATGGGGCTAGACATTTTGTCAATTTCCCAGCTGCCCCCAGTCATGTGACTTGTGCCTGCACTTTAGGAGAGAAATGCTTTCTGGCAGGCTGCTGTTTTTCTTTCTCAATGTAACTGAATGTGTCTCAGTGGATTGAGTGCTGTTCTTAGATCTACCAGGCAGCTGTTATCTTGTGTTAAGCTGGCCATAGATGTTGAGATTTTTAAAAGATCAGATCCTGATCGTGAGGCCACGATCCTCTCAGAACGATCGTACGAATTTACCATCAACTAAAAAGACCAATTTGCCAGGAAAACAAAGGGGAGCTGCCTGCTTGGCCCTGCAAACATAGATAGATTGCACTGGGACTGACAAAGATTTTTTGACCTGGCCGATCAATTTCCTGACAGATGTTGGCCGAAAAATCGTAAGATGTATGATCGTTCGAATCCCACTAACCGCATGATAATTTCAAAGGATTGGTCGGGCTTCCCTAAAATCGGTCGTTTGGCAAGAAAAATCGTTGCGTCTATAGGGAGCTGTAGGGAGCAGCTATCTTGTTACCTTCCCATTGTTCTTTTGTTTGGCTGCTGGGGGGAAAAAGGGAGGGGGGTGATCTCACTCATACTTGCTGTACAGCAGTAAAGAGTGATTGAAGTATATCAGAGCACAAGTCACATGACTTGGGGCAGCTGGGAAATTGACAATATGTCTAGCCCCATGTCAGGTTTCAAAATTGAATATAAAAAAAATATGTTTGCTCTTTTGAGAAATGGATTTCAGTGCAGAATTCTGCTGGAGCAGCACTATTAACTGATTCATTTGAAAACATTTTTCCCCATGACAGTATCCCTTTAAAAATCAATAAAAAAAGAAAAATGAAGGCCAATTGAAAATTGCTTAGAATTAGCCGTTCTTTAACATACTAAAGGTTAACATAAAGGTGAAGCACCCCATTAATGCAAAGTGCAATTCTGCATGTTTTTTATACAAAAAAAAACCCCTTCGCAATTCCAATGTAATTGCAGTCAAATGTCCAAATGCAAGCAATTGTACTTGATTTTAAACAAATTGGACACAGTTACGCACAATTCAGCATTACACTGGCATTACAGTGGCATCTGCACATGCTTCTTCAGGTGAAAGTTTAATGTTCATATTGATGCAGGCTGCAGTGAGAACCCTGAAGCCTCTATCAGGGGGTGTTCCAAACAAACTGGCTGGGTGCAATGACTTTTGCCCAAATAAAAAAAAGTAATCTTATACGTAATTGCACGTGCATGTGTATTGCTAATTTACATTTGCAGGCATTCTGATCAGAGTACCTTTGTCTTTTCAAGGGCCCAAATCCCTAATGTATATTTATTTTGATTTAGAGTTCAACATCACTGAGCCCATCCGACGTGGCAAGAATACAGATACAAACCTACAATATGGTATCTATAATTCAGGTCCCATGCTGCATGCTCCTCCAAAAAAAGATATCACACGACGGAACTGGAAGACTGACAGCACCTCCAGTACTGCAAGTAAGTCTTGTGTTTGTGCTCACTGCCTTGTTTCCAATTAACTTTATAAGCAGAGCTGATAGGGATAAACACTAAGCAATAAAGCATGGGTACTACATTATTATTATTTAGTATTCATACTGTATAGCACCAACATATTATAAACATCACTTTACAGAGAATATACATCATTCACATTATGGTCATAGGCTTGTTCTGTTCCTGAATATCAGTTAGATTTTAAAACAATTTGCTTGGATGATGATTTCTCATAATATAAGGGTCCCAAGTACAGTCTGCTTATCCTGACTGGTATGTTGCCATTATTTGAAAGCATTATATTGTCAATTACCTGGAAGTGGCTAAATGTTTGTTTTTATAAATGTAACCCATTTGGAACAATGAGTTGGGAGTTTCATCAACGAAGCAATTAGGAATGGGAACACTTTTAGTATCCCAGGTGCTACCAGTACTACCTGACGCACATTCATGACCCACATCCATGTTCTTAATAAAGGCAACAAAAACTGTGAGGCTAAACAATCACAAAGACAAACATTATTTATTTAGCCAGCCGCAGTGCAGCATACTGTGTGTACTTAACCTCCCTTTTTTCGTGGGTCACTCATTGTGCCGTATAAATACTTCTACAGGTACAGGTGTTTACAGCTCAGATAGGCTATAGAAGAAAATCACCTGCACTTTGTTTATGCAAAAGATCAGTGGTACCCCTGGATGTCTGCTTAGGAATCCCCACGTAGCATTACCTTGAGTAACAACAGGAAATGCTTTCACATACATTTAAGGCGTTGTGATGGAATTCAATGTTTTGGGGGATAACCCTCTCAAAACACCCCCAAAAAACACTGAATTTCATCACAAATGAGTCTCCCAATAAAAGAAAAGTCAATAATAAAAGAAAGTCAATAAGGAGATACATCCAATGGCCTGCATTCCATGTACCCAAATTAAATACATTGCCGTTGTGAGTGTGACAAGCATTATCTGCAGGGCTGGATTTACTCATGGGGCGCCCCTAGGCCCACCGATGCATGTCGCCCACCCTCCCCTTGACATGTGCGCAATTGCAAATTTCCTTTTACAAGTCCAGAACACTGAAGGTGCATGGGAAATTTTAAAAAACTATAAAATCTCCTGCATTTCCCCAGTGCTTCAGATGGATGCAGCTGGGTGTTATGCCACTCCTAAAATCCTGTCACCCTAGGCCCATGCCTTTGTGGCTTTCCCACAAATCAAGGCCTGATTAGCTGTTCTGATCCTGCATCTAGAGTGGCTTCAGATTACCCTCCTTGTGGGTCCTAAGCCCAGCTGAGTGTGGCAAGTTGTCCTCTATATGATTAAAGCAGTAACCCATTCCTCCTACTGGAAATAAGGTTTCCTCCCTACATAAATTAAGTATTCAAATGTATAGGACCAAATGGAGGGTCCATAAGCAGAAATGCTACACAAGCTGGAGTGTTTAATCCAGTGTTGAACTGGGGTGTGAGTGGCCACCGGGGCTGCAAACTCAGGCCCCCACCCGTTGTGAACTTCTCCATCCGCGGGCATGCTTCCACTACCACAACCTCCTCCAATGATGCATACACCACATCAGCCAGGTACTGGTCCTTTTACTTGCGAAAGCATTAGGGAGGTTAATATCAGGGAGCGGGCCTGGGTCAGCAGGGCCAAGGCCCACATAGTTTTTTACCAGTGTTGCACTGGCCCAGTCCGACCCTTGATACCCAATCAGGTGCTCACCTTATAGCTCCAAATCACTCACTAAATAGCAAACCAATGTGAATGCATGCAAGCAAGCCTGTTTTGAAATGTTTGAAGTCTAGTTTCTGCAGTAAGAATTTGTATGGTATTTTGGCCATGTGGTTTTGTAGCATTTATAAGTTGTACATTTTTTGTCTGCATATTTTAGTAAAACTCGCCTAACTTGCTATGCAGTTTGCATTTGATTGCAAGTCAGATCTGGGGCCATGCTTTTGAAGCAAATACAATTATTAACTTATAGTGCATAAGCTATAACTCAATCTCAATGCTATGTTTTGTATGTACCCTGCAATAAAGTATGTTTTACTTACTATTCAGGCAGTGGCAGCAACCGATCTAGCACCAGAAGCATAATGAGCACAAGCAGCGGCATGGAAGGAGACAATGAGGTAATTGTAATGAATTTTTTTTTTTAAAACCTTGACCAAGTCAGATAATTCTGAATGGATCTGAATTCTTTGATTTTAGAATAGATAGACTGGCTTTAGTCTGTACAGCCCACCATTTAGGTGAGGGTAGGTAGGTCATCCAAGGAAGGGGGTGAGTATTAAAAGCAAAAAAATAAGAATAGAACAGAAAAAGAAAAAGTGGAATGTTAATAAAAATGACATAAGAGAGACACAGAACATTCTTGAAGAAAGTAAAAAATGGATGCCAAAGGAAGACTTAAGAAATAGAAGGGAAACGGAAAAAAAAACAATTTATATGGAGCAGCAAAAAGCTGTAAGTCCAGTAAGATAGTGGCCCTGTACCCTGGAACTATTGTGTGCCTAGCAGTGCTGTTGTTGGTGCACTTATCACTGTACAATAATGAGAGGTGCACAGCAACCAGGCAACACCCACAACCAAATCTTACATGCTAGTTTGGGGTCCCCTTAAAGTCAGGTACTCTAGTTGGCTTCATGTGCCTCAGTCTGACACTGGCTGGACTAGAAAATAGTCCCCTGTGTGCTTAATACAAAATTCTCTGTGCATACCATCATTTGTTTTATATTGGCCTCTTCACCAAACTAACACAATCAGTATCAGTAGCTATTGCAGGATTCTAATGCATTGGTGTGGTGCAAAGAAAAGCATGTGCAGACAGAGCAGACTTTATTTTGTCATGTAGTGTGTGGCACACCATTCATCAAGTCCTATGGCACACTGATGTTTTGACTGCTGTCTGGTGGAAAATAGCAGATTGTGCCTGTCCACCTGTCATTGCTTATGACGTAATAATTAAGGCAACATTTTGTTTTATTTAGAGCAATGAGTGCCAGCGCCATGTCGATTCCATGTCTATGCACAATACAAATGTGCACATTCGTTCTTTCCTCTGTTCCTTTTACACCTACCCCATTACCCCAATCCATCTCCAATGATCATTGATCATCACACTACATTCCTTCATCTTTGCCACTGACTTGCTCTGCCTTTTTGACAAATTTTCTGTCTTCAGCTAGATCTATTTTCTAATATTATTTTGTCATTCTCCTGCTGTCTTCAACTTAAATCATTGCCAGTTTCCTTCATTCGTTTACTTCCCATTAGCACTTCCTTCTCCCTTATGTTCCTGCAAGTATTTTTGCTAGTAAGTTCTTTGCGATTCCTGCTTCTCTGGTCACCACAGAACTGACAGAAACATTGTGTAAACAGTAGAGCATATACATTTTTAAAACATATTTTAGTTCTTTCTTTCTTTCTTTCTTTTAAATTCTAGGATAATGAATATGTGGAGACTCTCACACAGCATAGCCCCATGCAGCCTGCAGAAGAAGAACGACCACCAGTCAGACCACCAACAATTCCAAATAGAAGGTAACATAGCCCTTGCAGTTCCCATTTAAGTAAAAGGGAGGCAGTAGGTGCACTTTTAGGCTCTTCTACATTGTGTGCTATCAGGCATAGGGTAATATTTATAAAGGTGAGTAAAACCTTTACCAATTAAATGCCTCTGCATGCTGAGTAAAATCATGAGGATTTATGAAGTCGAGTAATGATGTAATGGCAATGAATAGCTTATTGTAAAACTGTGGCATATAAAAAGGCGTTAACTTGATAAAAACCAAGTAAAAACTTAGCAACTTAAAGGAAATACACACCTTTAGAAAGAGACTTAATGAATGAATTTTTGAATGCATGCATGTAATTATTATATTTTTCTACATTTTTATTCTAGGCCAATGCCCCCTCCTCCAGGCCCACGAACTCATCCACCTCCTGTGCCACCTAGAGGTCGATGAAACATTTTGCTCCACAAGTGACGTTAACACCTAACTTTATTTAAAACCCTTTGACAATGGCTTGCTCTCACTCTCCGCGAAGACAGTTCTCTCTCCACTCAAGTTAAACAGAAGAGGCACATCAGGCTGGAGGTGCAGAATTAATATAAAAATGCAACAGTTTTCAGAAGGCAGTTGTTACCAATCATAAACTTATATCTGGAGCAAGTCAGATGTTCAATAAGAAGGGACCTACATGGCACATGTGGTCTTAAGAGGAACAATAATTGTCCTTGACTATGGAGTCTAAAAATTGCTCTAAATATTATGTCCAAAGTCCTATGATTTACTGCACTATTCTTGCTTTTCTTACTCTCGTGTGATACTAAAGAACAGGGTCATTCTCTGTAGTAACAAGTTGAACAAGAAAGGGAATGCTCTGAAGTGATATCTGCTTTGTGGGTCTGCTCTTGTATGTGGGACAATGTCTACAGGAATAATAATCTACCTGTACACAACAGTAGCATAATATTACAGTAAAGGAAGATATAGCTGCCTTTGGAGCTCATCAGAAAAAACAACCAATGGGACCACTCTTACTAGTTGACAATCCCAATGCAAAACAGTCCCAACAGGCCCATCAGTAATCCAGCCTGCAGACCTTTTATTGCTATTCCACCACTGGGAGTTTAAGTGGAACTACAGCTGAAAGCTAAAGGCTGGCTCAAGCTGACATCAGGTGTCACTGACACCATCTTGCTTTTCTATGCACAACAGCGGGGGTACAGTGGAGATTTTTTACTCTAAAAGGAAATCAAATATTTTCCCTGAGGAATCTACAATGTAGCTTACTCCTTTTGGATAAAACAGGCACCGTCAAAGTGGAGGGTCCAAGGCCGAACGGAGCTTCCACTACACAGGCCCCAACCCCCTCTGTGTCCCCCTGCCTTAGCCACAACCCCCCTCCAGGCCCCCAACTCAGCTATAACCCCCCTCCAGGCCCCTTGCCCCAGCCACAACCACACTCCAGATTCCCTAGGCGTACCTGTCCTCTAGTTGCAGCCACCTTCGGGCTGAGGGGAGAATTTGGGGGTAGCGCAAGCCTGTGCGGGCAGTAGACGGGTGCGGGCCTGGGAGGGCCAGGGCCCACCAGCCCAGTCTGATTCTCAAAACAGTTAAAATCTACATAACATGTAAAAATCTATACACGTACGCAAGTTTTTTTTTTCCAAGCCTTGCCTTCCTCAGGTAATTCCTCCAGGTAATTTAGATCAGTGTTACTTAGGCTGTGAAGTCAGGATCAGTGGCATAACTAGATGTTACTGGGCCCCACAGCTAATTAACTTTGAGGCCCCCAACATATCCAGAGGTTATCATTTTACCAATACATGTTGAAACTGCTCATTATTTAGGGCCTCGTGGGCCCCCTTATACATACTGCCCCCCCTGCAACCACAGGGTCTGCTTCCTCTGTAGTTAAGTCCCTGGTTAGGATTACTTTTAAGGGCCAAATGGACTTCTTGTCAGTGTGGCTTCTGCCATAAACCTTACCTCTTTAAGTATAGGCAACTACAAATGCACTCTCTGCACTGGTGACCCCTCTATTCCTGCCCCAGTCCTACAGCAGGAGGGGTAAGCATAGGGCTGAGCTGGAACATCAATTTGCCAGGAACTGAACAGCTTCTTGTTGTTCATACATACACAGAACATCAATGCAATTGTCGTCTTTAACTTCAACAAAATAACTCTTTGCCCAAGATTCTGTACCAGAATACAGGGTCCACAACATTTTTGTGTTTCCATCATAAAGCATTGTGCTGTAATTGTTCTGGTTACAACTGTTTTTTGTAAATACCTGTAATGGTGACACTTGTAAACCTAATTGTAATTTTGATGTGGGTAAGACCTGGGTGCTGCCAAAGTTCCATGAGGCGCTGAAGAAAAATAACTGAGATTCCTTAGAAAATACTCTGCATGGGTGTTATTGTATCTCGTACCCTCTCTTTTCATGTATAGACTGTTGCTCATTAATTTGAACTGTATCTTACATCTACTGTCAATATCTAATACTCCTCTTATCATTTGCTTTAATTTTTAATCTGTTCCTTAAAAGCTGCTGTCAGAATGTGCTAATATTATATTGTGTTATGTCTGAAATTTGTTTATAAACTGTAACATATATGTTAAAATAACTGACCCACAGAAATCTTTCTCCGCTTTCAGGGTGGTCTCGATGAAGGCTGGTGCTGTCTAGTCTTTCTCTGTGGAAAATAGTGCCAATATTTTTTTATAGAGCTCATCACTGTAATGGTTCCCCTAGGTTGGAGAAAGCATCATATATCCACCCATATCCCTCTACATATAGGGGCAAATTCACTAAGTAGCAAAAATGCGTTAGCGACACCTTCGCTGCAGTTGGCCAGGGCGCCACTAATTCACTAAAATCCGAAGTTGCGCTCAGGGAGGCGAACAGTAGCGAATTTGCGCTAGTGTTAATTCGTCAAGCAAAGCAAAGTTATACTAGCGATGCCTAATTTGCATACGGCGCCAAGTTAAAGTACAATGGACGTATATGTAGCAGCAAATACATTACACTACACAAGACTGGGAAAGCTTCATAAAATAAAATAGAGTTGTTATTTTGCCCTACACATGTGCCCACTGTATAGTTTAGGTGCCATATGTTAGGAAATGTAGGGGGGAAGGAGGGTGCCCCCAAAAAAATTTACGATCTTTTTCAACCTATCACCCTTAAAAAAGGAAAAGACGCCAGTGTTTTTTGGAACTTAGAAAAAATGTAAACTTTTTTTGAAGCAAGCCCTATCTACTCTATTGCACTTCAGCTGGTCTGTGGTGAAGGCAAGTCTGGCGCAAGAGGTAAAGTTCAGTAAAATTCGCAAATTAGAGAATTAGCTTAGTTACGTCCCTTCGACATAGCGCAACTTCAACTGGCGTAAGGGTGCGAAGTAGCGCTACAGTAGGTCCACTTCGCTAGCGAATTTTAGCCAGCAGCTGTTAGTAAATCAGCAAAGTAACAAAATTACATCACGCTGTCGAATTTGCGCTAGCGTTAGCCGCTTCGCACTTCAATGAATTTGCCCCTATCTGTGCTATCCTCTGCAATCTGTCTGTATCCACTGTATTGCTCTTTTGAGTTTGCTAGTGTATTTACGCCAGCGCCCGTTTTTTTCGCTAGCGTTAGTCACTTCGCCCTTTAGTAAATCTGCCCCATTGTGTCTTCCCATTGTTTCTTTATTGTAAGAATTTATTTTAATAAAAATCCCTATAGTGTCTTCCCGGTTATACTGAAATACAAGTGTCAAAAACCCCAAACAGTTTATGGCAGCTTTGAGTAGCCTCCCTGGCATTTGCCAGTCTGGTATTTTTCTTGTTCTGTGATTTTTATGGGATCATAGAGCCCCTTGCAAGTGCAACCATTGGATCGACATAAATTGCACATCCTGCAATCCTTGTAGCTGCACCTCCTTCCAGTATTCCACACAAAACATTTATCCAAAGAGCAGAAAGGGACATTGAGGTAGAATATTCCTGCCAAACACCTTCAATAATGTAACATGTTGCATTAATAAATAATAATTTAGAAATAAATACTCTACATTCAAGTACAAAGGCCTTTAGAAATGATCCTGTATCACTCCAAATAGGTTGCACTAAGTTAATATAGTACTAACTGTCACATACAGTAGTTGTTTGGATGTGACAAGATGTCCTGCACCAAATTTTCACAAGGGCCCATGAGTCTCAAGCCAGACCCCTTCCCTACATTTCTACTGTATTACTGATTCTTCAGCATGTAGGTTCACAGTGCAGTCAGTGTTATGTTAATGTGCACCCTAGTGGCATTTCCTGTAAAAAGCATTAGCACAACCTGGGTATATCGAAATAAAGACCAGTAACATCAACTTACACACCGCATTTCTTTTTTGAAGATGAAAAGATGGTTCTCAACAAAATACTCCTAATGTCTATGGCACATTTTTATTTGACTTCCACTGTGCTCCAGCCAAGAAAAGCACCAGTAAAAATTCCTCTAGCTGCGACTCGCTGCTGCCAATACTGAAGCTTCTGGAGCAGAGACAGTCAGACCTCAATTCAAAGATACAGCTTATGCAACAAACACATGTGTGCCAAGGGGAAAAGATTAGCAAATACATCAGGGATCATTTACCATGCAGAACTCAGCGTGTAAAGAGCAAAAAGGTCACGATTTGCCATTTTTGTTTGCAATTGACACACTGCACTCTTTCTTTTCACTACATCTCTTTGCTCATTTTTGGAGTGCAGAGACCTGCTGCTTGTCAATGATAGTCAACACTGTATTGCTGAGGGAGCAGAATGGAGGAGGTATGTAGGTGTCTCCAACATTAGGAGCAGAGTGAAGCTTACCCATCAGTTTTTTCACTTCAAAGAAAACATTACAAGAATTGGACAGAATACTGGTACTTGTTCTTTAATTTCATAGTACCCTGAACCATTGAAGTTGATGATTGAAGGAACCATTGAACCACTGAAGAAATGCCTGCGCTAATGCACTCGCGGTGCTTCGATTTCAGAAGTCACCCGAAGTTGCCTCAGGAGGAAACTTTGGGCGACTTCGGAAATCGAAGTGATGCGAGTGCATTAGCGCAGGCGATTCTTCGTTCTAGCAGATGGAAGGCAGTTAGGGGAGATTGTCGCCCCACAGAAGAGGCGATTAGTCACCAGGCGAGTAAATCCCCCCGAATCTGCCCCTCTGCCCCAACCCTAACAGCAGTGACTTTCAGACTGTTTGGTTTAAGCCCCTCTTTGTGGTCAGGCATTTAATTTAAAACAATGCGATTCTCAATCACTTGCAACCTGAAGCAGTGTCATTGTGGGACATAGGCATTCTCTTACAGTTACATGCCACCTCTGCACCTTACCTTGCCCTACTCACAATGGTAATATTGATGGTAGCAACTGGTACAATAGGGGATACGTAATTGCTTTAGCCTTTTGATTGTGTCTAATGTTTGTGGACTAAAGGTGACCATAGACGCACTGATAAAATAGTACGAAACAGTACGAATATAGTACGATATATAGTACGATAATGTAGTACAAAACAAATTTTCGTATGATATTCGGTAAGTGTATGGTGGGAGACACAGGGCTGCATTTAGGTCTGATGCCGGCCTCTTACATCATGAGTGTGTTGTGCGTGTGCAGTCACACTGCGGAAGTGACAGCGCGCCGTGCATGTGATGTCACTTCTGACCAATTCCTCGGGCCACCCTACCCCAGACACCCCCTGGCTCCATCACTGGATGTCCTATAGAAATCGGTGGCGATGGGTGGGGGGGATTTAAAAAAATTCAACATAAAAAATAGGCACCCCTCTCGGGCCTTAATATAAATACGCCCCGGGGGAGACAAGCTGACCGATATTGACAGAAGACTTTGATATCAGTCGGCTCGACAATCGTAAAATTTTGCCTTTGAAGGCACCAGAACATTGGCCATTGTTAGTGCTGAATCATCAGATACAGGTAGAATTCTATTGTTTCTACCTGTATATCTGATGATTCAGCTCTATACGTGTGTATTGAAACAAACAATCTTTCCTGGAAAGATCTTTTCCAGGAAAGATAGTTATTGTAACATCTAAGGCCACCTTAAGTGCTGTCCCCCAAAGACAGTAAGGCTTTTGTGAATCATGTGTTAACAGAGAGCCCCCTTTTGATCACTTACATAAATATAATGTTTAGTAGATGAAGATTTCAGATACTTTATATATTATATACTGTATGAAGTTGGCTATACACACAGAGATAAAGACTCAAAAAGCAGACGGCACTTCTGAAAATGGGATTTATTGGAGTTCCTGCTGGAAAAACCTAACGCGTTTCGGGAGTCATAGGTCAGCAGTTCACTTGCTACAGCTGGGTTTCTTATACACAAGGTGATAGTGCCCTCTAATGGGCTCTCAATAAAATTACATCTTTATTTAAATCCCTTAAAATCTGAAACAAAGTGAAACAATTAAAACAAGTTAAGAGAATTTCCTGAAAACAGTGTTCATTGATTAAAAGCCAAACAAACTGTCGATGCAGCTTTTATAGTGAAGGAAATGCGGCTATTCTACCCCTCAAGTAAATGTCACTGACAGCGAGGGGCCTGGAGAACAATTCTACTTAAATGCGACCTATTGGATACGTTCGATAGGGGCCCCTATGTTCAGTTCATTAGTACAAATAGCTAATATCATGTCTATAATTTAGACCATTCGGGATCCTTGTATCCAATTTAAGGATCCAAAAAGCCTCTCTGAGGTTTAATTTATGAATGATATCACCACCTCTAATAGGAACCCGTACTTTTTCAATAACTTTCACTCTTAGGTCTTTTAGACCATTAGGTGAACAAATTTTAAAATGTCTACCTATCGGAGTGTTCTCCTCTATATTATTAATACTTCTGATATGTTCCCTCATCCTTTCCTTCAGCATGCGGGATGTACGGCTCACATACTGCTTGTTACAGTGGCTGCATTCCAGTAAATATACCACATTCCTAGTATTGCAATTATAGAACCCAATGTTTTTGAAGGCTTGCCCTGATACATTAGATTTAAAATCCGGCCCAGTAGAGATCACTTTGCATGTCTTACAGATATTCGCCCCACATTTGTATGTACCCTTTACTTTTAACCAATTATCTGCCCCTTTAGGTGGAACCGATGAGACTAAACTCGTTGCCAACATATTACCTAAAGTTGGGGCCTTTCTTGGGACACATTTCACCTCAGTTTGGGCCAAGATTTCCGACATTTTTGCATCACCATTTAAAATAGGTAAATATTTTTTAATGATCTTGCAGATATGGCCATACTCCTCACTATATTCGGTGACAAAAAACATTTTCTGTTTGTCAGGCCTAATTTGGTCTACACAATCCTGGGTCAACCGTCTTACATCTTTTTTCTCCTTCCCCAATGCAGGAATTACTTTAGCTTTCTCATGTGCACTTCTTATGAGGTGTTTAGGATATTCTCTATCCTGCAATCTGTGGCCCAACTGTTGTGATTGAAGGTCGAATGTGGCATCTTGACTGCAATTTCTCCGGAATCTGACAAATTGACTATAAGGAATACTATTCAAAGTGTGTTTAGGATGACAACTGTTATATTTTAAAATAGTGTTGCCTGCCGTAGGTTTCCTAAAGATTTCAGTGTCTATGTGTTTAGTACTTGTGTTCCCTATGAGGGTTAAATCTAAAAAAGTGATAGTTTCCTTGTGATATTCAAGTGATAATTGAAGATTGTGATGGTTTACGTTAAGGTATTGGTGAAACTCGTCAATTAAGCTTGAAGGACCATCCCATATAAATAGCAGGTCATCGATATACCTACCATACCAAATAATGTGATCACGAAAGGGGTTAGCACATCCATAGACGTTGCACTGTTCCCACCGGCCCATATACAGAATTGTATATGAGGGGGCAAAAGATGCCCCCATGGCAGTGCCCCGTCTCTAGAGGTAGTAACCCCCATCGAAGTGAAAAAAATTATGTGTTAATAAAAATTCAAGAACCAGTAAATTAAAGTGAATGAAGTCAGGTGTATAAGTGTGTGATTCCGTCAAGGTGTCTGAAATAGCTTGTATACCCATATTGTGTGGGATCATGGAGTATAGGCATTTAACATCCATGGAAATCCAATGGTATGTATCCAACCAAATAAGGGTGGATAATTTTTCAATGAGGTGTCCCGTGTCCCTTATGTATGAACCCTCAAATATTTATCTTGTGGATTGAAGGAGAGGGCAGAATAGGTTTCAAAATCATTCAACTGTCGCTTGGCCTCTGCTATGTAGTCAACAGTATTCATGACAACCACACTCCCTCCTTTGTCTGCCTGCCGTATAGTAATATCAGTGGCTGATTTAAGGGACATGAGGGCTTTACGTTCCTCAAGGGAGATGTTCCATTTGTTTCTATATGAAACATTGGTATTCAATTTCTTAAGGTCCTGTTCCACCAGGTCCTGGAACATATCCATTGAGGAGCATCTGGACTGTAGAGGATAAAAGTCAGAATTACTCTTTTTATTAATCAGGGACGACTTGCCAATTAGGGGCTTCACTGGGGAATTATCCCTAATGCTCTCATTTTCTAGCATACCCAGATCAGAAAGGCAACAAAGCTCCTTAAACGTCTCAAGACAAACACCCTGTTTAAATGTCCCTTTGTCCCTCAAATCAGTGCTATAATTTCTATGGGGGGGGACTAGATCCACTCCACCTCCAGGCCCAAAATGTCTCCTAAGGGTTAGCTTTCGAACAAATCTATTCACATCCAATAGTGTGTTAAACAAGCTGAAGTGGTGTGTTGGGGCAAAAGATAACCCTTTACTAAGTACTGAGGTCTGCGCTGGGGACAGGATGGTGGAGGACAAATTAACTACATTTAAGAGGTTCGGTCCTTCTTGGGGTTGGTTCTTAATTTGTAGGGTTTTTCCCTGGAACCGTTTTTCGATTGGTGTACTGATCCTGGCCATGATAGTTTTTTGGCTTTCTAGTGTCATCCTTTGGCTCCATTTCCTCCAGATCTGCCGCCGTAGGTGTGCGCCTATTTTGGCGTAAAGATGTTAAATCGTCAGTGCAGAAAGAAGTCTCTTCCCCGAATCACTCGAGAAGAAGACTGATTTGGTGCGGTCACCTTGATAACTTTTAGATCTTAGAATAGATTTTGGTCTCTTCCATACATACACCATATTATTCTCGTAATCAATTCGATCCCTATTCAGTTTCCGCTTTTTTCGTGTGCTGACGGTTTGTTCCAAATGTGAGAGATGCTCCTTTAAGTTCCTATCCAACTCCCCCAAGTCAGGCAGTTTCTCCATGCTCGACAGGAGAAGTTGCGATTCATTAATGTTCTCCCTAGTGTCGATTAAATCGTTTTTCTTGTGATTGATGATCAGTGCTATCAATTCAAAGGAGCATCTCGACAAGGTATCATTCCATTTATTCACAAACACCTCGTCATCTCTAGCGAACGTGGGGAACTTCCTAATCCTTAGACCCCTCGGTATTCTATTCAAGGCCACATATTTCTCCATTGTTACAATATCCCAACACAATAACAGTTCTTGTGACATATATTTTTCTAAATTTTTGAAAATTTCGGGAATAATGTCGTCGGCATCTTCATCCACATTATCATTATTAAAAGCTGTTTCAAGCTGGTTAAACCGTGACACCCTATCCTCAAGTTTTTCTAGGGCATACAGTTTGTTTGGTAATGAAAGTTCAGCAGGTTGATTGTTCGCCATTTCTTTAATGTTAAAAAAACTTTTGTTGGCTATTCTCCAAAATATCACTTAATAATAAAGTGAAGACCCAGGGAGGGGACAAAAAAGGTAAAAAGAGATAAAAAGAGATGTCTTCCTTGAAAGCTTTGCACTCCAAAAGTTCAAATAGTATATGTATAGCCATAAACAATATAAGCTTGTTAAACAAGAACTGTGTACATAGTCCTTTTGTCCTAAAAGGGTTAAAGCAAATGTGGGGTTTATTTCAGGGAAATTCTCAGTGGGCAAGATGACTGTAGTTCAAACCAGGGCATGCTCCCTTCAGTTGAGATATGTTCTCTTAAGCCTTTTGTAATAATATCATAGGCTCAAAATCATCAAGAGATGAACACTGATACAGAGCCCTCCCTGACCCCACATATGTATTGATAATTAACTGGCGTCTTTTTGTGCTCCGGACGCCGCAGTATATCCCAAAAATTGCCAAAAGTCAGTACAAACTCAGTGCATTCAAGCTTTTATGCTCGCGTGCAACCCGCCACATCGTGTCAAAGACAAATTAGTCAGTACAGTACCTTGCTTCGGCCGGCTGTTAGCTACGCGAACGAGTAGGCATACAGTCTCCCCTCCTCCGTATTCAACATGCGCCGCTTCAGTTTGTGCTGTGGCTGCTCTAATGGCCGACGGTAAGGGACTGTTGCCACAAGGAATCCGACGTGGTACTGGTGCGCCTGGCCCCATATCAGCGAACTTGCCGTATATGCAGTGGGGTCATCAGAGGGTCGGTCGGTTGAGTCCGTTTGTGGGGGTAGTCGTCTTGCTCCACTCCACGCTACTCTTCCAAACCCGGTCCACCACGTCCATCCAACTCTCGCGGGAGCGTGCAGGTCCAGTGACTGTAGAACTATAAGTAGAAAGGCAAATAAGGACCGCACATGCTCAGCGCTTTCCCCTCGATTCAGGTGCACAGTCAAACAGTGTCCCCACTGTGAATACGACAAAGACTCAAAAAGCAGACGGTACTTCTGAAAATGGGATTTATTGGAGTTCCTGCTGGAAAAACCTAATGCGTTTCGGGAGTTATCCCTTAGTCATAGGTCAGCAGTTCACTTGCTACAGCTGGGTTTCTTATACACAAGGTGATAGTGTCACCTTGTGTATAAGAAACTCAGCTGTAGCAAGTGAACTGCTGACCTATGACTAAGGGATAACTCCCGAAACGTGTTAGGTTTTTCCAGCAGGAACTCCAATAAATCCCATTTTCAGAAGTGCCGTCTGCTTTTTGAGTCTTTGTCGTATTCACAGTGGGGACACTGTTTGACTGTGCACATGAATCGAGGGGAAAGCAGTGAGCATGTGCGGTCCTTATTTGCCTTTCTACACACAGAGATAGGATCATCTAAATGATAAACAGTTGTAAGATCAATTGTTTGGTAAAGAAGACAATTAAGCATTACCATAAAGAGCAACAACTTGGAACTAAGAGGCTTCATAAAAAAGATTGGCTGACTGACTGCCCATGGATGTAACAATGCCAGTCTGGAAGCCACTGCCAGTCTTCTTCATCCATCCTTTGAGACAGTTATTCTATCCTTATCATGATTATCGTTGTTTGGAGAGACACATCTGAAAGTTTGTATTCAACAATATCTGTATGTTTATAGTCAAGTACATTTGAACTGTATTCAGATGTGCAGTTTGGAGGGAATTATTACACTTCCACAGTTACCAGGACAGTCTGTCAAACTACCCCCCCATCCATAATGTGCAATATGTGCCCACACAACTGACTTGCACCTAATGATTTGCATGCTAACACCTTTCCCTAAATGTTGAGTTACTAGAGTAGATGGGAATGGTTAAATGTTGCACAACATGGAAAGCAAGCTACATGTGGGCATTGGCAGCTACACTGCAATTCTGGAGGAATGCGTTTTTATGCTTGTCTTTGTACATTTTTGAGCAGGGCAAACACAAAGGTGTTCCTTGTAGATGATATAACAATTGGTAACCATGATCTTAATTATCTATTTTTATTGTACCTTTTCTTCCTCGGGTCCAAACTTGTCAGCCTTTTAATACCCAGGGTCCTTTGTGTATTTGCTTGCTGATCTAGCACTGGCAATATATTTGGCATCTGTCTTCCTCTTTCACCCATAACCCAGATGTACTTTTATTACTTCACAAGACATGTCAACTCAGTCACATAGGGTTGGATTGGGCCTGCGGAACACCAGGAAAAAACCCTGTGGGCCCCAATGGGCCAGACCAGCTATTGGCACTACCCCCCCCCCCCCGACCTCCAGGAAAAAAAGTAGGTGTAAGGGCTGGGGGTGGGGGGGCCTGAGGTGACAAATTTATCTTTGCAACAGGGTCGGGGGCCCCCCAATTCAAACCCTGCAGTCACAAACTAATGACCTCAGAACGTTCAGCAGTCATAGCTCTAGTTCATAACTGGATAAATTCTATGTGCCATGTGCCATCTAGTGGCCACATCTTCCTTTCTAAAAACATTGTGGGGAAAAAAGGTTTTGCTGTATTATTATTATGTATTTATAAAGCTTCAATTTATTCCATAGCACTGTACTATAAAAGGGTACATATATCAAATTTACAAACTACTTACAAATACTGATCAATATAAGAAGTTACAAAGAATCTTCTCCTTCCTATCACCAGTGTAATTTTGCTGAACTCCATGTCACTAATGTAAGAGTTTGGGTAGCTGGGATCAGTTTTCCTGGGGTAACACAGCCCACGGCACAAGCACAACTCATGAGAGTATAGTCTCTTTTTGGCAGTTTATTGTCTCTTGCAGAAAAAATGAACAAAACAAACAATTCAAAATAAAATCCTTGCCACTTAATGGGCTTCTAACTAATACAGGTCAGTTTTCCTAACTAACCAGGAGAAGGCCTACCGCTTGTCTCCCCAAAACAAAGAACATACAGGAAGATATCAAATCTCAAACCTTTTGGTGATTTCACTCCCTCTCACACAGGCAGCTTTCCTGTGTTTTTTCCCCAGCCAGGAACTCTCCACATTGGCTTGAGCTGCCTCTTTAATTAACCACCTGAAATACATCAGTACAACTCAAAACACCCGGGCTGGACTAGCAGTCCCGGAACCACTCTGTTAGGAACCTGGGGCATAAATAAGCTCCGTCCTGGACTTTCCCAGGTATCCTATTAATGACCTCACCACACTAAGATCGAAAAATGCCATTATAGTGGCAGAAACACTGGGTGTTAAACAGGCAGTCCATCTCCTTGTACAATATACAGGAAGTGCAAATAATAGGGCTTGTGCTAAATATACTTTTTGCCTACTGTTTTAATTAAGAATATTTTATGATTCATGTTATTTTTTTGCACCATACAGCGAAAAAGAACCTACTTCATGATTTCAGCTTCCTAGTTCTTAGGAGGTAATTAATTGGATTTGTATTGCACAGATACACCCCCTGCATAATATACTTCTGCTAATTTATGATCCAAAACAGTCACAACAATGAAGGGAAGGCTAATGTCAGACCAAGCATTTGCTCCTCTGGCAAAGAATATGTGAATGGCACACGATGAGGCACATGGGGCAGATGTTAGCCCAATGCTCTTGTGTGTTTTAGTGTTTTAGTGACAGGTGGATGCGACTCCTGTCATTGCTAAAAGACAAATAGGAAGTATTGGGTGGCATTTGCTTAATAACAGATCTCATTGGGATTATTTGTATACATTGGGCTGTTCATAGTGGGGGATGTACCACTTCTGGGCAAAGGTTCGTCCAGCGAGCACCACAGATCGATCCTCATCCGGCTTCTTCTTTCTTCTTGTAGCTGCGCATGCACAGTAGAAGTAAAAGCCGAACTTTAACTAAAATGTTGGCTATTTCGTTCTACTGTGCATGGGTCTGCTCCGGAAAATTTAAAGAAAGAAGAATCCGGAAGAGGATAGCTCCGTGGTGCTCACTGGCATAACCTAGGGCCGGTGCAGTTTTCTGCTGATAGGAGCACCAGCCCGGGTTTTCAGGTAAGTCAATACAATCACTTGGGGGTGCCTAACATTTGGCACCCCAAGTGCAAGAAGACTTTCCTTCTCCTTTAATTGCTTCAGTTTTAGAGTTCATAAATTACTCCTATTATCTATGGTTAAGCTAACTCAACTGATTACAGGGGAGATAGTATGAAGCAAAACAGTGTTCCATTAACAGCAGAAGGGGCAAAGTATTTGTTCACCTTCAAATTAACTTTTAGTATGATGTAGAGTGATATTCTAAGAGAATTGGCAGTTGGTTTTCTTTTTTTTTTAATTTTTGTGGATTTTGAGTTATTTCATTTTTTATTCAGCAGCTCTCCAGTTTGCAGTTTCAGCAATCTGGTTGCTAGGTTCCAAATTACCCTAACAAAAATGCATTGATTTGACTAAGACTGGAATATGAATAGGAGAGGGACTGTATAGAAAGATGAGTAATAAAAAGTAGCAATAACAATCAATTTGCATCCTTACAGAGCATTTGTTTTTTACCTGGGGTCATTGACTCCCATTTAAGAGCTGGAAAGAGTCAGAAGAAGATGGTATATAATTCAAAAACTGTACTCAAAAATAAAGGCCAATTAAAAATTTGCTTAGAATCAGCCATTATACTACATACTGAAACTACTCATTAAAGTAAGCTTTTGTAAAGCCAGTACAGAACCTACTTTAAAATAAAACCCTTTCTGAAAGAAAATCAGCCTGTTTTTGTAGTATTTACTTGAAACCTTTCCTGACTCTGAAATTATATTATTCTGCTTGGTAGCTTCAAATATCTCTGCCACTAAAGGCTGTGACTGCATTTATCCAGGTTAGCATGCCCTGAGGCAGTATGTTTTCACATTTGCAAACATTATGACATGAGCTTAATTGGCATTGTTACACTTGTGGTTTCTTCATGTGCTGTGCGCGACTACAAGTTGTATCTCCTGCTCTGAGTTCCTGGTTGTTCATTGATTCCAGTTAAGATTCCTATAGCTCTTAATTCACTGGTATGGTCTGACTTGTCTGTATAGCTGCATACAATTGTTTATAGGACAGTTTATAGGACAGGACAAAGATTGAACTTACCTGCCTTGGAGAAGGTGCTCTGATTGCATATTATTGGATGGGTTTTGGCAAAGTTCCTAGCCAGGGGCTTAACTACAGTGGAAGCAGACCCTGTGGCTGCAGGGGACACAGAAGGTATAGGGTTCACATGAGGCCCTAATTCATATACAATTTCAATAGCTATTGGTAAAACAGGTCAACCTCTAGATACTTTGGGGGCCTGAAAAATAATTGAATGTGAGGCCCACCACTGTTCCTGGCAAGTACATTGCAGGTACATTTGTAATACAGGCCCATCTCTAGTTGGTGATTTAATGACTAGGTCAGTGAAACATCACCCTGGGGCTGACAAATGAATGCAGCACTTTACAGGGATTGTTGATCATTCCCACTGGTTCCTGTTTCAGTGAAGCTCACAATCCACAATCCTAGACAGTGCCCAGGCTACAATCAAAATCAGCACCACAGAGATGTTCCAGTGTCTCCCAAAGCAAACACCTATTCAGTTTGGTCGCCACCAGCTACTTACAAAGATGCAGTTTGTGAGCTGTTCTAAAAACATAGGTCTGGGCACTAAATCCAGGCCTGCAAACCATGCTCTGATCTGTCCCAGCTCCACCAACTGTCTGGATAGCCACATGTATTTTACTATTACAAAAAAAACACAACTTAAGCTGGCCATAGACGCAAAGATCCGATCGTACGAATCAACGTACGATCGGACTTTCCCATCTCCCGACCCTCCACTAACCATTCAGATCAAAGTCTTTACCATTCCGATCAAATTAGAACAGATCAGCCAATGTTCTGCCCCTGACAGCAATCGTACGATACTTATGTCTGACAACACTAGTGACAGTCTCCCTCTGAAAATCGTACGATCGGCAATACACGCAGAGATATTATCGGCAGGCGACAGAAATTTTCTAACCTGTCCGATCGACCAAACGACCGATCTCCGACGGACGAAAAAAATGTCGGGACTCTCCACACATGGTCCGAAAATCGTACGAATCCACGATTCATACGATCGGATCTTTGCGTCTATGGCCAGTTTTAGATGTGCAAGAGCACATGGCGGTTCAGTGTCGGACAGGGACACCAGGGGCCCACCCAAAAGCTTTAGATTAGGGGCCCACCAAAAAACCTTAGACCAGGGGCCCACCCTCAGTGCTCACTCAACCTCTATTCTCCTAGTCTCTTTTCTTTACATACTATAATCTATTAATACATCTATTTAGCCTCTTTGTTCTCATAGAAATAGGTAATGACCATAAATTAGGCCAAATGTTTAGCAGTATGAGGGTCCACTGACACCTGGGCCCATCGGGAGTTTTCCTGGTATCCCAGTGGGCCAGTCCGGCACTGTGGCGGTTAATGCAGATCCATTATAAGACAAATAGAAAACGTTTTTCCCTGCAGACATTACGAAATATGGGAATTCATAATTATACAATGTAAAATCAGTCAAGCACCTAACAGCACCATATGTTTGGAGGGTCTTCACTCTTACGGGCAGATTTACTAAAGGGCAAAGTGGGCTTTTTGAGCCAAAATGACAATTTGTCGGGACATCGGCAATTAACTAAAAGGAGAAGTGGATAATTCACTAGAGAAAAAGGTCAGCGCTAGAGAAGTTTTGTTACGTTTTTTGTGAAGTTTTGCTCAGGTGAACGATCGTTACTCTGCAAATTTATCATAATGTGAACTTTCCAATCTGTTACCCTCTTCACCAGGTTCTACCTGGTGAATTGATAAGATGAAGCTTCATCCTCAACATTATTATGTCTGTGACATCATATCCTGTATGCCCAAAAAGTCATAAAAAAAGACAAAATGCGTTTTTTCATATTTTATTTTGGAATTTTATGTTTACAAGTTGTAACTGTTAAATATGTTATTTACACTTTTTTAACCATTTTAAGCTCCCCACGTTTGTTTTAGGATGGGCTCATGTCTAGGACAATAGAAGATCTCTTTTGTCTTTTAATAAGTGCGCACTTCCAGCAATTTCACCAACATCTCTATTAAATACATATATTTTTGACCTACATGTATATGTACCCGTCATATGTAAATTGACGTAAGTGTATGTATGTTAATGAAGTTTCAGCTAGGAAGAAAGTAATGCTAGAGAAAATTTGCATAGAAACATTTGTGCTTGCGAAGTATCACTGGCAAAGTTTCGATGGCGAAAGTACACCAGAGTTCACTTGCTGGAGCTTCAGATTTTGATGAATACTGATATTTGCTGCAAAATAATGTTTACGGAAGTATGGCAAATTTTTCCAAAGCTTTTGTTTTTGCCATAACAACAACTTGTGAATTGCCTAGAGGCAGATGATAATGCTTTGGTTTTAGGATGGGTGCTGGTTGGCTAGGATACAACTACCCACAATTGTTTTCCAAAAATAGCTCATAGTTATAAACCATTGTGGTAGTTGCCCCAGGTTTTAGAATTGCAACATTGCCTCCATGAGAAAGCTCTCCTAAAGTATTTTAGTTTTCCTTTACTCATTGAGTTCATTTATAAATACACAATGCTCCTTAAAGGGGGTGTTGACATTTGAGTTAACTTTTAGATATTCTGAGACAATTTGCAATTGGTTTTCATTTTTTATTATTGGTTTTTGAGTTATTTAGCTTTTTATTCAGCAGCTTTCCAGTTTTCAATTTCAACAATCTGCTTTGATTTGAATAAGAGAATGAAATATGAATAGGAGAGGCCTGAATAGAAAGATGAGTAATAAAAGGTAGCAATAACAATATATTTGTCAGTGACTCCCCCATTTGGAAGCTGGAAAGACAGAAGAAAACAGCAAAAACCATAAAAAGGAAAAAATGACGATCAATTGAAAAGTTGCAGAAAATTTCCCTTTTTATAACATACTAAACGTTAACAAAAAAACGAACCACCCTTTAAACATCAGTAATATGGAAATACTCCTAGAGCAGTTGCTGAAGCATAAATAAAATACAAGCACTTCTAAATATATTTCTTAGAAAGTATGTTTTACTGCCCAACGTGTACATTTATTTCTTAGGGCTCATTTACTTTCCATTGCTCTGTGCGATAATGTACACAATACCAGAAAGTGCAGAATTACAGAAAGGCCATCTCTCATATAGAGTATTTTAAGCAAATTCAAACATATTAAATGATTTCCTTTTTCTGTGTAACAATAAAACAAAACCTAAGCTGCTTAACCCTTTAAGTGCCACAGAACGTAGAATCTACGTTCTGTGGAAAAGTAACTTGAAATGCCACAGAACGTAGATTCTACGTTCTGCAGCACTTCCGGGTTCTGGAGCGGAGGAGCGGCTGTTAGAGCCGCTCGCTCCGTTCCGCATCGATCCCCTGCCCCTAGGCAACGAGCAGAGCAGGGGATCGAGTGGCCCCTGGGGCGCGATCGCCCAGGGGCCCCAAAGCAGTAGCAGGCACGTGTTACTTACGTGTCCGACTGCTGCAGCCTACACTGCGCCGATCAGCTCCGCCCCACAGCACAGGGACACGGATGATGACGCAGATCTCTTCCTGGGGCCCTTCCAGATCGCCTGCAACAGTCTCCAGCGACTTTTTCAGGTTAGTGCAACAATTACACACACAAACACACCAACACACACTTATTACAGTAATACACACTTAGATTCACACTTACACACACTTACACATACATTTTTGGGGATTGGGGGGGTCACTTACACTCACTGCACTCACACACACGTGCACACGCACACACGCGCGCAAGCATGTAATTTACCAACTGTACACACGCACATACATGGCATTGTGGCTTTTTTTTTTTTTCTTATCGCATCGTCTCTTTTTTTGGCTGAAAAAATTTTTTTATTGCCATAACAAATAGCGCATTCGCTAACCGTACTGTGCAATACCTTTTGTATGTTATTTTGGTGATTATATTGCAATTTTGGGTATTTTGGTGCATTTTTAGCCATTTTATTGAATTTTTAGCCATTTTATTGCATTTTCAGCTCTGCATATGTTTTGTTCACTTGTTTCTAGCCGTATAACCTGTTTGGCCCAGCTAAAATATTCAAACTGTGATTCTGACGGCCCATAACACTAGTCTGGAAAAAAAACATTGATTTTTATGGTTTTATTGGATTTTTTTGCATTTCACTCTTTACTGCCTTATTTTGTTTTGCCTTGTAAATTTTATCTACTATATATCCATTTGGGGGTCTCTGTGCGCCACATAGTTTGGTATATCTATGCATATTGGGCATCAAAGTGTTCAGTAGACCCCTTGCGTTCATATTGAGGATGTTTCATGCTGATACGTTATGAAATGTGGGGCATATAATGGGGTAAAATTCAAGCTTTGTGACGATTTTCAGAAATTTGATAAAAACTGTTACGTTCATCATTGCTTTGCAGTTTGGCAGTTTGCAGTAGAAACACATATTTACTCATATTGGATTCGTCAGAATGTGTACTTTCTGAAAATATATGGTTTTCTGGGGTCTCTGTACTGTTAGGGGGGTCTAATGTCGCATAATACACACACCAGGTGCTTATATTGCAGCAGCCAGCGCGTCAGCCATGAAAATGTATATACACTATTTTCATTTGGGGGTCTCTGTGCGCCACATAGTTTGGTATATCTATGCATATTGGGCATCAAAGTGTTCAGTAGACCCCTGGCGTTCATATTTAGGATGTTTTATGCTGATAAGTTATGAAATGTGGGGCATATAATGGGGTAAAATTCAAGCTTTGTGACGATTTTCAGAAATTTGATAAAAACCGTTACGTTCAGCATTGATTTGCAGTTTGGCAGTTTGCAGCAGAAACACTTATTTACCCATATTGGAATCGTCAGAATGTGTACTTTCTGAAAATATATGGTTTTCTGGGGTCTCTGTACTGTTAGGGGGGTCTAATGTCGCATAATACACACACCAGGTGCTTATATTGCAGCAGCCAGCGCGTCAGCCGTGAAAATGTATATACACTATTGTAATTTGGGGGTCTCGGTGCGCCACAGAGTTTGGTATATCTATGCATATTGGGCATCAAAGTGTTCAGTAGACCCCTGGTGTTCATATTTAGGATGTTTTATGCTGATAAGTTACGAAATGTGGGGCATATAATTGGGTAAAATTCAAGCTTTGTGACGATTTTCAGAAATTTGATAAAATCCGTTATGTTCAGCATTGCTTTGCAGTTTGGCAGTTTGCAGTAGAAACACTTATTTACCCATATTGGATTCGTCAGAATGTGTACTTTCTGAAAATATATGGTTTTCTGGGGTCTCTGTACTGTTAGGGGGGTCTAATGTTGCATAATACACACACCGGGTGCTTATATTGCAGCAGCCAGCGCGTCAGCTGTAAAATTTATATACACTATTTTCATTTGGGGGTCTCTGTGCGCCACATAGTTTGGTATATCTATGCATATTGGGCATCAAAGTGTTCAGTAGACCCCTGGCGTTCATATTTAGGATGTTTTATGCTGATAAGTTAGAAATGTGGGGCATATAATGGGGTAAAATTCAAGCTTTGTGACGATTTTCAGAAATTTGATAAAAACCGTTAAGTTCAGCATTGCTTTGCAGTTTGGCAGTTTGCAGTAGGAACACATATTTACCCATATTGGATTCTTCAGAATGTGTATTTTCTGAAAATATATGGTTTTCTGGGGTCTCTGTACTGTTAGGGGGGTCTAATGTTGCATAATACACACACCAGGTGCTTATATTGCAGCAGCCAGCGCGTCAGCCGTGAAAATGTATATACACTATTGTCATTTGGGGGTCTCTGTGCGCCACATAGTTTGGTATAGCTATGCATATTGGGCATCAAAGTGTTCAGTAGACCCCTGGCGTTCATATTTAGGATGTTTTATGCTGATAAGTTACAAAATGTGGGGCATATAATGGGGTAAAATTCAAGCTTTGTGACGATTTTCAGAAATTTGATAAAAACCGTTACGTTCAGCATTGCTTTGCAGTTTGGCAGTTTGCAGTAGAAACACTTATTTACCCATATTGGATTCGTCAGAATGTGTACTTTCTGAAAATATATGGTTTTCTGGGGTCTCTGTACTGTTAGGGGGGTCTAATGTCGCATAATACACACACCAGATGCTTATATTGCAGCAGTCAGCGCGTCAGCTGTGAAAATGTATATACACTATTGTCATTTGGGGGTCTCTGTGCGCCACATAGTTTGGTATATCTATGCATATTGGGCATCAAAGTGTTCAGTAGACCCCTGGCGTTCATATTTAGGATGTTTTATGCTGATAAGTAACAAAATGTGGGGCATATAATGGGGTAAAATTCAAGCTTTGTGACGATTTTCAGAAATTTTATAAAAACCGTTATGTTCAGCATTGCTTTGCAGTTTGGCAGTTTGCAGTAGAAACACTTATTTACCCATATTGGATTTGTCAGAATGTGTACTTTCTGAAAATATATGGTTTTCTGGGGTCTCTGTACTGTTAGGGGGGTCTAATGTCGCATAATACACACACCAGGAGAAATCAAGTCCTGAACAATTTGGATGTGCTAACTTCATATTGGTGTCTCTAAATGCCAGATACTTTGGTAAACCTATGCATAATGGGTATCAAACTGTTCAGTGGAACCCTGGCAATCATATTTTTTCTTGGTACCTAATATAGTTTGGGATATGCGGAGCAGCAAAATAAAACCTTTGAAATGATTTTTCAGAATTTTGAATTTTTTTTTTGAAAATCCGCTATGTTCAGACAAGTTTTTATGTTTGGTAGTTGGGAGTAGAGAGACATAGTTACCCATTTTGTAATCGGCAGAATGTGTACTTTTCAAAAATATATGGTTTTCTGGGGTAAACCTACGGTTTCAGGATTTTTTTCCTTGGAATCTAAAACATGCCGTTTTCTGCCTTAGTGCTTTCAAAATTCAGTAATATACTGCCGGGAGTTTTTGCTGTACAGAAGTCCTAAATCTCCCTAAAACCATACATATCTGGTATTGGCACGTTCGAGAGACATAAGGCTTTCCAAATCAGTTGGATTTTCATCCGTAAAATGAAATATTTTTCTGGTATAAATTGATATACGATGAAAAATGCCCCTAAAGTGAGAGAGCACAAAATGTTTCAAAAACGGCTGGCATTTCGCGTAACCAAAATGTGAAATTCTGCTGTCACTTAAACTGGTGGCAAAACAATCCTATTGGGTTTATTTTTACCCCCAAGCAATCCTATTGTTTTTTTGTTTTTTTCAAAAATATTTTTTATTGGTTTTGAATTAAGAACACAGATCATGTGGTTTTTTTTTAGCAACCTTAAGGTATGGAGGTCCAAATTACAGAAAACCCCTTTATCTAGACGTGCATTACACTTCTAGGCCAAAGGCACTTTCAGAGACTGTGGCACAGATAAGGGCAGAGACACACATGGAGATTCAGGGAGATTAGTCACCGGCGACAAATCACCTTTTCTCGGGGCGACTAATAATCTACCCAAACTGCTTTCCCGCCAGCTAGTATTGCAATCCCCTGCAGAATAGCACTCAGAATGTTTCTTTTTCTGAACAGAAAATTAATTCCTCTGAGTGCCATCCTGCCAACAATTTAGATTCTAGCTGGCGGGAAGGCAGTTCAGGGAGATTAGTCGCCCAAAGAAGAGGCAATTTGTCACAGGGTGACTAATCTCCCTGAATCTCCACGTGTGTCTCTGCCCTTAACTGTGCCACATCCACTGGAAGTGCCTTTGGCCTAGAAATGGCGATGGGAAGACAGTTCGGAGAGATTAGTCACCCGAAGAAGAATCGATTTGTCACTGGGCGACAACTCCACGTGTGTCTCTGCCCTATGGGGGTGCAAGAGAATTTCTAATTTTTAATAAGATTTAAAGGGCAGGTCTTGATCTGATAATATTCAACTACCTTTATCTCACCACACTAATCAGATGGGCTAAATTGTCCCTTGTTGCTTACAAGGCTGCATTCTTTCTGGGCTGAACTGTATCTTTTGTGAGAAAATTGCTAGATTAATAGCAGTACATTTAAGGGATTGCAAGCCAGGATATCCTGAAAGTATGAGCCACACCTATTAGCTTGCTTGATATAATATTGACAATAAACTATTATCACTAGAGCAGAAAATGGTAACTTACGCATCAGGCAGTCCATTACGTATGCTGCCTTTGCCTTTTGTCTACTGCCCTTTGTTGTTCCAGGGCAGCAAACAGTGGGGTTCACAGGGCATAACTGGTCAGTCATTTCTGTGGCTCTGAAAACCAACAATTTGTACTATTCCATAAAGCTCTATGGTCCTCACATGATACAGTCATATGGGTCCCCAGTAGAAAAAGCTCTTTCCTAATGGTAACATGACTAGCTGTCTGACCTATATCTGGCTGGTAATCAGTCAGATATCTGTTTGACAAGTTTCAAAATAACTCTGTGAGGATCAAATTATTAAACTGGTGTCTTCCCCAACAGGTCTATAAAAGTCCCTATTATGATCTAGTCATTGGCCAGAAAACCAAAGAAGCAGATCTATCCTATTTGCCCACTACTTAATGCCATATAAGCAGATCTATCCATGTACACCTAGCTAAAGCCTTTCCTGATTTACTCCCTTATTGATTTTGAATCTGATATTACATAGTTTTACTTGTACGTTTACTCATAACCTGATGGATAACACACTGGCTCGAAGAAAGTGAGGGAGGCCATGATACACAAATTATTTTTAGAAAGCAAACTGATATCACAGGATCCCTCTACTGTCACTTGTCAGCTTATTGGAAGTCACCAGTCACATGAACATATAAAGCAGATTATATACATGCCACACAAATGAGAGCTGACTTTCAATAATAGGCATATTTAATGTTAGTACAGAATATATTATTCTATATAATTAACAAAGACAGTGACCATAACAGCACTAACTCACGCTACTACAGGTGCAATGAGTGCGCAGCACAGATAGAAGCATCTGTCATGGTTAGGGTTGCCTCCTAGCTGGTATTTTACCGGCCTAGCTGGTAAAAATCATGGATGATCCCAATGTTATTAATAGGGAAAAAAGACATCCAAATGTCACTTGAAAGACCAATAACCTTTATTATGTTTTTTCCCTTTAAACAACCAACATACATAGAACAATAGGGACTAGAGAGGGCTCAGATTATAGTAGCAAAAATGTGCAGACACTCATCAGGGCAAATTTACTTACCTGCGAAAATGTGCCCACTGTATAGTTTAGGTGCCATATGTTATCAAATGTAAGGGGGAAGGAGGGTACTCCAAAAAAATGTACCATCTTTTTCAGCCTATCACCCTGTAAAAAGGAAAAGACGCCAGTGTTTTTTGGGACTTAGAAAAACTTTTTTTGGACCAAGTCCTATCTACTCTATTGCACTTCGCCTGGTCTGAGGTGGCGAAGGCAAGTCTGGCGACAGAGGTAAAGTTCAGTAAAAACACAAACTTAGTGAATTTGCGTAGTAACGCTGTTTCCCCAGAGCGAAAATACACCTGGCATTAGAGTGCGAAGTTGTGCTAGAGTCTATCTCCTTCGCTAGCATAATTACGTTAGCCACTTTGCCCTTTAGTAAATTTCCCCCATAGAGTCCCAGGTAGTCAAGCATAAAGTAACAAATTATTTTTGTTTATGTATAGATAAAGTGTAAAGCTTTACGCATTTAGTGCTTCCATTGCACTTAATCATAGGCTATGAGTAAGCCTTGAAACGTGTAGAACCATATACCCTATGTACATGTGTCAAAGTGTTCAGTAACATGGTATCTGTGACATTTTAGATTGCAAGCTCTTTTGGGCAGGGCCCTCTTTCCCTTTTGTATCTGCTACTGATCACTATGTGGGTAATTATCTCTGTTTTACAGCATTGCAGAATATGTTGGCACTCTAAAAATATGTTAATAAAAATAATGGTGCATGACTTTAGAGACCTTGGCATGATTTTTACAGCAATTTAACACCAAATAAATTCCTTGTGGCAATGTCCCATTATTAGGGTTGCCACCTGGCCGATAAAAATGACGGCTGATCCTAGGGTTGCCATCTTTGGCAGCACCTAAAATCGATCACAGGGGACGGGGCAGATAGCATTGGGGGTGGAGCAGTGATGACATAGGAGGCAGGCCGATTATTGTTTGGTTTTCACAAGGCTGGAAACCGAACAGAAATTTGAGACCCGCACCCGAACTGTCGGGTCAAAACCGAACAGGTGGCAACCCTAGTTGATCCCAATGTTATTAATAGGAAAAAAAAAGATAAATATAAATAGGAAGGCCAGTATTTTTTTCTGGAAAAGATAGCAACCCTACCCTTAATGCCACTCTTGTAAATTTCCCTCTAGCAGGGCAATTGCTTTAAGAGGCAGATCTAGGAAACAGAAAGAGATAAAATACTGTTTTTTAATACAAGAAGTAACTTTAATTTTGATTTAGTCCTGTGTTACAACAATTATTTATTTCATTGTGAAAATAAAGCCTGTTTGAACACATGGCTGGACTTAGGGGGAGCAAAGACTTGTATTTACTACATGGTACAAGCTAGAGAGCCTGTTTGCGACTAGCAGTGGCCCTCTGAGCTGCTACAACACCCTGAAACCATGGTGGCGGGTGCTGTATAACAGCTAACAGAGAGCAACACAGGTTAGCCGCTCCTGCACAGTCCTATCGTGCCATCACAGTACAGGTAACTCCACGCCCTCAGCACACACCGTACACTTCCGGGATGCTGGCAGGAGGTGAGGCACTTCCGGTTGCGAGCTCCGTGGCCGGATGACGTGGCTGAGTTGCCGCTGAGGAAGCGGCTGGTGTCGGAGCAGGGGCAGTGACAGGAGGTAGGAGGAAGAGGAGGGATTACCGAAGCCATAGCCGCTGTGCGTGAGCCGAGCTGCCTGCTTAGGATGAGGCCGCCGAGGCTGCTGCTGCTGTGCCTGTACGTGCTGTACGCCCGGGCGGATGAACACGAGCACACGGTGAGTGTCTTAATCCCGGGAGTGGATTGTGATTGTCTGGGGCCTATAATCCTGCAAGATTCTCGGCCTGTGGTAGAGGAAGGCCCAAGTACTAGTCTCCATAATGCTGGGCCTAATAGTCTGCTACTTGCGCTTCCCCCAGTGTTCTCTCATTGCCTTATACTGGCTGAGCTGCCGGGAGCTTCACACTGGCCTAAATACATGTTACTGGCCCCGCAGGCTTTCCGAAATATCCATCGCGGGACATTTAACATGGACCTCATATAGAAACTGCTTTGCTCTCCCTACATCCCAAACAATTATACACCATCTGATTCCTCTCTACTTCTGCCCCTGCGATTGCAAAAATGTCCCCTTAACTGTACCTACTGTTTTTCCTATGAAGACTGTGAGTTCTGATGTCATTTCTGTCACATGACTCACTGAAACTTGTGTATTATAATAAATAAAGTACCCCCAGTTGCAAAATATGAGGATATTAGAAGTTACCTCGGAGTTCCATGACCTGTATAAAAACACTCGGCCTTCAGCCTCGTACTTTTATATGGTCATGAAACTCCTCAGTAACTTATAATATCCTTATATTTTACAAGAGGGGGTACTTTATTCACTATTAATGGTTTGTGGTAATGGGCTCACTGAGTATGGCTCAGTAGATGTGAATAATCACTCCTAGAAACACTGCAGCTACCTATCCAGTGGCCAATATGTCATGGAAAATGGTAGAATGTATGGTAGGAGGAACCAGTCATTTAGCTAGTCTGAACTGAGATTCAGAATACCCCCTGGCATTACTAGTACTTTTTATGTTTGAATTTAGATTCAGAATACCCCCTGGCATTTCTAGTACATGTTATGTCTGAACTGAGATTCAAATATTTGTATTGTTTTTTTCTTTAAAACACCTTTATTAAGCCATGGGCTCTGACCCAAACAAATCGCCAACGTTTCAGACCGTTATTGATCTTTTTTATCAAGGCAGATTCAGAATACCCCCTGGCATATCTAGTACTTTTAATGTCTGAATTGAGATTCAGAACACCCCCTGGCATTTCTAGAACATTTTATGTTTGAATTTAGATTCAGAATAGCCCCTGGCATTTCTAGTAATTTTATATCTGAAATGAGATTCAGAATATCTCCTGACATTTCTAGTACATTTTATGTCTGAACTGAGATTCAGAAAACCCCCTGGAATTTCTAGTACATTTTATATCTGAATTGAGATTCAGAACACCCCCTGGCATTTCTAGAACATTTTATGTTTGAATTTAGATTCAGAATAGCCCCTGGCATTTCTAGTAATTTTATATCTGAAATGAGATTCAGAATATCTCCTGACATTTCTAGTACATTTTATGTCTGAACTGAGATTCAGAACACCCCCTGGCATTTCTAGAACATTTTATGTCTGAACTGAGATTCAGAACACCCCCTGGCATTTCTAGAACACCAAGGCCCAATATAAAGCGCTTGTCTGTGGTGCCTCTTTGGCATTTTCCAAATTTTTAGATTGTTGGTCAACCTCTGATCTCTATCTGTCTACTGAACCAAAAAGCAGTATATAAGTACAGAATACCTCCACATAATTTCCTTTTAGCTGGTGGTTAAATGTCCTTCTCAGCAGCAGTACTGATGCTTCACCATGATGCCCATTGGTTGTAGAAGGATTTTATTTCTGGAATGGGCCACATACAGTGATATATTGACATTTGCTCTGAACCTTTGCTTTTAAGAATCATTCCCAAAGCTTGGCTAATGGATTCAGTTCTACAGTTGAGAGCACTAACTGTGCCTGTTGTTCTCATACATTCCGAATTAGCTGTTACTATGTTCTTACTGTAGGTACAATCCATTCCAGCTATTGTTACCCTTTCTTTAAATAGACTGTCCTTATGCTGGCAAACACAGAAAGTCACTGCACCTGACTAGAGACTGTAGTTACATAGCCCAAGACAGAATCACATATTATCTGGGCCTCAAATACCATTATCTGGCCATGTTTCCAGATATGATGTATTTCAGAATAACTTTTTTTGCACATTTCAGGCTAGGAATATTCCTTAAAATGAATGTAACTAACCAGACAATGCTCCACATAACTCTCATACCCAATTAATTGCGTAGATTGCTAGCCCATAGTTGATTTTGCCTCATGAGCGATTGCCATGACTGTTCTTGCTTTAGGTGGTCCTGTCACACTAACAAATGGATAACTGTTTTCTTTCTTGGCAAAATGTTTTGGTTTTTTTAGCAATGCATACATCCGTTAAAAGTTTTTCGACTCCAGTTTGCACTTGACATTTAATGATTTTGATGTATAATACACTATTTAATTTTCCGTCATGCATTTTTATCAAGTGAGTGTGACATTTGTATTCTAATAGGCTTAAGTGTCCCACAAAATCTTGTCATGCAACTACATGCATCTGCATGAGATTTTGATGAATGCAAAATATGATCCTCGTCCCTGCTGTAATGTAAAAATCTGATGAGATGGTTTCATTCATCTAAAGCTAAACATCCACATTAATATATGCTCTTTTGGGAGATCCTGATTTGGCCGAACATGCACTAATTTGATTGCCAGCCTAGTGACTAACAATTGAATCATACAGTGGCCTACGAAAACCCTTTGACATATATTTATCTAAGAGTGAATTTAAAGATTGCCACAGTCTAGAGTTAGAGTGAAATTTCACCACTCTCCATTCATTTTTTTTTATGGGATTTTGAAAGGCGTATTATTAAAGGATGAACTTTCATTTTCACCCATTGATAAATACTCTTTTTTTTAAAAATCCCATAGAAATGAATGGAGAGTGGTGAAATTTCACTCTAGAGGACTGTGCTCATCTCTAACGTCACACTTTGATAAATCCAAACCCTTTCGGGTGAGGACCAATGTGGTTCTGGGCTTCTCAGGGGAGGCCAATATACATGGGTCAGTAAGCTGCCAAGTCAGCCTCTTATATTGGCCGTGTATCACCAGCTTATGTATTTTAATGAGAAACAAAAGTCTATCACACGTGTATTTTGTTGGAACAAAATGCTGCAATTTCCTCCAACAATCATGATCTGTCTGATAGCAAATCTTTAATTCGCTTTAGATCAGACTTTAATACAAGCTGCATTATTAATTGACATTATAGTTCAACTTCATTCTGTTTGTAAGGTGATACCTGCCTATATGGGGATAGCATAACCAAATCTTCCAGACAGTTCAACCCTTCAGTGACAGGCCTGAGTATTCTTAGCATTCTTGTTTGCCAAGTCAGCCCACTGCCACCTTTACACACCTGAGCTGGTGAGATTACTTCCTCGATCAGTAAAGCAACCGCCACATGCTCAGCTTTGCAAGGCATTTCTGTTATCAACTTTCTCCTAAGGCGAGGCCCTTTAGATTCATATCTAGTTTTATGTCTATAGCTTTCTATATATATATGTAAGACATGTAAGACCTGCATAGTTCATAGCTGATTTTACAAAACTGTCATACTGTGAACATTTATGAAAACCATATACCATGGGTATCTGTTTTATTAATCAGGATTATACTTGGCATAAAGTCTATTTTGAGGAAATTTAAAAATGACCTAACTGGATATTGAATCTTTAGTCTTAGGGTTGGGGCAGACAGGCAGATTCTGGGAGATTTAGTCGTCTGTTGACTAATCGCATCTGCTGGATGGCGACAATCCCCCGAACTGTCTTCCGTCTGTTTGATGAAGAATTGCCTGCGCTAATTCACTTGCGGCGCTTCGATTTCCGAAGTCGTCTGAAGTTTCCTCGTGAGGTAACTTCGGAAATTGAACCTTAGAGTTACATATAGCTCCATGCTAGGGTGTAAAATTATGTATATTTTGCATTAATGTACAATTATACATGTATCAATCCTTGACTTTATCTAGTTCTTCGGTGCTTAGAGGTATTTTGTTCTGCCATAATTTTATAATTTTTATTCAACTTTTATGATAAATACATTTTGTGTCAACTTAAAGGACATGTAAGTTTGCCAGCGCCATCACATTTTTCTAAAACAAATAACAGCTTTCACCAGGGGGCCATTTTCCCTTTGACACATCATCAGTGCATTTATAGCTGCCAACAGCACATATGTGTTGTAAAGTTCATGCAAATGATGAAGGCAGGTTAACACAGGCATAATTTACTATGGTGACAAGTCCTGCTTGGATTGAGCACTGTAATGCACTATTATTTAAAAATAGGAGCAGACAGCTAGAGCAGAGTTTCTATGGGAACAGCAATGCCATCTCTTCATTGGCTGCTAAACTGGAGGGTGTGTTTATAAATGAGTTGAGAAGAACTGAGCATGCTCATGAGCCAACAGCCAAAAGAAATTTCCGAGCGAGGGGGATGAATGGGTTAGAGGAGTAGAAGGAATCTTGGGTGATTAAGGGGATGCATCAGCCTTACTGTTAACCTTTGAACAACCAGAGTGGCAGGTATTTAGAGATTTCAAAGAGGCTCTTCAGTGATTCAATTTTTGTGTGGGAGGTTTACATGTCCTTTAATTTACTTAGAAAGGAATACAGCCTCAGTAAAAAAAAGAAAAAGTCAAATTTGCATGTCATCTTTTTAAAAATGCTCTTTTTCTGAGATACCACAATTGCGGTTCATATACTGTGTGTGTATTGGACTTTCTTGTTTATTTTAAGTCACCTTGCATGATGTAATTCAGGATTTCAGGTCAAAGGAATGCCTCTAACTCCTACACACCTTTTCCCTCTTTGTCAGTGTGTCTTTTTCAACATTAACTCAAAGAACAGGGCTTGGGTTAAACATACTTTTTGTTCCATAACTACAAGGGTCCTCCACCCAAAATTGATTTTTTTAAATGGAATTCTAAGCCGCATTGCATTGTACATGAATAACTAATGTTTAATTGTTATTTGTAAGTATAATTGCAGCTTTGTTACCCCTTTCTGTTCTATGGCTTTGGGTCTTGAAACTATGTAAACAGACACAATATAAGAATATAAACAGACAGCTGCTGCTCTTATTAACAATTACATTTACAAATCACTGTATTCATGTATAGGTTTGTTTTGAAATTTGCTGTGCATTACATTTTTCTTAGTGGAATGTTTCCTGCTCTAAACTGGCCAAAAATGCAAACTGATAAAGTCCCATTCTAATGTCCTGTTTTAAAGAGCTGGTTAAAACAAATCACTAGTCTATTAAGAAACCCTCTATGTGATCTCCTGTTTCTTATCTCAAAGAGAAAATGCTACAGCTGGGGGAAGGATGGGCTTTGTCTATACAGAAGGGCTTTTTGTGGACTGCTGATTTAATTTATGCAGCTGGTAAAACACGTTGGAATGGTACTTGCTTACAATTTCAGTTGTTACTCGTGTTTAGTGGAGAAGTAACAAAATTCATACTTTTGGCCCATTGTAATTAAGAAATCTTTTCAGCAAAGGGTGATTGTGTTTTAAAAGGGGTTATACTCTTCCTTTAATTGTATTAAAGTGAAGCTGCACATATATCCAGATAAACTAACAAAAACAGTGGCGGAACTACCGGGGGAGCAGGGGGTGCGAGCGGGCCAGGGCCCGCACCCCGTCAGGGCCCCTCGGCAGTCCGCACGCCCGCTGTGCGCCGCATATTCCCGGCCAGTTCCGGGTGTATGGAGGGGGCCCTGGCTGCACATCCTGCGCCAGGGCCCGCCCCCCTCTAGTTACGTTTCTGAACAAAAATTAATTATGAATGCACAGAATCCGCTATTTTAGGATTCAGCAGAATCCTTTCTGAAAGATTCGCGGAAAACTGAATCAGAACCCTAATTTGCATATGTAAATTAGGGAAATGAAGGGCAAAAAGAACCTTGTTTGTGTGATGAAAAGCCATGTGGTTGTTTGGATTCAGCTTGGCCAGACACTTTTCGGCCGAATTCTCCTGAAACAGGCTGAACTGGATTTGGTGCGGTTGATCACTTAATTACAATAAAGGAACCTCATGTATTTTAATGACAAGATCCTTTGAAATACGACCATTTTATGCTTTGGTTGAAACCAGCAAGAGTTAATGTAAATTTTCATGAAGCATTTCATCCTGCTATCCATGAGGTTCTGGTGAGTAATGGAGTTTTCATTTACTACTATCAGGAGCGATGACGGGTCAATAAAGAGCACTTTGTTCGCTGCTGTTTCTGCCGGTGGACAAAACGTACTGTGTGCCTTTATGTGTACAGGTATGGGACCCGTTAACCGGAAACCTGTTATCTTTCTTCCCATAGACTCTATTTTAATCAAATAATTTAGATTAGAAAAAAAAATCCTTTTTTCTCTATAATAATAAAACTGTACCTGTACTTGATTCAAACTAACATAATTCATCCTTATTGAAGGCAAAACAATCCTATTGAGTTTAATTAACGTTTAAATTATTTTTTCGCTTTATTCTATTTGCCTGTTGCAGTCTGTGGGCCATTACATGGCGCACTTTTGCAAAACAAAAAACAATAGGTCAGATCTCTTGCAAATAAATCTTAAGTGTTAACAACTTGCAAAAAAAAATTCTCTATATTGATTTCTCAGTTTCCCTTCCACTCCCTAAAAGTACATGGACAACATGAGATCTACCAGTTCTGTGCTTCTCAGTTGTAGAAACGTGGGCAGAACTCAATGAACTATTGTGCTCCTCTTGAGTATTTCTGCCACAGTCACTGTTTGTTCCTAATGATGGCTGACAAGCAATGCTATGTCACTACAAAATGGTTCTGTAAGACCCACACCCCCCTTTTTTTCAGAGCAATTTCAGAGACTTTGGCAGCTGAAGTTTTTAGTAGCTCAGGAGGCATCCCAAAATTATCTGAAATTGTCCCCTATTGCTTGTCAGGTGACTGCATTTCTAAGCAGCTCCCTCACCTAAAGGTATTTACATGTCATTTCAGGTTATTTCCATAGTAGGGAATGACACTGCCTTCTGAGGTTCTAAATATTGTACATTCCAATGCATTAACATTAGTGATATGGACAGGCTAGAGAGGGTTGTTATGAGCACCGATGCTCTTCTCTGGCCAGCAGTGGTGGTGAAAAACCCCTATGTGCCATAGGCTGGTTCACATTTATGTTAACTTTTAGTATGCTATAGAATTGCCAATTCTAAGAAACATTTGAATTGGTCTTCATTATTACATTTCTATTGTTTTAGAATTTATTTAGACTCTTTCCAGCTTTCGAATGGGGGTCACTGGTCCAATCTAAAAAAACAAATGCTTTGTAAGGCTACATATTTATTGTGATTGCTACTTTATTAGTCATCTTTCTATTCAGGCCCTCTCCTATTCATATTCCATTTTCTTATTCAAATCGATGCATGGTTGCTAGGGAAATGTGGACCCCCTAGCAACCAGATTGCTGAAATTGCCAACTGTAGAGCCACCAACTAAAAAGCTAAATCACTCAAAAAACCACAAATAATAAAAAATAAAACCAATTTAAAATTGTTTCGGAATATCACTCTTTACATCATACTGAAAGTTAACTCAAAGGTGCACAGGTACAGGAGTCTCACTAATGCTGATGGCAAACAGGGTGTATTCTCCTACTGACATTTTCAGTAATTGACAGATAGCATATGGGGATTCAGGAAATTCTCACCAACAATCCTTGTGTGCCAGCAGCCTACACTTTACTTGTCCTTTCATTCACTTTGTGTAACATGGACCAGTGTGTAAGTATCTGGCAGGAAAATAGATCAAAATTTGTGCGACAGAGATAAATGATTAAACATTCAACTTTCTGTGAAACAAACCCAGCCCATTGGGTTTATTTATAAGAGTAGTTCGCTTTTGTTTACTTTAAGTATGCTATAGAATGGTCAATTCTAAGTAACTTTTTGATTGGTCTTCATTACTTATTTTTCATAATTTTTTTTTTTGTAAGTTAATTGCCTTCAATTTCTAACTGACCCCCTATAAAAACAAATGCTACAATGCTAAGGCTACAAAGGCATTATTATTGCTAGTTTTTATAACTCATTTTTCTATTTAGGCTCTCTCCTATTCATATTCAGTCTCTCATTCACATCAGTATGTGGTTGCTAGAGTATTTTGCCCCAGCAACCAGATTGCTAAAATTGTAATCTGGAGAGCTGCTGAATAGAATGCTAAATAATTTAAAAAAAAAAAACAAAAAATTAAAACCAATTGCAAATATTCTCATAAAATCATACTAAAACCCCTTTAGTGTTTCCGTGATTTTCTAGTGGACTTAAGTCAGGAAGATCCAAATTAAGTAATGATCTGTTATCCAAAAAACTCCAGGTCCTGGAATTCTGGATTACAGGTCCCAAGCTGAAATGAGAGCCGTAGAGCATACTTGGTTTATATTCCAGAATGTCAGATAGCAAGACATGCAAGGGATTTGTTTGGAGAGGGCGGGAGCATTGTTTTGAAACTCCATCATACCTGTATGGATCATAATATCCATAGGAGAATTTCAGTGCTAGTATTGTCCAAAGCTAGCAGCCTAACCCATGGAGCACATTAAGGAATATTTTCTCTGGATAAGATTGGGTTAGAAAATGGGCATTAACTCCAGTGTTTTTACACTCTGCCCTAGCAGTGATTTTGGTATTTACTTGTTTCATAGGAATGTGTGTTCCTTCAGACATTCAAAATAATAGGATCTCAGTAGAACATGGACTTTTGTTTTTATTTCAGGGCCATGTCAGTCTTTTGCATGACTCAAGTGAGAACATTTCAGCTGAGTTTAGACTTTCAGTTGGACTTCTTAACAGTTATAGGCAAGCCTTCCCTTTTGTTTCTAGTAACACATGCTGCTGTTTAATTGCACCTTCTCTTTAGTTGATCCTTTGTTAAAGAAACCATTATACCCACTATGTAACCCTGTGCCTTTTCTCCTTTTTCAGCTTGGCTGAACTCGTAGCTACACCAGCTGATTCATATCAATTATAGTAGTGTTTCTGAAGCATACAAACAGCTTTACTTTTGGATGTTCCTTTAATAATGTTTAGTTAAAGGGGTAGTTCACTTTCTATTAGATTTCTATTTCTGTTAACCAGAAATAGACTTTTTCAACTGCTTCCTGTTTTGGACCATTTCTCTAAAATTGAAGTTTACATATGAATGCTCCTCTCTGGTGTTTGTCTGGCAGCTCAGTAATCCATGAGCAGACTCTGAACTGTTACAATTTTCTACAGATACATTTTTCAACAGCTTCTATGGAATATTAACAACTATTGTATCAATTGTAACAGCTGCCTTCAAAGGAGATGTGTAGGGTAAATTAAAAAAAAAAACTAATTTTGTAGGCAATGATGTATACTATATGGTGCGGGTTTTACTTTTGGGTGTAAATTAATATTGTCTTTAAAAATGGACTCTACTGGAGCTTCCTATAGATGTTCACTAGTACCTGTTTCAAATGAGGGGTAGGTGTGTCTGAACGGTCCCTGCCAGAAGCACAGTAGGAGGGGGATAGCCAATCACAGTCCTGCAGTCACACCAGCAAAGGCAGGGTTCAGTTCTCTATCAGGTCAGCATAGCTGCTGATTGGTTCCTATCCTATAGTGCAATGTGATGAGTGCTGTCAGCTCCCCTACACAGCCTGGGAAAGGAGGAAGCAGGAAGAGGAACAGATGGGCGGGACTAGTAGAGTTTTAGCAGAAAATTTCAATAAAGTAACCAAAAAGCACATTCCTTCTATATCTAATGCGCTGGTACATTCTTGTTTTTTACATAATATGTCACCTTTAAGGAAACTCAGGGATTCTGCTCAGCAGCGCCAAATGTATGTGTGTAAGGAAACGGTAGATTTTTGTTTTAAATGCCCCCTGCAGCTGCTAAGCTCTATTCGCCCAAACCTTTGTTGGGGAAAACAATTTTTGCCTGACAGGTGCCCTTTAAGCTGTTGTCTTTGTTTTGGGGTTGGCATACTTGTAAACAAAGAGAGAATCCTTTTTCGTCTTATGACTTTGGCATGGCTTCATATTGGGTACTACTACATTACACGAAGGTGTACAATTTGTAGTTGTGACATGCCAGTTCAGAGGCCCATATGTTTCCATGTCTTTTTAAAGAAGTCAATGCTTTCTTCTTAGTGTGAATATAATGTGCACTTCCCATCATTGCAAGTTAGTGCAATCTTACTGTACATATCTGTCCTCTGTTTAAGGTGAACATTAAATTAGAACTCACTAGATACTATTCATGAACGAATCTCTCATGGAAACACCTTGGGGGGGGGGGGGGGGAAATGCACAGTAAAAATGCAGAAATGGTGAAAACTGAGAAGTTCTGCTCTTGGTGCTCTTACAGACCACTCTATGTCAAAACCCAGTTTCCTATAGATTCACAACAGAAGGCAAATCCTGTTCACAGCATATTTAATGTCACTTAAGTCACTACAATATATTAGAAGAACTTCTTTACTTTGATTAAGGCTTGGAATTTAGCCTAAACATAAGTCTCCATTATAAATAATTTTCTTTATTCATACAAGACCTAAGAGTGTGAGTCTCGATCTTTGCATTCCCTATATATTATATATATATATATATATATATATATATATATATATATATATATATATATATATATATATATATATATATATATATATATATATATATATATATTTTTTTTTTTTTGCATATGAGCATTAGTAGCAAACTGTTATTGGGGATACAGCCCCTCTGTACATTGTGTGATGTAATACAGATGCTATGCCAGTAACAGATAATGTAGAGTAAACCGTCATTAGAATCCTATCCTTATGGATTACTTCTGATATACTGCTGATATATCTGCAATTTTAAAGCTGAAGAAGAACAGAGTTGTACTGTGCTGTAATATATGAAATTATTTATACAGCAGGACAGATTTATTAAACACTTTGTATTAGGCTGAATCCAGAAATTATGCATAGGGCTTGTCCACAAACATGTATATTCAAAAACACATTTTCTTGGTATGGACAACCCAGCATCATCATTGATCTTGTCATGGGTTTTAATATGTAACTAAAATGATGACTTAATGGATTGAAGATAAACGGAGTTGATAATTACAGCACCCACCACTATACAAACATTGACATGTTTCTGGTACTCTTTCCACATAGGTGATCAGTGAGATTTTATTTCACCACAAAGTGTTTATTTTATACAAGTATTGGTACTCAAAAGATCAGTTTTTCTACTTGTTGCTATTTGTACCTTAGTACCAGTGCTTCTCTCTCTTCTACCCACCTCTCCCTCTGTCCTTTGATTGTTTATAACAAGCTTTTCCAAGCAGGTGCTTTTAAATAGAGAACTTTACCTACTTGTGTTATAGAAATATGTTATTTTATACACCGTAACTCAATACAGTTTCTTTTTCCTTCCTAGTATGATGACAAAGAGGAGGTTGTTTTGTGGATGAACACAGTAGGACCGTATCACAATCGGCAGGAGACATACAAATACTTTTCACTGCCTTTCTGTGTTGGAACAAAGAAGAGTATTAGCCATTACCATGAAACCTTAGGAGAAGCCCTGCAAGGGGTGGAGCTAGAATTTAGTGGCTTAGATATTAAATTTAAGGGTGAGTATATGAGATGTGGGTCATGATTATTCTGTATAGCATAATTCACCTATCCCTGTACACAAAGTTACTGTTCACAAGGTATGTAAAGTTTGTAGAGCTGTAGCCTTAAAGATTTATTTGATTAATTATAAAAATGTCCGGAAAAAAAATGTGTTGAAATAACCCCCAGATTGGAATTGTGGCAGTTAAAAGGTGTTCTAAATGACTAATTTTAGTGTAAAATAAATGCACACCTTTTATAAATACATGTATGTGATCTACTTTTCAAAAGCTCTGCATCCCACTAATCCAAAACACACCAGTAATATTTTTTAGTGTAATTTTCAAAATAGATAGTAATTAGAATTTTTTAAAGTTATTTGTGATGTAATTGCTATTGAAAGCAGTACAGGGGATCTGTTATCCGGAAACCCGTTATCCAGAAAGCTTCAAATTTCAGAAAGACCATCTTCCATAGATTCCATTTTATCCAAATAATAATCCTTTTTCTCTGTAATAATATAACAGTACTTTGTACTTGATGCCAGCTAAGATATAATTAAAACCATCTTATTGGGTTTGTTTAATGTTTATATGATTTTCTAGTAGACTTTAAGGTATGAATTACATCTAATCTAAATTACAGAAAGATCCATTATCCAGAAAACCCCATGTCCCAAGCATACTGCATAACAGGTGCATAACGGGTCCCAAGCATTCTGCATAACAGGTCCCATAGCTGTATTTGTGTATCCCTTCCTCTTGTCAGGTCCTGACTCTGGAACCAATGTAGCCACAGCCAGTTGTCTTCTAGGTCAGTTATTGTTTTAGGCGTATAGATTTACATTTTTTCTTTAGTATTTGGGTGGAGTTCCCCTTTCATGAAGCTTGCATGAATTCATGTTGATAGCCGAACAACATGCCATTTTAATGGTGCTTCTACTTAGTTTAACACAATTTTTCACGGCTTTTGACCATTTTTTTTTGTAAAATATTTTACACACCAAATGTGTCTCAATGTGTTACGGTATAGTTTTTCCTTGCACAAAATTGCAACTAGTTCTGGTTTCCAATGCCACACCAGATCGTTTATCTTCTCGCTGCCCATACGTACAGACACTGACCGGAACAATATCATCCTTTCACTGCCCGCACAGCTTGACTTTCAGACAGAAAACACTTTTGCATGTGTGCATTTCTGGCCAAATCTGCCTTTGTGCACAGTGACGAGTAAATAGCATCCCTGTCAATATCTGCTCACATGGGAGCAGGTTAAGGATGGAAGACTTGGACGTTTCTCTTCTGCTCAGTGTGACATTAGCCTAACATGTCTTTTCTTGCATCTGTTATAAGTATAAGGTTTTCAAGCTTTTCTCTGCTTTGGGCTATATCTTGATAAATAGTAAGAATAATGCTAATTTTCTGTTTGTTTGCCTTTCAAGGCAGGTGCTTTAGAGTTAAAAATGAACACCACCTATGGTCACCCCTTCCAGTCATTTTCATATTTAAACATCATTCTATCATTGGAAAAAATGTTTTTAACAAAATGCATCAGTTAGTGCTGCTCCAGCTGAATTCTGCACTGAAATCCATTTCTTAAAAGAGCAAACAGGTTTTTTTTTATATTCAATTTTGAAATCTGACATGGGGCTAGACATATTGTCAGTTTCCTAGCTGCCCCCAGTTATGTGACTTGTGTTCTGATAAACTTCAGTCACTCTTTATTGCTGATCAATGGGAATGTAACTAGATAGCAGCTCCCTAACACAAGAACAGCTGCCTGGTAGATCTAAGAACAACACTCAATAGTAAAATCCAGGTCCCACTGCGACACATTCAGTTACATTGAGTTACATTGAGTAGGAGAAACAACAGCCTGCCAGAAAGCAATTCCACCCTGAAGTGCTGGCTCTTTCTTAAAGCACATGACCAGGCAAAATGACTTGAGGTGGCTGCCTACAAACCAATATTACAAAATAAAAAAATATATATATACTTACTGGTTCAGAAATTAAATTTTATATTGTCGAGTGAATTATTTGCAGTATAAACAGAATAATTTAGAAATAAAAACGACATCATAAAAATCATGACAGAATCCCTTTAAGAATAGCAAAGACAACTCCCAAAAGTTTTGATATTCTGATATTACACTGTGAGAAGCCTACTTATGCAATGGGAGGGTAAATTAATGTTTGTTTATTTTAGAATTAAAAATAAGCAAATTCAAAGGATTGCTGCTTAAGTTTTGCACAGGCAGGATCTATTATCTGTCTGTGCCATTAAACTTGTAGTGTCAATTAGTTGCAGTGTAGTTTAGAAATAAAAACTACATCATAAAAATCATGATAGACTCCTTTTAATTTACAGCTCTATGAATTTTTACAGTTTTAAAGGTTCCAAATTCTGGAAGTTAATTGAGCTTTCTCCTTAATCAGCACTCAAGCAGATACTCATTCTGGCTACAGTTGGGTCAAATTCATAACCAAAATGTTATATCAAATATAATCTTGATCAGTTGAATGCAGTACCAGACTGTTAAAAGCTCTGGCACTGTGTTAATGTTAAGAAATGGATCCCTCCACAGCTTGATGTTTTATTTTTTTTAAACCTCTAATTAGCTCAGCACTTGATCAAAAAGAATTGTTTGAGCATCTGTGTTGCTATTTTCAGCTTATATACCTGTCCATGCATGGTTCGGTATCTTCTTGTATAATTTCTATGGACATTTCAGTGAAGATTTGTTTAATTTATATCTCATGTTTGCTTTTTTTTTTTTTTTTTTTTAAACAGACGATGTCCTGCAAACCTCTTATTGTGAAATTGATTTGACTAAAGGCAAGAAAGAGGCTTTTGTTTATGCCATCAAGAACCACTATTGGTATCAAATGTACATTGATGATTTACCAATATGGGGTAAGTTTATAGAACACCGATCTGTTGACATGTAGCCTCCTAGAAGGCATGGTGTCGGCCTGTGTTGGCTACATTGAGCGGATTTTGTGCGAAAATGCTTTCACTTTTATTAGCTGAGATACACTCTAAGTTTATGACAACAGATCTGCTTTCCTCCACCTAAGGACAAAACACTGGCTGAAGAAAACAGATTATCTGCTCCATGTGCCCTTGCCCTTAAACCTTTTCCCACAGGATGAACAAGTCTCATCAAAAAGATCCATTCGCATGAAAACTGCATGACATGATATTTACTTAGGTCTGTGAGTCTGTCAGGAGTTTTTCCTTGTAGGAAAAACTCAGGGTGGGTCAGCTGTTTTTTAACACGAATGGAGCCACACTTAAAGGAGAACTAAACCCTAAAAACAAATGGCTAAAAAAATATATATATTTTATATAATGAACTTATTGCACCAGCCTAAAGTTTCAGCTTGTCAATAGCAGCAATGATCCAGGATTTCAGACTTGTCACAGGGAGTCACCATCTTGGAAAGTGTCTGTGACACTCACATGCTCAGTGGGCTCTGAGCAGCTGTTGAGAAGCTAAGCTTAGGGGTAATCACAAATTATCAAGCAGCTGATGAGGTTGTATTGTAATAGAAGTTACTACAAGGCTGATTATTAAATTCTGATGCTAGTTGTAATGGTTTCTGTGCTACTATGTAGTAATTATCTGTATTAATTACTAATCAGATTTGTATTGTGACATTTATATTATACAGGGCTTTGCCCTCAAGGAGCACTATACAACTAAAAATATACATACACATGGTTCCTAAGCTCAGTGAAATCGGCACAGAGCATGTGCAGCGAATCAGCAGAAAAGAAGATAGGGAGCTACTGGGGCATCTTTGGAGATACAGATCTTCCCTGCTAAGATGCTGTGGTTGGCTTGGGCTGGTACAAAAGCCCAAAACATAATGTACAACATTTCTGCCCTACTTCTTAGTTAAGCTTTAGTTCTCCTTTAGATTGCCACATTAGTCGTAAATGTGAAAATAAATTCACCTTCAGGTCTTCACAGTAGAAAAGTACTCTCTAAAACATAGCTATAGATACATTGCCATCTTCTGTCTGTACAATAACACCCTCTTAAAAGATTTTTGTTTGTTTTTTTCTTCTTAAAAACTATTTCAAACAGTAGCCTTATTGCTTATATGGGAAAGGGCAAGCTAACCTATTAGATGTGTTTCTGGATTCTGTTCAGTATTTGGTAGATTTGCAAATAACCGGTTGAACTTTCTTTTTATTGCAGGTATTGTAGGTGAAGCTGATGAAAATGGAGAGGATTATTTTCTTTGGACTTACAAAAAACTTGAAATTGGTTACAATGGAAACCGCATTGTGGATGTGAACCTTACCAGTGAGGGCAAAGTAAAACTGGTCCCTAACACTAAAGTTCAGATGTCCTACTCTGTAAGTAGCCTAAGCTAAGCATTTTGTTTTCTTGAACGTATAATAGGGAAATGAGTGGGATTTGTATTTCAGTTGTGTGTCAGGTTAGAACTTGGGTTAAATATTTGTAGGTATTATGTGCTGAAAGCTACATCAAAAATCTGATTTGGTTGTTGTCCATAGCTGAATCATTTGCCAGCTTCAAAATCAAAGGCCCCACAGAACAGAATTGTAGCTATTTACTTGCTCCTAGGTCAAGGCATTTGAAGTGTAAGGCTATTTGTTTATAAAAGTCATAAAGATGAAAAGCCATTTTTGCCTATTCTTAATTTCACCTCTTTAAGCACCATATTAATATGATTTACTTCTGTGTTCTGCACATACACATTCATACAGTATATTAAATATTTATGTAACCATTTCCAGCACCATCCATTTATGTTATGTACTAAAAAGTTACATGTATTTTGCTTATTTGTTGTTTGTTTATATAAAATTAGTTTTTCCTTTGTATACTACTAGTAAATATGATTTAAATATTTCTTTGAAGGTGAAATGGAAAAAGTCAGATGTCCGCTTTGAAGTTCGATTTGACAAATACCTCGACCCTTCATTTTTTCAGCACAGGGTATGTCATTTCATTGTTAATGTTAGAGCCATGTGTATACTCGCAAAACACTTTACATGCTGATTTTGTTTAATTGAATACAGGTATGGGATCCGTTATCCATAAAGCTCAAAATTAAGTAAAGGCCATCTCCCATAGACTTCGTTTTATCGAAATAATCTGAACTTGAAAAACTGATTTCCTTTTTCTCTGTAGTAATGATATAGTTCCTTGTACAGGTATGGGACCTGTTATCCAGAATGCTCGGGACCTGAGGTTTTCTGGATAACAGATCTTTCCATAATTTGGGTTTTCATGCTTTAAGTCTACCAGAAATTAATTTAAACATTAAATAAACCCAATAGGCTGGTTTTGCTTCCAATAAGGATAAATTATATCTTAGTTGAGATCAAATACAAGCTACTGTTTTATTATTATTATTATTATTATTATTATTATTATTATTATTATTAAAAAAAGGAAATCATTTTAAAAATTTGGAAAAAATGGAGTCTATGGGATACAGTCATTCCGCAATTCAGAGCTTTCTGGATAAGGGATCCTATGCCTGATCCAAACTAAGATATAATTAATCCTTATTGGAAGCAAAACCAGCCTTTTGAGTTTATTTAATGTTTTCCTTATTTTCTAGTAGTTTTAAGGTATGAAGATCCAAATTACGGAAAGATCAGTTATCCAGAAGACCCCAGGTCCCAAGCATTCTGGATAACGGGTCCCATACCTGTACTACTAAAACTATTTTGAAGCTGAATTGAGAGCAATAGGGCCTACTTTATATTCCAGGATGTTATATAGCATGACAAGCAAGAGATTTGTTTGGAGAGGGGGAGCATTGTTTTGAAATTCCATCATAATTTAACTCTGCTTTGAGATGTTGATAGTACTTGCATATTCAACGTTCTTTTAAAACCTCATCATACAGAGATGGTTTTCTAAAGTGCATGCAGTCAATAGTTATATATTTTTGTGGGTGGAATATAACTTGAGTGTCAACATATAACATTTTGTTTGCATCAATGTTTAGAGAAATTAGATTTTTGCAATGGCATATCATAGCTTGTTTTAGTTGATGGGTGTTAGGAAATGTATAATAGAGCCAAAGACTGATATTCCAAGACACCAGCACATTATCCTGTGTATAAGGCACTTTTTTGTCTCCTCTGTTCCTGTAAAGCTGGCTATACCTGCTTAGATTTGGTCTGGCCCTACCTTCAGGGCATCAATGCCTGCTTGGGATTTGGCTTTAGTAGACCAGCCAATGCTCTCCAAAATGAAAATGTCTTCTGTTAATTCTCCTTGTCAGTTAGTGAATGTGTCTGTACACTCTCACAGTATTTGAATATTCAATCAGTTGGATAGCATCAAGGATTGACATGCATGTAGCTGTCTTAATTTAAATGATCGTCTATTGGGAGATCATCTAAAGTCAGGGTGTGGTAATTGCTTTCATCCGTCCCACCTCTGGACCTTTTTCAAGGTCAGTGACGTCATCAGTTCAAACTGAAGTGTCAGAACGTTTTTTTTCTTTTTTTTGTCTCTTTTGGTGATGAGAGACAAAAAAAGAAAAAAACTTTGTTCTGACACATTTTTGGCGCCATTCTTCACTGATGGGGGGGGGGTATTTAATGATCACATCCCTGTTACACAATATCCTTGAAAAAGGTCCCCAGGTGGGACCGAAACGTCGGATTATGATGTAAATCTTAAAAATAAAAAAAGTGATTTTTCTTCAAATCAATACAGTGAGTGCTGATCCTTCTGACTCTATTTATGCTAATTTGATCGTGCACCACGGACGTGAAGCCATATCTAAACAGTCTGGACCATATAATTAAGCAATAGGTTCACTACAACAGCCATAAGTATATCTTGATATCCCTTTAAATGACATATTTCAGCAACTAAGGCCTTAATTATCTGCCATATCCTCCAGCTGCACCTGGGTTTATATTTTGGATTATCTGTGTTGTATTTTCTTTCTTTTTTTCCTCTTATTGCTCTTATTTTATTCGAATATCTGAAATTACCTGTATGCAAAATGTAATCAATAATAGATTGTTTTTTTTTTATTTTAGATACATTGGTTTTCAATTTTCAATTCATTTATGATGGTTATATTCCTGGTTGGATTGGTGTCCATGATTCTTATGCGAACGCTAAGGAAGGATTATGCTCGATACAGTAAAGAGGAGGAAATGGATGACATGGTGAGTAGATGCCTTCAACTGTAACCTCATATTGTAGCATAATGCCAGGGAATGTCCTCAAGCTGCAGATTTATCATATGCATTTTAATTAGATGGGTTTATTCAGGCCATTATAGCGACCCAAGTCATGTAGGACTGTTTTTAACAGGCACTGTGTATACCTTCTTTTGCATCTGAAAGACATTCATTTAGTTGTTTGCTTACAAACTCTGATGTTTATCCACATTTGGTCTCAGGGGATAGAGCAAGATGTCCTATTGGTGCCTGTTTAGAGAGAGAGAGTACATTTGCCATTCTTTACAGGTATCGAGTCACTTCTGGTTTTACTGGTGTATCAGGTTACTTTTGGACACTGCTTTCTACATGCAGGAATGTGCTCACTTCAAAGGGAAACTGCTATTTCAAAAAAAATATATTATAGAATACATTTTACAAACTTTTCATTGCATAAGTATTTAATAGTTTTGAATATATTTTTTGCAGCATGAATTAGTAGTTTGTAATGCATTACTCACACACAGCATGGTTAGCTAGAAAATTTGCTGAGGAAGCACGCTACAAAACAATTTATATCTGTTTAAACCTATTTGTTTTAAAGGTATTGCACATCTGCTGCATGATAGTACATTAATGTAAGATAAAATATTATTAATTTGTTTCCTAAACAATAAAATGTACTTCCTGCCCTCTATTTTACTTTTTAATTTTTATTTTTTTTTAATTCTTATTTAGGACCGTGATTTGGGAGATGAGTATGGGTGGAAGCAAGTCCATGGAGATGTTTTCCGGCCGTCAAGTCACCCTCTTATGTTTTCATCTCTAATTGGATCTGGCTGTCAGATCTTTGCCGTCTCTCTCATTGTAATTATTGTTGCCATGATTGAGGATTTGTACACGGAGTGAGTATTCAAGAGACACTGTAACAATTAAAGCTTTAAAAACAATAAATGACGCCTGTTTTGAACAACAAGGATACCCCCATGGTTAAGAGGCTTGTTTTTGTTAAAAAAAAAATGCTAGTTGTAATACTTGTACAGCCCACAATCCCTTTCTTTAAAAATTACTTTGCCACAGGGTTTTTGTACCTGACCATGGCATTTTAGTAGCAGGTCTGGTACTGCTGAGTCTGCTGTGCAGAGCTGTCAATAATAATTAGTTTCTGATGGGCATTGGGGGGTAAAATACCAGCATGCTATGCAGTGCTTTACATGAGAGTTCATCATTCACATCCGTTCCTGTAGAGATTTCATCAGGAGCCAATTGACCTGCCTGTATGTGTTTTTAGAATGTTGAAGGAAACTAGAATAGACCGAGAAAATTCATTCACTCATAGGGACAATGTACAAACTCCTTGCTGCCTGTTTCAAAAATGTATTTCCATTATTCTGCAATTGTTCTTTGTTTTGCGAAAAAAGAAATTCAAAGGAGCATTTGAACGATTTCTGTAGAACATGACATTCTATGGTTTAGCTTAAAAGGATTTCAGCTATAGCTTGTGATCTTTATCTGATACATTTACATTGCAGGAGAGGTTCCATGCTGAGCACTGCTATTTTTGTCTATGCTGCAACATCTCCGGTGAATGGATATTTTGGAGGAAGTCTTTATTCAAGACAAGGAGGTATGTTTTTTTTTTTTTTTTTTTTGCTTTACTTGTGAAAACCTTGGGTGCTGTCCACTTGTGCTGACTTGTTCATATGCTTTTTCTTAAAGTAGGGATTCATTAAATGCAGGATTCAGTTTGGGGGGTTAACTAAATCTAAATCCTTAACATTATGTAAATGTAAAGCTCTGGACAAATAAAGGTAATGGGTAAATAGGTTTTGTTCAAGTATAAACATGGCCAAGCCATTTCTGGAGGATTCATTATTCAAAAATGATGGATTCAATGAATCATTACTTGAATGCATTGTGTGCATATTGTGCAAGGCACACACTATTTGACAGTTTGGCGGCAGCCATGCTGATCGTTGTGCTGCCCTAGTCATAATGTGATGGAGATTTTCAAACTTTTACATTACAAATGTGTTTCTTGGGTATTTAAAAGAAGACTAAAAGCATAATAACGAGTTATTGCCCCTTGTACCTATATGCCCTCATAACAGGTTCTTCGCCTTTTGCTTGGATTCCCTGCAGTAGTAATGTGCGGGCCTGCCCGATACCCAGTCAGGTTCAGGCCGACCTCACACCCCCATTTGCGGTTGTCAGGTTGAGCTCTTCTTCCTGCTCTGCCCGTCCGCCACCTTGCACTGCGGGGCGCGGGTTAGGGTCGGGTCCGGGTCGGATTTATTTTATCTGACCTGCACATCACTATCCTGCAGCATTTTTTGTGCTCAGCCAAGCAATAAATAGTGAAATTGTGTTGCAAACATACTGATGATCTCAACATTGACTTGGATATTACAATGCAAGAAGGTTAGAAGTTATTGGTTCACAAAAGGCAGCTGTTGCTACATATTCATCTAGCAGTCCTTTGCAGAAAGACAGATATCCCTGAATTATTTCACTGCCAGACAGGCTTCAATTATATCAGCCTACCTGCTGGCTTCTTCTTAAAGGAGACTTCAACCTGTGGGGAAAAAAACCCTGTGCCCCCCCCAGGTAGACCCCCCACCCCCGGGGAAATGGCCCATACTTACCCCTCGCAGCAGATTCTTCCAGCGGAGTTCCACACATCCATCTTCCATGTCCTTTGTAAGCTGACTGAGAGATCAGTATTTCTGTGCATGTGCAGTTGGAGCAATTTGCCGGTACGCGACAACTGCGCATGCGTGGAATTACACGGAAATTGCCGATCTCTGTCAGTTTACCGAGGAGCTGGGAGATGGATGCATGGAACTCTGCTTGGATAATCTGTGGCGAGGGGTAAGTATGGAGTATGGGGCATCTCTCCGGGGGGTTGTTCGTCTGGAGGGAGGGGGGTCTACCTGGGGTGGGGGGTTTTTCCCCAAGTTGAATTGAATTCTTTAAGGGAAGTGGCCTGTGGGAGTTGATAAGGGTTCTGCAAACATGAGGCAGTAGCTGATTAAACATGACTACAGGTGGCCTTTCTTAGCTAAATTAGTGGTTACTGAGCAATTGGTTGGATAATATGGGGTATCTGTATGCTGGGGATCTGATTGATCACCTCCATCAGGTTGACAGCCTGGACAAGTGCATCTTATGGAAGTAAAGGGAAATATGCCATAATGAAATGGCCAACAAAAACGGTTAAAATATACCTATGGTCAGCCATTCTGATGCAGGTATGGCCACCAGTAAGATGCACATGTCATTCATCCTATATATTCCCATCAGACTAATTAAATGAAAAATAAAGGTATGTTGTTTCACCTTTGTTTCTTTTCATAGCTGGATGGCGTCAACCAAAACTGTATTGTTACGTGTCTAACTTCCATGTGTTTTTTTTTTTTCTTGTTCCTTTCCCCCCCCCTAATTTAACATTTTTAAAATCATTTCAGGCCGACGATGGATAAAGCAAATGTTCATTGGAGCTTTTCTAATCCCAGCAATGGTTTGCGGAACTGCATTTTTCATCAACTTTATTGCAATTTATTATCATGCATCAAGGGCAATACCATTTGGAACAATGGTAAGTCAGCAACTTGTTAAAGTAACAGTAAAACAGATATTTTCAAGGATGCAACTGTATTCTGAACTGTTTCATAAAGTTTCAGAAGCAGCTTGTAGAAAACATATGGGAGGTGGTTTCAGCCGTTTAAGGTATTTCTCCACCATCACAGAATCTTCCTGGTGTGACATTAGCCTTAATTCGTTTTTACAAGCACCACACAACCACAGATTATATTTATACACAGCCTTTTAAACATTTACTGATCCTTTAAAATTAATTTCTCCTACCAAGTAATGTGTATGAGCTTCTTACTAACCTACAGAAACAGAATTTCTATAAGCGAACTGTTAGAGAATTTGGTTTTCTAATCTGATAGCACCACTGACTAATGTAAAAGAATAAACTCACTGCTTGTTCTTCTAGGATATAAATAATGTTGTGGTTGTGTATATACAGTATGTGTGTGTGTGTGTGTGTGTGTGTGTGTGTGTGTGTGTGTGTGTGTATATGTATGTAATATATAATTTGAGTTTTTACAAAATATGTTCTTTGTGCCTCATTGCAGTCACCAGGTGGCACTGCCACCCAAAATTCTTTACTTTGTGATAAATGAGTTTGTATGAAGTGCAAATTCAGGAAAATTTTAACTCCATATAGTTTAATGTGCATTAATGCCCTTTATTTGTGTTAAAAATACATGTTTTCTCAGTTCCTCAGCTATTTCTTAGAATAAATTGACATTCTCAAATAGTTTAGCTGCTGTTAAACTTAATCTGCCATCTTTATCTGTAGGATGCCCAACTGTTTTTTGACTATGAATGTTGCCCTCTGTGTATAAATGTAAAAATGTGAATTTCCCAAAAAAAACTGCTGTATTGCAATGATAGGATTGTGTCCCAAAAAAGAAAAATCTTGAACTGAGGCTGATGTTTGGTTCTGTTATTCAGTGCAGCTATTCTGGCATTTAAGGAAAAGGCTGGAAGAGCCTGTGGCTATTCAGTTCAGTTCAATTGAAAAAAAAGGCAGTGCAACATGAAAGTTAATGATATTTTCTGAAAACACTGCAGTAACCTGCATTCTTACTGCACGTTTCCAAAGCCATTGTAACATGCAGCTGCTTTTGCTCCAATATAAAATGTATCCCAAAAAGCTGTAGAAGTAAAATTTAGAATTCTCACTTATTTGTTTTACAATAATCTGCTCTTAACAAAAGCACAAAGTAACTGTCTATATAGTAACCAGTCTTTGTTACCCATAGGTTGCCGTTTGTTCTATTTGTTTCTTCGTAATCCTTCCACTGAACCTGGTTGGGACAATTCTTGGTAGAAATTTGGCAGGGCAGCCCAACTTCCCCTGTCGTGTAAATGCTGTTCCACGGCCCATTCCTGAAAAGAAGTGGTAAGTATACTCTTGGTCTAATGCTATTGATATTTTACCCTCCTGTTTGGTATGCAAAGAGTATAGAAAAAGACATGGATACAGATAAAGCCGGTACTGTTAGAGGCACATTTATCAAGGGTCGATCTTCAAATTCATGTGAGTTTTTAACTCCCATAAATTCGAAATGTATCAATAAAATCTAATTTTCTCAGCTCGGATGAATTGAATCGACCCGAAAACTCTAATCGAATTTGATTTGAATTGGAAAACCTGTAATCAAATTCGATTCGAATTAGAAAAAGTCTTTATCGAATTTAAAAATGTATTTGTTTTTTTCTCGGGAAAAAAACTCAAATGTCAACCTGCAATCGTCTCCAAAATGATCCCTGGACCTTTCCTATTGACTTAAACAGCAATTCGGCAGATTTAAGGTGACGAAAAGTCAAATTCAAGTTCTTATAGGGCCAGAGTATGATAAATCTCGAAATTCGAATTAAAAGTCGTATCGAGTTTGTATAATTCACAATTCGAATTTGAGAGTTTTGACAAAAAAAAAAAAATTCACTTCGACCCTTCATAAATCTGCCCCTAAGTCTCTCTTCAATTAGTGATGTATGCAGATTTTTGGAAAATCAATCCACTTTCAGTTTAGCATGTGCTGGTTCTGTCTAACTGAGGCTTCTATTGTACAGCATAACTCAATGAATAGGGTGTGTGCTGAACATATATTTTTGAACAAGTTATTTGATAATGTCCATTGTAAAGACATAAGAGTTGTAACAGGAGTCATTAGTAACTTTTATTTAGGGGCAGCATGGATATTGTATTTTTTTTTTTTTTATTTTAAAGTTACATATTTAAAATTGTTATCAAAATGTTGTGTTTCACAGGTTCATGGAGCCAGCTGTCATTGTCTGCTTGGGTGGAATTTTACCTTTTGGATCAATTTTCATTGAAATGTAAGTATTCTTCTTAATATTATAGCCTGACAAAAACTCCTGTTGCAGCCCTAATTACTCTGTGAGCCTGTGTTAGTTTGCTTTTACTTCCTTTTATTGTGTAAAAGGAATAGTGTGTAAAAAAAAAAAAAAAAAAAAAAAGCCATGGTTAATATGGTACAGACATCATTGTAGGTTGATACTTCCTCCTTTATGGTGATGTATCTGCCACACCACTTATTCTCTGGTGGAAAGTGGACTTGTCAGAAGTTTGGTGCACAGACATTATGCAGTAGAACATAAATCTGCTGATGGTACTGGGGGTATTGGGCAGTTTGCACTGAAATCAGTGGTGGTGGCAACAGCAAATTTCTTCACTTCTCCACCATCTGAAATATGGCAGCTGAGAACCCCCCCCAGTTGCCAAACCTTTCTTGCATAAAACCTTTGGTAAGACATTGCGTGTGGTGGAATGTAGCAGCAGTGAACAGACTATTATTAGAGCACACGTTCATACTCTGCTGCACCTTTATACAAGTGTGTCCATACATTTCACTGCCTGGTTTTGCCTCTGGGCCTTATTGGATAAGGAATCATTCTTACGTGTATATCCTACAGCTGATTTGAACTTTCTTTTTCTTCTACTCAGGTATTTTATTTTCACCTCCTTCTGGGCTTACAAAATATATTACGTGTATGGATTTATGATGCTGGTTCTGGTTATACTCTGCATTGTGACCGTATGTGTGACTATAGTATGCACCTACTTCCTATTAAATGCAGAGGACTACAGGTGGTAAGTATCCTTATTTATATACCATTGCCATGGTTTTCCAAATATTTATCACTTTTTATACCGAAGGTACACCTAACCCCTTTTGTGGCAAAAATTGTTTGATACATTTGAGTTAGCATTAAGTGTCATGTAATGATCCAGATATTTTAACTGATACATTACATTACACTTATGTATAATCACCTGTGCACATCCACTTCTTAATTCTCACCTGAACGTTGTCTCTAGCCCAATGGTCAGCAGACCCATCCTACAGCTTTGTGGACTTTTTTTTTTTTTTTAATAAAATGCTTTTTATTTAAATTTTAACAATTAAAAGAAGTAAAAGGAAGGGGGAGATAGGCTGGATTTAGTGTCCATTAATTAAAGGAGGTGGCTGGTGATTCAAGCCATGGAGTCCATATATTCTCAAACTTGATTGGGCAGCCTCTGGCTAGGTATGTTTTTTTTATACAGTTCCAATTGCCAGTTGAAGCTTTGTGAACTGTAGGAGAAGATTTGAAAACATACTTTCATGGATCTGTATTTATCAGTAAATAGAACATATGTGCTGGAAAAAAAAAAATCAGTTATAGGACCCCTACCTATGTGGCATATGTTGAGCCATTAATCATCTGGCACCACTTCCCAGAGGAAAGCATAGAAACACTGTGTATGACTGACGTGTCTGCAACCACTCAAAGGAACAGTAACATCAAAAAATTAAAATGTTTTAAAGTAATAAAAATATAATGCTATATAATCTACAGTCTGGTCATTTCCCTATGGGACCAGACTGTAAATGATATCCCTATAAACGGCGCGTTCTGACGTCAGAACGCGCCGTTTCTAAGATAGAGAGAGTGAGCACTTGCCGCTGCTGCTCTCTTCCTCCACTCTGCCCCCCTTCTTTCGAATTCCCTGCCTCAGCTCTTCCTTACCACCGGCGCGCTCCTCCTGTCTCACTATCTCTCAGCTGCTTCACTCTCAGGTCCTGATGATTAGGCCCCCCCTCCCCCAAGGGTCTGCATCTGATTTGCTGAACTCTTACTTGCTACACAACGTGCTTAGGATTCTGCTGAATCTTGGATACAGTGCTTTCCCTATGGAAAGTACCAGAACATGAGGTTATACTACTTGTGTGTTGGGATTCCTCTCCAAGTAACTCTCTGTATTTATTTCTGCAGGCAATGGACAAGCTTCCTTTCTGCTGCATCGACTTCTATCTATGTTTACATGTATTCATTTTACTACTATTTTTTCAAAACAAAGTAAGTTTATTTTTCTAGTGCATAAACTTCAATAAATTGTAGTTGGAAGTGAGGTCAAATGTAGTTTAAATGTTTTTTAGTGATTGTGAACTTGGCTTATTAGTGTAGTTTAGTGGTTGAAGAAGGTGGTTATAATTACTACTATTTCTATACATAATCTTTATCATAGTAAATATAGGTATGGGATCCAAATTATGGGAAAGCCATCTCCTATAGACTCCATTTTATTCAAATAATTCACATTCTTAAAAATGATTTCCTTTTTCTTTGAAAATAAAACAGAAAACGCCAGGTCTCATGCCTTAACAGGCCCCATTATATTAATAACTGGTAAACAATAACATTGGCCTTTCTGAAACTTTCTAATCATGTGTGTTTTCTATTCATCAGGATGTATGGATTGTTTCAAACATCATTTTACTTTGGATATATGGCAGTATTTAGCACAACTTTGGGGATTATGTGTGGTAAGTATTAGTATAAAAAATGTTCACCTTGTCCTTGGAATCATGTTGGAATGTGTGATTTGTCAGTGACCCACAATAACAAGATAAAATGAAAATAGTGAAAATGTGAAGAGTATCTGCAAACACATTGGGGGGTCACTTATCAACACTGGACAACTTTGCCCATGGGCAGTAACCCATGGCACCCAATCAAATTGCTGCCTTCATTGTTCGACTTGCAGCTGGCTTTAAAAAGCTAATCACTGATTGGATGCTAAAGGTAACTGCCATGGACAAATTTGCCCAGGGTTGATAAATGAACCCCATTGTATCTTATCAGTTTATATATCAGGACTTTTAATTACTGGCTATAGTGGGTAATATGTGAATCCCCAAAGAGAGCCCCTTGACTATACCTTTTTTTTTATACAGGAATAGCTGCCATTCACAATATACTGCCATTTCTGCAATGAACCATCCCATAACACTATTGTGTTTCCAGGGCCCCTAAGAGTGACTCTTTATATTAGAAGGTTTTGCCCAAGAAAGACAATTCTCTGTCTCACTCCCATATTGCTGCATTACATCCCAGCCTACTTGAATAATACAACATTCTAGGTGTTTTAGGTACTCGGGGAGGGGGGGGGGGGTGAAATAAAAAAGCCTTAAGGAAACGCACATTGCCTGTTCAATATAAGGAAACTGTAATACATATTGTAGTTCCTCTGTCTCCAAGGCAGAAAATGATAAATTAAAAACCAGTTAATAATGTCTTTTTGAATATAATACAACCACAAAAGATGTAGAAGAAAGAGAAAGATAGTGGGGGAGAAGGCGACTTCCATGTTAGAAGGATAACCTTTAAGACTTTCTTTATATACATACATGGGTTAAAATGCTTTCCTATCAACATCATAGCAATAGAAGAGGCGAAGTGGCATGTGTATTGCTGTACATTTATATAATGGATTAACAGTTCTGTTCCTTATGCCATTTTCAAGCATATCATTTTGGGCTTTACCTTCAACATAGTTGATCAACCCTGAAAGTGCCCCTAACACAGTACTCATGTATCAGTACAGAGTGCGGAGCTCATGACGCCATCTTCCGGCTCTTTGGTATTGCTCCTTAAGTGAACGCCATATTTCTGCATTTTCAGTTCACTTGTAGGCTGGCACTGAAAACTGGACTTCACTCCAAAATATGATGCAAAATAAAAATGATTTATCACGCAAAAAGGAACATCTCAGAGGGTGGCCTTACGCGTTTCGTGCCTTATGGGCACTTAGTCATAGGCTAGGGATATTCTGTGCAACCAGTGATATTTAAATAACACACCAATCAGAGAAGTGTTTTGGATAGCCAATCAGAATGCTTAATACATAAATGATTAGTTTGTCCAAGGGAAATAGGGTACATATAGGATCTACATATTGGTGCATGCACAGTTGGAGCAGTCTTCCAGTTCGTAGCAACTGTGCATAAGCCAAAAGTGCTGGAAATTGCTGAAGGGAAGACTACCCGAAGAATACAGAAGAGCCAGAAGATGGCAACCATGAGCTCTGCTAGGCTTAGTCTGCACTCATACAAGAGTAGTGTGTTAGGGGCACTTTTAGGGTGAAGCAGGGAGGGAGGACTATTAAGGGTAGTAGGTAGGGGCTTTTCTTATTGGGGGGTTTAGTTCTCCTTTAAGATGACACTTTTTATTTGCATCCTACCCCTATCCTGAATTGATGATCAGTCATTTTAGACTGAACTGACCACTTTTCATGCAAATTCTATTTTTATATCTTTTAGGAGCAATCGGTTACATGGGAACAAGTGCCTTTGTTCGGAAAATTTACACGAATGTGAAAATTGACTGAGAAATCCATTGGAAATGGGAACTGTGGATCAGTTACTACTTTTTTCTGGGGATGGGGAGAAATATGCACATTAGTGCCAGAAGAGATTGGGTTTTAACACTGGGTACTGTGTTGGTCTCCGTTTTTGTGGAAGGCTTAAAAATGGCATCACTTTCATTGATCCTAGGTTCTCACTGACTGCTCTTTCCAATCATCACAGCAAATGCTTGGATTATACGCAGTAAGCATTAATACAGTACACGGCTAATCTTCCCAAAAAAAAAAAAAAAAACCTAGCTCATTAAAGATGAATAGACTAGCTCTCTTCAGTGAAGAGGACAAACAGTTTATTTAAAGCATTTGTTCCATTAAATAAAAAGAGGGAAACTTGGCTGCTGAAACTAGTTGATTAGTAGTCTTCTTGGTACCTTCTCAATGCTCTAGGAATGCTGTTCCAGGAAACCTTCTTTTCTCTTAAGTTTTGTCTCCACTTTAAAGTTGTATGTTTATATTTTGACTGTGGTTGTCCATTGGTTTGCAGTGTCAAATACATCTGCACTGTTTTTATATATATAAAAAAACAATAAAGTGCATGTAATATTACGGCTTTCCATATAATTGGACCAATCTCCCAACGTATTTATCACTGAAATGGACAATTAAACAAAACACAGCATTTTAAGAATCCATCCACAGGTGTTCTCAGCACTGCAATTTACTGTATAGTTAAAAGAAAACCATGTAAAATGACTAGATTTTTAGTTTTTATGACTCCTTTGAGGTCTAGATTTGCAAAAGGAAGCATTTTAACTGAATTCCTATAGTAATCGTCATCCTTCTCACTTTAATCCTGTTTCAGTACTTTGAAATAAGATTTTTCTTTTAGTTTGGGTTTAATGAAGGCTTTCTTTAAAATATAATGGGGGAAATAAGTGTATATAACAATAAATAATGTAACTTAGGGTTAGATCCCAAATGTATTTGGATGTACAGGTTTACTACGAAGTACTTTTTTTTTTTTTTTTTTTATTCATTGTACAAAATCTGTGGAGTCAGGTGGCTTTTTCCATCTTGCCTGCCATTTGCATGAAACATCTGTTTCTTTCCATGATGTGTGTGTATGTCGCATTTCTTTTTGTTCTATTTCCTTCTGAAGCTCTTACACAAGGCTGGTCAGATTTGTAATTTAGGAATTTTTTTTTTTTTGGTTAATCTTGTCTGGACACTTGTGTAACATCTGAAGCGCTGTGGCTTTGGAGTGTTCAGAAAGCTGAAATAAAATTTTCAGACAAACCCTTTCTTTGACCCTTTTTATATTTTCTTCAAGACTCTCTGAGTCGGTACTTACATTTGTATGTTTTATGTCACAGACACGGCCTGCATAAAGGAAAGAACTCTGATCAAAGTTCTTAACAGTTGCACCTTTTTTCTTCAAGCTCAGTTTTGTCCAACAGCAAGTCTTGTAGACTTCACTTTTTTGAAGGTCTGAGTGCATTAAAGGAGAGAGAAAGCTAACGAAGCAGTTTATTGCCAATAAATTTGCCACAATAGTGCAAGCTATAACACTATATTTATTCTGCAGAATGCCTTACCATACCTGATTAAACAGCTCTAGACGCTCTCTCTGTTTGTTTAGGATAGCAGCAGCCATATTAGCTTGGTGTGACATCACTTCCTGCCTGAGTCTCTCCCTGTTCACTCATAGGACTAAGCTCAGATTACAGCAGGGAGAGGAGGAGAGAGGAGCTAACTGAGCATGCTCAAGCCCTAGCCCTGGAGGTTTATGCTGAAAACAGGAAGTCTGATACAGAAGTCCATGTGTACACAATAGAAGGAAAGATTTTTTTTTTCCGACAGAGGACTGCAGCATTACTTTGAGGGTTTACTGGTGTATTTTTATAGACCTTTCTGAAGAGCTTACTTAGTTTTAGCCTTTCCTTCTCCTTTAAAATCCTATTGTAACCGTTCATTTTCCAGATTGTTTGCATTTGTCCCTGTAGGTTTCTAATGGTCCATCCTGATACAGTCAACTAAAGAACGCGTATTTCCCAAAAGGTTACAGTGTAATATTTATTTCCCTATTTCAGGCCATTCCTCCGTACACTCGACAAATGACAAATTGTGCTCCTATTTAACCTCTCGCTAATCATTTATTTCTGTTCAGTTAAGAGAAAATCTCATTAACACCGAAGATTTTGACCTATTTGAATGTTCTGTCCATACCGGAGTTGATTTCTAATTATGCTTATCTACAGAAATAAACCTGAGATAAGGGATGTGATTGAATGTGGTATCTAGTGGTTTTCTTTTAAAGTTCAATTGACGCCAGTATGACCTGATATGTTCATAATTATCTTCCACTGTTGGAATAGATGGGATCACTGGTTATTTTAAAGTTTAACTTTATCAGGAAAAAACCTCTAATTTTCCTAGTAAGGTTCCAATGGTACCCTGAAGGATGAAACCAGCATTATTTTATACATTATTTTGATAATGAGCAACTAACCCCTAACATAACCACTTAAATAGTCTAGATCTAAGATTCCCAACCAGTGGTTCGCAAGAAACATTTTGCTTCCAGGGACCTTGAAGCAGGTGCTTATTATTAAATGCTGAGCTTGAAGACAAGTTTTGGTTGAATAAAAAACAAGGGTAAGGCTAAACAGGGCCTCCTGCAGGCTTTCAGTCCACATATGGGGCTACCAAGTAGCCAATCACAACCCTTATTAGGCATCCACAAATTTTTTCATGGTTGAGTTGCTCCCCAACTATTTTCACATATAAAAAAAAAGGCGGCCCCTAAGAAATGGTACAGAATCCCTGTGCTATAATCTAGACTCAAAATTATGGTTGAGATCTTCTGATTTTGCTGTAAAGGGGGCAGCCTGCAGTATCATCTTTCCCTGTGCTTTGGACTGATTACTCCCTGGTAATGGGAAGAGATCCACATGTAAATATTGCCCATTTACATCTCTTGCCTTGAACCACCACTTTGTGATGGTCTGTGTGCTGCCTCAGAGATCACCTGACCAGAAATACTACGACTCTAACTGCAAAAGACACAAATCTGTCTGTTAATTGGTTCATGTGACCTAACATGTATGGTTTGTTTGTGTGCACCATGAATCTTACGATCCCAGAGGGCGGCCCTTTTTTTTTTTTTTTTTTTTTTTTTTTTTTTTAAATGGCAAATTTTTTAATTATGATTACCCAATGGCACATACTACTAAAAATAGTATATTATTATGAAAATGGTTTATTTACATGAAGCAGGGTTTTACATATGAGCTGTTTTATGCAATATCTTTTTATAGAGACCTACATTGTTTGGGGGGTATAGTTTTCCTTTAAGCAGCTAGTAGCCAGAACAACAATAGGGCATGCCAGATTTATGATCAATTGATGCTCATTAATGGCTGTTTTAAAAGTCTGTGAGTACTGGATTTATTTAATATAGTGAGACAGAGGTGCAAATTAAAAGTCACCACAGCCCTAGTCCCCACACAGCAGTGTTTCTGGCCCTACTCTTTTGTACCTGATATTTGAAAACACACAAATGCTTTGTGAGCAGGTGTTTCCACAAGGGGGAATACATTACAAACCTTTTGTTGCTTTCACTGGGGGCATCTATTGAGACTGGGCATCAAACAGACCAACTTTACCTGCACCACTATACTTGCTATTCCATACAAGTACCATGAGCCTTCCTGTGATTATCAGCCAGTTTCACATTAACCTTTTTAGTCTTAATATACAAGAACCAAACCAGTAACACATATTCTATTCATTTATGGATAACTGGCACAGACTAGTGGGTACAATATAATCTAGAGCACCAATCTAAATTTGGTTAAGAAAGTTCTTCTACTACTAGTAATAATTGGTAAATTTGGTAACCCCAAACTACCCTCCAATTCTCTAGACTAACAATTACCATTATTTAAAAATGGCCCCTTTATTGGAGCTCCACATATTCGCTATGCCCCATTTCCCTGTTTAAAATTAAGAGTGGGCGTGTTCTAACAGTCCCTACCAGTCACATAAGCAAAGTGGCAAATCACAGCCTTGCAGTCACACAAGCAAAGACAGGCTTCAGTTCCCTATCAGGTCAGCCTAGCTGCTGATTGGTTCCTATCCTACAGTGCAGTATGCCGAGTTCCGCCAGCTCCCCTGCACAGCCTGGGAAAGGAGGCAGCTGGAAGTGAGACTAGTAGGATTTTGTGCAGAAATGTTTAATAAAGCCGTCTGAAACACAATTTTAATCACATTTCTTCTATTTTTACTTTTGTGCAATGGCACAGTCTTCTATATATGTCCCCTTTGAAAGAGGGCAGAAGAGAAATCTTTTACCAGGAAAAAAAAACATCTTATTTTTATGACTCCTTTTGGGTCTAATGCTCATGTGAATATACACAGATGTAGCAGGCTTTATTCATACATCTGGTGCACACATTGCATCCAACACAGCTATTTTGGAATAGTTTGTCACTCTGTGAGTCAGATACTTTAATTCTAAGAGGCTGCTTTTTCCCAAAAGGTGGTAAACCTACCTAAAATTGCTGGTTGTAGCTACATCTTGTTCTGCTAACTAGCAACAGAGAGGCGTTGGAACATGGTGACAGCAATTCTGTGTCCTGACTTGTGATGCATCTGGGAGTAAAAGTATCCTACCTGGACCACCACTGAGTTCAAGAGGCTTCTAGTTGGTTCTCCTTTGTTTTAATTCTAGTAGGTACAGCTGCCTGGGAGCTTGCTTTAATATGCTGGCACTATGCTAATGAATTAGAAGTAACAATACCAGCACCTCCTTTTCAGCCATAGTAACTACAGTAATGGAGCAAAAATCTAGTAGGCTGGGTCACTGTTTCTGACTGCTCCATTCCCAATCCTAAACTACTGCTGCAGCACTCAAGGCTGAAGAGATACCAGAGCCCAATACATGTAAATAATAAGTGGCTAAGTGGGTGGAGGCAGAGTTTTAACATTCTGGATTAGTACCAGTAAGCTTTTTAAAGTGACACTATGGAAATGTGCAAACCCATAATGTGTCGGCATTACTTTAAGGCAGATGGCAACTGTCTAATTTATCAATCAACATTTATCAATGTACATGACATTTTTGATGATTTCACTGTTGAAAGGGGAGAGAAAAAACAAGTTTTCGTAGGAAATAATGTGATTTTGGTAAGTCTTTGCCAGAGAACAAATTCAGTTCCTAAAAAGAATCCTGGCGTTTAAGAAATATGTCAAAAAACCAAACATCTAGATTGCAGCAGGAGTTTTAAAAAGCTGGAAAAAAATCACAGAATTGTATTACTTTTGTGGTGTAAATGGGACTGTAATTGCCATTAATGCCTAGTTACCAACTCTGTTAGTCATTCTATCCCTTCAATTCAGGCTTCTGGGATTTCAGTGGCACCAAACTTTTAAACTGAGACCTTGGAAAAGCTGGAGAAAGTAAAGAGGTCCTAACTTGTAGGTCTTTTAGTATTTTGCCTACTTGCACAGTGCTGCGGTTTCTAATCATTTACAGTAGCTTCATACCCTAGTGGTAACAGGTTTGGAATCTACTGGAAGTTTGTACTATATGTGTTTTACAGTATCACACCATTCCTTGTGCTTAGCACTTGACTTGTGCCAGTTTCATCCTGCAGCAGGACAACGATACAAAGCTCACTTCTAAGCTATGCCAAAGCTATTTGGGGAAGAGATGGGATGTTGGAATAATGTCTTTGATGGACTGAACAGTGCAATCACCACTGGAACTCTTATTTAACTTTTGTAGCGTGGACTTCTCCATAAGGTCAGAGGAACATGCAGTCTTCTGCGAAGAGCTATAGAAGAAATGGGCTCAGATTCCCTCTGAATATGTATATAATGGTCATCTAAAATGCCAACATGGAAGCAAATCTAAAACCGCCCATGGGGGGCGGCATGACCAGACTGGGACATCTGGTCGGCCTGGCTCGACACTAGGTAGTGGAATACCTCCAGGGCAGTGTGCAAAAAACACACTGGCTTTCTCTGTTGCAAAATTGCTGTAGGTCCCTGTTTCTGAATGTAGAGACACACGTGGCTGCATTCTGTAACAATGTATTGATGAGGGGCAGGTGGGAAGAAGCACGTTGGCATCTGCCTTACTGGACCCTCATGATCAACTAACATGAGCATTCTCACGCCTTCTGGGTAGGCCATTTTCTTGTTTCAGCACAATAATGCCCCCATGCACAAAGCAATGCCTTTACATGAATCCGTTTCATGGGATGGAAATAAAAGGAAACCTTATTGCCCTGCACAGAGCCCTGAACTCAACCCAACTTGTGGGATGAATTAGAGCACTGACTGAGAACCAGGCTTCATCACGGCCCAATGAACTAAGGAGAGAAGAGTATGTTATAGCAGCAAAGGCAGAGCCAACTTTCTACTAATAACTTTACTATGGGTAGAAGATGTTGGACAGGCAGGTGTCTGACCATTGTCTATTGAGCAGGGTCCTCTTTACCTCTTGTATTACTTGTATGTAATGGTAAATAATAATATCGTTTATACGCCTCAGCATATATTTTTTTTCAGATTGCAGCCACTAGATGGCATTGCATGCCATCTAGTAAAAAACACTCCCATCACTTCTGTATGAGGTGGTACCAGGAGATACAGTTCCTACATTCACTGTAAGGCACCAGTATGAGGACAGACATTTTTCTTGTGTCCTCTGCTGGCTGGTGGCAACCAGGACACATGTGCACACTTGGATAACAACTGTCATTGCTTCAAATGTAGACGCACACTAATGGTCAGCGATTGCCATCAGAGAGCAGATGGGCCAAAGTCGAGTGGCCAGTCGTGGTTGTCAACTTTGCTGCAAACCTGCATTCTCAAGAGTGGTATGGGGGAACAAGCCTATCTTCCAGATTTCTTTGCTACAGATGGTGAATGGGTTGGGGGGGCCAGTGGAGGGGACCCCGGTTAAACTTTGCATTTCCTTTCTTGCACAGCTAAAGAAACCCCTTCCAGTAAGCAGTGCAACAGCGCCCCTCAGTTTGTGGAAGGCCTACAGGAAATTGCAGGCTGATCCCCTCACTCCCCATCTCGGCCTCTGGATTTGTGTAGGTAGGCTGGGCAGGTTTTTATCTTTCTCCAAAAAAAAAAGTGAATAAATAGGCACCGAGAGCTGTGCTTAAGTTGCCACCATACGAGAAGGCATGTGCCTATATATAAATACTAGCGATGCACCAAATCCACTATTTTGGTTTCGGTCGAACCCTAGAATCTTGTGCAAAAGATTTGGCCGAATACTGAACCAAATCAGAATCATAATTTGAATATGCAAATTAGGCATGGGCAGGGGAAACTTTTTTAACTTCCTTGTTTTGTGACAAAAGGTCACGTTATTTCCCTCGCCACCCCTAATTTGCATATGCCAGGCAGAAGGATTTGTCTGAATCCGAATCCTGCTGAAAAAGGCCGAATCCTGGATTCAGCGCATCCCTAATAAATACAGCCCCACCAGTAAGTAGGCTGGAAAAATTCCTATTATGTTTGGTTGTTTGTGCCTAAAAATTCTGGCTCTCTAATATTTATGTACAACAAGAAAAACAGGGCTATCCGGCATTGGTCTTTATTAGTCAAAGTTAATAAAATCCTTACATCTCCATAAGCCCAAATATTATCCCTAATATTTATACCAATTATATAAATCTTCTTTTCTTTAATTGGTCATCATGCACAAGTTTTTAATCCATATGCAATTCAGTGGGGTTTGAATGCACAACGCTAGGAGGAATCTCTGCTCCTGTCAGGCTTACAAAGCCAATCTTTGATCTGCTGAAGCTGCGTTTTCCCCTTTATTAGATTCCTTGGTAATAATCTGATTCACAGAATGCTGACTGAATGGCATTCCACCTGCATTAAAGGCTTCTTTGGGTCCTGCGGCTCTTTTAAATCTCCCTTGTATTTAACGACACAACTGCATGTCTATTCTAGAGGGCAATTCTTCATTTTATATGTTATCTCAGGTCAAGCAAGGATTATTTCTTATTCTAAGAAAAGCACTCTTTCAGCAGGGCATTTTATGTTTCTGGAAGGCATCCAAAGTAATTGTGAGAGCTTATTCTGCTTGCAAATCAACTTGCTTTAACTTGTTAGGCACAGTTAGACGGGGAGCACTGGGGAGGACAGGCAAAGCCTATTTAATCACAGTAATTATCACAGTGCCGAGGACAAACCCTGTTGCCATATATAAGGAAATATACATCTTTCTAGTTTTTTTTGCTTTTAATTTGATTTTGAGAATTGTAATACATATTCATATTCATGATACTCTCTGGTTGAAAATTGGAGAAATAATCAGTAAAATCATAATTTTACAGAAGAGGAGGCACAACCTGCATTTCCCCAGCTGTTTTTACCCTACAACTCTTATTATAGGCAGGGGCTCTGCAACCATGAGGCAAGTTTAGAATCTTACCTTAGGCGGCAGCACTTAATAAGTTAATGGGGGCAGCAAAAATCCGCTCCAAAATTGGGTATTGTGCTCTCTGCACTTGCAATGCACCACCCCATTCACCCCAAAGCTTAAAAAGTAAAGGGAGAGGGCTTTTTGGGAAGGCCACCTTGGGGCAGCACAAAGACCAGAAATACCCGGATCATAGGATGTGATTTTTTTGGGTACAGGCACAATAGGAATGAATTGGATTAGTTAAGTCATTCATTCAGGTGCAGGCTAACACAAAAAAATCCCACCACACAGGAATGCTTGTAAAAACACCCATGTAAAGCTTCTGGGATGTAACTGGGTGACTGCAGTGCAGGTGGGTAAGGGAGAATAGGGTGTGAATCAGCAGGGATTGCCAACACAGCACTATCTTGGAATTTCCAATTTAGAGCATAACCCCCTCTGAGGGCCTCGTTCCCAGTCTTCAGCTCCACCATCAGTGGTGTAACTATAGAGGCAGCACCCCGCAGTTGCAGGGGTGGCCTGAGGAAAAGGGAGCCCCGGACCATGGGGTCTGCTTCCCCTATAGATAATCTACTATAAGTCTACTAAAAATAATTCAAACATTAAATAAAGCCAATAGGTTTTATATATATATATATATATATATATATATATATATATATATATATATATATTAATTAGTAATATCTTAGCTTTGATCAAGTAACTCCAGGGGCGTAACTATAGATCTTGGTAAAATAGGCTAACATAAATATTTTGGGGCCCTAAATTGAATTTGCTATGGGGCCCAGTAACAACTAGTTACGCCACTGAGTAACTCCAAACTACGAAAAATAAAATCATTTTAAAACATTTGAATTGATTAAAATGGAGTCTGTGGGAGACGGATAACGGGTCCCATACCTGTGTACATATATTAGAACTTGCTTAGGAGTAAATCTGCTTTTATTATGGCTTTACAACCCTGTTAAAGAAGTTTATAGAGGAAACCTTTTCTAAGGGGAGTGAAATCAATGATGAGATTGTTGCCTTTATTAACACCTGGAGCAAATTCCACCAATGACATTGTCCTAGGATTTTAAAAGAATGCTTCCCCTGTTGTTTCTTTCCATGTCATGCTTCACCCAGTGGCACAGTGTATTCATATGTATAAGTGATTGGGTTGGCTTACAAAATATGGCTGAATAAAAGCAACTATGTAAGAAAAGTGACCGTGACAAAGCAGAAGTGGTAGTGCCCCGTGTTCTGCTATAAAATGTGTTTCAGGCCATGGCACATGATGGGAACTATGGTATCTGCTCACAGATAAGTGACAAATATGTCAAATAATAAGAAAATAACTCTCAATAGGCCAACCTTGTATTCCAGTATAACCAAATGATTGTTCGTATATACAGCAATGTTTGTTGTGGCTTCCCAAATGCTCCCATGTAAACATTAGCTTATTAGAGAGTAATTTTACCCCCTATATCCGTGCCTTGTAACTGTAAATAAGATCTAGGAGATCAGAGATAGCCAGGGAGGACAAAACGAGCGCCGCATGATCGATCGTCGCCCTGTCGCCTTTTCTGAGGAGGAGCGCAAGAGGAGTTCTGGTAAGTTATTTTTTTTTATTAAAGACTTTGCGATTTTAACATTACATATGACTTGGTGGTTTTTTTTCGTTATATACAAACCAAATTTTTTTTTTGCATTTTTTTGATGTTACTGGTCCTTTTAGATATCATTTATACTGTTTACAAAAAACTCCTCCTTAGGTTCAGAAATAACCCTTTCTATACTCAGAATTCATATTCCCTTGTTATTCCCTTCATATTCTCTTGTGTTAGACTTGTAGTCAGGGATGAAATCCGTTATCTGAAAACCCATTATCCAGAAAGCTCCTAATTACAGGAAGGACATTTCACATTGAATCCAACAAACAATTCGCCTTTCTTCTGTGATAAAACCGTACCTTGTACTAGAACCTCACTAAGATATAATTAATGCTAATTGTAGGCAAAACAATCATTTTGGGTTTAATTAATATTTAAATTATTTTTTTTTATAGACTTAGAGTCAGGGCACACAGGCAGAATCGGGGAGATTTGTCGGCCAGTGACAAATCTCCTCTTCTTCGGGGCCACTAATCTCCCCGAACGGCTAAAATCTAAATCGCCGGCAGGATGGCACCAGGGGCACTCCACCAATGAGGTGAGTTGAGCCACTCGCCTCAGGCAGCAGCGCCCCCCTAGTTGCCAGTGGCGGCAAAAATGTTTTCAACCCGGAAATTTGGCTCTTTTAGTGAGTGCAATTGTGCTCTCTGCACTAGCGACGTGCACCACCCTCGACCCCCTCCATCGCTGAAAAGGTGATCGCCGTGAGCAGGGGTGGGGGCGGCAAAAGAAGGCCACCTCAGGCAGTGAAAAGGTAAGGATCGCCGCTGGATGGCACAGTAACAATTAAAAAATAAACTATCCTAAAGTTATTAAAATATAATGTAGTGTTGTGCTGCACTGCTAAAACTGAAGTGTTTACTTCAGAAAGACTACTATATAAAAACAAGCTGCTGTGTAGCCATTCTGTTATGTTTTGGGTAGCCGAGGATGAGTAGAGTATAACAGTGCTTTATTAGCAGGCTCATGCAGGTATTACACAACAGTAACTTTCAATTTCACTTTTAAGCTGTCAGGAAGTATGCACAGTATAAGTCTGGGCACAGTGACATCTACAGGGCATTTGTATTAACACCACATATTCCACTATAGTATGAAAGCATTTGGGCAAATTAATAAACAACAACAATGCATCTTAAAGCAATAATATACATTATTCACATCACATAGTCCTGGGTCCATGCAGGTAGTTTTCTGATTCTCTCAGTACAACTTATAGGTTATTATTATAATTAACATGTATTTATATAGCGCCAACATATTGCATAGCACTGTAAAGTAAATGTGATTATACAACTAAATCACAAGAATTATATACATTGAACATATGGAGTTACATACATCACAATCAATACAGGTACAAAAAGGTGAGGAAGGCCCTATGCATAGGCATACACTCTAAAGGGAAGGGAGTAATACACAAGGTGTGGGAGTGGGCAAGATCGTATTAAGTGGATGAGAAATGTGGTACTGTTTGTGGTGTTGCGTTTGGTAGTGAAGCAGAGTGAGGGTAGGCTTCTCGAAAGAAGTGCGTTTTCAGAGATTTCTTGAAAGCAGAAAGTCTGGGAGAAAGTCGGACAGACTGTTCCAGAGTTCCAGAGGAGGGGTGCAGCCCTTGCAAAGTCTTGAATGCGAGCATGTGAGGCGGTAACGAGAGAAGAGTTGAGTAGCAGGTCAGTAGAGGAGCGTAGTAAGTGATTGGGTGAGTATATAGAGATGAGTTCAGAGATGTAGGGTAGAGTTATGAAGTGCTTTGAAATTCAGTGTCATTAATTTGAATTTGATTCTGAAAGGTAACGGAAGCCAATGCAGGGATTGACAGAATGGCGAGGCAGAGGAGGAGCGGTTGCTGAGGTATATGAGCCTCGCAGCAGTGTTCATTATGGACTGGAGAGGTGACAGTCTCTGGAGGGGAAGGCCAATTAAAAGAGAGTTACAGTAGTCTAGACGTGATATGATGAGAGAGTGAATAAGAATTTTGGCAGCATCTTGGGTGATAAATTATCGTATTTTGGATATGTTCCTTAGGTGGAAGTGACATGATTTAATAAGTGACTGGATATGAGGAGTGAATGACAGGGCAGAATCTAGGATACTTAGTGGATAGTGGAATTGTTAACTATGATGGATACTTCTGGGATGTTACTGGTGTTAGTTGGAGGAAAGGCTTGTTGACGTTTCACAATGTCAGCAGTAGATGATTTTGTAGACACAGTATTTTGTGGAAGTTTGATGTCAACATGCAACTTAGTGCACATCTGTCTCTGTAAGTGTTCTGGATGCAAATGCAACAAATTCATAGCTGAAAAAGTAGAAAAGGCACATGTTACACAGAAGATAATCAATAAGCTCTTTAGAATACCATGGGATTCTTCAGAACTTATCTGTTATCTACTCTGTGTCCTGTGCTTGAACGGCTGCCCCCATGGCTACACAGCAGCTTGTTTATATAAACTATAACTGTTTTTTTTTTTAAATATGTATTTATTAAGTTTTCAAAACAAAAAGAAAAAACAATTAAACACAAGGATATAATTGTTTTTTTCAAAGCAAATGCACCAGCACTGAGCAACAGTACACAGTATTGTCATCCCTTTAAAACACCTTAATTTTTTGGTGTTACTGTTCCTTTAAGTCTGCTAAAAAAAAACATTTCAAAATTAAATAAATCCAATAGGATTGTTTGCCACCAATATGGATTCATGCAGTTTAGTTAACATCAAGTAAAAGTTACTGAATTATTATTACAGAGAAAAAGTAAGTAATTTTTAAAAATTGGATTGTTTTTGCTTTAAATAGATTCTATGGGAGATGGCCTTCCCGTAATTTGGAGCATTCTGGATAACAAATCTCTAGATAAAGGATCCCATACATGTACAGTTACAGCATTACTTGAGAAATTGTAAAAAAATTACTGTATTACATTTGGGTTTAATGCAGTTTGTACAGGTATGGGACCTGATATCCAGAATGCTTGGGACTTGGGGCCTCCATGCCTTAAGGGTCAGGGCACACAGGCAGATTCGGGGAGATTAGTCACAGGGCGACAAATCTCTTCTTCGGGGGGATTAATCTCCCTGAACTGCCTCCCCACCGGCTAAAATGTAAATTGCCTGCGGAAAGGCAGTTCGGGGAGATTAGTGGCACTCAGATCGCTCCGAGTGCCATCCCGCTGGCGATTTACATTTTAGCCGGTGGGGAGGCAGTTCGGGAAGATTAGTGGCTCCCAAGAAAATTTGTCTCCCCGAAGTGCCACCCCTGCCTTCCCACCGGCTAAAATGTAAATCGCTGACGGGATTGCACTCGGCACGATTCGTTTTCTGAAGTCGTCTGAAGTTTCCTTAATTACATCATATTCTGTGAGTGGAAAAAGCATCAAAGTTCAAAAAACACTATGTGTGATAGTGTGCAAAAGTTCTAACCGGTTCCCCCCTACATTTTATAACATATGGAACATAAACTATACAGTGGGCTCATGTGTAGGGCATTATAACGAATCTAATGTCTTTATTAAGGTTTCCTTGGACATGTGTAATTAACAGTGGAAATGTAATGTATTTGCTGTAACATATAACATAAAGACGTCCATTCCACTTTAAATTTCCCGCCGTATGCAAATTAACGTGAGCGCAAGAGCTCTAGCGAATTTGTGCTAGGCAAAAATGAAAGCTATTGCATCTTCGCTTTGAATTGCAAAAAGTCGCCAGCGCTCGGTGCCCATGACGAAACTTTGCATTTTAGTGAATTAGCATTGTCTGAGTGAATTTTCACCTGGTGAAATCGTCGCTGGCGACTTTTCGCCGGTTAGTGAACCTGCCCCAAAGTCTGGTGAAGCTACGGAAAAATGTATTTCACAAACTGTTAGTATTTTGTATTCTCAATAAAAAAAATTGCTGTTTTTTACTTTATAACCTCTGAAGACAGCATTTTGCAACCCTTAATATTGAATTGGATTTACCTTCCCTGTCCTCAGTATTTGCTGCTGGAAGGTTATACATATACTCAATGCCCGGAAAACAGCAGTGAAAGCATTTTAACATTTTATGAGTACTTTTGACTTGTAAATTACTTATGGGAGCTGGCGATTTGCCATTGAAAGAATTCCTGCTGATTAACAGATTACTAGCTGGAACACTGAATCATCACACCTTAGATCTTTTGCTGAACTTGCTGGGACTTTACAATCAAATTAATATTCCCTGTTTTTTACCTAATCACATCAAGGTGTAGAGATTCTTACAAACACAATTTGGAAATCTGGTTGTATTTAGTAGGTTAAAGGGGTTGTTCACCTTTAAATGAATTTTTAGTATGATGTAGGCAGTGATATTCTGATGCAATTTGTGATTGGTTATCATTGTTTATTATTAAATTAATTAAAATATAAATTATAAAATTAATTATAAATAATAAAATAATATATATATATATATATATATATATATATATATATATATATATATATATATAAGTTCAAAAAGTACCTGCACTTTAGCCCTTTCAGTTCGTAGTGGGTGCCCGGTCAAATAATATTATGCAGCTTTTCAAGATGGACCAGCACTCTAGTTTATTCAATCAAACGTGAATATTTATTTGAGTAGTTACTCTCGTGTCCAACGTTTCGGCCCACATCTGGGCCTTTATCAAGGATAAAGGCCCAGATGTGGGCCGAAACGTTGGACACGAGAGTAACTACTCAAATAAATATTCACGTTTGATTGAATAAACTAGAGTGCTGGTCCATCTTGAAAAGCTATATATATATATATATATATATATATATATATATATATATATATATATATATAGATAAATATAAATAATAATATAATAATAAAGAGGTTATCGGCACTCACCATTCCCAAAATAGTTTGCTGGGTGCTAACCAAAAACAATTGTAAAATATAAATTATAAAATTATAATTTCTTTAGTATGATGTAGGCAGTGATATTCTGATACAATTTGGGATTGGTTATTATTTTTTATTACTTCTGTTTTTTGAGTTATTTTAGCTTTTTATTCAGCAGCTTTCTAGTTTGCAATTTCATGCAGGTTATTAGCGTCCAAATGACCCTAACAATAGTAATGTGTGGGTCGAGAATTTCTCAACCCGCACCCGACCCTAACCCAGCAGTACTAGGTCGCGGGCGGGGAGAGCAGGAGAAGAGCTCGACCCACCCGCGACCCGCGCATTTCGTCCAGGGGTTGGCCAAAACCCGCCCGACCCGTGGGCCTAGGGTCGGCCCGCACATCACTACCTAGCAACCATGCATTGATTTGAATGAGACTTGAATAAAATAGAGAGGGGCTGAATAGAAAGATTAGTAATAAAAAGTAGCAATAATCAAAGCATTTGTTTTCAGCGACCCCCCCCCCATTTGAAAGCTGGAAAGAGTCAGAAAAAGAAGGCAAATAATTCAAAAAATATAAAAAATAAAAATGAAGGCAAACTAAAAAAGTTGCTTAGAATTAGCCATTCTATAACATATTTAAATTTAACTTAAAGGCAAACCACACCCTGTTTGCACTCTCCATGTCTTTAATTATAGTAATATCTGCTTTTAAAGTGAATGGGTTTTCAGTTCCTTAAAACCATTAGATATATTTAAAAGACAAAAAAAAAAATAACAAAAAAAAGCTTCTGGAAATGTATCCCATCAGATAGAGAACTGATTATATACTGGTTATTTTAATCAATCAGGTCCATTAGGCATCACTGAAGCAATACAAACTATGTGGATACTTTCCTACTGGGTTCAGCTATGGTACCTGTTATTCAGAATGATGGCAACCTGGGGTTTTCCAGATAAAGGATCCTCCCATAATTTGGTCAACTTACTTTAAATCCACTAAAAAATCATTTAAACGTTACATAAACCCAATGGGACTGTTTTGCCTCAAATAAAAATAAATGGTATCTTAGTTAGCACCAAGTAGGGGGTACTGTCTTATTATTACAGAGAAAAGGGAAATTATTTCTTTTAAAGAGTTTAATTATTTGATTAAAATGGAGTCAATGGGAGATGGCCTGCCTATAATTCAGAGCTTTCTGGAAAACAGGTTTCCAGATAACTAAGCTCATATTAGCTTATTAAATTAGTAGAGAAAGCCTGTTTTGTAACATTATCCACATACCAGTGTATATTTTATAGTCATTTTCTTCTTTTAAATGGCTTTTTCTTATGGAAGGTGAACTCATCAAGATGACATATTGAAGAGCCTTTTTATCCTTTCTCCTTCTGTCACACTGCACCTCATTAATGTCATTACAAACTTGCTTTTGGGATTATTTTGTGCCAATCCTGGCACTGGTGGATGATCTGAGAATGCCCAAACAGAGCCACAATTTGTCTTGATCCTGACCCGTGTGTTATGCCCCTGGGGCACAGGAATAGCTGCCAAGCACAATATGCTGTGATCTCTTCAGTCATCACTTCACTGTACACACTCGAATTAAAACAACATTTCTTGCCAATGCCTCTAATCTACTTTTTTTAGTATCATCGTTTTGTGATGCTTTGACATATTTTGGAGTGTTGAACGCTTGCCCATGGGAAAAATACAATAATTGAGTAGAACATATAATAGGGGAAGCATGAGCTTATATCAAAGCCGTCCAACTCACTGCTGTGTGTAAGAACAGTATGTCTCCAATTTGCAATCCACTGGCTGCTTTTCTCAAACTGGCATAGGCCGCTGTCACAGAACATAATAGTAATAATCCTCTCCATTCTCTGGAAGAAAGAATTACACCTAAAATGTTATCCCCCAGCTGACCGTAAAAATCTACCGGAAGGTATGGAAAGAATGCCAAAACAAATTGCAGTGCTAGTTTCCACATAAAAGTGTCTTAATAGAAAATGGTGAACTGCTCGCATTACAACTGGCCACGGCTTTGCAAATATTAAAGTTTGACTAGAATCTTTATTAAAAAAATGTGGGTGTTTCTTTTTATAACAGTTACAGGATAAGCAATTGTACTTCTCTCTAGAGTCTATAGAAAATAGGAATATGCATCCAAAATAGGCCTCTCCTTATAATTACTATTTCTATAGATTTAAACAAAGTAGAGCAGATTAAATTGTATATACAATGCTTATCCCCGTATTGGTTCCTTGCTTCCATCATCACCTTTTACAGGTATGGGACCTGCTATACAGAATGCTAAGGACCTGGGGTTTCCTGGATAAATGGTCTTTCTTTTCAATCTACATATCTTTAATCAAGGTACAAAGTATTGGTATGGATTTCCTGTAATTCGGACTTTTCTGGACAGCCGGTTTTCAGATAACGAATCCCATACCTGTAGAGGTAAAGTTTGTGCACCCAAACAGAAAGTTAAATGGGTTGTTCACCTTTCAATTAACTTCTAGTATGATGTAGAGAGTGATATTCTGAGACAATCTGCAATTGGTTTTCATTTTTATTATTTGTGGTTTTAGCTCCTTGAAAAGAACGCTGTCTGCTTTAGGCAGCACTCTATCCAAGTAGTGTGGACGAGAGGAGGTACATTGGCGCCTCTCCTCAAACCTGAAAACCATAAATTCGGCTCTTCTAGCGGAGACAATTCTTTACGCTAGCAACCAAAAAAAGGTGAGCGGGGGAGGGGAGTGGTAGCCACAAGCCGTCTCAGGCGGCAAAGGGGCTAGAATTGCCCCAGAACTTGCCCATCATTCAGATGTGCAGGTTAGGGAGCAGCAGGAGGCGCAGGCCAGCTTTTGACTGGGGATTCGGGGCCCACTGGGATACATCTCCAGGGGACCCCTCCCCAACCACAACTCCCCTCCGCCAGTCCCCAAACTATACTTTCAAGTTCCTGGCTGACCAAGGCACAGTGGAAATCGTGACTATTTTTGAGACCTGCTTCTAGGGGATTTTAAGTTGGCACATTAGCAAACATGAGAGAGACTTAAATTTACAGAAAAATAAGGTATGCCTAGGAATCAGATCTTAAAAGTCAAATTTCTGGGCCAAGCAGGCATCTATACATCAGAGTGGAACAGAGGAATAAAAGAGAAAAATTAATACCAACTATTAGAGGCAGATTTATCAAGGATGTAATTTGGAATACTCCAAATTCTTCCTACAATCAAGACCTCCTACAATCAATTTGGAGTAGTTTGGTGGACTTTTGAAATAAAAATGTATTTATTTTTTTTGTGAAAAAACTCGAATCAAATTCGATCCGAGTTTGCAGGTCGATCCTATCCAAACAAGGGAATGTTGTGCTCATCACTAATTTTTAAAACCATTAGGCGGGGGTGCAATGAGGCTGTGACCACAAAACACATATAGTCAAATACAAGAGTCCTCTGCACTCAACCCATTATCAAGAGACATTTTGTGCATACTGCTACTGAAAAATGCCTTACCCTTTAAACAAAACAGGGATTGTTTGTCCATATATTGCAATATATTTAAGCTGGCCAACTACGTCAAAGTCATCCCATATCTGGCCAGTCCTACGCTTAATTTTCATCTGATTCATTAAGAATTATTTTGCTTCATTATACATTTTACAAAGGGACTAAGTTTTACCTGCAACTTACTAGCTGCTTTCAAAGTAAAACTCCCAAACTTGGTCGATCCTATTCACCCGAATTTACATTTTTTAAATAAATTTCGATTGGTCATTTTTTTCCCAAACTTCGAGTTTATGGGAGTTCTTAGAAACTCCTATAAACTCAAATTTCGACCCTTGATAAATCTGCCCATTAATCTCAACATGTCATATATTACATTAACGTACTTAGAATGTATTAAATTTATAAAAAAGAATCTCGAAAACCGCATTCAGTGAATTAAATCTCGATTCATTACATTTTATTATTATGAACTCCCAAATTAATCAAAAAATGAATTAAATTTATTACAATCATCTATTTAAATATCATAAATTAGTACCGAATTTTATAAATAGTTAAATTCATGTACAAATTAAATAAAAAAAATTAACATATCAAACTTAATCAAAAAGCCTTAATTGTTCAATGTAAATTGATTAACTGAGTTCTCACTAAATTAATTTAGTAAACTATGTTGTCCAATAACTGTTAAAAACTCTAATAGGAGTGGGAGGTTATGTCTCAAAAAACCTTGTTCAGCCTACCCGTCTGTACATATTTTACATATGTAAATATTTGTATTTAGAATGTGTCATAAAAGTATGCCTTATACATACATGTATATTTGTCATATATATGTTTTATAAGATTTACATTCTCACTCTGAACTAGTTTAATGTACATTGCGTTTTTAGTTTTAAAAACACCCATAAAATAGTTGGATGTTGAATAGTGTTTTATTCACTTAAAGCCAAATGATGTCTTTTTTTTTATAAATTCTATATTTGGATGCATTAAAATGAGATCAAACATCTTTATAGCTGTAATAATATTGATGTATTTAACAACATTACAACAGGAAATGTCTTCACTAGGGGAATGAGAAAAAGATAGTAAATGCTTTATTGGGCTGTATTTTGGAATACCTTGTTAAATTCCAAGGCCAATTGAGTCTGACCACCTGAAGACTATTAAGAGGAGTCAATAAAACCTGCCCTGGAATGTTTACGGTAATTATAAGGATTCTTATTTGTTGTTGTTTTATCACCCATGCTGTGATTTTTCTTCCCTCTTTTCCAATCTTGTAAGGGTTTATGTGTTGGGTGTAACTTCCTCTATAATGCACCTTAGTTATTATAAACAAGTATGTTGCCTTTAAATGTAATCGTTCTGAAATAGCTACCACTAGGAAATAACTGGTTTTCAATCTGGAATAGAACAACAGATAATAATGGTAGAAGATTAATATTTACAACTAGGAACACGTGCTTGAACACAAACTCTAACAGAGCTAATACACTTCCAATGACAAAAGGGGTGATTTATAAACTAACTTACACGCCAAAATAAATGCAATCAAGAGAAGTTGTTGATTCATTAAGGTACGCTTCTGCACTTTGACATGGCTGCCAATCCTTTATCCAGAAAGCTCTGAATAACTGGAGGACTGTCTCCCATAGGGGCAGATTCACTAAAGGGCGAAGTGACTAACACTGTGCAAATTCGCCAGCGTGACGTCATTTCGTAACTTCGCCAATTCACTAACGGGCGCTGGCTTAAATTCGCTAGCGAAGTAGACCTACTCTTGTGCTACTTCGCACCCTTACGCCAGGTGAAGTTGCGCTATGGCACATGGGACGTAACTACGCTAATTCACTTGCGCATTTTACTGAACGTTACCTCTTGCGCCAGACTTGCCTTCGCCACCTCAGACCAGGCGAAGTGCAATAGAGTAGATAGGGATTGCTTCAAAAATAGTTGAAATTTTTTCTAAGTCTCAAAAAATGCTGGCGTTTTTTCCTTTTTTAAGGGTGATAGGCTGAAAAAGATCGTAATTTTTTTTGGGCTACCCTCCTTCCCCCCTACATTTCCTAACATATGGCACCTAAACTATACAGTGGGCACATGTGTAGGGCAAAATAACAACTCTATTTTATTTTATGAAGGTTTCCCAGGCTTGTGTAATGAAATGTATTTGCTGCTACATATATGTCCATTCAACTTTAACTTGGCGCCGTATGCAAATTAGACATCTCTAGTGTAACTTCGCTTCGCTTGACAAATTCGCCTCCCTGAGCGCAACTTCAGATTTTAGTGAATTAGCGGCGCCCTGGCGAAAATTCGCATGGCTAGCATTTTCGCTGCTTAGTGAATTTGCCCCATAGACTCAATTTTATCCCAATTATCCAACTTTTTTTAAAAAATATTTCCTGTTTCTCTGTAATAATAAAAGAGCATGTTGTACTTGAGCCAACCTAAGATATAATTAATGGTTTTTGTAAACAGTCTATTGGGTTTATTTAATGTTTAAATGATTTTCTAGTAGACTTAAGCTATGAAGATGGACAAATTATGGAAATCCGTTATCCGAAAACCCCCAGATCCTGAGCATTCTGGATAAAAGGTCCCATACCTGTACTAACTCTGGGGTTCCTATTCCCACAATGGGTTCTGTTAATAGGCACACCAGTCTTTCACCCTGTGACTTGAGTACAAATCGTGTATTGAACATGATCTGAAAACACAAGCCCTAGCTTGCATCTGATAAGTGTCATGGGCAGGTGCTAAAGTCTCCGTTTGGCACGTCGTGCGCAATTGCTGCAACCACAATTATGCTGGAATTATGGGTAAAAAAACATGGCAATTTGAATTTGAAATTGCCCTTGCACACTGCATATGCATTTATAAAGGACTCCTAAAATGATCTTTTTTTTAATTCCTAAAAATATATCAAAAAACAAAATAAAATGTCCATTCCCTCGCAGTTCATTAAGGAATGTTTTCGTAATAGCAACGTGCAGCTCTTTCTCTTTACCAAAATTACACTGGCTCCCAGTTCCTCAAAATGCTTCATTGAGATGATTATGTGGATCTAAGCACAGATAACTTTCCTCCCGTATTGCAGCAAAAATATGAGATGCACAGTGTTATTAGTGACGGCCATCTTGGCCCCCATCACTTCCATTCCCTGCATCCGTAATCATCAAGCTGGAACAAGGACACTTGCCAACTCCCGATACTGGGCCATTGTGCATGTGTCCTTATCATGTCAGGGGATGGTATTGAATGGGGTCAGGATGGCGGTTCTGCACTCTTTCGTTGTGATACAATGGAACAGTAAGATTTTTTTTACTATGTGATTCTTCTGCTATTATGTATATTTGAACCAATCAAAAATGACTGACTGCTCACCTTTTATGCTAACACAAGTTGATTGGCCAAAGTTGAAGAGCAGACATACTGATGACCCATTTTAGCACTTGTTTGGGGTCAGTGGTTGGTCTAGGACTGCGTATAATGTCATCTTTATAGCAATTAGCTTCTTTATGGCAGTGGAGATTTCTGTGCAGGGATTTAGAGCACACTTTGCATAGCAAATAACTGATAATAATTTAGAGGGCCATTGTCTTACTTTTGAAGTGGTGATATTTAAATAACAAATAAAGGCCACAGTCTATTCATGGCTGTCTATACAGGCAAAGGATGGAAAACACTTGATGACTGGAAAGAAGCATTGCAATATTGAAATACTGGGCATTGTGCTTTAAAGGCAACAGTTATCATTTGTAGAACACACAAGATTTTTATACAAAGGATATAACAGTATAACGGAAATGTACTGCATGTTCTTTTTGGGGAAATTGCGTACAATAAAGAAGAGTTGGGGGCACATTTACTAAGGGTCGAATATCGAGTGTTAATTAACCCTCGATATTCGTAGTCGAAGGATTTACCGCAAATACTTCGATCGAAGGAAAAATTCGAAGTCGAAGAACGATTCGAAGGATTTTAATCCATCGATCGAAGGATTTTCCTTTGATCAAAAAAAGCTTAGAAAGCTTATGGGGAAGGTCCCCATAGGCTAACATTGTAACTCGGTAGGTTTAAAGTGCCGAAGTAGGTAGTCAAAGTTTTTTTTAAAGAGACAGGACTTCGACTATCGAAAGTTTTTGAAGTTTTTTTTACTTCGAATCCTTCACTCAAGCTTAGTAAATGTGCCCCTTGGTGAAATATTGACCATACACGAACAATATTTAATGTAATTAGAACTGTATGAATGGAGGTCATGTGGCCACAAAACACTGTAGGTGGAAACGCCAGGCTGTCCCAAGATACCCATGATCCTTGACATTTAATGTCCAGAAGGAGCATCAGCTGAGCTTCGTACCTTGTCTTATGGCTGAAATGTGCCTGTCTATATCCCTTGGCTCTTACAGGCCCCACACTGAGTGCTTTAGCCAATCAAACTACTGAAACTGCATCAGAGGTTATTGGCCAAAACAGAAAACCAGTCTAACCAATGACCTGACATTTCTCATATATGTCTGATTGAAATTGCACAGGCCCATATTCTGCTTCATCCAGTTAGAATGCCAGCAAATCCCTCAGATCAGTACAATTTGGCCATTTTATTGTACAGCCAGGATATCATGGGAGGCAGAATTGCTTATTTGTATGTCATTTTAAAGTAGGCCTTGCATAAACAAAAAAAGAAATGCCCTTTAAGGTCAAATTCTTTGTGGAAAGTTTGTCTCATTAAAGTTCAGAAATATTATGTGAGAGAAGAGTTTTGGTTGGCTGCTTTGTGTTTTGGCAGACTGTTTTGTTTTTTCACCATTTGTTCGGTGTCATTAAACAAACATGGCACATAATGATTTTACCTCCTTAAGATTAAGACTCTGTCACCAGACATTAGCAGTTCATCAAGTTCTGAGTGTGACTTAGGTACTGGCCAACATTCATGTAACAAAAGCAAACACTTGTTTCATTTTCACTTTTGCATTTTTCATTTTCTCTATCCATTTGTATTCAACAACCTTTCATGGTATTATTCTTCAACACTTCATAGGGGCAGATTCACTAACGGGCAATTTTGCTAGCGTTACCTCAGCGAAGATCTGCTAGCATTCATTTGTGCCTAGCGAAAATTCTTTAGTGATCTTGCGCTTGGGCCGGTATTTTTTTCCTGGAAAAGTTGTCAACCCTAAATATGAGTCAGTACTTTTGGATATACACCAACAGGATCAAAGGTTAGGGGGCGCAATTTTCAGAAGATAAAAATCATAGTGTGTAATTTTAAAAGGCAACTTTGATAAAAAAAAGTTAATGACCAGGGGGGGCATTGCTATAATTCTGCACAGGATCCCTATGCTGACTGTGTCTGACTCAAACAAGAGAGGTTGTGGGCTTTGAGGGGCCCAACGTGAGAAAAATGTCAATCTGTCATAAAACACAGCAACCTCCCCTATCATCAGCCCTGGGGGGATACATAAAGCTTCCAGGCTATGGTGCCACTGCACTTTTGAAAGTACCATAGACATTTTATCCAAATAATTCACATTTTTAAGAATGAATTCCTTTTTCTCTGTAATGATAAAACAGTACCTTGTACTTGATCCAAACTAAGATATAATTAATCATTATTGGAAGCAAAACCAGCCTATTGGGTTTATTTAATGTTTACATGATTTTCTCGTAGAACTAAGGTATGAAGATCCAAATATCAGAAAGCCCCAGGTCCTGACCATTCTGGATAATAGTCCCATTTTTCTGTTTACTGCTTTCTACATCACGTCCCTAGTTATAGGATATGTAGGAATATTGTAACACAACAACAGCAACGCGTAGCTAATGTTCAACAGAGAAATTTAACACCACAGTTGTTCATGTAACCCATCTGCAAATTCCACATATTTTTGTAAAGAGTTGTTCCTCCATGTAACAAGTGTGGATATGTCATTTTTTGCTGAAAGCCAAGCCGAGGTGTAAGAGCCAAACACAAGACAGCTCAGGGCCAGGAAGCTATTTTGTTTATATGCTATTTATTCAATACAGGCAGATGCTAAAGCCCAAGAAAGATACTCACGCTGCTGCTGCTCAAGAACTTGCACATAAAGAAACAGGATGAAACACATATAACCACCGCACTGCTGCTTGGAGACATGTCAGGAAAGAATTTAACCCATGTTCTGCTCCTCTTGCTTCAGAATGCATGCACCTGAAAGAATAGCTCAAACTCAGATTATGCTGAAGGATATAAAGATAAACCCAGGATCATTAATCGATTTTTGTGGCTAATATATAATAACAAAGAAAACAAATACCAAGGCCAAATCAAAGCAATAGGCTGTTAGCTAGGGAAATATACTGCCATGTTTGAGAATGTATGTGTGTGTGTGGGGGGGTGGGGGATAGGACAAATTCTATGTAGACCAGGTGAATGAGCTCTGCTTTTCCATGTTAAAGTTGCCAAATAATTAATCCAGTGTTTGTCTGTAGGCAGGGCTTCAAGTGCAATTTAGGATCTCAACATACAGACCTATTTTGGAGCCAGAGTCATATTACTTGACTGCTAACCAATGCCTTGTTCTTGCTCTGCCATCTACTTTCCTGATGTACTGCTGGGGATAAATAATGTAGTGTACACTCCTGCATGTACTGAAAGAGACTAATTTGAGGTTAGGAATGCATTAGTTATGTATGGGTTGACCCAAAACCTGCGGTGACACATAGGTTGAGTACCAGTTGAGCAGTTCAGGTAGAAATTTGGTTAACCATTACTGGGTTGGGTGCGGGTCAGAATGGGGAAGTACAATCCTCCTCTGCTCCAGAAGATTCCCTGATTTGGAACCAGAGGTGCGCACAGACGCAGTGTACAGAGCAAGAAGGTGCATGTACGGATCAGGTGTGGGTCCTACAAAGGCAGCATTTTGCAGATTAGGGTCGGGCATAGGTTGAGTTTTCCCTGACTCGCACATTATGAGAGTGTACTCATCTATACTAAAAGAGACTTACTTCAGGTTAGGCTTTTAAGGTTACATGCATGTTGGCATGCAATATGTACAAGCTTCTAACTTTATTTTATGCCAAAGACGCACCATTCGGTGTCATTTTCTGAACATTTTCCTATTTTATTAATCATTTATAGGATCTGTGTTAAGTAACCACTCTAGAAATACACAGAACATTGTTTGATTTCATCTATCCCTGGAAACGGACATAATGAATACGTTTGGGGAATCATTGTGTCAACCCCATGTGCCATTGACCTTAGAATCAAATATCAGCTCCACAAATGAATTTATTGTAGCCCTTCTTCTGCTGGAACTTTTCTATTTTTGAGGAATAACGCAATTACTCCTGCTTAGTTTCACCACCATCGTTGAGAACAAGTGAGACCTCCAAGCTGGTAAACCCTGGAAGAAGGAAAACCCCTGCAACTCAAACACACACACGCAATATCTATACAGATAAATACTGCCTGCAGGTTTGGGCACTCTTTACCAGCAATTATAGGCATGTGTATGGGCTCAAATGGATGCATTATTTGATTAATATCTAATGATTGTTGATTTACCACCTCACCATGGGCTAAACTAATGGATCAGCTTCCATTGGTCCACAACCGCTTGTTGACCAAACTAGGCAAAGTGTAAGGTTACCTACCGGAGGGTTCCAGCACGGCGGCTCTCGGTGGCTCTGACGTCACGAGCGTCGAAGTGCAGGCGTCAGAGCCTGGACATGGACGGCACAGGACGTAGTGACGCCTGCGTCTTTACGCAGGCGGGCCGACGCTGGCGAAAAAACGGCGCCAAGACTCAAGGTATTTAAACCCACTTTCTTATTCCTTCTGTGCCTGGTTATCGTGGTTTATTCCTGTGAGACCTAGCTATACTTTTCCTATTGATTCCTGTGTATGACCGTTGATTGCCCTCGACTCTGATCCTTTGCTGAATACCCAGACCTCGACCTGTTTATCGTTCCTGTTGTTTGCTGCCTGCTTCTGACCTCGGATCTGCCTGACTACGCCTCTCTTCTCGACCCTCTGGTACCTCGATCCTGTGTAGCCTCACTGGCTTCTCTCCACTCACGACTCCCCCTGTAACATCCTCAGGTGGGTTCGGTGTTGTGCGAGCCGCTTGTGAGTCCGTTTACAGCTTAACGAGATCCATCATCTGAAAACCCTGGTAAGCCTGACACAAAGATCCTTATATTTGCCAACTTGGCCAAACCTTGAAACCCATGGCCAGCTGCACACAGACTTAGGAGTGACTCAGGCCAGAGAGGCTGAATCATTTTTCTGCTAAACGAAACTCTAGTGCACTCTACCCTCACCATTCATACAAGTCATCTTGCATAACCATTAGCCACTAAGGACAAGTAATTTTTTCTCAATTTTATCAAGACAAAAGGACAATAGAGACACATAAGACCATGGAAAAATGCTCTAATTACAGATATATATTTTATTTTTTTACTTACTTATAAACTGTAACCCACTGATAATAACGAATTGCGTTTAATGAATACATTCTTTTACCTATGAATACACTTTTACACCTACAGATTCACATGCAACATCCAGTCAAAGGGGTTGTTCACCTTTAAATTAGCTTTAAATATACGTAGAGTCTAGGCAGAAACGGTGGAGGTTAAATTCACCCTGAGCTGCCCGAAAGATCATTATGATATAACAGAAGTCCATCTCTATCTAATAGCAATGGTTATTTTAATAAGCTCAGACTCAACTTGTGTTTTACACCCACTTCTTGTACCTTGTATGAATCAGTCTGCTCAACTGTTTGTAATGTATGTATAATCTATGTGTGTTTCAAAAGGAAATAAAACTTACCTTTTAAAAAAAATATATATGACGTAGAGAGTAATATTTGGAGACATTATGCAACTGGTCTTCCTTTTTTATTATTTGTGGTTGTTTTAATTTAGCTTTTTATTCAGTAGCTATATGGTTGCTAGTGTCAAATTTAGCCTAGCATTCAGGCAGTGGTTTGAATGAAAGACTGGAATATGCATAAGAGAGGTCCCAAATAGAAAGATAAGCAATGAAAAGAAGCAATGACAATAAAATTGCAGCCTCATGGAGAAATAGTTTTTTTGGCGGCTGGGATCAGTGACCCCCATTTTAAAACTGAAAGCAATATAAGAAGTCAAATAATAAAACTATAAAAAATAAAAAGTGAAGATCAACTGAAAAGTTGCTAAGATCTGGCCATTCTTTAAAGGAAAACTATACCCCCAAAACGAACACTTAAGCAACAGATAGTTCATATCATATTAAGTGGCATATTAAAGAATCTTACCAAACTGGAATATATATTTAAGTAAATATTGCCCTTTTACATCTCTTGCCTTGAGCCACCATTTTGTGATGGTCTGTGTGCTGTCTCAGAGATCACCTGACCAGAAATACTACAACTCTAACTGTAACAGGAAGAAGTGTGGAAGCAAAAGATACAACTCTGTCTGTTAATTGGCTCATGTGACCTAAAATGTATAGTTTGTTGGTATGTTTGTATGTTCAGTGAATCCTACAATCCCAGGGGGCGGCCCTTATTTTTTAAAATGGCAATTTTGTATTTTTGATTACCCAATGGCACATACTACTAGAAATGTATATTATTATGAAAATGGTTTATTTACATGAAGCAGGATTTTACATATGAGCTGTTTTATGCAATATCTTTTTATAGAGACCTACATTGTTTGGGGGGTATAGTTTTCCTTTAACATTCTAAAAGTACATTGAAGAATGAGCTACCCCTCTTTGTGACATAAAAAAAGTGTATGGTGCTCTGCTGTTGTCAGGACCATGAAGGAACTGGATAAGGTTGCATGCAGAGCCAGAGAGGTTTTTGATGTTTTTTTGATCAAAACTCACAATTTGCAGGTTAAAAATGTTTTTTCTTTTTTCGAAATTTATTATACCCTGACCCTGGAAATAGCTTGACTCTGAAAATACATCATCTAAAACCTGTCTAGGTCAAGTAGGAGTCAATGGCCGAAGTCCCTTGAACCATAGCCTTCATAATGTTCGAGTATTTCTCTGAGCGTTTTTCCCGAAAACTTGATGATTCAAGAGATTCAAGTTTTTTTTTTTGCCGATAAAACCGAGTTTTCAGATTTCGGAATCAAGTTTTTTCCATTCCAGGTTTTTATTAAATAAGAAACCATTTTCATTGTGAGTTCATTTGAAGTATGAAATACTCTAACATTCGACCTTTGATAGATAAATAACCCCATTAATGTGCTGGAAACATTAGAACCCTTATTTAACAGATGAATAGTGCAGCAAAAAAGCTCAGTATTTGTTTGTATCACCAGAGGCTGTATCTTAAAGGAGAACTATAGGGTCTGAATAAAAACTTATCCAACAGTTAGTTAATTCAATAATAAATGGAGTAATGTTTATTTAAAAAAGGTGCAAAGTTTGTTACAGGTCTAGTCACCTATGGCAAACAATCAGCAGGTAGCATTTACCTGTCGCCTGTTTACCAGAAGCAAACATCTTATTTGTTGTAGTTGCTATGGGTTACTGCCTTTTATTACATGTGAAGGAATAATCAAATGCTGGTGAGTATATGTATACAGGTGAAGGCAAACTAGAGCTTGTGTTTTCTTTTCCAATCATTTTATACATATTCATATTTTGCCAACCTGTAGGTCTGCATTTTGTAGTAGAAATCATATGGTGTTAACTATGCACAGTATGGTAATGCTATCAATGGCTTCTACAGGATCTGTTATCCAGAAACTTGCTATCAAGAAAGCCCTGTATTACAGTACAGGAAGGGCATCTCACATAATTTGCATTTTTTTAAAATGTTTTCCTTTTTCTCTGCAATGATAAAACAGTAGCTTGTACTTGATCCAAACTAAGATATAATGAATCCTTATTGGATGCAAAGCCAGCCTATTGGGTTTATTTAATATTTAAATGATTATTTAGCAGACTTAAGATATGAAGATCCAAATTATGGAAAGATCCATTATCCAGAAAACTCCAGGGCCCGAGCATTCTGTATAACATGTCCCATACATGTATATATCTTGTTACACCTTTCTTTAAACTAGTTCATTCTATTACACCTGTTATAATCCAGTTACAATACTTAAGGGCAATAATATACCAGTTAAATACAATATATCCTTGTAAATAGAGCTTAGTGATATCCTCCTGTCATATATGAGAATATTAGTCCCATTATAAGTTACATAATGTTATTCCCTATAAAATTATGCAGTTTCAATATATCCTGTAACAGAGAGGGTCCTGCCAAAACAAAACAGAAATGCACCTAATCCTCCTGCCTACTCATTTAATGTTTTTATTCTGATGCTGGGTTTTAGCTGATCATGCATTCTTTTTTAGTTTGTATCCCCCTGCCAGTTACCCAAGATCTGGTCTATGTTCTGGTCTTCAATATCATCTTTATATCACATATCATATTCTTTCCCCCCCACCTTAACTCACATCTTCTCTGTAACACGCCATAAGGAACATGATGAAGGGAGGTTGAACCACCCCAAACGTTGATCTTTGTGGTTCTACTGTATTTGCCTTCTTCTTCTGACTCTTGCCAGCTTTCAAATGGGGCACTGACCCCAACTAAAAAACAGATGCTTTGTGAGGCTACAAATATATTGTTATTGCTACTTTTTTAATACTCTTTCTATTTAGACCCTTTCCTATTCATATTTCAGTTTATAATTCAAATTCATAATGCATGGTTGCTATGGTAATTTGGATCCAAGCAAGCCAGACAGATGAAATTGCAAATTGGAGGGCTGCTGAATAAAAAGCTAAATAACTCAAAAACCGCAAATAATAAAAATGAAAATCAGTTGCAAATTGTCTCAGAATATCACTTGCTACATCATACTAAAAGTTATTTTAAAGCTGAACAACCCCTTTAATAAGCACATTTTTTGACTTTGTTGGTGTTTAGAGTCTTGGCTTAATTCTTTGACTCCGTATAGCTACATTATTTACACCCAGTTATGGATGGCTATTGGCCTTCTGTTATAATTGTCCCATCTTAAATAGCCTTAGCTTCACTTAAACCACACACTATTAAAATCTGAAAAGGAACTAAATTAACATCATACATAAAAATACATTTTTTTTCTTCATCTTAAGATATACCCTAAGCATGTTTTGCATCTTGGGTTTAAATTGTTATTACTGATCTGAACTGGGAAGACTAAAGCCAAATGGAGAGAGACTTCACCATAACAGTGAACTGCCATAATAGCACTTTCACAAAGTGGGAGCTTGAGCAGTGGACAGGGTACATAGGATTGATGCAAGGTATATGCTGTCTAAACAGTATCACATACACTATTTGGAGAAATGAAATCCATGTGGGTTCCCTTGATATCCCAGATATTATTCATTGCCAAGCTTAACATGAGATAACCATGAGGATTACCCTACTTCCTCTGAGTTCAACAGGCCTGTGGAATATGTTTGTGCTGTATAAATATATGTTATTATTAATAATAATAATAATAATAACAACAGCAGTATGCATATCAGCAGGACAGGAGCTGACATGGATGTTGCTACCTACTTCCAAAGCTTGATATCTAATGACCTGTATTACAAGATGTGGCCCTAATCAGATGCCTGCAGGGATTCATAAGGTGGGAGATCTTCTCTCTTTGGGGAGTGGGAAGATGAGACTCAGCTGGGGTCTGTTATTAGATCAAACAGAACATGACACAAATGTGTTTTGCTTCCAATATACTTTAGGGATATGTGGCATGTTAATTTAGGCCTTCAGAGGGTTGGAGAGAATAGTAATATCCATGTATAAGAGAAACAAGATTAAGCAGAGAATATGGAATAAAGTAAAATATGCTATGTATATAGAACATTACATAGAGCATACACGTATAGGAAATGCAAATATGCAGCCCCCCTGTGTTGTGTATTTTTTAAGTAGTCAACACTAATCAATTCAAGTGACTAGTATGACTAGCTCTAGGCCAGGGGTCCCCCAACCTTTTTTACCCATGAGCCACATTCAAATGTAAAAAGAGTTGGGGAGCAACACAAGTATAAAAAAGTCCAAATAAGGGCTGTGATTTGCTATTTGGTAGTGCCTATGTGGACTGGCAGCCTACAAGAGGCTCTACTTGGTACTATACTTAGTTTTATGGAATTAAAACTTGCTTTCAAGCTTGGAATTCAAAAATAAGCACCTGCGTTGAGGACACTGAGAGCAACATCCAAGGGGTTGGGGAGCAACATGTTGCTCACGAGCTACTGGTTGGGGATCACTGCTCTAGGCCCTGGGACAGTGGTTTCCAACCTGAGGGGTGGGGCCTATTTCCCTGCAGAGCCCAAACCACTGGGAGAGGAGCACAAGCAGAAGGCCAATTAATGCTGATGCCATGCTGGGAACTTATGTTATGTACTAAGGGGGGAATATGATTTAACAGTAAAATGCAAAAAGGTGGCCTGAAAACCACTGACTTAGGGTGACCTCTATATAGCTCATTGAATTGATTGATTAAATTGATTGATTTTCATTTCTTATTATTTATGGTTTTTGGGTTATTTAGTTATGTAGTTCTTCAGTTTGTAATTGAAGCAGCAGTCTAGTTGCTAGGGTCCAAATTACCCAAGCAGAGCAGCCAGGGATTTGATGAATAGGAGAGAGAGTCTGAATAGAAAGATGAATAAAAGAAGCAGTAACAATGAAACTGTAGCCTTTACAGAGCATTTGTATTTGAGCATTTGAAAGCAAAAGAGAGTCAGAAGGCAAAATTGGCATATTTTTACCAAATAAAAAAATGAAGACCAACTAAAAAGTTGCTTAGAATTAGCCAATTACACAATAAGAGTTAATTTGAATGAGAACCGCCCATTTAATAAGACAGGTATTTATTCAGCCACATGGAAGCTGGTGGCACCACAAACCTTTCCAGTTCAGGCCCAGGCGGGGGGTTTACAGTGGTACCTGTGCAGGTAGATGGGAATACACTACAATCAATATATAACATCTCTACCTGATCCAAAGTATGTGCTGAGGTTTGAGCGAATTTACGGTCACGCCCCTCGCCGTTAAACGCTGCGCGCACATCCAGCCTCCAGCGCAATCTTAATGACAAGAGCAAAGGAGAGGGAGATCATTGGTCAGCGCGACCACCAATGAGCGCGTCGCTCTGCGAGTAAGTTCTAGTAGTGCCGGGAGCGCGCAGCCAGTGGCAGGAGGCGCAGGTTATAGCAACTTGTATGCATTGCCGCTGTCACCCCCCTGGACTTCTGCGTGTGAGTCGGAGCGTCAGCAGCAGCGGGTCTGTCTAGTTTGCGGCCCATAGACAAGCGCTGATTGGATAGAGGAGCTCGGAGAGAGGCACGCAGCTGCGAGAGTAGGACACTTGCACAAAACTGACACCCCCAGCAAAGCCGCGCCCCGATACTATATCTCTATATACAGAAGTGCTGCAGCTTCCGACACCCCCCTCATATTGGGCTACTAATATCCCTCCGCCTCTGAACTCTGGCACCCCCGTTATACTCCGCTCCCCGCCCCCCACTAACTCTGGTGCCGGCAATGAGCTGCGGCTCTCCCCAGGTGATGATGACTCTGTGGACCCTGACGTGCGTGGGGCTCATCCTGCTGGGGGCGATCCGCCCGAGCCTCGGGCTGGATTATGACTTGGAATCGTTCGATTACTTGATGGAGGACAACCCGGAGGAGTTTGACTACAAGGACCCCTGCAAAGCCGGTAAGTGATCGCTCTGCCCTAGACTTTAGAGCTACACGTTACTGCCATTCATTACTGCACAGCGATTGCACCTAAGCGACTGCAATTTGCCCTGGATTCTCTGGCAGCCTGGCAGCTGGTTGGGAATGAATGCATGGCACTGGCAGTAGCACACTGTTTAACACGGTGATGGAACGTGTTAATGCTCGGGCAGACTGGGATGTGTGCATGCCATTTAGTTGCATTAAATGCTTTCCCTACAAATAACCTGCAAACTTTGTATAAACGAGTGACTAGTTTTTGTGCAACATGCAGTTGTATTGGCTAAGCTACACTACAGACAAATGTATGTGGTGGTGTAAGTTTGTTTGCATAGTACAGGTATGGGACCTGTTATCCAGAATGCTTGATATCTGGGAGGTTCCAGATAACTTTCTGTAATTTGGATCTTCATACCTTAAGTCAGTGATCCCCAGCCAGTAGCTCCTGAGCAACATTTTGCTCTCCAACCCCTTGGATGTTGCTCCCAGTGGCCTCCAAGCAGGTGTTCTTTTTGAATTCCAGGCTTGGAGGCAAGTTTTGGTTGCATGAAAACCAGGTGTCCTGCCATACAGAGCCTTAATGTTGGCTGACAATCCACATAGGGGCTACCAAATAGTCAATTACAGCCCTTATTTGGCACCCAAGAACATTTTTCATGCTTGTGTTGCTCTCCAACTCTGTTTACTTCTGGATATTGCTCACGGGTTCAAAAGGTTGGGGATCCCTGCCTTAAGTCTACTAGAAAATCATGTAAACATTAAATAAACCCAATAGGATGGTTCTGCTTCCAATATGGATTAATTATATCTTAGGTGGGATCAAGTACAAGCTACTGTTTTATTTTTATAAAGAAAAAGGAAATCATTTTTAAAATTTTGGATTATTTGTTTATAATGGAGTCTATGGGAGACGGCCTTTCCGTAATTCAGAGCTTTCTGGATAACTGGTTTCCGGATAACGGATCCCATACCTGTACTTAGCACTGCACGAGGCAACTGGATCTTCAGAGCTCGGGTTCATCTCAATGCATGGCTTTTGTTTCAATCAAATATAATATTGCTCAGTCATATGTTGTGGGTTTTTTCTTGATGCAGCAATGTTGATGTCTGCCTTATAATTTGGCATGTTGCTAGATGGAGCAGTCATTTTAAATGTAATATTGTTTTTATTAACCAATATACGACTTCTTAGTAAAACCTTGGAAATCAACTTTGTGACCTGGAAATTGGTTTATAATCAATTATGCGCCACTATTTTTTTTATTAAAGGATGATCATTTTTACTGAATTAAGTCAGATCATGAAGAACTGTCCTATACAGCTTGGGTTGCCACCTGGCCGGTAAAAATGATGGTTGATCCCAATGTTATTAATAGGAAAAAAAAGATAAATATATAGGAAGGCTGGTATTTTTTCCAGAAAAGGTGGCAACCCTATATACAGCCATCTTTCTACTTGGGCAACCTGGGAAAAGGCTGGCACTCTGCTTCACAACCCCTTCATTGGCATTCTACTAATTACTATTTTTTTGTAGAAAGAATTTAATCTTTCTTAAAAGGGCCCGGTTTTGGGTCCCGACCCATGATTTGAGAGTTGGCGCTATACGGCATGGGCACCCATGTTGATTCAGGTTAACTTTTAGTATGTTATAGAATGGCAAATTCTATTCAATTGGTCTTCATTATTTTTTTTTTTTTTATAGTTTATGAATTATTTGCCTCCTTTTCCTGACTCTTTCTGGATTTCAAAAGGGGGTCACTGACCCCCTCTAAAAACAAATCCGCTCTTAAGAAAAACATTTGTTATTGCTACTTTTTATTACTCATGTTTCTATTCTGACTATCCCTTATTAAAATTCCATATCCTCATTCAAATCAGTGCATGGTTGCTAGGGGAATTTGGACCCCTTCACCAACCCCCTTACCAACCACCATCATCTTTTAAATATTTCTCAAGGCTTCCTTGAAGCATTCTAGTCTTGGGCATGTACAGAATAGTTGCATGAGTAAACCTTACTATTATGTGTATAAACAAGTCTGGGAGTGTAAAGGAGCAAGTAAGCAGGTAAGGTAGTAAGAAAGATCCCTGGATCATTGTAATTTATTCCAAACAGAAACACCTGTCTGATTGGAAGGTAGTGATTTCATACAATGTCTGTGGGTATCCCCCCATTGTACAGATAGAGGATCTGTTATCTGGAAAACCGTTATGCAGAATGCTCTGAATTACAGTCAGGCCATCTCCTATAGACTCAATTTTATCCAAATAATCCAAATTTTTAAAAAATTCCTTTTTCTCTGTAATTTAAACAGTACCTTGTACTTGATCCACACTAAAATCTAATTGATACTTTAATGGAAGCAAAACCAGCCTATTGGGGTTATTTAATGTTTACATGATTTTCTAGTAGACTTAAGGAATGAAGATCCAAATTACGGAAAGATCCGTTATCTGAAAAACCCGGGGTCCTGAGCATTCTGGATAACAGGTCCCATACCTGTATTACCCTTTCCTTGTCCTAATTATATATAAAATAAAAAAAATATATAAAAGCATATGTTTTAATATGTGCGGGGAACCTCCCATTGTATTAGGGCTGAACTCCACGGTGCGCCAAGGAGCGATCTGTTGCCATCCGGTGACACACATGCAATGTGTCTGATGTTCAGAAGATAAAAGGAAAGCAAATGAGAAATTGCAGGTAATAACTACATGTATCCAACTGTTGGATGAAGACTCAGCGTGCAGCGGTTTCATCCGACAGTCGAATACATGTAGTTTTTACCTGCGATTTCTCATTCACTTCCTTTATCTCCTGGCCATCCGACATGTCGCATGTGTGTCATTTCATGGTGACTGATAGCTCCTTGGCGCAACGTGGAGTTCAGCCCTAATACAATGGGAGGTTCCCCGCACATATTAAAACATATGCTTGTATATATTTTTTTATTTCATATATAATTAGGACAAGGAAATGGTAATACAGGTATGGGACCGGTTATCCGGAATGCTCAGGACCCAGTGTTTTTCAGATAACGGATCTTTCCGTAATTTGTATCTTCATACCTTAAGTCTACTAGAAAATCATGTAAGCATTAAATAACCCCAATAGGCTGGTTTTGCTTCCATTAAGTATTAATTATATTTTAGTGTGGATCAAGTACAAGGTACTGTTTAAATTACAGAGAAAAAGGAAATCATTTTTAAAAATTTGGATTATTTGGATAAAATTGAGTCTATAGGAGATGGCCTGACCGTAATTCAGAGCATTCTGCATAACAGTTTTCCAGCTAATAGATCCTCTATCTGTGGAGTTCAGCCCTTACCCTTTCCTTGTCCATATTCTTATTTTATATGTGTGTGTATTTATATATATATATATATATATATATATATATATATATATATATATATATATATATATATATATATATATATATATATATAATAAAATGGGCATTTACTGTATATGAGAGTGTGTAGCAATAGAAACTGATATTTCTGTTATAAACCCAAGTACAATTACCATTCCTAAGCTAGCAGGAATGCCATTGACTCTTCCGCCTGTTGCAGTGTATAACAGTTATGTATATAGCCGAGTGTGACTCTTATTTGCATTTGTTCTTCATAAATTTTGATGGGAGACTGCATTGTGCATATGGAGAGTCGCCGTGTTGCGGACTGATCGCATTGTTCAGCACATGACAGATGTCCACTGCAGAGCCATAGTAATAATGTATTTTTCTAATAAACCTTTTGGGACCTGGGATTGTGAATGTTTGTTGTCCATAGGAGTTTGATGGGTAGAGCCAAATCTTACTATATGCAGAGAGTACCTGGCACTTCATGGAGCACTGCCCCCGATTTAAATCCATAACCTTCTCAGGCAGTCGTTGCCCTGGGTGCAACTAATTTAACCTGTCAAGGTGGATTACTTCACATTCACACACAGCTATCTTGATGAAGATGGATTCCACATGGATCACACACACTTTTGACAGGCCGCGCCAGCTCTGATTAGAAGTTACAAATGAAACGTCAACATCTTTACTGTAGAGTAACCAATTGCCAACCAAGGCAGTATAGATATTTAACTCCTCTATAAATAGGGTTGCCACCTGGCCGGTATTTTACCGGCCTCTCCGGTAAAAATGATGACTGATCCCAATGTTATTAATAGAAAAAAAAAATTAATATATAGGAAGGTCGGTATTTTTTTCCAGAAAAGGTGGCAACCCTATCTGTAAAGCGAAAACGGCCTCCTCTACAGATCATTTCAACTGGTATCAATGGAAGTTGAAAACCTGATATTAAACTAGCAGACAGAAGTGTGCGTCCAGTGTTGGACTGAAACTCCCAGCATCCTTCTGCAGCTGTTGCGGTACCACACCCAGTACTTCAGGCAGTAGAAGGGTGTCTGGGAGTTCTAGTTGTAGAGGGCTGTAAGTTATTTGTCCTTCAGTGCTCTTTCATTACTTAGTTCTGTTTGGCCAAGCTTGCAGCAAGAGACAAGATCAAACACAGATGATTAATGATCCATCCCTTTTCTTTTCCTGAAAAATCTAGCCTTCTCTGCAGGCGTAACTGGGGCACTTTATATCGGGTGCAGCTATTGCACATGGACAGAGATTGCATATTGTTCCTTTCAGTAGAGCTCACTCAGATATTCCTGTAAAATAACCAGGGTACCCTTATACCATGGCTGTCATATCATTGTCATATGGATTGCTAAGCTGCATTCAAGCGGTAGAAGTGTGGCTCATGCAATTCAGAGTGCTCTAATGACCTAATATTTTTTAAATCATTTGGTTTCAAAATCATGTTTTTGATTTTGTCAGATTTAGCTTAGGTGCAATGGAACCAGGGTCTGTTTGGCCAAATGGATTGTGTGACCACCATGCCAACCAAATTTCATGATCATTACTGGTTTTGCCTTGGATATCTGCTAAGGGCTATTCCACACGGGGAGATAGCGACGCGTTTGCGGTCGCGGCGACAAAGCGCCGCGACAGTCGCCGCGACCGGCGCAGGCGACAGTTTTGTATGGGCGCCTATGTAAAAAAGAAAAAGCCTGGCGAGGCATTTTCAGGCGACTGTTGAAAAGCGCATCGCCTCGTGTGGTTAGCACAGGCGTTTTTACATAGGCGCCCATACAAAACTGTTGCCTGCGCCGGTCGCGGCGACCGCAAACGCGTCGCTATCTCCCCGTGTGGAATAGCCCTAACTATGAGTTAAGGAAACAATAATACTAAATCTTTAATACTGATCAAAACAGCTACTACTACAGGTATAGGATATTCTGTGTAAAAATAAAACAGTACCTTGTACTCGATCCCAACTAAGATATACTGTAATTAATGCCTGTCTGGTTTGTTTATTGTTGAATTGATTTGTTAGCAGACTTAAAGGGGTTGTTAACTTTTAGTATGACGTAGAGGGTGATATTCAGAGACCATTTTTTTTTATTCAGCAGATTTCCAGCTTGCAATTTCAGCAATCTGGTTGCTAGAGTCCATATTACCATAGCAATCATGCACTGCATTTGAATAAGAGACTGGAATATGAATAGGAGAGGACCTGAATAAAAAGATGAATAAAAAAAAGTAGCAATAAAAATACATTTGTAGTTTTAAGGAGCATTTGTTTTTTTTTAGATGGGGTCAATAACCCCCATTTGAAATATAGAAAGAGTTAGAAGAAAAAGACAAAAAATTAAAACACTATAAAAAAGGAAAAATGAAAGCCAATTGAAAAGTTGCTTAGAATTGGTTGTTCTATAACATACTAAAAGTTAACTTAAAGATGAACCACCCCTTTAAGATATGAAGTTCCAAATTATGGAAAGACTCCTTATCGGGAAAACACCAGGTCTCGAGCTTTCTGGTCCCATATCTTGCTACTTCTGAGTGATGTCCAGCTTCAAAGATGCTATTAGGCAAGTACTTATCCATTTTTAGGGCAATGACACTATGCTATTTGTCGCTCTGTGTGTTCTCGCATGTTTTGAGTAATTGTGTGATTTGGGTGGTTTTTAGCATGGCAAGGCATTTTCTGGTGCTGGGTAGCCAGACAAAATGTTGAGTGACAAATAGCACTGTGTCTTTAAGTTTATCCTCTATTGGACATTGTTTAACCACAATGTGTATGAATGTATACACCTTACATTATGTGAAACAAACATGGGTTACAAATTTTCACCAGTAAAGTAGGCCCGATATGTAAACATCTGTTTATTGCAGGTATGGGATCTGTTATCTGGAAACCTGTTATCCAGAAAGCTCCAAATTTCAGGAGGGCCATCTCCCATAGACTCCTTTGTAATCAAATAAATCACATTTTTAAATATTATTCCCTTTTTTCTCTGTAATATGAAAAAAACACTACCTTGTACTTGATCCCAACTAAAGGTGGCCATACACTGAGAGATCCGCTCGTTTGGCAATGTCGCCAAACGAGCGGATCTCCCTATGATATGCCCACCTTGAGGTGGGCAATATCGGGCCGATCCGATCGTGGGCCCTAGGGCCCAACGATCGGATCATAACGAGGCCTTAACGGGCGGTCGGATCGCGGGACCGCATCAACGAATAGATGCGGCCGCGATCCGACGGGATTTTCTGTCCCATCCGATCGAGATCTGGCCGACTTTCGGCCAGATCTCGATCGGTGAAGCCCGTCGGGGGGCCCCATACACGGGCCAATAAGCTGCCGACACGGTCCGTCAGCAGCTTTTATTGGCCCGTGTATGGCCACCTTAAGATATAATTATTTCTTAATGGAGGCAAAGCAATCCTATTTGGTTAAGTTAATATTTGAATGATTTTTAGCAGACTTAAAAGGGGTTGTTCACCTTTGAAAATGATGTAGAGGGGGATATCTGAGACCATTTGCAATTTGTTTTCATTTTTTATTTATGTTTTTTTTTTTTTGTTATTTAGCAGCTCCCCAGTTTGCAGTTTCAGCAATCTGGTTCCTATAGTCCAAATTACCCTAGCAACCATGCATTGATTTGTATAAGAGACTGGGATATAAATAGGAGAGGCCTGAATAAAAAGATGAGTAGTCAAAAGTAACTAACAATAAATGTGTAGCCTTACAGAGCATTTGTTTTTAGCTGGGGTCAGTGACCCCCTTTGAAAGCTGGAAAGAATCAGAAGAAAAAAAAGCAAATAATTAAATAATTATAAAAAATAAATAATGAAGACCAATTAAAAAGTTGCTTATAAGTAGCCATAGTAAAAGTTAACTTAAAGGTGAAACACCCCTTTAAGGTATGGAGATCCAAATTACAGAAAGATCTCTTATCCGGAAAATCTCAGGTCCCGAGCATTCTGGATAATAGATCCTGTACATGTATTGCCAGGTCACCCAAAGGGTAAATAGTCAAGACAGGTTATCTGTATGCTTGTGTTTAGGGACGCCATTTGGATAAGACTGGGCTTTGTGCCTCATGATTGCCATGTACCGATTACATGTAGGCTGAAGTGGCCAGTCGACATCTTTTTATATTTATTATTGAGGTATGTTGAAAAACCTTTTGTCAAGGCAAGAAGGATGACGTCTCCAGCTCATGGGGACAATTCAGAAATTGTGTGTTTTCTTCAAACAGTATTTTACCTTCCTATAAACTGGTACAAATCTCCCTCCATGGCAGATTACACCTTTTGAAAGAGTTGAGTGAATTCCAGATTGTAGAGTGATCTTGGGCCAGGAAGAGGTTGAGGAATTGCAATATCTCATCTTTTGTTTAGTGATAGTATTTAGCACCTGTCCATCTGTAAAAAGGAGCGAGAAACCTGCAGGCTATCGGACACTGTTTTATAGACCTGTTCTCAAATGCCTGTTAACTTTATTGCCATGCCACTGTAACATCATGTGAATAGTTAAAAGATGACATAATTTGTGCATTTTCAGTGATAGAAATGTCTGGTCCTTGTCTGGTTCCAGTTTCCCTACCAATAAGCCTCCTTTCATAAACATTTTGCTTCCATAGTTGTTTTATTTGTTACCATGGCAAAACAAAAAATTCTCCAGTGAAAGAAGTTTATTACCTGTAAATTTGAAACTATGTACTTTTAAAACACAGACAAAGTCCCCTCTGGCATCATTTTTACAACATGCCCCCTCTTCCCAGTTAGCTGATTGCGTGACTGGCATACTGGGATTTGGTTGCGCCAGATGTGACTACCACCAGTAAATTCACAACAAAGTTTTACGTGCCCTGTAGTGAACACACAGACAAGTGTGATTAATGCACAGTGCCTGGCCTCATGCTTTAGCGGTATTGGCTCTACTATCCAGAAACCTTGTGACGTGGGCTTTTCTAGATGAGGCATCTTTCCATATTTTGCATCTCCATACTTTGTCTATTAAAAAAAAAATTAAACCTTAAACCCAATAGGATTGTTTTGCCACCAATAAGGATTAATTATATCCTAGTTATATCAAGTCCAAGCTACTGTTTTATTATTACAGAAAAAAAGGAAATTGTTTTTAAAAAATTAGAATCGTTTACTTAAAATGTGTGGAAGATCTACTTTTGCAATTTAGAGTTTTGGCACAATGGATTTCCGGATAAAGCATCCTATGTCTGTACCCACATGACTTTGATAGTTCATATTTTATTTGGATTAATACTTAAAAAGTTGTCTGGCGCACAAAAACAGAGCTTTTTGAATTTTATTAGAATATAATTGCTTAGCCGCCATGAATGTAAAGACTGTATGATTGTACCTTATGCAATAACATTTGGTCATATTTTTTTCATAGGCCGTCACCTTCTTGCTCGTTTGTGGCAAACGTGTTTACTGTGAAATTCATTGGTCTTGCAGGCAGATTCTTCCCGCTCTAATCTTGACAGGGATCACTGTGTTACCCCATGCACCTTCAGTTCTAAAGAGGTGGCATCTTAGACTGCAGTCCTTATAATAGCCAATGTATCTCCACTGCCTTTTGTGTACTTCGAAACTGAATAGCAAGAAAAAGCCATTTCCGGTCATTCTCTCTAACTGAAATGCGTTAATAATTAATCCTTTACTAAAACCTTCAGGAGTATAGCTAGTTTTAGCGATCTTTAAAAAGCGAAAACAACCTTGTATGCATATACTTGGTAAAAGACAAATGACTGCTTGTGTTTGAATGGTTAACGGAGGAATTTTATTGACACTGCGTTATAAGGGCTTACAGGATCTTGAAGGTAAGCGTAGAAATGAAAGAATGATTTTGTCAAGTCACAGGTTTGTTCAGCTGGAGAGCAGGTCAGGACAGATATGGTGTCATGATTGTATTATAATCTTGCAATAAACATGTAATATAGTGCGTCACTGGCCGACTATATAGAAAATGGTGAACCGTTTTGGCTTTCCATGTAAATTATGTTGACATAAATTATGTAACCTATGTTGATGCTACATGGTTGCCATCTTGAGAGGTTCCACCACAGGGTTTAACTTGCAAACTCTGTCAGCCTTAAATACAACAAGCATTCCCCTTGGTAAGTGTATGTGGCACAAGAAGGCACCTATAAACAGTCATCATGTAATAGAGCACAATATTCCTTCCATAATCTGTGCAGATATGTATATAATGTGAAGTGTCGCCCTGCAGAAGCAAGACCAGCAGGGGCTGGAACAGCCAGATGGATATTTGGCAGAAAGAGAATAGGTAACATCATTATCTAACTACCAAGTACCTTTTGAGTTGCTGCACCAAATCAAAAAATAAATAGAAGACCCATATCAATCATCATTCAAGGAAAGGTTAAAACGATGTAAACTTTATCAGAAATGTCCAGGTAAATACAACCATACAACCAACAACACCAGTAACAGCGAATTTTTTTAAAAAAAATTTCGTTAGTATGCTACAAAAAAAAAGACACCAACAAATATTAAACTTTAAAGTCGCTAAGTCTTTATTAAGAAATAACTCCTGAAACTCCGCTTGAGCGTATCTTCAGAAAAGGCGATCAGAGATCCATTGAGCGGCGCTCCATTTCCTCTCCCTGCCTTCCTATCATTTCCTCTTCCTGCCTTCCTTATAGGTGATAGCCAGGGAGGAGAAATAGAGCGCCGCATGTTGGATCGACGCCCTGATGCCGCATCAGAAGAGGAGCGCAAATGGAGTTTCAGGAGTTATTTCTTAATAAAGACTTAGCGACTTTAAAGTTTAATATGTGTTGGCGTCTTTTTTTTTCATAGCGTACTAACAAATTTTTTTTTAGAAAACTGGTTACTGGTCCTTTAAGCAAAGAGAGAGAACCTCTATGGCTGTTTGTATGGTACAGCATTCTGCAAAATAACTACATGTATGTGACCTGTTATCCAGAATGCTTGGGACCTGGGGTTTTCTGGATAACAGATCTTTCCATAATTTGGATCTTCATACCTTAAATCTACTAGAAAATCATGTAAACATTAAATAAACCCAATGAAAAGGATTGATTCTATCTTGGTTTGAATGAAGTACAAGGTACCGTTTTTTTCTTACAGTGAAAAAGTAAATAGTGTTTAAAACTTTGGATTTTTTTTTTTTTATTATAATTGAGTTCTCGGTGCGAGCAGCCATGTTGTGCAGAGCTCAATGGCATAATGAGCAAGTTGCAGCATTTTCTCATTATGCTCGTGGCTGCTTGAACCGGGAGCCCCTCCCGGTATGGGTGTCCTAGCACTGGCAGGGGGCAATTTAAAAAAAAAAAAAAAAAAAAACTACTGTTAACCCCAATCTGAGTGCGGGCTCTATTAGCCCATACCTTTGGTTGGGGAAAAATCTTTGCCCAACAGGTGCTCTTTAAAGGGCAATTCACCTTCATTAGCAAAACTGTAATAACACATAAAACCTGACCCTAAAACCCTCAGAAATGTGTTCAAACTCCCCATAACCTGCCAAATTTTGGTGTGGCCATAAAATGGGCATGATCAAAAAAAATTTTTTTGACCCTCTTTCTATTTTTCAAATGTTGGGAGGTGTGGGTATGTTGCTATTTTTTTTAGATGGTCAGGTGTCCCTTCATTGAGAATTAAAGTCAACAATCACTGGGGTGCCAAGAGTTAGGCATCCCTCCCCCCAGTAATTGTATTCAATTACCTTACCTAATACCCCGAGCTGGTGCTCCTATCAGCAGAAACCGCCACCAGCCTGGGGTTCTTCCAGAGAGCACCACAGAGTGATCCTCTTCATGCAGGTGCATATTCGCAGTAGAGTGGAAAACCTTTACAAACTTTAACAAAAAAGCTGTCTTTTTAACTTTGTTGAGTATATGCCGGCCCTGGAATTTTGAAGAAAGAGGAATTGGGAGAAGATGATTCCTCTATGTTGTTTGTTGAGAAGATCACCAGGCTGGGCAGTTTTCTGCTAACAGGAGTTTTTTTTTGTTTAGTATAGCAAAGAGGTTGATATGTTTTTGGTGTCCTTGTAGTGTGTTCATAAAATGTATTTTTACAAAAATGTATTATTCTTTGAATGCATCCCTTGAACTGACCTTGGAGCAAATAATGTTCACATTGTATGGATTAAAATATTTTAGAAATGTGCAGAAACACAGCTAAATATCATTTGTGGAAATTTGTAATTTAATGTATAAATTGGAATCCCTCTTCCAAGTCCTATAATAAAAAAATAAGCTTTTTCAGCTAGAGGAGTGACTGGTTTTTTTGTGTGTTTTGGGCAATATGAACTTGTGTTGTGATTTACACAATACTATCCAGTGTAAGGCTTGGATTACAATATATAGATTCCGTTTATACCTCTTTTGTATGGAGCCAGCAGCTGTGAACAATCTAGTAGCAGCTGCTAACATTCTACTGACTTACTGAAAAGCCAGGAGGAAAAGCCTCATTCTTACAGTGCTGATCAGATTCCAGGATTTGGGTAGCGTAACACTGGATACCCTGTGGAGAAAATATCTTTCCTCCTATTGAACAAATGGGTGTTTTTATTTTACACTTTTATTTTAATGGCATTTTAGTATCAATTTATTTAAAATGTTGTTGTGTTTCCAACATATTCAGTATTTCTTCTGTTTCTATAAATAATGCAAAGCTGTCATTAGTTGACCTTTCACTGCTGAATGCCCAATGCAATGTTCATTATGATAACTGCTTTTCATTTTTCTCAGTGCAGTATTTATTTATTATTCGGTTTGAGTGCTTAACTCGCAGGTCATTGGCCATGTGGCTGGGTTATTCTTTTCTCAGGATTTTTTTTAAATGGCAGTTTTAGTAAAGATGTACCAAATCCTAATAAGTTCACAACATCTAGTTTATATCCTAAACCTCTCCCAGGTAAAGGCAATTAGGGCTCTTACTCACTGGCGTTCTGACCTGCGCTCTCCAGCGTTCCGTTTTTTGGCGTTCAGCCGCAGGGGAGCGCAGGAATAGACGCATGTCATTATTTCAAATGGGGCTGTACTCACTCAGACGCGTGTAGGTGCCGAACGCAGGAAAAATGCAGCATGTTGCGTCTCAACCTGCATTCGGCGCCTACACGCGTCTGAGTGAGTACAGCCCCATTTGAAATAATGACATGCGTCTATTCCTGCGCTCCCCTACGGCTGAACGCCAAAAAACGGAACGCAGGGGAGCGCAGGTCAGAACGCCAGTGAGTTAGAGCCCTTAGGGTTTCTTATCTGTGAAAGAAATAGAAAATGGATATGGCAACGCAAAACGCTAACTCCAAAGGGTCTCAATGAAAACTACAGTTTAGCTTGCTTTTTATGATTAACTGCAAATATTTTCCCCTAAATTGTTTCTTCCCCTAACTTGTTTTTTCCATTTTCCATTTTCTATTTCTTTCACAGATAAGAAATGTCAGGTGATAGAGAAAAAGTATTATTAACAACAAAGGTAGAAAAAGATGTTATTGTAAAAATTGATTTTATTGTATGAAAACAAATGGTATTTGTCTGAGCACAGGAGTATATTTATTGAGGGTATAGTCACATCATTTCAAATAGTAATATATGAAAACTTTTTTTAAAAAAAACTTTTTTAGATAATTTAATTCACTATTTATTGGCTATACACTATGAATATTGTATAAAGATTGAAACCTGAAGGTGATATTAAGGTAAAATGTTAATTAGATCACATGTAATGTTGTAGGCGGAGCTAAGCCTATAAAGGTGTTTTTTCACATTTGGACTTATATCCTGACGAAGGGAGGTTGTACCCCCCGAAACGTTGATATTGGTGGTGAATATAAATAAAAGAAAGGGGGCTTCCCCACTGCAGAAAAACTGGTGTGTGCGGATCCATAATTGTTGAATTGCACACTTACAAAGGCTCACACTTACAAAGAAGGAAGAAAGAGGAATGCTTGCACACAAGTGCCCTGGGCCGGAGCAGTTTTCTGCACAGGTTAGTCATTACAATCCTTGGTGGATGCCCTAAGATTTGGTACTACCCTTGGATTGGAGATTTCCTTCTCCTTTAAAACACTTAGAGGCCTATTTATCAACAGTCTCATTTTAGTGGTTTTAGAGATTTTTGAAACCACAAATAGACTCACTTTCTCAAACCATGAATGTCTCATTTTAGTGGTTTTAAAGATTTTTGAAATAACAAATAGACTCACTTTCTCGAAAAGCATGAATGTCTCATTTTAGTGGTTTTAAAGATTTTTGAAACAACAAATAGACTCACTTTCTTGAAAGCCATGAATGTCATGGAATTTATTAAAAGAACTGACTGCTGTGAACTTCCCACACCAGTCAGTTGAACTGAAGAAGCTGCTTGGATGAGTAGTGAACCATCTTCAATGATTACTCAGCAAGTCCAGTAGTTTTAGAATTACCTGTACTAGATATACCATGACCTGGATAAATGAAAATCTTCATAGTCATAAAAAGCATAAATGCAAAAAAGCCTTGAACAACCTGAAAAAAATGCAAATACCTCTAAAACCTCTAAAAAATAGTTTTTCAGACAATTAGGGTATTGTACCCCATAATGCTTCCCAAGTAGCTGCTGTGTGGGCTTGATAGGTTCCCAGTCAAGTCATTTAACTACAATAATGGCTTAGACTAGTGATCCTAAGCCAGTGGCTTGCAGGCAGCACATTGCTCTCCAACCCCTTGGATTTTGATCTCAGTGGCTTTAAAGCAGGTGCTTTTTTTGAATTCCAGGCTTGGAGGCAACTTTGAATTACATAAAAGATAGGTGTACTGCCTCCCGTAGGCTGCCAGTCCACATAGGGGCTACCAAATACATATGCCAATCACAGTCCATATTTGGCACCCCTGGAACTTTTTTCATGCTTGTGTTGGTCCCCAACTCTTTTTACATTTGAATGTGGCTTACAGGTGAAAGAAAAAAGGTTGGGAACCCCTGGCTTAGACCATTTGATAGAATTTAGAGACTTGTCTTCATCTACGTTTAAGTCTCACATTAAATGCCAGAATTAAGTTCAAATCTATAGATGAAAACGTCTGGCAAAAGAAGAAAGAGCAAAGCTGCTGGGAAACCATCACTGGTATCTATAGGTCTGAGAATACCAAAGACTGAGGCTTCCATAAGACCAAGTGTTTGTCCCCCATATTACCACTTGATTTTTCTGAACTATTGGGGAGCTGATCAGGCTTTGTGAGCTTCAGCTTTATTGCAGTGATAGTAAAGGTATGGATTACATAATCCGGAAACCAGTTATCCCGAAAGTTCTGAATTACGTGAAGGCTGTCTCCCATATAGACTCAATTTTATGCAAATAATTCACATTTTTAAAAATGATTTCCTTTTCATCTGTAATAATAAAACAGTAGCTTGTACTTGAGCAAAACTAAGATATAATTAATCCTTATTGGAGGCAAAAACACCCTGTTGGGTTTATAAAATGTTTTTCTAGTAAACCTAAGGCATGAAGATCCAAGTAACAGAAAGATCTGTTATCTGGAAAAGCCCAGGTCCCGAGCATTCTGGATAACAGGTCCCATACCTGTATACTAGAGGAAGGATCAAGCTGGATGTCCCTGTTTGCAGCAGTTATTGTCACTGATAAGTTTGGAAGTGGTGAATCGTTTGAGTTTTAGATGACATTGGTTGGTGTCCATTGCACTAGATTTCTCTGGAAACCTTGTAATAGGAGGTGGTGGGAATGAGGATTTAAATATTTAGATGACATTCTTGATTCATTTTTTATGTCACGTGCTGCTCTGGACTCCAAATACATCTGAGTTTTAAAGCGTACAATAGCAAGATACTACTGTGATTTTGGAAATTTATGCAATAGCAGTTTTTTTTTTTTTTTTTTTTTTTACTTGTTACAGATTTTTGCAATCTTTTATATTTTCACATCTAAGTATGTTGTGACACTTGGAAAATAAATTGCTTTTCTTTGACCTTTGGAAAGTATCCGCCTTTAATCAATTGCAAGAGCAAGTGGACGGCTATTTTGACATGGTCTTTAGAAACCAAGGCTGACCTGTCATGTTGATGTCAAATGAGACAAAAAAAACTCCACAAACCTTCTAAAGAGCTTTGTCTGCTATACATAAAAGTCAGAAGACATATGCAGGGATGATTTATAAAGGGAGGAAACCAAAGCACTGACCAGTAGGAAGGAAGAACCCATGGAATACCAGATGCTGCTACGACTTGAACAATATTTAGCAACTCAAGAAATAACAAAATTTATAGTGGTTTTTAAGAACATTTTTCATCTGTATTTACATTTATTTGAGAGATTTAAATTGTCCGTATATAAACACCAACTAAATGTTTAAACATTGTCTTCATCAAGGATAACTAAATCTGTTTATTTAACCAAGCCTTGTTGCATAGAGCTGCTGAGATGCTTTTCATCAGCTAGACGCCTTTTGGGGCTACTGGTCCAGCTCTATACCATTGCAACCTAGTAATTCAAATGGAGTGTCTAAAAAAAATTAAATAACTTCTTATGACTCTAATTTGGGAATTGAGTTTGCATACCTCCCAACATTTTGGAAATAAAAAGAGGGACAAAACGCTGCAAATTTTTTGACCACACCCATTTTGTCGCCATACCCCCTAATTACCATGTTCATTTTACAAAATTTTGCAGGTTATAAAAGTTTGAAAATATTTCTGTGTTTTTTTTTTTTTTTCAGTTTTTTTGCAGGTTGAGCTGTCAAAAGAGGGACTCTGTTTGCTCTTTAGTAAATGGACCTCTATAGTCTTAGAAACCAAACCTCCCAAATCTTCACGTATTACGTTGGCTAAATGTTATGTCAAGGCTGTGGATAAAGGTTTCATTTTAGTGGAAAAGTTTTTTTTTATTTATATTTCACTTCTGTATGTAATATGTTACTTATATGACTCGATTTGTGTATTGTGATTTAGCACACAACATAACTAAATGAAAACATTACACTTTTGTGATTGCAGATAATCCAGCCCCAATTTATCATGTTCTTCATGGAAATCTCCATTCTATTCATGGCACAATGCCTATTGTCTAAAAGGCAATGTATTGCAGTGTTCTTCAGTAAAAAAACATTGTCAGCTAAGACCAAGATTCTAGACCATACCCAGCTAGTCTTTTTTTTTCTAGCCAGATCTTACTCAGTTCTGTGATTTGAGACTGACCCACAAGTGCAAGAACAACTGTCAACTATGGTACCAAATAGAAGCCTTAAAATAAAGATGCATTCTTTTTACCTTTTTTTATTTTTCTTAACATCAAATAACTTCAGTGCCTGTGAAATAAATGTACCTGTGGATTAATTTATTTTGTTTTCCTGCAGTTGTTTTTTCCTACTTGTCACAAAATTAACTAAACCGTATGTAATTTGACAAGGTTTGTGTATGTGCGTGACCTAGAGGAGATCAGAACTATACCCGCCCTAATGAATACTTCGCCAACTGGTAGTTTATTTTATATTAAGTGGCCTATTAAAGAATCTTACCAAACTGCAATATATATTTAAGTAAATATTGCCCTTTTACATCTTTTCCATTGAGCCCCTCTTTTATGTGCTGCCTCAGAGATCACTTGACCAGAAATAATGCAGCGCTATCTAGAGTCCTGAGCGGAATAAAATTTCCAAGACCTGAACCCGGACCGGCAACTGCCTTATCCACAACCAGCTGACCACCATCAAACAGGAAGTGATGTTTCTGCAAACCAGAAGTGACATCATCAAAAGTAGCGGCAGAAACTAGTTTTGTAAAATTTTAAAAGGGCTAAAATATAGACAATATAATATAAGAAATTTAGATGAGGCCTGCAACCCACAGACCCACATCTATACCCACACCTGAAAACCCTACCCTCATTCCACAGGGTACCTGATTTTTTGTGGGTTCCTGACCCGCTGCAGAACTCTAGCGCTATCTGTAACAGAAAGAAGTGTGGAAACAAAAGACAGAACTCGGTCCGTTAATTGGCTCATGTTACCTAACATGTTTGTATGTTCTTGGTTTCTCTGCACTGTGAATCGTATGATTCCAGGGGGCAGCCCTTAGTACTTAAAATTACATTTTTTCTGTCTAGGATAACCCAATGGTACATAGTGCTAGAAAAGTATAGTTTTATGGAAATAGTTTTTTTAGATGAAGCAAGGTTTTACATGAGGGCTGTTTTTATGCAATATATTTCTAGAGACCTGCATTGTTTGGGGGTATAGTTTTCCGTTAATAGTAATAATACTTTTTGATTAAGACCCATGCTTTTTGTTATATGTATATGTTTGATTAGAAAATGCTATTATTAGCAAGCATATTTCCTTCCTTTTCTTCCTTTTGTATTGCTATACAAATTGTTTTTGTGTTGGCTAAAAATCCTGTGGATTTTACTGAAAAACAATTTTCTGTCAATTTGCACAGAGCTCTGAAAGGGGCAGACCTGAAGGGAATGGGTCTGGCACTAAACTGAATGGATTAGAGTGGAGACAGGCAAATAATAAAACTAATCTAGCTAGAAGGCAGTTGAAGTCATTACAACAGCACAGCAGAAAGAGGAGAATTTGTAAATGAAATTGTAGAATGGTTTGGACATTGCTTCTGGTACAAATATCCATGAAACATTTCTTATTCAATTAGATTTTACCCCATGTGAATTATTTCTTCGAATCATATCTGCAAGTACAAAATATATCGCAAAATTTGCGCAGTTGGTAACTTGGGCTTAGAAGGAAAAAGAAAATTGCTGAAAAATAGCATATAAGAAACCCAATTGCTTTGTTAGGAATTAAAAGGGTGATTAACAATGGACACTAAGCAAGTCATTGAAATTAATACATTTCAAACATTTACAGGGGTACTATTTAACATTATTCCTTTATAATTGGAATTGATTTTTATTTCACATTTTAGTTTTTAGTTAGTTTTTTTTTGGTTAATCTTCATCAGGCAAGCCATTCCAGTTCTTTCCAGGACCCCGGATAAGAATTTTTTTTTAATTTTTTTTTTTTACTGCTGCCCTTAAAATGATGCCAGTACCCCTTCCCTCCGCTGATGGCGACTTTAGCTGCTCATTACCACTGGCACACAAAAGCTATTTGAAACCACTTAACACTGTTGGTACAGCTGGTTATTAAAATGCAATTTTTTTGGGCCAAGAACTGCCTGTGCTTGCTGTGTCAGCCGGTTTTAATTTACATCAATTGGAATCGGCATTGGTGGTTTCAGGCTTTCTCTGCCATCTAAAATACACTGTCAAAGAAACACCCAATGTGCCATTAGCTTCAGCTTGTACAGTAATTGTCATGTATACACTTGGCAGTAATGGTACAGTGACTTCCAAGAACAAAATCTCCACATCATAAACACAATATATTAACAGATGTATTTGGAACTTCAGTAGAAAGTGCTTTAAATACTCCACATCCTTCCAAAAAGGAGGTTACCCGAAGGTTGTAATTCTTAGGACAAGGTCACACGGGGCGTTTTTATTTTGCGTTTTTAAAAACGCTTGGTCAAGCGTAAGTATGCCAATGAAACCACCCCTCATGATGATGTGCGTTTTTCAGTCTGTAGTTTCTTTTTCCAGCATGCATTTCTGGTTTTTCCTTGTTTCCCACAAGTTCCCCTCAATTTTAGTAAACTTTTATTGAAAACAAGCCAAGTGGAAAAGCTATTTACATGCAAAATGTATCTGTACTGAATGTCAATACGCAACGTAATTCCGTCACCAGCATACAACGCCACAAATACGTATATGCGCAATCCATCTCATGAGAGTTTGGATCACCATATTTAAAATACGCTGCATATTTCCAAACCTGCGGATCCCATAGAGTTTAATATGGCGTTTCCTTGGTGTTTCCTTGGCGTATTGGCGTTTCTTCTGAAAAACACATTAATTTAGTATGGCTTTATTTTGTGCATATTTACACCGTTTTAAAAACGCATGTAAAAAAAAAAAACTCCCTGTGTGACCTCACTCTTAGGATTCTATCAGTCAAAATTAGCTCAGAAATGTTATGCAATACTGGATATGTATCCATATGGAACCTGTTTTTAATCAGAGAAATGGAATAGCTGCCTGAAAGCACCTGCATGATGCTGTGCTAGCTGTATCAGCATGCACAGGAACATGTAAAATGAACTGAGATATCTGCCCACACACAATTATTAAAGGGGTTGTTCACCTAGTATGATGTAGAGTGCTATTCTAAGACAATTTGCAGTTGGTTTTTATTTTTTTTTTTAATATTTGTGGTTTCTGACTTATGTAGTTTTTTGTTTAGCAGCTTTTAGTTTGCAATTTCTGCAATCTGGTTGCTAGGGTCCAAATTACCCTAGCAACCATGTACTGATTTGAATAAGAGACTGGAATATGAATAGGAAAGGGCTTTAACAGAAAGATAAGTAATAAAAAGTAGCAGCAACAATAAATGTATAGCCTTATAGTGCATTTGTTTTTTAGATGGGTCAGTGACTCCCATTTGAAAGTTGTAAAAAGTCAGAAGAAAAAGGCAAATAATTAAAAAGTTAACACATTGCAAAATACTTTTATTAAGCAGAGTCTTCTTTTTAAAAATCGAAAGTCAGCGATTACCCTTACTCCTTCTACAATGTCATCATTCCCTTCCTGTACCGTAATGCAGAGATTGGCAGGGTGTAAGACTAATTAGGACTGGCGTTCTTTTATTTACTGCGCATGCCCATACCCTTCATTCCTTGCCCGACAGCCAGTAAGATCAGCACTACAGAATGCTTTGGACCTCAGGTTTTCATAAAGCTGTGTGTTTGTTCAGAAAGACTAGTATAGTTTATATAAACAAGATCCTGTGTAGCCATGGGGGCAGCCATTCAAGCTGCTAGAAAAAAGGAGAAAAGGCACAGGTCACACATAACAGCAGGGCCGGAACTAGGGGTAGACAGAAGAGGCAAGTGCCTAGGGCGCAAAGGTAGAGGGGCGCCAGGCACGTACCTCTTCCGATGCCTTCCCCTAGTTCCAGAAGCAGTTGCAGTAGTTTTTTCTTCTTCCGCCTGCTCACCTCTACATACAGTATCTGCGTCCTCTATGTATGGGCCGCGAATGCGCACTTGTGTGTTCCCGGTGTATGCGTACTGGCACGTTCTTGGCGCATGCACGCTTGTGTGTCCTCGTCGGATGCGCAAACGTTAAGGGGCGGCGTAGTTGCCGGATTGCCTGGGGCACCCGGCCGACTTGGCCCGGCACTGCATAACAGAGATAAGCCCTTTCCAATACAATGGAGTTCTATCTGTTATGTGCTATGTAACCTGTGCCTTTTCTCCTTTTTTACAGCAGCTTGAATGGCTACCCCCATGTCTACACAGCAGCTGGTTTATATAAACTATAGTAGTTATCCGAAGTAAACACACATCTTTTACCAGTGCAGAGCAACAATTCATTATATTTTAATTACTTCGGTATGCTTTTAGTTTTTGGTGTTGCTGTTCCTTTAAAAACAGAGGCATCCGAGTTGGAGGTACCATTAACTGAGGAGTCGAAGTGTACCGGCTCCACAGCCCTGAAATTTTACATTTTTAGTTTCCCTTATTTTACATCGTTTTTTGTAGTCGCACCTATATACTATTTCATTTATAATGCATGTCCATGATTTAGCGTTTTACTGGATTTTACACAATTTTTTTTCTGGTCCCCTAAAAAACATAAAATGGGGGGTTCCCCTATAATAGGAAAGAAATGCAAAACTAAAGCAATGCCGTATATTTTTTAGGCATGTTGCTGATGTGAGAGCATGTATACAAAGGCCAGGGACTCTGCAGCTGTAACCAAACAGACTAAGTTTGCAGACTTAGTTCTAGGCAGTGTTTTCAGGGGTATGTTTCCCCACTGGCAAGGAAACCTGATTCAGATGCATACATTGTGTGCCGCCTCATAGAACTGCCGTTTCTGGTACGTTGGCGTTACTATGGAGACGGTGTATTCGCTTGTATTCTTTCGCACGGGCAGAATTCAATTCTGCCATTGCAGGATGACCGTACGTAATGCAGAAGTGTAGATCTGTCACTAGACAAAGTGTGCGAAGAAATCTGAATAATTTATTGCACAGTCCAGGTGGCTGCACTATCGCTTTATTGAAAAGTCAGATTGGTTAGCAAAGAATTCTAAAGCCAATGTCCACTTGGACTTTTACTCCGAGGCTGCAGGCTAAAGGGCTTGTGTATCCCAGGGAAAGTCCCTCGGATTATCATTTCTATTAGGGTGACCTTATCTGGGGTTACACAAATGTTCAACTTAAAGGACCAGTAACATCAAAAAATTAAATTGTTTTAAAGTAATAAAAATATAATGCAGTGTTGCCCTGCACTAGTAAAACTGCTGTGTTTGCTTCAGAAACATTGCTATTGTTTATATAAATAAGCTGCTGTGTAGCCATGGGGGCAGCCATTCAAAGGAGAAAAGGCTCAAGTTACACAGCAGACAGCAGATAAGCTCTGTCTGTCTAATGGTGTTATCTGTTATCCATTATCTATCCTGTGCCATTCAGCCGTTTTTCAATTTCCGCCATTGCTACACAGCAGCTTGTTTATATGAACTATAGTAGTGTTTCTGAAGCAAACACACCAGTTTTACCAGTGCAGGGCAACACTACATGATATTTTCATTACTTTAAAACACTTTCAGTTTTTGGTGTTACTGTTCCTTTAAAGAGCTGCGAGGATCTGAACGCAATTGTATGGAAGGAGAATATTAAAGTACATGATGTCAAATTTGCTGTCCTTGCACTATAAAGGGTAACATTTCCAAGAAACTAAAAAGAATTTTTTTTTTCACATTGCACTTGCTTTTCTAAGTGAGCCTCTGTTTAGAATCGAGGGGGGGGTGTCAGGGCTCACAAGGGCCCACCCCAGGCCCCCAACTTCTCTTTTTTCCAACTTCACGGTCCCCCTTGCCGGCTGCAACCCTCCTCCATCTACCGCCCCTTCGGTCGTGGCGGTGAGAGGTCAGGGAGATTCAGGCATTGATTTTCAGGCTGGCAGTGGGGTTTGGATGTGGGCCAGCAGGGCCTATGAGGGCCAATGCCCACTGTGTTTTTTCCCGGTGTCCTGCAGGCCCAGTCTGACCCTGGTGAGCCTTATGGGATCAAGACCTGGGGTCTTTCCGTAATTTGGATCGCCATACCTTAAAGGAGAATTCAACCCTAATGTTATAAAACCCCTACCCTACATAAACCCCCCTCCCTCCCCCCCAGCCTAAGTGTTACCAAATGCTCCTAACGTTTTACTTACCCCTTGATGCAGATTTAGGCATTGGAGCAATTTTAGTGAGTTTTGGCGCATGCGCAGTTGTCGCGATACAGAAAGTTACGCCAACTGCGCATGCACCGCTCACGCCAGTCTCATTCCAAAGATTTCCGAAGAGAAGAAGATGGCCCACGTGAACTCCGATGCCTGAATCTGCACTGAGGGGTAAGTAAAATGTTATGGGCATTTGCCCAGGGTAACACTTAGGCTGGGGGGAGGAGGAAGGGGGATCTTTGTAGGGTTAGGGGTTTTTTAACATAAGGGTTGAATTCTCCTTTAACTCTGCTAAGAAAAAAAAAATCAAACATTTCCAATAGGATTGTTTTGCCTACAATAAGGATTAATTATATCTTGGTTGGCAACAGTTACAAGGTACTGTTTTATTACTACACAGAAAAAGGAAATCATGTTTAAAATGTTTTAATTATTTGTTTAAAAATGGAATCTAAGGGAGATGACCATAACAAAATTCGGAGCTTTCTGGATAATGGGTTTCCGGATAATGGATCCCATACGTGAGAACAGGCGTGTGTCATGTCAGGGAATTGGAATGTTTTGTTTTAGTTTAGTTGTGTTTTAGAACTGATGTTGATTATAATATGGAAAAATATCTTTATAGATACTGTTGTCATCATTATCATCATCATTTATATAGAGACAACAAATTGCAGTTCTTTTGATTAGTTTATAACAGGGAGCTTACAAAAATATAACAAACAAGGGTTTACAGAGTACGATAGGATTAGAGGGCCTTAACCTCAAGAGCTTACAAACTAAAGAACATAAATACTGTGATATACTTACAGCGTTAGAACCCTTACACAGGGTTATTTGCATCTGCAATCCTATGCTCTGGCTTTTTATGAGTTATTTGACTCAGTTCTTCTATATGTTTTTATATTAATAAGAGCACACAGAAATGCCAAACACAGATAAGACACAACATGCAGTGTGGGTACTGTGCCACAACACAGGATCGAAGTTTTAAATACCATTTGTAAGTGCGCCTAGACTGAGGCTCATAGGGAAGGTTTAAAGGAATTCCTAACGTTTTCCTTCTTCACCAAAGATGAATTTCAGCTGTGGCAATTGCTAGTCCAGGGCTCCTCAATCTTTTTTACCTATGAGCCATATTCAGATGTTAAAGGAGAAGGAAAGGTAAAAACTAAGTAAGCCTTATCAGAAAGGTCCATCTAAATATACCAGTAAACCCCCAAAGTAATGCTACTCTGAGTCCTCTGTCAAAAGAAACACTGCATTTCTTTCCTTCTATTGTGTACTCATGGGCTTCTGTATCAGACTTCCTGCCTTCAGCGTAAACCTCATTGCCCTGGGCAAGAGCATGCTCAGTTTGCTCCTCTTCCCCCCCCTCCCTTCTCTACTGTAATCTGAACCTAGAGCAGGGAGAGACTCGGGCAGGAAGTGATGTCACACCATGTTAATACTGCAGCTCCTATCCTAAACAAACAGAGTGTTTCTAGAGCTTTTTACTCAGGTATGGTAAAACTTTCTACAGAATAAATATAACATTCTAGCTTGCACTATTGCAGCTAATCTATTGGCAATAAAATGCCTCCATAGCTTTCCTTCTCCTTTAAGAGTTGGGGAGCAACAGAATCATGAAAAAGTCCCTGGGGTTTTTAAAAATTTGCTTATCTGATATTCTGTGCAGATATTCAATAATTTAGGGGATGCTAAATAAAGGCTAGCTTATGTGGATTGGCAGCACACCTGTTTTTTAAACAACCAAAACTCTCAATCTATTTTGAGGCCACTGAGAGCAACATCCAAGGAGTTGGTGAGTTACATATTGCTTGTGAGTCACTGGTTAGGGATCACTGTTCTAACAATTTTGTTCAGTCAATTACCAAAGATCATGCAGTAAAAATGAACCAATTGTGTATTTTTGTGCTGATCCTCTTTTTAATTCTTGTATCAGTTGTATATTTATTTTTTCAGCACCCAAAATGTGCTGAAAAAGTCTACCTCGGCTTATACTCGAGTCAATGCCGCGAATGGCTGCACTTCAGCAGAACACACGCTCCTGCGTGCGCACACCATTCACTTCCTACCTGGCCCACATCTCCCCGGCACCTCCTGCTCACTCACAGTGCCTTCATCACGTGACGTCATCAGAGGCAGCGGGCAGCATGGCGACGGGTGTAGTTCCTCCTACTGCAGCCTCCCCACCTCTGCAGTCCTGCGGCACCTGCCTGGACTCACGCTAGAGATGAGCTTTGGCCAAGTAAGTGCGCAGGCTGGTGTTCTGAGCCAGGGATAGGGGGCTTCTGGAGATCCAGATACTCCAACGCAGAGGCAGGTTTATATTTGTATGTAATGTATGTATACATTAGCAAGTGTGGGCAGCACAGAGCTGTGACTGCCTCTTCGGATCAGTAAGAGGTGAGTTCTTCCCTAGCAGAGCACAGGCTGGAGCGTGTGTTCTGCTGAAGATGTCCTAAAATGCATTTCTCACCCCTAGGCTTATACTAGAGTCAATAAGTTTTACAAGTTTTTGCAGGTAAAATTAGGTACCGTATATACTCGAGTATAAGCCGAGTTTTTCAGCACAAAAAATCTGCTGAAAAACTCTACCTCGGCTTATACTCGGGGCAGTGCCGCTTCCCCCTTTCCCGGCCAGATCCTCCCCTCGCTGCCCCATCCTCCCTCAGTGCCACTACCCGGTCCTGGACTGTAAGTGACTGTCACTCACCTTCCGAACTCAGGGGGCAGAAAGGTCGCACCAGCTCGCAGAAAGAGAGTTGATTTTACCGGGCCAAGTTCTCCGCCTCCTCGCTGCAAAGTGGGGCCACCTGTGGAACAAATGAATCCTGCAGAGACTCATGTACGGAGAGCAGACACGGCGCCATCCCAGGCATGAGCACCGGCAAAGGTTTCCTACTTCCTGTCACACGTCTGTAAGTTCCGGTTCACGCGCTGGAGCTCCGGTTCATGGCACAATAGGCGCACAAAGCAGCATGACAAGCACAGGAGCTGTACAGAATATGTAGCCTGTATGAGTTTCTCTGTCCTGTGATTAGAGCTACTCACTCTGGGGCTGCTGCTGCTTCTTCTTCGTCCTCTCTGACAATCAGCCCATCAGCCAGTGCGGGAGGTCACTTGACTTCCGCGTCTGTCATTGCCAGAGTTCTGTGGATAGGGTGCGGGCACAGCGCGAGGTTGGGCATTTATTGGTGAGTTGTACACATTTTGGAAAGCTTAAAACTGCAGTGCGTATTGGGCAGATTTGGGGGCAGCATTTTTTCAGAAGACGAGGGTGTGACTTTTGTGCAGTAGCAATAGTCTTAGATTAGGGTGTCATTAGTAGGTAGGGCTTTCAGCCCAGGTGAGTGTTGGGCTAATACTAGATGATGTTTTAATTTAACATATTTTTATTTATATAAACTTTACCTATTTAAAGCCCCATTGAAAGTCTGTTGTGGTTCATTATGCACCAGGTTGGTGGTATGTGTATGAATTATCAACAAAACAAATAACTGAGTAAAAGTACGGTATGCAATGGAAAAGGTTGATCTGTCATTTTTCACCCTAGGCTTATACGCGAGTCAATAAGTTTTCCCAGTTTTTGTAGGTAAAATTAGGTACCTCGGCTTATACACGGGTCGGCTTATACACGAGTATATACGGTACCTCGGCTTATACTTGGGTAGGCTTATACTCAAGTATATACGTTACATATATATATTGTACAGCACTGCGGAATATGTTGGTGCTATATAAGTATTTGTTAATGATAATAATAAATGTTTTGCTTATATGTTTCCCACTGATTGTATACTTTCTGCATACATAGTATACTTGAATTAAATGAAAATTAATGCTGTATCTTATTTGTTTGTTAAACTAAAATCGGGAAACTTTACCTTTACACTTAGGTCCCGTGAAAACTGTCATTTGCTTACACATGTTACAGTAAGAGAAACATAGTGATTCGTTCACTGGGCATAAAAAAAACAAAAAAAAAAAACAACAAAACACTCTGCGTTTCATTTTGGGGTTTAACAGATACTCACACAGCTGCCCCATGTTTAGGAGCAAAATTCACTCCATCCCATATCTCAGCAGTTATTTACTGTAAAGAAAATCTTTTTCAAAAATTCTTTATGAAAGTCAAATCAAGGCTTTCTGTGGCACACAGAAATTCATTCATTCTTAATTCATTTTTCAATTCAAATTTTTAATTGATATAACGTATAACTTTCAGTTCCATAAAAGTGGAATGCTTTTCTGCATGAATACCCTATGTGTTTTAGGAAGCCAAACGCTTGCATTATTAATTCCCTTTTAAAACCTTTCGAAAAGGCAATGGCCAGTGTGTTAGTGCTGGAGCTGGGAATGAATCTACCATTGAGTAAATGATGACAACAGGGGTTCACGCCTTTGCCAGAACATATAAAAATCATTTTATTTTATAGTGCTCTGTTATAATATTCAACTTATTAGCACCAAGGTATAAAGCTAATTTGTATATTGCAGTGCTAGGTGTTTTGTGAACTAACTTTTAGGGATGCACCGAATCCACTATTTTGGATTTGGCCGAACCCCCGAATCCTCTGTGAAAGATTCGGCTGAATACCGAACCAAATCTGAACCCTAATTTGCATATGCAAATTAAGTGTTGGAAGGGGGAAAAAAAATTATTTCCTTGTTTTGTGACAAAAATTCATGCAATTTCCCTCCCCGCCCCTAATTTGCGTATGCAAATTAGTATTTGGATTCGGTTCGGCCGGGCTGAAGAAAAAGGCCGAACCCTGGCTGAATCCCGAACCGAATCCTGGAAAAAAAAGCAAAAACATTGTTTGTAGTGATTTACCAAAGCAATTCGGACTCACCCCCTACTCCCTTTGTTTGGTGTCTCAAGCAGGACTGCAGAGGATTCAGTGTGCCTGCATTCATGCAGAGATCCTCAAACTGCGATTATCCAGGAAAACAAAAAGAGAGGGAATATTAGGCACACTTCCACATAGAGTAATTTAAAAACCACTATTTATTAATACATTAAAAAACACAGGTGACTGCTGTGGAATGGAAGCCTAATGCGTTTCTGGAACACCGCTTAAAGGAGAACTAAACCCCCCATGGAGATAAGTCCCCACTGGCCCCCTCCCAGGGGAATTCTTTCGCTTCTAGAAATAGCGACCTCCCATGCAGAGAGAACGAAGCGGAGCTCGCGGGCGACACCTTCTTTACTTCGGTAATAATCTTGTCTTCTTCCTCCCCTTCGGCAAATTCTGTTACTTTCGGCGCATGTGCAGTTGTCGCGAACCGGAAGATGCATGAACCGGAACTGTGCATGCTGCAATACGCCGCTCACTTCACGAAGATTACCGAACAAAAGAAAATGGTGCCGGTGAGCTCCGCTGCACTCACTCTGCATGTGTGGTCACTTTTCTAGAGGGGACAGAATTCAGGGGTAAGACTGTACAGGGAGGGGGCCAGTGGGGATTTATCACCATGGGTGGTTTAGTTCTCCTTTAATCATAGGCTATGATTAAGGGGTGTTCCCGAAACGCGTTAGGTGTTCATTCCACAGCAGTCATCTGTGCTTTATAATATACAGGTATGGGATCTGTTATCCAGAATGCTCTGGACCTGGGGCTTTTCTGATAACAGTTCTTTCCATAATTTGAATCTTCATACCTTGTCTACTAGAAAATCCTGGAAACATGAAAGGAACCCAATAGGTTGGTTTATTGTGTCTTAGTTTGGATCAAGTATAAGGTACTGTCTTATTATTACAGAGAAAAAGGAAATCATTTTTGAAAATGGGGATTATTGAGATAAAATGGAGTATATGGGAGACATAATTCAGAGCTTTCTGGATAATGGGTTTCCGGATAAGGGATCCCATACCTGTATTTCTAAATAGTGGGTTTTATTTTACTCTATGAGAAAGTGTGCCCAATATATATATATATTTTTTTGTCTTAACTATACAAGCCCTTACTTGAAGAATAAATGGTTTTATTGAAACTTTACAGAAAAAGTATGAATGATTTGTAAGCTTTCTGTTCTCTCACATAATAACTTTTAGAAGTTTCATGCTATATTGTACATTATTTTCTAACTTCGATTAAATCGTGCCAAACAGTTTCTTGTTACTGTGTCATGTTAGGTAACTCCGGTCTGGCTAATTCACCATAAAGGATTGCTCAATCACTTGTTATCCATATGCATCAAGCCGGACATAATGTCGCACTGTTGAAAATGGAGCATTTTACATGGAGATTACAGTGAATGGCAGTTGTTCAGTTCTGCGCTTGCCATGAAATCAGTGTGAATGTGGAAAACAGAGGTTTAATGGTAAATGCACAGTATTGCGGTGCTTGCCCGGACAAAACAGAATGAATGTGTTATTTAGATTTCATTAATGCTGTATATACAGTTTAAAGCTGATCAAAACTCTTTTATTAGGTAAGCATGTGCAAGGCACTAACGCTGCCATGTGCATAGATTGAATATAGAAGATGGATACATATCAAACTAGAATTGAAAAAGGTTATTTGTTGGAGAGCTCGGGTGCCCTTTGCTGCAGATAAAAAATGCATGACCATGGCATAGCATAGTGCCAGCACCTGGGTCAAACGGGGTGAAAAAAGGGTCTTCTTTGTCTTTTGAGACCGGTTCTAGATTTGTGCTTTTTTCATGGATGCTCAACATTCCTGATGGAATAGGTATATTGTAATCTGTTGCTCATTCTCTAATAATATGAGCAAATGGATTGCTTTATGTCCATGGATTTATGTTTTGATGTGATACTGTTTCAAATATAATAAACATGCATCTTGTAGATGATAAACACGAGGTTGCCTAAAGTGTGTACAGGTATGGGACCTGTAATCCGGAATGCTCAGGACTAGGGGTTTTCCGGATAGCGGATCTTTCCCTAATTTGGATCTTTATACCTTAATTCTACTAAAAAATCATTATATACACCCAATAGGCTGGGTTTGCTTCCAATAAGGATTAATTATATCTTAGTTTGGGTCAATTACAATGTACTATTTTATTATTACAGAGAAAAAGGAAATCATTTTTTAAAATTTTGATTTGGTTAAAAACCTCAACTTTACAGAGCTGTGGAGCCGGAGTCAGAGAGTCGGAGTTCGGAGCAATTTTGGGTACCTCAAGTCGGAGTCGCCAAAATATTCTGACCCCGACTCCTAAGAGATTTAAATACAAGCGCTGAAAATAAGCACATCAGATTTAAGAGCTTCTATGAAGGAGGATATGGCAGAAGCAATTGTTTGGTTTATGTAGTTTCACTTTGGTTTTGTTTCAGAATTGCCAAAGGATATGGTTTATATTTTTGGGCTTTGGCAGTGATAAAATGCCTTGTATGATGTGTACTTAGCTTTTTTTCAATGGAGATTACAGAAACACCAATTATATCTTAGTTTGGATCAAGTACAAGCTACTGCTTTATTATTACAGAGAAAAACCCTTTTTTAAAATTTGGATTATTTGATTATAATGGAGTCTATGGGAGATGTTCATTCTGGAATTCTGAACTTTCTGGATCAGGGGTTTCAGGAGAATGGATCCCATGCCTGTATAACCAAAACTCATAATCTGTTCAGGTGGCAGTGGCATTTTTTAAGAAAAGAGAATATCGCTTTTAAATTTGAGATCTTGTCTTCAAAATTACAGAAACCTGTAGCACATATTTATGCATGGCTTTTTCTTCTAAATCCTAGCAAATAGCTGATAAATGATGAAAAATATCAGAACTGTGTGTCTGTCCTTGAATGCTCTATGGAAATATGTAGCAAAGAATTGATTGATTTGCAATGCGCCAATCACTTGCTAGTCCCATCAAATATGCCCTGCTGTATCTGAGATATTTGACAGTATTGGCAGTTGTTCTGAAACATCTGGAGGCACCTTAGTTGTAATAAGCCATTGGTAACAATTTCAAAAACTTTACATTGTAGGTGAATAAGATTGCTGGGACCAGTATTTACAGATAGAATTGAAAAGCCTTCTTGCATGGCCTTCAATCTGAATAGGTTTAACTTCATATCTGCTTCTGCAGTCTACCCTAACTCCCCATCACCAATTTTCTCGATAAAGCCTTCAGATGTTTAGTAATTCCTTCTATTTATACAGTCATTCCTGCAGCCCTATCGGTAAAAAAACGGGGCCGGTATTCCAAATTTACCTGCAATGTATTTGCCAGAAACTTTGCAATAACTAGTCAATTTGCCAAATCTCCCTACTTATTCCAAGCTTGATGACATGACTCGTCCTAGTAAGTAAATGATGATTGTATGTCTATGCTGCAGGGACCAGCTTTGTGTCTATTCCCCCCCCCCAAAATAAATCCAAACCAACTGCTTCCTGTTCCATTGTGAAGAGATTGAACCTGGGACATGAAGTCCCTCTGATTTCTATAGAATCAGTTCTCCACCCACTATGGAAAGGAGAGGAACTTCAAGTCCCAGAATCCATCTCTTCCCAGTGGAAGAAGGTGAGGGAGAGGTTGCATGACTCTGACAGTGTGAGGTGGGGTTGGGAAAAGGTTTGTTAGAATAAAATCAATAGGGTAAAACTTTGATATGAAGCATAACACAAGTGGTTGATACTTGTTTATGTTGTGGTCTAAAATCCTTGGGTTGCAGCCTCTGATAAATATAAGTGTCCAAAAAGTCATTGTGGCTTGGGGGTAGGCTAATTTAAAGCTGATGGTGGGATGAAAGCAACAACATTGTTAGTGAAACTGGATGAGCTTTTGCGAAGTATCTGCCCAAATGATAAGAATGTTATCAATATAGTGGAGTAATGATTGGGGTTTGGTGGTACAGTAGGAAAGCAAATCCTGTTCTAGTTTAGCCATCAAAAGGTTTACATACTGCAAATCCTATACAGGTATGGGATCCATTTTCTGGAAACCCTTAGAGAAATCTCCGGATTATGGAAACACTGTCTCCAATAGACTACATGTATCCAAAGAACCCAAATTTTAAAAAATGATTTCCTTTTTCTGTGTTCGAATTAAACAGTACATTGTACTTATTCCAAACTAAAATATAATTAATCCTTATTGAAAGCAAAACCAGCCTATTGGGTTTATTTAATTTTTACATGATTTTCTAGTACATTTAAGATACAAAGATCCAAATTACAAAAATATCCATTATCTGGAAAACCCCAGGTCCTGAGCATTCTGGATAATAGGTCCCATACCTTTACTACTAAAGGTTATTTAACTTTGCCAGTTTCTTTAGATGTTTAAGAAGTAAAGCCCTTCTGTGCAGATAAATATTTTTATATTTTGATCATTTTTGAATATCTAATTTCAGGAATAATTGGCCCCTTTGGGGCTATTTTGCTGCTAGGGACATTAAAACCATGTAAACTCTGTTTAGAAAATGTTGGTTTCCTTTGTCTATAGCTTTGTTTTTCCTTGAATGAAGGCAATGGAATAAATTCCCTGTAGCTGGCACATATTCACCCACTGATTTCAAGAAAAATGTTTTGTGAGAAAAATAATTTAAAAGGATTTATTGGATGGGGATATCCCTAAAACAGCAAAGTGTGTTAAAGGGAGGGGGCTGAAATAGATTTTGAAAGGTTATCCAAAAGCTACAGCTGGAGTTATCCCAGATTGTATCAGCTGAAAAAACAAAATATTTGGCCATTCCTGTAATTTTTCCTTCCACATAAAATGTAGTATGGAAAGGTTCCAGATAATTGTATCCGTACCAGTGTAAATAAATACTGAATGAAACAGTGACAACTTAAACCATAGTGGTCACAGTTTTTAAATCACCATGAAAATGCAGTTTGAAGAATTAAACCAGTTTTTGTCTTCTCTAGCATTTTTAGTTGACATTTGTCAAGAGATATTCAAGGGTTCATGGGAACAAATCCTATAAAAGAAACTAAAAGCAGTTTTGCTAACAATACTGGATGTTGATCTCTCACAGAATGTGCTTCCCTGGGAAAAAATGGAACACTGAACTCCGAGTACCGGCACTATAACAGTAACGTATGTACATATTTTAAAGCAGTTTTCTGGTTTTGTTTAGCCAAATCACAAACTTAAATAATCATTGTGGATTTTTTTGGTCAAACAAATGCCACAAACAAAATGTGGAGAAAATGAACACGTTATAGTATAGAAAGATCTACTGTACAGGTATGGGACCTGTTATCTAGAATGCTTGGGACCTTGGTTTTCCAGATAAGGGATCTTCATACCTTAAGCCAGGGGTCCCCAACCTTTTTTACCCATGAGCCACATTCAAATGTAAAAAGAGTTGGGGAGCAACACAAGCATGAAAAAGTCCCTTGGGGTGCCAAATAAGGGCTGTGATTGGCTATATGGTAGCCCCTATGTTGACTGGCAGCCTACAGGAGGCTCTACTTGGCACTATACTTAGTTTTTATGCAATTAAAACTTGCTTCTGAGCCTGGAATTCAAAAATAAGCACCTGCTTTGAGGCCACTGGGAGCAACATCCAAGGGGTTGGAGAGCAACATGTTGCTCACAAGCTACTGGTTGGGGACCACTGGCTTAAGCCTACTAGAAAACTATTTAAATGTTAAATAATCCAATAGACTTGCTCCTAATAAGGATTTATTATATCTCAGTATGGATCAAGTACAGGGTACAGGAAAAAAATGTTTATTATATTTTTTTAGTCTGTGGGAGATGGCCTTCCATCCCTTTCTACAAAAGGGGTTTACTAATAACCAATCCCATACCTGTATATCACAAATAAATACTCTACCCTCTTCCTCTATGATGATATCACTTCCAGGTTTATGGGACCGGCAGGGTAGCATGTCAGGTTGTGAATAAGGCAGGTCAGGTTGGTTAGTAAAAATTTGGGTTGTGTCCCAGGTGCCCTGCTCACTCATCAAGACATTAACCCTATAGGGACCCACATCAGAAACCTGTAGTAACGAAATCCTCAAATATAAGTAAATCGTATTTCATCTACAAAATAACAATTTAGTTATTATTTGATATTTTTGGTATTATTGATATTCTATATGATTTGTTTTTATTTCTCCTTATTTTTCTTTTTTGTTATATGACAATTACTTTCTGTAATAGAAAACTGTGAGTCCATTTTACTGGCCAGGTGCAGGTCTGTGGTATTTACCAGGTAACATTTGCTTAAACTGCCCTACACAAACAGGACAGCTTCAGAAATCGCTAGGCAAGTGGACCTTTACATAAGTTGGTTACTCAAGTGGTAGGCGAAATTGTAGTTAGAATTACTTTATCCACAAGTCAATGAGTGGATTACATGTGGTCTACTGCTGACCAGTTGCAAACGGCCCATGCATATAACCTAATACCAGGCACCCTATAAAATGTCTTCTTAGTTGGAAGAGATAATTGTGAGAGATATTGTTATTTTGTCCACATTCATGAATCAGTTTGGTTTCAGCATTTATCGACCTTCTATGGACATCTTTAGTCAAAAATAAATCTTATACCTGCCAAGTTTATGTAGACCTCAGGTTGGATAACTATACTATAATCCGATTTTTTTTTTATTTATAGCTGGTTAAGATGCCATAGCAAGGGTTCTAGTGGTTAATTAATGTAGGAGATAACTAACAGTCTGAGAGATTAGTCAGCTGTTTTTTGATCACTATGCCATGACCCCTACATTTAATTTACCATTTTAGTAGAAGTCTTACTTCTACCTCCTAACAATATTGTTTTGCCACAATAAAACCAGGTATCGCTTTCTGAACAGGATTGTGTCTAAGTACCGGTAAGGGCCTAAGATTTAATGCCAACCAATTTCATAGTCTGGGTTCTGAAGACAACAAATTATTTTTTTATATACAGGTGATATGACACAAACACCCCATCACCTGTCAGCGCATTCCACTGCTTCACTTACCTCACTGTTAAGAACCATTTTCATTGCTCCAAATGAAACCACTCAAGTCTAAGGGGGTGTCCTTTTGTCTGTGTAAAAAAAATCCTCTGATATAAGTTTATAATGTTAACATAAAGGGGCAGATTTATCAAGGGTTGAATTCGTATTTTCGTGTTTTTTTTTTTTTTTATGGCCAAAACTCAAATTCAACTAGGGAATTTTTAAAATTCGATTTGAGGTTTTTCAAAAATGTAAATTTGATTTTCGAGATTTTAAGAACTCAAATTCGACTATTAGCCACCTAAAACCTGGCGAATTGCTGTTTTAGTCAATGGAAGACGTCCTGGGATCATTTTGGAGTTGTTTGCAGTCTTCCCGACATACAATTTTTTTTCAGAGAAAAAACTTAAATCTAATTCATTTCGATTCGAGTTTTCGGGTCAATCCTATTCCCCCAAGTTTTGAAAATTTAGATTTTTTTTTTTTTTTTTTAAAATTTTGATTGCTTGAATTTCAAGTTCATGGAAGTTTTTTAAAAACTCCCATGAACATGAAATTCGACATTTGATAAATGTGCCTCAAAGAGTCATCTTTTCCCATAAGAAGCGTCTTTTCTCCAACAAAAAAAAAATAACCTTGACAGTCTTTCCTTTCATCACTTTAGATACATGTCTCTGCACTCGTTCCAGCTCAATAATATCCTGGTGCCCAAAAAAGTACATCTATAGCTCTACAGTCTGTTATCCACAAAAATCCCCAAATAAATCCCCACATACTTCTCAATTAGATTTAGTATAACTAAATAACGTAATTTTGTCAGTAGCCTTCAGTCTTATTGTATCAAATTGTTTGGCAAAATCTTGAGGAGTAGATTTGTCAATGATTGAACTAGGGAATCCAGAAGGATTTGATATTAATTTTCCAATTTATCAACACTTTTCAACAGAGCTGTAGAGTCGGAAGCAATTTTGGGTACCTAGAGTTGGCAAAAATGCACTGACTCCGACTCCTCATGCATTAAAATTGTAAAGAAAAAAAATACAGTAGGTATGTCCTATTTCACAGATAATAGTGATAATAAAGTACCTCTCTGCTGTAAGAATAAAACCCAGTACATAGTTGTTTCACTAGTGGGAAATGAAGCTGAATTGTTTTAATTTTTTTGTCTTTTGTTTAAACTTTATGTGAAGGTAATGTTTGTAGTTTCAATAATAAATAAAATAAAACACCATAATGGCATAGGCTTAGTTATAGATTTAGTATCCTCATTCATGTTGGCAGTGACAGATTTGGATGGCCACTGTGGTAGCTTGCTAATCAGTAGTTATTTGGTTTGTTTCCAAAAGCAGACCATTTTTATATAGCTTTAAAATTTCTGAACTTTATTATTATTACTGTATAAGCCAATACAGAGCATGGTGGCTATTGGACTAATTAGGATAATTAAATAACAGTATATTGCAAAGTTTTTCTATTCTGGTGATTGAACACCTTGCGTGTCCTAAGATTTCCCAAACTTCATTAAAGCATGTTTGGACTTTTTCCTGCTAAATTTTATGGGTGAAATATCTAGTAAATCTGAAGTTGTTTTTTCTTTAACGGTGGAGGAAATTAGCAAATATTTATTTTCACACAACATTTGTTAAAGTCCTAGTTACATAAAGAACCCCCTTCCTTTTTTGGAAAGAGAAAACATGAAATGTTTGCAGTTGCAGAATGTATCTGAAAAAAAATGCTCAAAACGCCAACATAGCAGCTTGTAAATGTCCGGATGATGGAGAAAATATGTTTGCAGCTGTCAGAGACATTTTAAGGTTTCATTTTAATAAATTGAGCTCAAATAAAATATGCAATTGCCACTTCATCTTTAGCATAATGGTTGAGACAAGCCAAGGAACAGGAGTGCATCTGCATAGGGCTCATCAGGTCATATTCAATGTATTTCAGGGACAAATTCTCCAGTTCTTACGGTATGTTTTCCAAAGACAGACGATACTGAGTGCTCACACTCTTGAAAAATTGAATTTAAAAAGTCTAAACAGTATATTAATATAGGATGTATATAAATAAAGCCTACTATTGATTTTATTACTGTTCATTTTCTTGTTTTCATTTCTTGTATTTATTATGAATATAGTGTAATTAACTTAGAATATAAAAATATTATAAGAAATAAGAATAAGAAATTAACTAGAATATAAGAATAAAGGACAAACAATATTAGTACTTTTATGTTACCTTATGATTTTTACATTTACTCACTTTGAAACTTGCTAAATTGCTTCAACATATCTTCTTACTTCTATTGTACTTTTATTTAAAAACATTTTACTATCTGTGCTAACAAGACATGATCACTTTTACCGAATTTAGTTTCTAATTCAACAAAATCCAAGCCATTTTTGCAGGATTAGGATTTAGGAGCATGTGGCTTGGACCCATGGACTGTAGACCACTGGACAATTCAAACTGGGGTTCAGATTAGGTTCAGGATTCAGATGAATCTTTTGTGGTTGATTCAAATATTTTTCTTGGATTTTCATCTTTTTTCCAAGAGTAAATTTTTTTATTTCTTCAATGGATGTCCAGCTATGTCTTGTGGTCAAAACAACTCTAACACACTGACTTAGCCTCTAGAAAAGATTAAAATGTGGGTGGAGAATTCCCTCTCTAGTGTAACAATGCAAAATAAATACTAACAATGGAAAAGGGGATATTCCCCTTTGATTAAACTATCCCCCCCACCAAAGAAAAAATTGTCTTGACGCCCCAGTATTACTTTTATCAATTTATTTTTAACCCAATTAGCAATTTATTAATATTGCCATTTATTAATGTATTCAGAATTTCACCACTAGGTGGAGTAGGCAAATAGGTTGTCAGCAAAGGAAGTTTTGTTGGCCTTGCTGCAAAGGTTTCAGATTACTGCCCACATGAATTTTTTTCCTCCACATAAACTACAATACTGAGAAGCAGATTGATTTAATAGACTTCTGCCAATGGAACATGGGGTTTTGCCTGACTCACATTATTGGTAGTACAAATGTACAGAACCAAATGCCCAAAATCTTGATATTGTCTTCTTTGTAAATTATCCAAAGTGGCAAATTGTAATATAAGTTTTATGTCCTGGAAATAAAAACCTTCCAAATGTAATGAATTAAACTTTCTTTTATTGTTTTTAAATCAAGTTACTCTTCCTTATTTCCCTCTCTGCAATATGTCTCTCTACATGCAGGAGTCTGATATGGATTATAATCAGGCCAAATACATTGGTGAGCGCTTCCTTTGCCTAGACAATGTATTAGCACTAACTTTAGTCTTTGTAGAGAGACAAATTGCCGAGAACAGAATAGTGAAAAGTAACGTGATTATTTCAGAAAACATACATAATTTTTAATTGATTATTTTTTTATGAAAGTTTTTTTTATTTCCACTAGATGAAGCATATATTAGATATTATTATTACAATATTACCTTTCAAGTGCTTCTTTGGGGATTTTTGTCTGAGAACATAGAGTACTGCTTTAATGCTAATTGCAGAAACAGGCTTTTTTTTTTTTTAATATGAATGCCATTGGAATGACTTTGGGCATTTCACAACTGCCCCCTGAGTTACTACAAAATATGGCAGGCAGCCCAACCAAAATCTGTCTGCTGTATGCCGTGTTTCCCTTTCGTAACCCAAATAATCCAGCACATCCATTAACTAACCTAGATGGTGTGTGCACGCAAAGCATCATGTAGTTGATAGACTTGCAATAAATTTATTTATATGGGTTAATCAGGTTATGGATCCCACCTTTGTACTGGGGTCCCTCCATGGGGGAGAAAATTCCCACCGCAGCACTGTGAGACTTTGAGGTTCCAACAGACTTCCTTGTGCAGAGTTGCGTACTTCCAAATGGGCCCCACCAGGTGGTAGACCCTGCTGTATTCACATGCCACTGTTAAATGGAATATGGAGCAGTGTATATCTTGCAGAACTTGTAAATCTAAATGCTAGAGTTGTTGCATCTGTAGTGTTATTGTAGTGACACTAATTATGTACCTTAAAATATATACAGCAATCCTTACTGTTTCATATTAAAGGAAAGTGATTAGGAAAAGACTTTTGGTGGAAGGCAGAATGTGTTTAATTTCACCATAATGTGATGTTTTATCTTTAGTAGATATGTTCTAACATGCAACAAAGCCAATGATTTATTTTGTCTTGTTCTTCGCAGCTGCTTACTGGGGAGACATTGCATTGGATGAAGATGACTTGAAGTGGATTTTCAAAAACAAATCTAATGACTTGAGGAATACTAGACATAACCAAACACATCCAACTACAGGTAGGTGTAAGAGAAAGAACGTTTGTTTCTTGTTGAGGCAGAACAGCAAGATATGGTAATTGTATAATTTCTCCTTAATGGTTTATAATGGTTGTAGGAAATGCATCACCTTTAAGGGCTGTGAGTAGGGCTCATTTTCAACACTGGGCAAATGTGCACCTGACCAGTTACTCATGGTAGCCATTGAACTTTTTTCTTCAATTGTTCTACCTGCAGCTGGTTAAAAAATTCTTATCACTGATCGGTTGCTGAGTTACTGACCATGTGCACATTTGTCCAATGTTAATAAATGAGCTGTAACTGAAATGTAATTGTCATGAAAACAAAGAAAAGTGAAACTGCGGCATTAACTATGATGATATTGGTATGTGCTGTACAATACTGATTATGCATGCATTTGAACATGAGTATTTGAGGGTGAAAGCACATAGATTTATTTTTTTGGGGGGGGAAATGTAAAATGAAGACTTCTATTGGCATTTTAAGGGGTGTAATGGTATGGGTATGGTATTAGCTTTAGAAATTCAGGAATTACCAAGGAAAAAAACGTTAAAACAGTAACAGTGGACAAGAGATTTGTTTTCTCATGGAAATAGCGAACTTTTCAAAAATAATCAATTAAAATGTTTCTGCCATTACTAATATAAACAAGTTAGTCTTCCTTATTTTCCCTCTCCACAGTCTGTTTCTGTACACGCAGGAGCTAGAATCACATTTGGATTGATAATTAAATATGTTGGTGTGGATTCCCTTTGTCAAGACAATATAGAAACAGAAAGCCTCCCTGTAGAAACCTATTGCTGAGAGGGGTAAAGTGTAGAGTAATGTTAATGGTTCACAAACGGTACCAAATGTTTGCTTATATTTAGAATATTTATTTCCATAGGATAATGCTTATATAACATCTTCTTGATGCTCCCCCTTCAAGTTCTTTGGGGACTGATGTCTTAGAACACAGGAGCAAATTCGCCAGCGTGTCATAATTTCGGTACTTGGCGCAGGCGTAACTTCACTAGCGAAAAAGACGGACGCTGGCGCTCATTCACACTCAAACGGCAGGTGAAGTTGCGCTCTGGCGAAGGGACATAACTGCGCAAATTCACTAAGATGCGGATTTTACTGAAAGTTACCTCTTGTGCCAGACTTGCCTTCGCCACCTCAGACCAGGCGAAGTGCAATAGAGAAGATCGGAGTGCCTCAGAATTTAGTTGAAAATTGAAAAAAACGCTGGCGTCTTTTCCTTTTTTCAGGGTGATAGGCTGCAAAAGAGCTTAATTTTTTTTGGGGTAACCCGCTATCCCTCTACATTTCGGCATATGGCACATAAACTATATACTGGGCTCATGTGTAGGGCAATATAACACCTGTATTTTCTTTTATTAAGCTTCCCTGGACATTTGTGTAATGTAATGCATTTGCTGCAACATATATGTCCATTCAACTTTAAATTCCCACCGTATGCAAATTAGCCAACGCTAGTGTAACTTCTCTCTGCTAGCCGAATTAACGCTAGCGCAACTTCGCCAGCGTTCGCCGCCCTGGACGCTACTTCACATGTTAGTGAATTAGTGTTGTCTGAGAGAATTTTTGCCTGGCAAAGTGTTGCGCTGCCTGCAAAGCTGTTGCTGGTGAATTTTCGCCGCTTAGTAAATTTGCCCCACAGAGTGCTGCTTTTACAGCAATGACTTTAGTGAAGGGCACAAACAAGCATTTTCTCGATGGTTCATGGATGCAACTTTGGGTATTTCTCAATGGTTTCCTGAGCTACTACAAAACACAGCAACAGTGCAACTTAAATTATAGTGTGTTTTATGGCAATCTGTGCCATAAACTAAGCCCTTACTCTAACCAGCTTAGATAGCATGATAGCACAAGCTCGGATAGCATGTACAGCCAAAACACAATATAATTGACTTGGTTATATGGTAGTGAATGAATTAGATGGCTATGAGACCCACCAATTGACTTACTGCCACAGCACTGTGGAACTTACTATGCATGACAGCGCTGCCTTACACCCACCAGTAATACACTCTCCGCCTAAAGATGGATTTGTTATCTGGAGTGACACGTTCTTATTGAATTAGCACCAAGCGTGGTGATTTTGCAAACCTTACTGCTTTAGCACTTGTGTCTGGATATTACCCCTAACATTTGCAGAATGTAGTAAGATGCAAGAAGAATTCTTTTCTGAATCTAAATTTTAAATCACTGGTAATGCCTGTCCACTTGTATTTATAGGAGTTTCCTGATTCAAATGTATGTATTTAAAATCTTAATACTCACACAGACATAATAATTCCGGATTGAAGGAATTTTTATATTTAATCCCCCTCCCAACCCCATAAAAAAACCTCTGACCCTTCATTTCTGTGGGTCTCTTTGTTTGTGAGCCTGCGAAGTATTGGTTCCATGAAGAGTGGGGTAGAGTAACACATTTTAGGAACGCTGCAATTGAAATTGTTTAAATTAATTCTGAATTGCACAGATTTTCTGTTGACAAAATCTGTCAAAAGAAATCATAAGCATTTTTAATAGGCTAGTGGACACATGCTTTTCTGGCTAGATAACACATTCCAAAGTAACACAAGTAGTATAGTGTTAGATGCAGTTAAACAGCTCTTCTCTTATTGCCTCTTTCTTGCAAAGTATGTCAAAGGTATTCCATTTACCAGACAGTTTATAATTAATAAGTTATAGAATTTTTGGACTAAACACAAGTTTTTAAAGGGACAGTCTGGATGTAAATACGTGAAGAGGCCTGGCATTGGCTAATGTAAATGAAGGTTATGTGAGAGCTTTGCAAATTGTGTGGGATTGTTGCTGCATCAATAGTTCTCCAGTTTCCAGTTCACCAAATGCAGGTGATGAGCCCTTTCTGGGGATTGCACTCACACAGAGATTCTTGGACCAGACTGCACATCACTATCACCCTTGCCTTATATAGCATGGGAGAAAACAAATTATATTACAAGAGGGTTCAGGCTGATTTCCGCACAAGATTTCAGACTCAAACCCGCCCCCACTTGACCTGAACCCAACCCGATCCAAGACGTCTCCTCTATAGAACTACGCCCACCCCCCATATCTGACATCATGAAAGGGGTATGGTCAGACGTGTACCTATAAATGGAGGCTACCAGAAGAAGCCAGTATAAGGTCCCTTGGAGGGCAGAAGGAAGATCTCAATCTAAACTAGGGATGCATGGAATCCAGGATTCAGTTCGGGATTCGGCCAGGGTTAGGCCTTTTTCAGCAGGATTCAGCCGAATCCTTCTGCCCAGTCGAACCGAATCCTAATTTGCATATGCAAATTAAGGGCTAGGTGGAAATCGCGTGACTTTTTGTTACAAAACAAGGAAGTAAAAACTTCCCACCCCTAATTTACATATTCAAATTAGGATTTGGTTTGGTATTTGGCCAAATCTTTCTCCGCTGTACCCAGTAAGTAATCCTGGATGTTTTTGCTTGTGGATCTTTACATTAATTTCAAAGGGATTCTGTCATGATTTTTATGGCGTAGTTTTACCACTAAATTACATTGTAAGTAATTGAACCGCTGTGTGTATTTTTTTCTTAGCTGTAATATTGGGGTTTAGATGATGTATATTATGTTTACTTTTCAAAAAGCTTGTTATGTTTTTGTGGAGTTTCCCTTTATTATTAAAAAAAATGTTTGCTCTTTTGTTGATTGATTTTAATGCATAATTCTGCTGGACTAACACTAACTGATGCTTTTTGTAAAAAAATATGTTTTCCCATGACAGAATCCATTTAACTAACCCCTAGGGATTAGAAAATCAGGACAAGGGGAAAATCCAATCACATCAATTACTTATCGGAGTGACAACACAGTTATTGCCAGTACTGTTCCTATACGTGCAAGTAGCCTGTTCATTTTTTTATACAAGTAAAGTAAATATCACTGCAGAGCTTCGGATTTGGCAACCTTAGCAAATAATCCGTTCTTCTCTAATTACTGTGCATGTTTATGCAGATATTCTAAACGTTGACTATTTAAACACAAATGTCAGGATGTTTGAACATTTTGAATGCATTCTTCGATGCTCGTTGTTCTGTCTGTATAGAACAACTCATCATTTTTTTTATTTAACTGGAGAAAAAAAGAATTCTGGGTGATATATGAAATACATTTGTGTTGAACTTTGGTTTTGTGGGCGTTAGAGAATGTGGTTAGATGGCTAAAAGCCGTTGGCAGCGGGCATGTGCGGATGGCCAGGAATGTGAGCAGCTGGCCGCATTAGCAGATATTTACTAGCACAATGCACAGATTTGAAACCATTTGTATACAGAGTGGCTCCAATTATTAACAAAAATGTAACACTACAGGATCCAGATATCCATAATACAGTGCAGGACAGGACTTTTAGCATGTTATAGAATGTCCTGCATTTAGCAGCCTTTCAAATGCTTGTTTTTTTGAATTATTTGCTTTCTTTTTCTGACACTTTCCACTGACTTTGGCAGCCAAAAACCGATTTCTCTACGATTCTACAATATCATTGTTATTGCTACTTTTTAGGGGTCATTTATGACCACAAGTACAGAGGCCTAAGTACAATTTCCAATGTAATTGTGATCTTCAGGGCAATGCAACTGCTGTCATTTATGCATCAAAGTTGAATTTGATGCAAATCAGATGCCAGCAGCACATTTCAAAAAAGTTGTGTCATGCTGAGAAGAACATTGCAAGGAGACCCTGTGAGACACTGCACTGACAAATATTGCAGCAATATTTTCAGCTCAGTGTAAAATTGCAAGGAATTTGGGAATTTCATCAGCTACAGTACATAATACCATTAAAAGATTTAGAGAAACCTGGAGAAATCTCATTACACAAGTGACCAGGCAGAAAGCCAATACTGGCCGGCTGTGATCTTCAGACCTTCAGGCAGCACTGCATTACTTGCAGGCACAATTCTGTATTGGAAATCACTGCATGGGTTCAGGAATAATTTAGAAAAGCACAGTTTGTAGCTGTATCCACAAAGGCAAGTTGAACATCTACCATGCAAGAAAAAACAAATATATATACATAATCCAGAAACACTGCCGCCTTCTCTGGACCCAAGCTCATTAAAAAATGGATTGAGGCAAAGTGGAAAACTGTCGTGTGGACTGACCAATCAAAATGTGAAATTCTTTTTGGAAGTCATGAACGCTGCGTCTTCCGAGCTAAACGGCAGAAGGACCACCCTTCTTGTAATCGGCACTTGGTTCAAAAGCCAGCAGCATCCGTGTTGGTATAGGGAAGCATTAGTGCACATGGCATGAGGAGCTTCTCTGAAGGCACCATTAATGCTGAACAGTTCTATACAGGTTTGGAGTAATATTTGCTTTGCCAGCAAAGGAAAAGCCATAACCACCTTCTGCATGTATTACAACTGTATGGCTCCATAGTAAGATTCTGTGTGCTAAACTGGCCTTCCTGCAGTCCAGATCTGTCACCCAATGAAAACACTTTGTCTGTATTTGGCAAAAACTCTCACAAAGGAGACCTAAACTGTTGAGAATTTGAAATCTCTGGCAATAATGGAACAGCATTTCACTTTCAAAACTCCACTAGTTAGTCTCCTTAGTTCCCAAACGGTGTTATTAAAGAAATGGTGATGCAGCACAGTGGGGGAAAAATATACCCCTCGTCCTGTTATTTCAGAAAACAGTAAAGTTTCCCAGTTTCAAGGTCTGTTATGCTGCTATTTAATTTTGCAGCTGGGGTTTAAATGATTTCCCATTTTTTTTTGGAAACAGGATTCTAAAATGATCTTTAAAGATGTTTCCTATTATAGTATAAAATGGCAATACAAAAATTCAGAATACAGAATCATTTAGATTTTTCAGTATAGTCTTAATACATAGTAACATAGTAAGTTAGGATGAAAAAAGTCACATGTCCATCAAGTTTATCCCTGCTAGTTTATCCAGATGAAGGCAAAAAAAAACATCTGAATCCTCTCCAATTTCCGATGGGGTTTCTTCCTGACTCCTTCCTGACTCCAAAATGGGACTAGTCCCTGGATCAACTTGTACCATGAGCTATCTTCCATAAGCAGGCCTGGACTGGCAATGTGCCCATTCGGGAAAATGCCAGAGGGGCCGCTCTTGAACAGAGCAGCTGTGTCTTTCCCCCTCCCAGGCACCTCCCTCCTTGCGCTGCCTTGAAAGAAGGCAAGAAAAAAATACCGGCACTAAAATAGGCAGCCTGCATGTGGGGCTGGATTACATCCAGATCTCATCTATGCGCTGCAGTGCTGCTGCTGCATGGAGCATTGGGCGGATGTCTGGGGTGGAGTCGGAGAAAGGAGCAGGAACTTTGCAAAAATCTCAGGGACGTGCAGTCTTGCACAGACTTAAGCTCTCCATAGACGCGACGATTCTTCTTGCCGAACGACCGATTTCAGGGAAGTCCGACCAATCCTTCAAAATTATCGTGCGCTTAGTGGGATTCGAACGATCGTACATCTTATGATTTTTCGGCCGACATCTGTCAGGAAATTGATCGGCCAGGTCAAAAAACCTTTGTCGGTCCCAGTGCAATCTATCTATGTTTGCAGGGCCAAGCAAGCAGCTCCCCTTTGTTTTACTGGCAAATTGATATTTTTAGTTGATGGGTCAATTCGAACGATCGTACTGAGATCGGATCTTTTAAAAATAACATCTATGGCCAGCTTTAGGGAACAAGGTAGCTGGGTAGGCTGCAAGAGAGGAGCACAGCACAGTAAGTCTGCTCTAATACGGCATAGGGCCCCTACAACCCCCCTACATAATAAACGCTGTCACACTATTTGAAGTTTGGCTTGTGTTGGGTCCCCAGTTTTACAATTTCTATTTGCTATCAAAGATACTTGGTGAATTCATGTGATATTTTGATTGAAGACTTATATACATTGTTATGAACTAAGGGAACCTCAAAGAGAAGTTGAACCAACTATGAAAGCTGGAAACATCTGTTCTAAAATAAAAGCATTTGCTGTTCTTTTCTAGGTTTCTTATAGCTGTATTTTTCAAAGCATTGTTGTTCTTTTACTAGATTTCTATGCAAATTTCTATGCACCATTGAATTATATGGTTTATTATGACTAGCGTAGCAATGCTGGCCAAGCTGTAGCTCCACACAGCCAGAACTGAGTACACTTGTGGTATAACGGATAATGTACCCCCTACTGTAAATGATAAGGATATTAGAAGTCACTGAGGGGCTGTTCTGTGACCATATAAAGGTACAAGGCTGCAGGCTGAGTTATACAGGGAACTCTGAGTATCATTTGAATATCATAAGAAGTAATGTACCCCCTACTGTAATGGTAAACTATTGAATCCTTGTAATTTTAAATAAGATGTTCAGGACTTATAATTAATTGCAAATCAACAAAATGGTTAATAAGGACACACTAGATTTGTGTGGTGCCAGTAAAGAATATTTTACTGTACTATAATGTAATAATAATAGCTAATATAATAACTGTAATATTTTACATTAATTACAGTTAAGAGAGAAAGTTAGGTCTATATGCACATCATTTTTGCAGTTTTACCCCAATATATAAGTACAAAACCATTGTGTGTTTACATGTGGGCTGCTTTGATTTTTTTTGCCAGCGCTGCTTTTTCCCTTCCTAGTCCGGCCCTGTCCATAACCCTGTTTTCCCTCACTTGCTAAAAAGCTATTCAACCCTTTTGTTAAAGCGCTATATAAACTATCAACCAGTGCGACTGATTCAGGGAGAGAATTCCACATCTTCACAGCTCTCATTGTAATGAAACCCTTCGGAATATTTAGCCGTAACCACCTTTCTTCTAATTGGAATAGGGGCCCTCTTGTCAGCTGGAAGGACCAGTAAATAAAGTATTAGAGAGGTTATTGTACGATCCCCTTATATACTTATACATACAGTAGTTATGATATCCCCCTTAAGCGCCTCTTCTCCAGTGTGAAAAATCCCAACTTGGCCAGTATTTCTTCATAGCTGAGATTTTCCATACCTTTGATCAGCTTGGTTGCCCTTCTCTGGACCCTCTCTAATTCAATAATAACCCATTTGCGTGCTGGAGACCAAAACTGTACTGCATATTCTAGATGGAACCTTACCAGTGCATTGTAAAGTGGATAACCCTCTCCTTCCACGAATATATGCCTCTTTTAATACAGCTCAAGACCTTGTTTGCATTTGATGCTGCTGATTCGCATTGCTTGCTACAGCCAAGTTTATTATCTACAAGGACTCCAAGGTCCTTTTCCCATTATGGTTTTGCCTAGTGCCATCACATTAAGGGTATATAAGTGGCTTGCATATTTTTACATCTCAGGTGCATGACTTTACATTTATCAACATTGAATTTCATCTGCCACTTAGCTGCCCAGATTGCCAGTTTGTCAAGATCCTGCTGCAAGTTGGAATTTACTGGGCTGCATAGTTTTGTGTCATCTGCAAACACTGATAATTTACAATACCTTCCCCATAGTCATTAATGAACAAGTTTAAAATAAAGTGGGCTCTTAGAACCTGAGGATGTATTCCATCTGACCCTGGTGCCTTGTACACATTGATTTTTAGTAAAGTTTTACGAACCATAACCAGAGTCAGCCACTGACTAGATTGAGCTGAACCAACAGTGCAGCTATGAGGTGCGTCTGGGTACTCTGACTCTTCTATTGTACACATTGAAGAAAAGAACGGATTGAGCACATTTGCTTTTTCTTTATCTGTTACAACCATACTGGTATCATTATTTAAAGGAGATACACTCTCAACTTGCATCTTTTTACTATTAATATACTTAAAAAGCTTTTTGGGTTTAGTCTTGGCCTCTGCCACTATGCGCTCCTCATTTCCAATCATGCCCTCCGTATTGCTGTTTTAGAACATTTATTATAATGTTTATATTCGTTAAATTCAGCTTTTGTCCCCTCAGACTTATTATTAATAATGCATTACATGAACTGTTTATGAACAAAACTATGTTTTCCATAAGCCAACTTTGAAATGTTAAGATGAGAAATGAGGAGGTACAGCATATTCATTTGCTGCTATAAGTTTATTCATATTTCCTATGGAATATGTATATATGTTTTTAACAGGGAGAGGTGGGGAGAACTTAAATTATTATCTCTTCTGCCCACTAACTCCTGAGAGCTTTCCTTCAAAATCATATGAAAAGACACAAAGGTGCTGAGACTGCCAGCAGAGGAGCAAACAAAGAGCTTGGGAGCACAAAACTTAGTGATCTGGAGGGGGTATAGAGTGGAACTAAGGAAACTCTCCAGAACACAGGAAGATTTTGTACACTTTCAACAAAGGCCAAAGTGCTGAAACTTGACAGTTCAGAGGGCATGTCGCACTTCAACACTTCTCAAACAAGTTCCGTAGGGAAAAAGAACAGCACATTGAATGCCCATAATAGCCAAAAAATACCAAAGATGTGTTCAATCTTAAGGTCAGATCCAGCTCACATCACAGGACTACAGAATCCTCAAAAGAAATGGGAAAACTAATTAGGGCAACATTCCTGACCCAAAGTGAGCTTCATCCTGTGTATATCCATCCGCTGCTATAAAGCCTTTCAGTCCCTCTAAAGGAAAAAAACAGAAGACGCATGATCATTAAAAATCTATTTCATTGTGATTATATGAATTTTAGAAGTAAATTAGTTTAAAGTAGTTGTGAGTTTTAGTATGAAATATAGGGATATTCTGAGATAATTTGAAATTGGTTTTCATTTTTTATTATTTGTGGTTTTTGAGTTATTTAGCCGTTTATTCAGCAGCTCTCCAGTTTGCCATTTCAGCAATGTGGTTGCTAGGGTACAAATTACTCAAGCAACCATGCATTAATATGAATAAAAGACTGGAATATGAATAGGTGAGGGCTTAAATAGAAAGACGACTAATAAAAAAAGTAGCAGTAACAATAACAATGTGTAGCCTTACAAAGCATTTGTATCTTAGATGGGGTCAATGACCCCTTTTTTAAAAGCTAGAAAGAGTCAGAGAAGGCAAATAATTAAAAAAAGAATACAAAAAAGTATAAAAAAAGAAAAATATAAGGCCGATTAAAAAGTTTCGAATTAACCATTATATAACATACTAAAACGTAAAGGTGAACCATCCCTTTAAGATTATGAACACATAAATTTACATATGATCCACTGTGATATCAGAAAAGGTCTTATATACACATGCAATTAATTTGTTAGTACATATTTCTGTCTTTGTTACATGCGTAAATGTTGGTGGGGATATATATGTATAAAAAAAGAAATGAAAGTGGAATAACTAAACACAAAGGGGCAGATTCACTAAGCGTCGAATTTGCGCTAGCGTCGTAACACTTCGTCATGTGTAAATCCGCCAGGACAATGCTAATTCACAAAAATCCGAAGTTGCGTCCAGGGTGCCGAACGCTGGCGATGTAGCGCTAGCGTTACTGTGGCAAGCGAAGCAAAGTTGTGCTACTCTATTGCACTTCGCCTGGTCTGAGGTGACGAAGGCAAGTCTGGCGCAAGAGGTAACGTTCAGTAAAATCCGCATCTTAGTGAATTTGCATAGTTACGTCCCTGCGCCAGAGCACAACTTCGCCAGGCGTAAGGGAGCAAATTACCGCTAGAGTCTATCTCCTTCGCTAGTGAAGTTACGCCTGCACCCATTAGCAAATCTTCAAACTAATGTCACGCTGGCGAATTTTCACTAACATTAGTCAAAACAATGTAGGTGGCGATATTGATCCCAAACTGCCATGTTTTTATCATGTTTATCAAGGAGTATACTGGTAATTTTTCCATAATTTAAAACTTTATCTGTTCTCATCTTAAACTCCAGGAAGGATAAATGAGGGATGAGCTAAGCATAGGGGCAGTAAAGATATGTGTCCTAAAGTAGGTTGAGATGGCTTTTGGTGGTTTTATTTGAAAGAGCCTCTTGTGAACATTTGGGTACATTAACCTGTAAAACTGTATAAAAAATATGTTTGAATATATTTAAAAGTAAGGGAGTACGTTATTGCGCTTCCTTCTAGTTACAGGATGTCTGTGTATGAAAAATGAACCATGATCGGGGATCCTTTTTTTTGTTTTTGTAAATCATCATCATCATCATTTATTTATATAGCATTTTGTAGTGCCAAGGCTGAACCAACATATACCAGTATACCGTATATGTAACCATATCATACTCTGGTACAGGTAGTTCCCTTTTAAAAAGTAATCACCTTTGTGCGTAGTAATTTGCACTGGTTTTCCTTCTATAACTACCAATCTGGACTATATTCGCAAAGGTTTGTATCACCAATTTTAAAGGGGAGGGGGTACTTACTAGAAGCCCTAATATATATAGTGTATATAGTGAATAAAGGACCCTGTATTGTAAAATATAATAAGGATATATGACTTGGTCCTGGCTTCCGGTGAGCATGTTGCTTGTCAGAGACCAGCACCACGGAAGTCTGAAGACACATAAAATGTAGCCAAACATGGGAACCGCAAGCTGTGCTTTTTTTTTTTGCTTGTTTTTTTGCTCAAGAAGCTTGGGAAGAGAAGCAGTTTCTGGGAGCTTAGTTAATGCAATTGGTGAGCAGGCACGAGGACCTGTGCAAAGGAACTACTACTTAGAATGGAGTGGGGAGGTGTATTTTTCACTTGAGAGTGAGGTTTGCGGAGAAGTATCCAGATTGATTGTTCAGTCAAGCACTTATTGAATTATTGGATTATTGATTAGGTAAGGAAAGAAAGCATCTACTATGAAGTTACTATTAAGGAAATCAGTGTGGCAATGATTATTCCATTTGTCCCAAAATGTACAGTTCTATTGCTCATTGAGGCTGAAGGGCAGGTTGTTCACATAAAAATTAATTTTGGTACGATGTAGAGTGTAATACAGGTATGGAACCTGTTATTCTGAATGATCGGGAACTAGGGTTTTCCTGATAACTTTCTATAATTTGAATCTCCATACCTTAAAATGGAGTCTATGGGAGATGGCTTTCATGTAATTCTGAACATTCTGGATAATGGGTTTCTGGATAATGGATCCAATACCTGTATTCTGAAACAATTTAGTCTTTTTTATTATTTGTGGTTTCTGAATTATTTAGCTTTTTGTTCAGCTAAGTAGTGTGTTTGAATGAGAGACTGGAAGATGAATAGGACGCGGCCTAAATAGAAAGATAAATAATTAATAGAGATGCACCGAATCCACTATTTTCGGCTTCGACCGAATCCCCAAATCCTTTGTGAAATATTTGGCCGAATCGCAAACCGAGTCCAGACCCTTATTTGCAGCACGCAATTTAAAAATGTTTGTCTTCCTTGTTTGTCAATCCCAAAAATGGAGTGCTGCTCTAGGTCTGTAACACCGGATTGGTGTCAGGTGCCATCAGGTATCGGGCCCAAAGCTGCCCAAAGCCCAAAAACTGTATATAGCAAAACAAGAAACCTGTGGCACAACTGATGTGGTTGATTCAGTGACTGGTGTTTTATTCAGCTCACACAACATAAAGCGGCAACGTTTCGGGCCTCTGCTGGGCCCTTTGTCAGAGGCCCAAAACGTTGCCGCTTTGTTTTGTGAGCTGAATAAAACACCAGTCACTGAATCAACCACATCAGTTGTGCCACAGGTTTCTTGTTTTTCTATATATAGTCTTCCTTGTTTGTGTGATGAAAAGTCACATGATTTTTTGAATTCGGATTGGGTTTGGCCATGCACTTGGATTCGGCCGAATCCTGCTGAAAAAGGCAGGATCTTGGCCGAATCCCAAACAGATTCCTGGATTAGGTACATCCCTATTAATAATAGGTAAGAATAACAATAAAATTGTAGCCTCATAGAGCAATGCTTTTTTGGATGGTGGTGTCAGCAACTCACATTTGAAAGCTGGATCGAGTCCAAAGAAGAATACTGCAAGTAATTAAAAAAATATACAAAATAACAAAAATGAAGACCAATTAAAATAAAAAAAAAAAAAAAAATATATATATATATATATATATATATATATATATATATATATATATAAATATTTTTTTTTTTTTTTTTTTTTTTAAACGTGTTTATATTTAGAATTATTTACATAATAGTCATGTAATATTGGTTATTTACAGTAGGTTTCTGATCTATTTATCAACATTATGTATCAACATTATTATAAAATAATAACAACTGTACTAACATTCCGCTCTTATGACAAATGACACCCTATAGAGGATTCTGTGGAATTAAAAATATTTTAAGAATTGGCCATTCTATAATATAAAGGTGATCTACCCCTTAAAGGAACAGTAACACCAAACAATAAAAGCGTTTTAAAGTAATTAAAAATATAATGTACTTTTGTCCTGCATTAGTAAGTTTTGTGTTTACTTTAGAAAGGCTACAATAGTTTATACAAATAAGCTGCTGTGTGGCTATGGGGGCAGCCATTAAAGCTGAGAAAAGGCATAGGTTATTTAGCAGATGACGGCTAAGCATTGTAATAGAATACAATGGTATTCTGCACACTATGCATCTGTTATCTGCTATGTAACCTGATCCTTGAATGTCTGCCCATGTGGGCAGACATTCACCATGCTTATATAAACTGTAGTAGAGTTTTTGACGCAAACACACCAGATGTACCAGTGCAGAGCAACAGTACATTATATTTTAATTACTTTAAAGGAAAACTATACCCCCCAAACAATGTTGGTCTCTATAAAAAGATATTGCATAAAACAGCTCATATGTAAAAACCTGCTTCATGTAAATAAACTAAATTTTCTAGTAGTATGTGCCATTGGGTAATCATAAATAGAAAATTGTAATTTTAAAAAATAAGGGCCGCCCCCTGGGATCGTAGGATTCACTGTACTCACAAACATACCAACACACCATACATGTTAGGTCACATGAGCCAATTAACAGACAGAGTTGTGTCTTTTGCTTCCACACTTCTTCCTGTTACAGTTAGAGTATTTCTGGTCAGGTGATCTCTGAGGCAGCACAGATAGAGTCACGAAATGGTGGCTCAAGGCAAGAGATGTAAAAGAACAATATTTACTTAAATATATATTCCAGTTTGATAAGATTCTTTAATATGCCACTTAATATGATATGAACTATCTGTTGCTTAAGTGTTCATTTTGGGGGTATAGTTTTCCTTTAAAACATTTTCACTTTTGGGTGTTACTGTTCCTTTAAGCTTTAGCTGTTCTGTCTGGCCATCACCAAGACAAAACCAGGAGCAAGTGCTTTGGTTACACTTCATAATAGCGGTGGTGTACTATTGCTTATATGGTTTTTACTAGGGATGCACCAAATCCAGAATCCGGTTTGGGATTTGGCCTTTACCAGCAGGATTCAGCCATATCCAAGTGCCTGGCCAAACCGAATCTGAATCCAAAATTAGGATTTGGTTCGATATTTGGCCAAATCATTTTTTTTTTTTTTTTTTTACAACCATTTAAATCGAAAAAGTGCTTAGAGTATTCTGAACAATTTTACATTAATTTGTATAGGTGAGTCAATGCCTGGGACTGCTTGTGCAAAAGTGATCTTTAATGTGCACATATTAAAAACTGTGTGCAGAGTACATTTTTCTTTTTTTACACAAAACACTTTATCTGCATCGCAATTTGCTGTGTGCTTAGAGGGAACATTGGGGTGGATATATGTATCTTTCAAGAAGCCGTGGCAGATTTTAAGTGCTGACCCAGTGTTAGGTCCCAAATTTGAAAATAAATAGATCCCTGAGGAATTGGCTGGCCCTTACTGTTACCTCCTTTTAACTGGGAATTCAGTGGGTACTGGAACATCAGAGGCAACTGTAAGTGTTATGGAAATAGCTTTGAATTTGTAGTTGTGCAGTGCCAAAGAGTTTAATGTTCCTAAAGTGAAACTAATTATACATTGATTTATGTGGTGTTAATATGCAATTGCAAAAATGTTATCATAATGTAGAGGCTTGAAGGCTGAAGCTTACCAGTAGAAACATGGGGTGCACTAGTTCATGCTTTAGATCTACAGCTTGAGGAGGCAATCGATACCCCCCCCCCCCCAAAAAAATTTTTTACTGGCACTCACAGATCCCAGGAATGGGCATGAATAAAAGAAAAGAATCCTATTTTACAAAAATATCATGCAGGAGAATCAGGGACAGTTTGTAAAAATACAAGTGGGAACAAACGGTCCCTCATTTTCTGGCATTTAATAAAATTGTGTTGAAAAACCTTGCTATTTTGCTAACTCGAATTATCCTGGCAAAGGGTTGCAAGGAAACTGTTGTGACTTGGCTTTCACATAAGGGAATATACAGATGTTCTTCATCCGGATGGTCTATGTTTACTGTTGTCACTATAAGTGATGCATTTGTTTGTTTTGTGACCAACAATAATTATTGCATTTTAATTAATATATCAACTGTAACAAGGCATGCTAGATTATAGCTTGTAACAAAGAAACAAAGGTGGCAGAATATTTTATAAAGTTTTCTGATGATCTTTTCTTTTAGTGTCTAGACCCTGCAAGGGTTTGTCTAGGCAGTAGACTATATCTAGTCTTCTTAACATAAAATATGTAAAATGGATCAATAGTCTTAATACCGGTCTGATGGCCTCAACTCGGGTTTCCATGTATCTTTGAGTGATGCATATGTTCTTTCAAATGTCTTTCCTCCCTCCCCTTTGTTTTAATTGGTTTAAAATACTTAATTGGTATCACTCTTTGAGGTTTCGTTGCTGTAAAGGGGAAATAAACTTGCAATTCAACATGAGTGCAATGAATAGGGATTGTGCTGAACATACATGCAAGTACAAGTCAGTGATTCCCCCCCCCCCCAACAGCCAGAGAGCATTTTCATCAGAAAGCTGCAAATAGGGTTCACCTATAGGTGGGTTCATCTATAATATACTAAAAGTGTCACGTACGGCTCCCTAAATTCAGAAGTGCTAGGCTCCCTGGTCACGGTTCAATCTTCTGCCTGTAGCAGCCGCCTTTGGTCTCGGGAGGAGCCCTCAGCTACTCAGATGTTGGCAGGTCTTAATTTGAGAGGAGCAAAGCAAGTATTCTGAACAAGCAAAGTGGCAAGTTTGTTTCCAAGGTTTTGGACGGAAGACAACAGTTCAAGGAGTAGATAAAAAGTATGGTCAGGCAGGCCGGGTTGGTACATGCTTAGTTCAAGCAGGGTGAGACAGGCAGTGGTTGATACAGGCGGAGTTCAAGCAAGGTCAGACAGGCCAGGGTCAGTACAGGCAGTGTTCAAAGAGTAGTCAGGCAGACAAGGGTCAATATCGGCAGAGCTCGGAATAGTCAGGCAGACAAGGGTCAGGATTGGCAGAGTTCAGAATAGTGAAGCAGACAAGGGTCAACATTGGCAGAGTTCAGAATAGTCAGGCAGGCAAGTGTCAGGTTTGGCAGAGTTCAGAATAGTGAGGCAGACATGGTTCAGGTTTGGCAGAGTTCAGAATAGTGAGGCAGACAAGGGTCAGGATTGGCAGAGTTCAGAATAGTCAGGCAGGCAAGGGTCAACATTGGCAGAGTTCAGAATAGTCAGGCAGGCAAGGGTCAGGTTTGGCAGAGTTCAGAATAGTGAGGCAGACATGAGTCGGGTTTGGCAGAGTTCAGAATAGTGAGGCAGACATGAGTCGGGTTTGGCAGAGTTCAGAATAGTGAGGCAGACATGAGTCGGGTTTGGCAGAGTTCAGAATAGTGATGCAGACAAGGGTCAGGATTTGCAGAGTTCAGAATAGTCAGGCAGGCAAGGGTCAATATCGGCAGAGTTCAGAATAGTCAGGCAGGCAAGGGTCAATATCAGCACAGTTCAGAATAGTCAGGCAGGCAAGGGTCAGAATTGGCAGCGTTCAGAATAGTCAGGAAGGCAAGGATCAAAACCGGATTTAAACAAGACAGAAATCACACCCAGATACTAACAAGTTAGACCTAACATGGCAATGAGTTTGGGCTCAAAGCCCCTTTAAATATACCCGGCGTGATGATGTCAGATCAATACGGACTGATAGTCGCAGAGTTTGATTAGAAAATACATCATTGTAGAACACAATTGTCCCAGCTTAACGGAGAGTGGAAGACCAGTATCATCTTGGACAGTACATATGCATAGGTTTACATTTTTAAACGGATTCTAAATGAGAAAAATGGATAAAGGGCCTACAAGTATAGTAGGTATAGAAAGCTCTGTGTATAATGTTCATCATATCTTTCTGTTGTCCTTCGGTTCTCTTTTAAGCCATTTTTTTACAATTTGCTTAAAATGGCACTACCATGAGCACTTGGCTGTAATCATTAAGCTCAAAGATCCCACCAAAAATAGAAGAATAGAGTGCCAATAATATAGGCAGTTAAAGAGTTATTACGCTGCCAGTTTTCCACTGTTAATTTTCCAGAAAAGTGCAGCATTCAAATATCATTGGCTTTAGGGTAGGGCAAAGTGAGCATTTGTCTTGGGCCCTAAGTATCACAGTGGACCTTATGGGAGTGTTGATAAATGAACATATATGCACAAAGGGCATATTCTATATTAGATATATATTATATATATTCAAGTTTTCTAGTAGATATTTTGGTCAAAATTCACATTTTCAGGTTAAAAAAGAAAACTCAAATGTTTCGAGATTTTTGAGACCTTGGAAATAGCTTGAATCTGAAAATACACCATTTGAAACCTGTTGAGGGTCATGTAGAAGTCAATAGCAGAGGTCCCTTGAACCATTGAAGATGTTAATAGCCTTCATGATGTTCGAGTTTATTTCAGAGGGTTTCGCTCAAAAACTGTAATGATTCGAGCGTTTCCATTTTTTTCCTGAAAAGTTGATCAATTTGAGTTTTCGGGTTTCTCAACTCAAACTCGCAGAATCACGTTTTTTCTTAAATAAGATACCATTCGAGGTATAAACAAATCTCTAACTTTCAATCTTTTATAAATAACCCCCGTAATGTATACATCAGGAATGTCCAGTCTTCGACTATTGAGCTGTGTAAATGTGGCATCCCACAAAAATTGTAGAAAGTTTCACTGGATAAATATTCCTCAGCTATGTATTTGGGTTCCCAGCTTTTTTGCAGTGCCCGTCGTCCCCACATCTCTAATGTCGGCCCTGTTATAAAGAGTTAAGCGGCTCCCTGGGAAAGAATGCCACTGCAGGCCTGAAAAGAGCTTTTCTGCTTGTTAAAACAATAGCACAAAGGTCAGGCTTGCAATGTGCACTACTGGCTAATTTGCAATTCAATCTCCCAGTTCATTTTATGTCACAATTTAAGACAAGAAAAAGATATTTAATTTACTGTGTAATTTAATCAGCTAATTTGTTTGGGGACTATAATTAAAATCCATTTAAGGCTTTTGAAGATGACAAATAATTGATTGTTTATGTTTCAAATAATAAGGATGACAAATAATTGATTGTTAATGTTTCATTCTGTTTAATCAGAAGACCTGTTTAAAGATTTGATGCTCAAAAAAAAGTTTTAGTTTTGAAAGTGTGTCATTGAAGAGTCTGTCTGTCTTAAAGGTCTGGATTCCAGCATGTGTAATTTTAATGTTAAAAAATAATACTGAATTCAAGGGCTGAAGTATTTAATACACTGTTTATTTTGCCTAAAAGCCCCCCTAATATTCACTTACTTTTGATAAGTTCCACCACCCAAGCTCTCCTACTTTTACATTTGTTGGTGGTGGTTCATGTGGGGTGTACTGCCTGACAATTAAAGATACAAGTATGGGATCTATGATCCAGAACGCTCTTTCCAGATAAGGGGTCTTTCTGTAATTTGCATCACTATAATTTACCAAAAAATAATATAAGCATTAATTAAACTCAATAGGATTGCTTTGTCTGCAATACGAATTAATTATATCTTAGCTGGGATCAAGTACAATGTATTGTTTTATTATTACAGAGCAAAAGGAAATACAGTAATGTAAAAAAATATATAATTCTGGATCCTGAGATGGCCTTCCCGTAATTTGAGCTTTCTGGGTAACGGGTTTCCATAAAAGATCCCATACCTGTACTAGTTTGCATGAGCATTGAAGTATCCTGTGCCCTGTTAAAGCACACTTAGGGTCAGGCCACACAGGGCGTTTTGGGGAGATTTGGCGACTAATCGCCTCGCAGGCTAAAATGAAAAAACGCCGGCGCTAATCACATGTGGCGGTTCATTTTCCAAAGTTCTGGAAACTTCGGGTGACTTTGGAAAACGAATCACCGCGTGTGATTAGTGCCAGCGTTTTGTTTTTTTTAAAATTTAGCCGGTGCAGAGTCAGGGAAGGTGTTTGGGGAGATTGGTCGCTGCAAAAACAAGGCGATTAGTCGCCAGACGACCAAATCTCCCCAAAACGCCCTATGTGGCCTGACTCTGAGTGGGGGAGGGCACTATTGAAGTTCAGTTCTACAATACCAGGAGAAAACCTGGCATGACCTGATCAGTGTGTCTGTGGGCAAGATTAAAGGGTATACATCTACTGTATAGGCACATTAACACAAGCGTAAGAAATGGCACATGGGTTGAAACTGCATTCTTCCTATTTGCATCCATATTTTCCTCATTTTTTCAATTAAAGCACTACCTATATTGTCACATTCTTTAAAAATAGGGTTCTGTATAAACAACCCCTCTTACTCCCCGTGGACTGGTAATATGAACTGTCTTCTCGTCCTCCTGCAGTTGCTTACAAGATTAAGGAAGCAGGAAAATTAAAGTGTTCTCATCTTCAGTCTTTGTCCTGTTTAGTGCAAAAAAAAAAATAAATAAATACGGTATCCAAAAGTTTGTCCAACACAAGAACTTTGAACTTGTGTTGAACAAGGACAAAATTGTGCTGTTAAGAGGACTGTAACAGTTACACTGTGGATGTTTTAAGTGCTGTGCTATAGTTAAAAAAAAAAAATCCTGAAGCTTTGGACACTTCAGTGCATTACTATTGCCAAACTGTTTTCATTATATATATGCCACAGAGATGGCTGCATGCTCTAATAAAGAACTGTTTATTTTGTTCAGCTTTTCAGTTCCACCCATGTATGAAATATATAGACACAGTACATGCCAAAAAGTGGCAAGTGGGAGTATCATTTTATTGTAATGGGTCATATTGTGACACTGTGTTCCATTTTGTATCGTTACATGCCTTGCATTATTATGCTAATTGGATACACTCCAGCAATTAACACCCTGGTAGCTCATTAGCATGACTAATGTACACACGTCTTATTTGCCTTTTTTATGTATTATATCAGCTGCTTAAGATTCCATTCAACTTTCATAATCAACTTTACAAAAAAAAAAATCAAACAATGGCCATATTTATATGAATGTTTCTGGCAGACAAATTGTCCATTTATACTATTCAGAAAAGCAGAGTGAAAGAAGTATAATGGGCAGCGCTTCATCTGCAGAAACTCCTGAATGTCGAGTAGATCAAATGCATAATCTAACGGTTATCCTTGGATTTAACATAGATTCATCTTATTGTTGCAGACATTATAATAAGTGCATAATTAAAAAATAGGCCACCATCAGGATTTTTCCCCCCACTTTGCACGCTGAGTCGTCGCTGTGTAACTTGCGCACAGTGACCTATAGCATGTCCAGCAAGAGCAGTTGGGTGGAGGAATGTAGGCAAGAGTCCTGTAGCGGGTTACCCGCAAAAACCTGCGGTACCTTGAGGGAAGAAGTTCTGGGTGCGGGTAAAGACGGGGGTCAGCGGTTCTGCGGGTTTGCGGGCCGCAGGTCTTCTCAATAGCGATATTTACTCCTTTTTTCTTGTCACGGCTACTTCCAATGACGTCACTTCCGGTTTACAATGACAGCACTTCTGTTTTACGCCTCCCCCCCGATCACGTCTGCTTCCGATGATGTCACTTCCGGTTTACAATGACAGCACTTCCTGATTCTTGATGGGTCGCGGGTCTGGGTTGCGGATAAGGTACTTGCGGGTAGGGTCGGGTAGCGGGTAAGAATGTGGGTTGCGGGTACAGGTCGGGTACGGGTCCGAAAAAATTGACCCGCGCAGGACTCTAGCATGTGCTAAATATGCCTTAAATTGCAAACATGCTCAGTCAAGAAAATTTCTGGTAAATAGTTTTACAGGACTGCTATTGGAAATCTTGACATGTCCCTCTATCACCCCTATAACAAGCTCAACTGGTCATTTGAAAGCAACACCAGGCCCCAAATATTGCATTGTCTACCTAAGTGTTAGAGTCCCAGATATTGCTGCATAAATTTTTTTTAGAATATTGCTGCCATGCATGAAATTCCCTGGGCTCCCTGCAGCTGCCTTTGCTGTCCTCCTGATAGCAGCCCTGTTTTACAGGCACAGGACCTAATAGAAAATGGTTTCAACATTAAATAAACCCAATAAGACTGGTTTTGCCACAAATGAGGATTAATTATATCTTAGTTAGGATCAAGTACAATGTACTGTTTTATGGTTATATAGAAAAACAAAACAATATATTAATTATAATTTGAATTAATAATTGAAAATAATTTAATGATTGTGGGACATGGCCTTTTCTTGTAATTTGGAGCTTTCTGCATAATGGGTTACCGGAAAACAGATCCCATACCTGTATAAAAGTTTACTTTCCTGTACCTAACTTGGATAGTTAAGGCCAATGACTTAGTTAGACATAAAATGTTTCAGTCCTGCATCAGAGAGAACATGTTTCATGTTGTCCGTACTTCATTTATTTATGTATTACTTTGTAGCCTTAAGAATATCCAACATCCTGTATAAATTTCCCTTTGGATTATAAACCAGTGGGACAAAGACAATGGTAATGTTAGCAGTCATGAGAATTGTGAATGAACCTTTTTGAATGGAAGAATTATAGCCAAGGAAACCAGTTACGCTTATGCCCACCCTGTATTCTGTTCTATTCAGGAGTCTGCCTGCTGGAAGTGGTTGATTTTAATCTGCAGAACTATTGTCACTGGAATAAAGCACTAAATTTCATGCTGTCATTTTAGCGTACAATCAAAGGAACATAATGTTCAAATACATTTCAAAACAATGCAAATAAACAGGTTGCAAATGTGAGTGTTTTACAAGCATACTTTCAAGTTGCTTAATTCCTTAAATTGATGGAGAAGCTAAAAGACCCGTCCGTAGCCCATTCAGTGATGGAGAAGCTATTGGACTAGTCCCTAATACATTCAGTGTTGGAGAAATTAATGGACTAGTCATTGGACAACTCGGTGATGGAGAAACTAATGGACTAGTCACTTTTCTAATCAGTGTTGGAGTAGCTTATAGCTAATAGAGGTATGGGACCTATTCTGCTCGGGATCTGGGTCTTTCCGGAATAACAGATCTTTCTGTAATTTGTATCTTCATACCTTAAATCTAATTGAAAACCATAAATAAACCAAAATGGTCTGGTTCTGCTTTCAGTAAGGATTAATTATATATAAGTTTGGATCAAGTACAATGTACTGTTTTGTTATTATAGAGAAAAAGGAAATCATTTAAAAAATATGCATTATTTGGATAAAATGGAGTCTATGGGAGATGGCCATTCCATAATTTGGAACTTTCTGGATAATGGGTTTCCGGATAACGGATCCCAAACCAGTACTCTAAACAACAAAATATCTGTAAAGGCACTTATTCCAGCAAGGTCAAAGGGAGTGTCATAAATGGTTATTTTCTTAGCGAAAATACTACTCAGGGTGTAAAGTGCAAAAAAAAAGTACAGACCGCCATGTTTTTTTATGCCCTGCACCAAGCACCCATAGGCACAGAACTTTGAGCTCCATTTGGGAGTGCAAGGACAGCGTTTTGGCAGCATTGTATTCATGAGCGCACGGCCCGGATGTTTATATCTTGGCTTGTACTATTTACAGAGCAGGTATGAAATTTGCAATGGTTCGGGTAAGGTACAGCCTTTTTTTACCGGAGACACAGAATATGAAACAGATTGTCAAGATGAAGTTTGGTTAAAACTACATGACGTTATATATTTAATATATACTGGATATGATATGGAATTTCAAAATTGTCTTTTCTTGAATAAAATGGTTGCTACTCTAGGAAGATTTTGGTACATTTTTAAACAAAATGGGTAGACATTTTAATTTATTAAGACCCAGTACTGTAACAAGGTAAGGCTATCCTACCTTCCAACCAGTTTTGAGCAGGACAGTCCCGATTTTGACAGCTCAACCTGCAGTCCTGGGTTTATTACTTAAATGTCCCGACTATCTCTTTGATCCCCTGCACTGAACAGCTAGAAAATTTTCTATGCAAAACTCAATGCTCATCTTGTATTTCTGGTTTCTATGATATGATCATTTATTTTTTAACTCAAACTTTCTTTAGAATAGTTTATGGTTGCATTACTTTGCATATAGTAATATTTTACAGGACATATTGGATTTAATGCACATTTTTTTCCATCTTTTTAACTATTTTAAGCTGGGCACACAATAAGAAAAGTAGTAATATTTAGGGATGCACCGAATCCAGGATTCGGTTCGGGATTCGGCCAGGATTCGGCCCTTTTCAGCAGGATTCGTATTCGGCCAAATCCTTCTGCCTGGCCGAACCGAATCCAAATCATAATTTGCATATGCAAATTAGGGACGGGGAGGGAAATCACGTGACTTTTTGTCAGAAAACAAGGAAGTAAAAAATGTTTTCCCTTCCCACCCCTAATTTGCATATGCAAATTAGGGTTCGGGTTCGGTATTCGGCCGAATCTTTCACAAAGGATTCGGGGGTTCGGCCGAATCCAAAAAAGTGGATTCGGTGCATCCCTGGTAATATTACTCTTTGGCTGTAGTTGTGTCGACACATTGGAATTGAAGCTGTTCAAACAGAAAATTTGGCCTTTATATGCATGTACCTTTTTGGTGCCTGTGGGAACCATTGTTGCCAACCCTCCACCCCTGCCCATTTGCTTCAGTGAATTTTGATTTCCACTTGTAAAACCAAATCACACTAGAGTCTTGGGAAGGATAAACATATATCCAGGAACCTGCACAGTGTCCTTTGTAACATTTGTCAGGGATATGCATAAAAGTGAGCATGAACGATATTCATAGCAAACCTATTGAAACAATTTCATGGTATACTGTAT